>CAMAPF010000001.1:0-617500 GCA_945859915.1 Cuscuta epithymum
AGTCCCAGCCACAATACTAGGTATCCACACCCACAGTGCTTCATGGCTTAGATGCCTACAAATGTGAGCCTTACTTCCATGAGATTAGATAGCTAGTTTATCGACTAATATGAAGGGATATGAGCAATATTTATTCACTTTTAAGGGAAGAAGATCTCTATCGTAAGCTAAAACAGGTAAACTCCTGTTATAAGGAGACATGCTCAGACAAGATGTTATAATTAAAAAAAAAACTTTGGTTTATAAACTAATAACTTGTTGAAAATATTCATTTACTGGAAGCAATTTACCGGGATGGGGGATGCCTGTTAACAGCTTTATCATACTGGACCACTAGAGATTGGAATCCAAGTGATTTTTAAAAGAATATAGATATCTATATATACAAGGGATGACCTAAAGCCATAACTAGAGGTAGGATGAACTGGCCATTGAAGAAGAGCAATGAACATCAATGGAGAAGTAATGTTTACTAGCGTCCAGCCACTCCAGCAATAGTATTTCTTTTGTTCTCCAAAATACATATTGGAATTTCAAAAATTCTAGGGAATATACCCTTCTGTTTTACAGTTAAAACGGTGGCGTAGCACTCTATTTATGTTCTACGTTTTATGAAATACTTGTTGATTACTGCTTTTCATCAATAAAAACTATTTACGTAACTATATGTCAAGGTTAGACAGCAGTTGCAAATACCATTAGTGTTTGGCAGACAAACAAAGTGGGCTCCTTACCTTGGGGTTAGTCTCTGTCTTACGAACTGGAGCTTGAAAGAGATTCAGAGGATCTGTAGATGCCCAGTCTTGATATGATGCTGGAAAATCTACACTGAATACTCACAAAAGGAGAGCTTCAGACTAGAGCTACTCACTCTTAAGATAGGATTATATATGCAGCACGTATAAATGCCAAATGAGCAAATGAGATACACAGGGCAAGGGTATCATTGAACCCAGCCAAATATCATTGAATGAACTTATCATAACATGAATAGTCACAAACCTGAACACATGACCAATCACTGAAGTCACTCTAAATTGTACACGAGAGCCAAGAAAAGTCCCATCAAATTCATGCACATCAGTACTACCACCTCCGTGTAAACATCTGCACCAAATATGCCAAGATATGAGGCGGTGACATTTTAGAATACATACTCCCTCCATCCTATTTTCAATGTCCCATTACCTTTTGGCACGAAGTTTTAGACTAAATGATTTTGTTTATTGAGATTTCCTTTTAAAATTTAAACCCTTCTGAAAAGTGCACGGTATTAATGATAGGGTGGCTGGGTACTCAGGTGATAGTAGACCTAAGGTGAAGTAATATATTTTAGTAATACAGTTATTTCCACTTTATGAATAGAACAATACAAATGGGATGGATAGGAAAGGTTTTGGGATGGATGGAATACACATATACCCCAAGAAAATTGAAAATAAATCCATAGGATGAGAATTTTCATGCACCTAATTTTTTCAATACGAAACATGGTTTCCTCAGTGTCTCATAAATACAATAGGAACAAACTTTATTGTGAGAAGATAACACCAGGGCATTTATGTGTCAAACAGTCAAACTTAACTTGAGGACATTGCTTATGGTAGATATTTTGACTCATTGGAATGAGACAAATGACATTTCCCCTTTAAGAATTCAAGATTGTAGATTTTGATTCTGAGAAAACTTCATCTGCCATGCTTTAAAACATAAATTTTCCAATTATTTTACCCAATTATTTATTTAGGGTATCTAGTGGGAGTGTGAAGCAAAATGGTCAGTGTGAATTAGGAAATGACTTCTGCCACCAATTCACTCCAGACTGGATGTTACTCTGCAGCCAAAAATGCTCTTAAATTTGGTCTGCTAACAAACTCAAGAAAAAAATTCCCTCAAGCTAAAAGTCAAAATGGATTATTGTACTGAGTCAGAAAAAAAAGAATCTAAGTATCATAAATTATTGATCTTGGCTGTACTAGGGAAAATATGGGCAGGAATGGAGATTTAGATTCTGAGAAAACTTCATCTGCCATGCTTAAAACATAAATTAACCAAACTTCAAGAATTCAAGATTGTAGATTTTGATTCTGAGAAAACTTCATCTGTCATGCTTAAAACATAAATTTTCCCCAGAAAGAAGAAAAAAAACTATGTCAGCCCATTCTGGGCACAATGTATAGTGAATTGGGACAGGTTCATTGCATAGTCATCTAATCGTACCCATACGGCTATATAGATATCTTCCAAACTTATTTAGAACTAGTGAACAACTTAAAGGTCAGAAGCAACTTATAGAATTCACAAAATGCACGTTATAATTTAATGCTCCTATCAGGAAGCAACACTCCATCAGCCATCGCTCAATTGCCTCACATTTTCTTCATTCCTTTCACATTAATTAAGAACTGACCTCAACTCACTTGGGATCAATGCTTAATTTACTTGTGCTTTTAAATTTTTTTAAAAACATCCAAACACTAAAACTCATTAGCTTTGGCAGTGTAATCTATCTGAGGGAACTTTAATTGTTCAAGTGACTTCGAGACTTACCAATTGAGAACACTAAGATGCCCTGGAACCCCAGAATCAACCCACGGGACAAAGAAATAATGGAGCCAAATAATAAAAGAAAGGGTATGCATACTTGGCCGCCGGAGAGCACTGAGGCAATCGAGAGAGCAATGCTCGGTTTTTCTGCCACCTGAAAGTTCACAAAGCGTAAACATGCGCAGAAAATGAAAAAAGATGTTTTAAAAGTTCGATAAGGAAAAAGCTTTGCCTGACCATAAGAACCCTCGGCGCCATTGACGAGAAAAACCTAGTATTGATTGAGTTTTACCGGTAGTTTGAGTTTTTACAGGTAGTAAAAACTACTCCGTATATCACTGAAAGCTTCGAGCTTAGACTCAACGACAACTGTAGGACCGTGTGATTGTTCGACCCGATTACCCGAATCACTTGCCCGTCACTCTCAGACCCGTCCCGTACCCGCCCCACCCTGTTGTCCCACATGGATACCCACGGATGCCCCTATATATATTTTAATTACCTCATATGTGTATTTTTTTTTAATCCATTTTATAGATAATTAAATATATATATACCACTAAAAGAGTTAAACTAGATAATATTGTGTTCGATAAAAGATAATACCGACAATTTTTAATAATTTTTTAATCTAAATAAGTTCTATGAAAATAATAAAACTAAAAATATAAGTAAACGTATTACCATCATGTATGTTGTTCCCAATTTCTCATTAATTATAATACAATTATTTATACATATTTTACATATATATGTTTGTGTTCTATTTACTCAGTTTCTCACTTTTCGAACTCATATATTATGTATGCTAATTTTTTTAATCATTAGGTATTAGTATTCTAATGTAATATGTACGCAGTATTAGTTCATTAATCATGCCTTATAAACATACATGTATGTATGTCTATATGTATGTGTATGTGTTTGTTACATACTACATATAATTTAATTAAATATGTAGTATCTTTTATACATTATTAATATATGTATGTATTATGTATAGATATGTATGTTTGAGTATATATTTATAACGGGGGCGGGGCGGTAACGGGGCAGGTGTAGTAATCTCCATCTCCCGCCCCATATTTTAGCGGGATATAAATATCTCACCCATCCTCGTCCCCTCCCTACCCCAAGCCTCGCCTCATCCTTTCCCCGCTGGGCGGTTCCCCACGGGTCCCCATCCCCATTCCCATCCTTACTCTCACCTCAATAGCCCGGTTACAAACTCTGTTTTTCAACTACGTAAATCAAATACGTAACTTTTGATTTTGTGCACTGAATTATGTAATAATAAGAAAAAGTAAGGTTTGAGTTACTCTTCTGGCTGTATTAGCTGAAATTACTGTAGATTTTAGCTATTTTTTCATTTAACCTTTTCTTTATTTTGTTAACAAAATATATTTTAAATACGATTTTTTCATAAATCAGCACAATAAGTCAATACAGTCACTTCAGCCAGAACTTCAGATCTGTTTGCAGAATCAATCAATTCAACCGATTTCAGTGTTATTAAGGACTCTAAGTTTGCTATTAAAAAATGACATAATTATTAAGAAAATATTTGGGGGGGGGGGGAGATGGGTTATATTGAGTAAACAGCACTTAAGCAAGTTGCAAAAGACAAAAAAAAAGTCATTTTCCATCGAACCATACTTAAAGCTTATCACATCCGCAAAAGCAATATGACTCGTTGATCCTATGATTGACTTAGTTAATCTAATGATAGACGTAATAGACCTCTTATCACCTAACTTAAATTCTAGAGTTTTCCTACTATAAAATAAAAAAACATGATTAAAACAACATTCAATTTGAAATAAAAACTAAAAAATAAATACAAAATGACTTAAATATGAGTATCTTCCAAAAAGCACAAGCAGCCTGACCCTCAAAAACCCGGGCGGGTCTGTAATCATTTCTTCAATCACAGGACAGGGTCTTCCTTTTCCTGCTCCCCCACATGCGCCTCCTCTTCTAATCTCTCAATCCAATTTCAGAGCCTAAAATTCATGTGCCTCTACTTTGATTCTCTCCGGTTTCGGTATTAGCCACCAACCAGCCCTGGGGATCCTCCTCCATTTGACAAGATTCCCTAGGCTCCCGATCCTTCCTGTATCGATGATGTGGTTTGCTTGCTCCTGCTCATGAATCCCCCTCTAGAAGCAGCCACTTATTATCCAATGTTGGTTGAGGTCCACCGCCCTTCACCCCCCCCCCCCCCCCCCCGCTCTAAGCCACGGTCCAAAAGGTTTATCCATAGCTTTATCTCCTTTTTCATAAATCAAGGGGCAAATATTTCATAACCCATAACTCCACACACACAACAGAGATTTGTCTACATCCATACAAATTCTAATTCGTATTTAGGCCTCTCACTTGTCATCGAACTGATTGTCATCCCATTTAACAAATTCCCCCAGATAATTTTCAATTCGCCCAGCAAGTTGCTAATGTTGAAAAATCATACGACATATTATGCACTTGAACCCAAACAAGCAAATTCTCCCATGGTTTTATAGCACTCAACACCAATAAATTTTGATCAAACAAGCATGGGCCATTGTCAAGAACACGATTCATACAACAATGTGATAAACCTTAAAAAGATACATTCAATCACCTATTTCTTTGAATGAAACTCTCTTTCTTGGACACCACATAGCAGCCATTAAGTCCCTGAAAATCTGGGATATCACCATCTTGTTAGTAAGCAAAGTACCAACCACCAGGATAGACATTATGTTGTCATCTTCCTTATCGTTGTTGTCATCATCATCAAAGACTAACTCGTCCTTCTCCGTCCCTATCTTCACATTGTTGCACTGATCGATCAATTGCTCCATCTGACCAGACATAATCGCAACACCAACCCTTCATCCCTAAGAGGCTACGAAGACTCGACCCCTTCCTGGTGATGCTTCACACTCGTCCTTGCACAGAGAATCAGTTGATTGTCAAAGGAGAAACCCCCACGATCAAGACGGCGATCTGCGAAAAGCAAAACCCTACGTGGGGGGATGACTGCTAGTTGTGAGTTTAACAATGGGACCGTATAACCATGTTTTAGAAAATAGTTAAATAAAGTTACTCGATTCTATTTTACGAGATAAGTTTGATAGATATATAATATAAGAAACAATGATAAAAATAATACTAGGGGCTTTTTAGTGGACAAATATAAGACCTAATTTTAAATTGGACAAAAAATACACTATATTTGACCAACCTACTAAAATGTCTTGGACCTTGCGTACCTATCTATTTCTTCTCCATCACCGCAGAGAATATCGTTGCGCGCCTCAGACATGGAATATCGCTTCAGCTATCTCACGCTGCCATATCCGCCGCCGCCATCTCTAGCGAGCCCCCCATCTTTTCTCCTCCTTCTTCTACTTGTTGCTCAACGCATTTCCACCTCCATCTCTGATTTAATAAAAGTGAATTTATAATGAACTACATGCAAATTGTGACCATCCTCAATGTGAAGATGAATTTCAAAACTTTAATGAAAATCCGATGTGATTTGTTGTCACGCCCCAGACGGCATCTAAGCGCGTGTACAACCGCCGTATGACCAAATGACGTCACTCGTAAGTCAACGTGACTTAATCATACAAGGTGTCCATGAACATAGTCAATCTATACTCAGTAAGTAAACATACACAACAACATCACATATTTGGATTGAACGAATAGCGGAAATATTCAATATTCAATCATAGGCCACACATGGCCAAAACGTAGGCTCGCAGGACCAAAACAAATGTATTTATTACAAAATACAAAGTATCCATGAACATAGTTTGTGGTTTAAAACAGTAAAGGAAGCACGAACCACGTCCTACTTTATATCACTTCACCGAGCAAGGTGCGAATAGCAAGCTTGAGTTTCAACCTGAAATGGTGGCCCCCCGAAGGGGTCAGTACAAGTACCGAGCGAGTAGCACGCTAAATGTAGAACAACTAACATTTCAAATATAAGACCCAAACATAGGGTGATACATATACATGTAGTCTTCCCCCCAAGTTATGAAATACATATCAATATATATACACACTTGGAAATACCCAACCCGTAGGTCATCGTTTATTTGGGAAAACAGTAGTAGTCAATATCCTTGACATAAAACCCAACCCACCCATATACCTATGAGTGTATAGAACTCCTCTTGGTTCAAATCAATTATCAATAGGACATCACCCGGTCCTAGATCATTAAAATGTAATCTATGAGTTTTGAGGATACACGCCCGATCCTTGGGTACTCCACCCTATAACCGAGTTTTGAGGATACACGCCTGATCCTTGGGTACTCCACCCTATAACCGAGTTTTGAGGATACACGCCCGATCCTTGGGTACTCCAACCTATAACCGAGTTTTGAGGATACACGCCTGATCCCTGTGTACTCCACCCGACCTATGACTTACCACATATCACACTAGATAAGGATTTATATCATATTTTGCTAAAGACTAAACCAAGTCTTAGAATTTAATCATAGATATCAAACCTTGACATTTAAATATCATATTCTATGCAATTCCATGCACAATATACTTATATAGGATGGCCGGGGTTAATCCCCCCCATCGAACCGGGCCCCGAACCGCATTTTCGGCGAAAACGGAATTTGGTGGCAGCAACTTAACCAGCACCGGTTATGCCCTATAACCGGCGCCGGTTATGTCCAGGACTTTAGGTCAACGGCCCGTTGACCCCCGAGTTGACCCCCGAAACGTGCTCCGTTTGGCCCGAAATTTTTATACAACATATATCACATCTAAAACAATCAATAAATGCCATTTTGGCCATCCTAAATCTCACATATGTTTTTATATACATTTTATACTTTTCACATGCATAATCATGTAGTCTCATTCACATAAGCCTAATTACTTTGGCTAATTACATGCTTAAACTCCTTTAAATATCATTATGAATACTTATAACATTTATTTAGGTAATCTCATACTCAACCCAAGAGTTATAAGACATTAAGCCGTCCACTCACCTTGAATGGGCGTTATGAAGTTATACCCTTCTCGGTTGAACTCTGACGAAACTCCGGCGAACTTTGACGAACTTCGGCGATAACTCCGACAACTCTTTCAACTTCTTGAAAGCTCTTGAATCACCTTTGACAAGTGCCTAACAAGGTTTTATCATCACAAAACTCATATCAATACAAATAACTTCTAAAAGGTTATTTTCCGGCAAACCGGTCTCTTTGGCCTCTAAGTCCATTCTTGGACTTAGAACCACCTTCCAACCCATCGTTCTACACTTTGGACGTGTAGAACCATCCCAGGGGTACTTCATATATGACATAAAAGTCACATGAAGTTCCATGAGAGAAGAAAAAGTTACTATGGAGTCATTACCTTAATTATCCAAGCTTTTTCCTCACTTTTTCCCTCTTTAATCCTCCTTCTTAGACCTTGTCTTTTCCAGCTCGAATTTGGCTATGGAGCAATGATGATTCAGAGCTTCCTCTCTCCTTTCTTTGTGCTTGGGCCGAAATAATGCTGAGGGAAAGGGTTGAGAGCTTGTTTTGTCTCAAATGTGCCAAGAGGGATGAGAGGGCCCCTTTAATTTGGTTGTCAACCATGTCTCACCCATCCACTCTTACATCAATCCCATGCTCCACAACACCCAACTCAAGTATTAAGCACACAAAAACGTGTGGTGGCCCCCACTCATGTGGGAGGTCATCCCAATGTGTCCCGAAGTGTACAATCGGCCCCGAAAGTTGTATTTCTCGGATAGTTTTAATTATATTTTATTTTATTAGGTCAAATAAAATATACCTCGAGTTCTTAATCATTATGGGACCTTAAAGTGAATACACATTCCCCAACTTTAATTTATAAGTCTTCGAAATTCGTTTCGGACTGTTATCTGATAAATTGTCGGTACTGGTAATTGGGCCTTGTTTGACCAACCAGTCAACCCAATACCTTTCTTATGGCCCAACATGGATGTGCACCACCATATAACTATTATCTACACCAAGAATAATATAATATGTGGCCTTCGGGTTATCAGGCGGCCCCCGCTCCCGCTGTGGGCCCCGCGTGGAATTTACTATTCACGCAAAAGAAATAACAAAAATTTACAATCTCGTAAATTCATTACTCCACACACAGTGTTCAATACATAATCTACATAAAGGTAAATATATTTGGGGACGGTGTTACATTTGTAGGTACGTATGAATGCTCAAACCATAATGATGCATTCAAAATTGAACCATAATAGCACATACTTTATTGTATATTAGTTGTTTATATTAAATATTGATGAAGTTTTTAACAAATGATGCTTTAGATGAACTTGCTGATAATGCAACATCTTCAAATGAAGGTATCATTGACATTATATTATTTTCATTTATCCTCCTTGACCAAGCCATATTACAAAATACTTACTAAAAATATAATACATTCCTACATTACATTTTTCATTCAATTTTTCAGGTTACATCGATCTTGGTGATGCTATATATGAATGTGAATATTGTGGTGCATTTTTTTGGCATGAGGAAAGAGTGAAAAGAGTGTCAGCCAAACATATGAATGTTTATCATCATCAACATCATGAACTGCCTTTTAAAGTATTATTATGAATACAATTATTAGTATTATTATTATTTAGTCTAGATTATCTTATTGTTCTAATTATTGATATTAATTACTCCCTCCGTCCCCCTTATATTGTTCCGTTTTACCTTTTTGGGAAGTCCCACGCACTAATATTGTCTCATACCATATTTGGTAAAGTTTGTGTGATTCTAAATCATTCTTACTTTATCAATTAATATCAACCATTCAAACTCACTTTTCTTAATAATCATGCCACCTTCCTCCGTACCAATATAAAAGGGACGGATGTAGTACTAAACTTTTAAATTTTCATTCATAAAGCTAAACAAATTGCGCCAAAAAAGGTCAAGAATAATTACATATTTATGATTTAAAAAAAGGCTGTAAAAAGGTTGCAATAGTAATTTTAGTCATGTTAGGTTATATTCAAGTTTTACAATTTAGTTGCCACGAGTACACAACACTACATTGTTGTAACTTTTATTCTTTTTTTAAAATATGTTTTAAAAAATTAATATTTTTGAACTAACTACATCTTTTAAGAGATTATATTTAATCATCGTAATTGATGCATTTAAATGGGTCGTAATACTATAAATCTAATGTATTATTGTTACCTTTTTTATATAAATTTTAAAAGGCATTGCTTTGAAGCTCTAGGTAGAAGTATGAGAGATGTACTTTCTTGCTCTCATGATGGCAATCCAAAAATTGCCTTTTGGTGGAAAAACTATTGTTTTTATGGAGACTTTAGACAAGTGTTGCCTGTCATTCCTAAAGGCACAAGACAGGATATTGTTCATGCATCTTTGAATGCATCCCATTTGTGCCAGTATTGTACGGTGTTGAAGTTAACAAAAAACATGTGACTCAAGAACTTCACAAATGAATCGGCCAATCCAAGTATTTTGAAGCTTTTTGCCGATTGAGTTCTACAAATTGGTGATGGTGTTCTGGGAGGGAGCGATGATGGGGAAGCGGATATTGATATACCGGAATATTTTCATGTTCTAGTAATGTTTGAGCCCATTGAATCCATTGTCAACGCTACTTATCCAGATTTTTTGAAGAACATGAATAAGATCTCATATCTTGAAGAGAGAGCAATTCTTGCACCGATAATTGATGTGGTAGACAAGGTCAATGATTTCATGTTGTTGCAGAACAACTAAGAGGAAAAGACATATTTCAGTTCAGATTCAGCATGTTCCTCAACCTCAGACAATGAGCTCTTTCAGGAAATTCATTCTCCCAAATTCCTTAACGGCATAAAATGTTCTAGTGTTTAATGGCATCAAACAATACTTTAATTACTATATGCATAATCACATTTAGTTTATACCGTGAGTAAGACATTATGATATGAAAACACAATAAGAATAGGCATATAATATGAATGCAGTCAAAATATTCATACGAAAAATTTCATACATAATACTTTTATTATTTTTCAATTATGCACAATTACAAGAATATTAATAATATACTCCCATCATCCCAACGAAACGTGGCCGCAACGGGGATAGGATGCGATTGCAACACATGTTGTGACTGCAATATTGTGGTTGTATTCTGTAACGCAACCACATCAGGCCGTAATGGAAGTGCGGGTTCAATTCACGGGAAAAATCTACTACATAACCGAACGAAACCGTAGCATGGCCGCAACTGAGCCATATCAAGACATCAGCATTAATTATTTTGTTATTTCGTTTGAACGTAAAATTAAATTACGCTGCGTCGGCCGCAATAGCCGCAAACCGTAGTAAACACAATCACAATGCCACCGCAATAAAAACTTTGATGTAGACTAAAGAATAAATATATAATATATGATGATGGATAATTTAATATATAGTCATTTAACACATAAAATTTATTATCATTTGTGGTTAGATCATAGTAAAAATGAATTATATTAAACTTTGTATCCTAGGAATGATTCACAAATTGTCGCGCTGCTACCGGGACATTGCCCCGGGCTTTATACTAGTATATTAGAATTTGTAATAATATAGAAACCTTAATCTATGTGCTTATTAAAAATAACTCAAATCTTTGTGAATATATAATGCATATGGCAGAGAGCTTAACGCATATTACGTAATATAATGCATTATTTATGAACCTATGGATAAAATTTGTTAACTAAATATGATATTCCTTTAATATCATGTTTTGTGAATATGATAACTTTAGTGAATATCTCCTGGTTCAAATTTGTTAAAGTAAATATGATAACTTTTGTGAATATCTCATAGTTCAAATTACTCAAAGCTTCTTCCAACACCTTTGATATAACTGTTTGTCTTGTTTTGTCTCGTCCACCAAGTTGCATACATTTCAAAGAATCTGTCCAGTTATGTTTAATTTGCCTCTCCTCATTATCCATTTGAGAACAACCTTCTAGAACTTGTCCATCTCAATCAAATATTGTCTCGCTTGGCGCTATTTTCGTCCACCTGTTGATGATATAACACAGAAGCTCATCTAGGCCTTTTAATAGACATAGAATGTGATGACAAGGAATTTCTTCACCTTCAAACATCTTACATGAACAATGTGCAGTATGGGTTAAGTGATTATAAATTACTTCTCCTTTCTTACTCGCCTTATGACTGACATTTGCAATCGTAACTAATACCCGTTCACCCACCTCTGTCTACCATAAACTTCATAATTCATGCATGCATGCCATAACTCATCTTGAAACTTGTAAAAAATAGCGTATGTGTAAATCGATGTTGCATCAGAAACAACAACACACATGAATTTCTAAGTTGTTATTGCTATTGCTATCTTAATTCTATAAATCTAGATTTTCCTTTTTTTTTACATTTTAGTATTTTTAATTTCTTTCTACTTTCTTTATTTTATATTATTATATTCTCTAACTTATATGTAGTATTCTATAAGTAATACGGAGTAGGTTTTGGAAGTTATGACTATTTTTAGTGAAAAGGTATTAATATTATATTTTAAGTAATATAATTGAAATTGAAAAAAAAAATTGTAGAAAGAGGAGATTATGAATAGGGGATACGCGTACTGCCTCCTGCGGTTCTCTTCTTGCTTCTCTTCCGGCATTCCTCTGTCCTGCTCATCTGTACTTTTTATCTCCTCCGGCGGCATACGCGTACTGCCTCCTGCGGTTCTCTTCTTGCTTCTCTTCCGGCATTTTACTTAGGTGTGGTAAATGGTGTGTTCCAAGTAACAAATTTGTTTCTTTTTCAGTTTTGGGAAGAACGCAAATGTCTTATGGAAATTGCTACTGTGGGATTCCAGCAAAAGTACTGACTTCATGGACAAATGACAATCCAGGGTGACGATTCATTGCGTGCTCAAGGGTAAGGCCATGGAAGGATTATGTTTTTGTTAATTTTTAGTACTGATATGCCTTGTATGATATGTAAAATTTGTTCTTATATGAGTGGTAATATTAGTTGTAATATGAGTAGTAATATGCCTTGTAATGTAACTTCTAAATGCCAATTTTGTTGTTGTTGATATTCTATTAGGGTACAGGTTTCTGCTGCAACATGTTCGAATGGCTTGATGAGGAAATCTGTTATAGGTCGAAGATGATTATTCCTGGCTTGTTGAGTAAAATAAACAGATTGGAAGCTGAGGTTGCTGATGAGAAGGCAAAGGAAAAAGGGTTGTCCAAAAAACAGAGGTTTTGGACTGTCTTGTGGTGCATTCTTGCTGGATCAGTTGTGGTAGTCATATGGGCTCTTTGGTATGACAGTGCAATCAAGAAAAGGGTAGCTTTGAAGATGTGTGATGCTGGAACAGATTAGTTGGGAATGGAAGTTAGAGTAGACTTTCAGTTATTATATAATCTAAAGTAGGTGTGTGTTTTAGGAACTCATGTATGACTTAGTCAGATTTGATCTGTCAGTAGCTCTTGGTTTGATGTATCATTTTGTTAGGTTTCATGTATGACTTTCTGATGTAATTTAGGTGTATGAGTTTCTTTGGTTTGATGTATGAGTATTGTTGTAATCTGTTTGACTGATAATGAGTTTCATGTGTGTTTCAATTATGACTACTATGGACTGATATATGACTAGAATGAACTTCAAGTTCATTTCATATTTGCAGTAAAAGTTTTAACATCATATTCGATTTTATATGACCTGAAACCTGAACATATGGACTGATATTGAACATCATATCAGTCCAAATACACCTGCAAGCTGAACTGAACATTTAGGGTCAAAACAGACCTCAAACCTGAACATATGGGCTGATTTTCAACATCATATCACTCCAAATACACCTCCAATTCCTGAACTGAACATTTAGGGTCAAAACAGACCCCAAACCTGAACATATCGGCTGATTTTCAACATCATATCAGTCCAAATACACCTCCAATTCCTGAACTGAACATTTAGGGTCAAAACAGACCCCAAACCTGAACATATGGGCTGATTTTCAACATCATATCACTCCAAATACACCTCCAATTCCTGAACTGAACATTTAGGGTCAAAACAGACCCCAAACCTGAACATATCGGCTGATTTTCAACATCATATCACTCCAAATACACCTCCAATTCCTGAACTGAACATTTAGGGTCAAAACAGACCCCAAACCTGAACATATGGGCTGATTTTCAACATCATATCACTCCAAATACACCTCCAATTCCTGAACTGAACATTTAGGGTCAAAACAGACCCCAAACCTGAACATATCGGCTGATTTTCAACATCATATCACTCCAAATACACCTCCAATTCCTGAACTGAACATTTAGGGTCAAAACAGACCCCAAACCTGAACATATGGGCTGATTTTCAACATCATATCACTCCAAATACACCTCCAATTCCTGAACTGAACATTTAGGGTCAAAACAGACCCCAAACCTGAACATATAGGCTGATTTTCAACATCATATCACTCCAAATACACCTCCAATTCTCTGAACTCAATTTTCAAACTGAATTAATCACAATATGACATAATGAACTCCATTAAGAATCTGGGAAGTTGTAGTACACCATGAACAGAAATTTAAATTAATAAGACATGAAATCCTGAAGTACTTTACAACAACCAGATAAGAGCTTATGCTGCAACCATAAGTGGCACACAGACCACAAACAAAATACCAAAAATACAGTAGCTCTAAAGTCACTACTTAAGGGTACATTAGCAATACCATAAACTACTTTGAAGCATGTAACCCTTAATACATCTCAAAAAAGCATATGATCCCAAACACCACCAAGATATATGGAAAATAGGTAGTATGATCTTCCTAGATAGTAATTAAATATTGTTGCATCAACTCCTACATGGATACACTAATAACTTCATAGTCTACTGCCCAGCATTGCCTTCCATGGAATCATACAGCTCATTAAACCTTTGTCGTGCAGTTATTGAAGTACCAGTAGGTTCCACATCTTCAGCATGCCTTTTCCTTAAACTTTGAGCATTCACATTCCTCTCTTTAGCCTTCCTTGCTCTAACTCTCTGTAAAAGTTAAATGTACATTCCATGACACATACCATCACACAAATTGTCACTATACTACCATCAATGTAAATGTCATAATCTCCAAACCTTGAGCACTTATTGATCTTTGCCCCCTGAACTCAAATACACCATCAGTAGTTGTTTCATTTGTACCCTGCGTGTCACAGAAGTATGCTTCCAACCTACTTGGACCTCCATTTTCTTCTTCTGGAGTAGTAAATGCATTGTTACTTTCCTGCAAAGCACATACAAATAAGTGGTTGATTTTACCATTTAACACTTCAATACATAAACCATTTACATTACATTCAATATTATCCATACCTGAGTTGAGATATTCTTGTTAGGACACCTGTTCTTAGTGTGCCCAGGTTGGGAGCAGTTTCCACATGTTCTTTTTGGTGGGTTGGAACTCACAGGTTGCATATCAGGAGGGGTCTGTTCCATCTCACAAGTGTTACCACTGTCACCTTGAATATCACTTGGGAAAGTAGTTGAGCCTTGCATAATCACCTCTTTTGATGGACACCGTTTTTTGTTGTGCCCTTTTTTGAAGCATAGTTGACAGGTCATGACCGTACCTCTCTTTGGCAACTTCCCACTACAAGGAAACTCTCCAATTTCTTTTATTCTATTTTTCCTAGGCCTTCCCATCTCTTTTGTTTTCAAGTCAGCAGGTAACACTTTCAAGTCAGTCTTTGGCCAGAATAAAGGACCAGCTATGGGTGTCATCATCTCAGAATAAATATGAGTATACATTTCCTTCTTATACCATAGAGAGACATAGTCCTCAATTGGATGACCTCTATTCCTAATGGCACAAATGGCATGTTTACAGGGGATCCCAGAAACATCCCACTGCTCACATAGACAACTCCTATTGTCCAAGTCCACAAGATAAGTGTCAGACCCACATGACACTTCATAGCCATCTGCTCCATTAAATTGCACCCTCCAATAGTTGCTTGCTTGTATTGTTTTATTGATCCTCCTTCTAATTCTAGGCCCTAACTGCCCAATCCACTTATGTCCTAATTCTCTATTCTTGTTCAGTCTTTGCATGACCAATTTTCCAATATACTCCAACTGGGAATAACCTAATAGAGATCTAGCTGGAACTATAACTCCATTAAAGGCTTCACATAAATTATTATCAACAGTCTCACACTTAATGCATCTATTAAAGAAAGCTCTGCACCAGAACTTAGGATCTACCTTCAGAATGTCTTCATGTGCAGAAGGAGAAAGAGACTTCAAGCTTTCTAGGTTTGCTTCAAACTCCCTCTTCCAAAATGCTCTTTGTAATTCAATTCCAGGGTGGCCTCTTCTCCATATTGCATATATGTGTCTCGCACATCTTCTATGCTCAACATTTGGAAATGTCTCATACAAAGCAGGCATTAATCCCTGCAAAAGGAAAACAAATTTAAAGAACTTAAGAATTCAATATTACTTAACTCATATTACAAATCATTACTACAGAAAATCAATATTACTAAAGTCAAAGTACAAGTCATATAAGTGAGACATTTACAAGTGAGACCAGGCATTTTGAACTACAAGACATCTTACAACTCATTTTAAATATTACTCATTTAGAAGGTAAGACATCATAGTAGACATCATGTTAGAACTCATATTACAAGTCATATTACAAATCAAGATAAATATCATACATGGCAAACTACAACATACAGTAATTAACACAACTTTGAAACTTAACCTTTTGTTGGTCAGAAACAAAAGCCCAACCATCTCCTCTTCCTATGTTTAGATCACTGCCTAGATTTTCAAGAAACCACTTCCATGTGGCTTTTGTTTCAGAACCCACAACTGCCCATGCTATAGGAAACATGTGGTTATTGGCATCCCTTCCCACAGCTGTAAGAATTTCTCCCTTGACTTCAGACTTCAAAAAAGCGCCATCAATTCCAATTAGTCTTCTACATCCCTCGAGGAATCCTTTTTTGCAGGCATGAAGAGATACATAAAATCTGTCAAAAATTGGAGTGGGCTGCTTCACATGCAGAATGCATGTATTTCTTTCATTTGACCTCATAATTTCAGCCTTGTAATCCTCCAAATCCTTGTACTCTGCCTCTATATCCCCTTTTTCCAACTTTCTGAGCATTGATTTGGCTTTCTTCATTTGCTCCAAGGAAACTTCACAGTTCAGTTCTCTCTTAACCATTTCTTTCATTGCAGCCACCTTCATCTCACATACTCCTGGCTTAGTATTGAAAAAATTCTTGACTAACCACTTTGTTGTGGCACAAGGTAGTTGCCAACCGGGGTTACAGCTATGCTCACTCTTATAAGTCTTCACCACCCACTTCTTACTGCTACACCTATTGTCTATGGCAATGTAGACCATCCAATTCAAGTACATTCCTTGTTCAAATTAGAGCATTTAGCCCTAAGCATGTTGGCACAATTCTTTGCCCAATAATAGGGATACCTGTTGGTGACAGAGTATTTATCCATGTCATCTTTCACTTCACTTTTGGACTCAAAGCTCATTCCCAAAGAAAATGAAACTTTATCTTCAGGATTGAAGCTTGGAAATCTGGATTTCACTCTGACAGTCTCTTCTTCTTCAGGACCCGAACCAGATTTGTAGCTTCCTTCTTCACTAGAACTGAAGTATTCAGTTTCATAACCATCTTCCCCCCAACTTTCATCTTCTTCAAGTGTGGTTTGGTTATCAGTATTTTGACCTTGGGGTTGATTATGAATCCTTGAATTGGTAACCAGCTTCCTTAGCACACTCCTACCATGAATGAGTTCCTCATCATCTTCATTTTCTGAGTTATATTCTTCTTCAAATAAGAGGCCTGCTTCTGCCTCAATAACAGGATCTTGGAAGCCCAGATCAACAACAAAGGGGACATTACAAGTAAGGCCCTCCATTGTTTGTCTGCACCAATCATAAGTATGTTACCAACAACCAATCCAACACAATTAATTGCTGATAAAGAATTTCAAAGCATGTGACACAAATAAACTATTGCTATACACACACATTTTACATTTTAATAAATGGTGCAAAACTAGCGTTCTTCTATGTAAAAAATGTAAAAAATGTACTATCACTGTAATATTATGCTTAAGCGATTTACAACCCTAAAATTTACTTCACCAGACCAATGCATATGTATAAGTTCTTCTATGTAAAAAATGTATTAAACCATATAATTCTTGGAATGCTAATAAAAATGTTGCTTATGAAATACATTTGAATACCTTTGAAGAGATGACTCCATCTCCATCTGAAACTCAAGAAGTCAAATTGCTCTAAGCTTCTCCACAATGGCTTCGATCCGCCCTTCCGTTCGTTTGTAAGTGGCGTAACAAGGTAAGGGGTTAGGGTTGGGCGCTATTAACGAACAAATATGTTCAAAGCCTGTTTAATTTTGCCAAGTAAGTAAAACATTGGCCACATCAGTAATCCGTTGGCCACCTCAGCGGTTTATCAGAAGTAATGGGCCGAGGTACCATATTAGCTCGCGATTGGATAATTGGTGTACCGTTGGAACTCATTTGCCACATGAGGTACTCTTTACGCTACACGCCGCGAGTTCAGGTACTGAAGTGACACTTTTCTCCTATTGTTAGGTCATGTATGAAATCACGTGTTAGGGTTAGATACGCGTATTGATCCATGGATGATGGATACGTGTATTGGAAGTACTTGTGTTTTTAAAAATGAACCCAATACTTTATAAGAATTACGGATACATACCCACTACATATATGACGTATATCGGTGAATATTAGTATTGTATATACTTTTACCGGGTCAAATGCATAAATGGTACCTCAACTATTGGTAATGTTGCATTTTGGTACCTTAACTCTTAAATGAATCAAAACAGTACCTTAACTATACATAAATGTTTCAATTTGAGATTTTATTCAAATTTTCGACCAAAAAATCTTTCATGACGATCAAAATTCCATGTATAGAGTCGCTCTATAGGTGATCATATGAACAAAACAAAGAGGAAGTAGACTTTACGCATAGAATTTTGGCCGTCATGAGTGATTTTTTTGTCGGAAATTTGAATAAAATCTCAAATTGAAGCATTTATGTATAGTTAAAGTACCGTTTTGATTCATTTAAGAGTTAAGGTACCAAAATGCAACATTCCTCATAGTTAAGGTACCACTTATGCATTTGACACTACTTTTACCCGTTGTATTTCATTTATGGCACAACATTGTTTTCTTTTCAATTCTAATTTAAGTTTCTCTTTTCACTTTAGTTATTTTAACTTTTGAATTTCAAAATTTTTCTTGGCCATAAATTTTATACTTAAAGTTCCGAAGTTAAACCTTACCCTAGACCGTAAACAACTTTTTATTAAAGCTCAATCAATTTTGTTTTTGCAAGCACGGAGTTTACATGAGTTTCGTTAGTTAGGAGGAGCCAGCGAGTTGTGAGCAGGATCTTATGTGAGATGAGCGCCTGACCGTTTGAGTGTGAACAACGAGTCATATGTTGAGCAGTGAGCCATATTTCAGGGTGCAAACAGCGAGCTTGGGTGCGAGCAACAAGCCGTCGGTAACAGTGATGGGCGAAGCGCAACTTCAACAAAAAGCGTCCATGATACAACCTGTTTTACCATATAATTTGCACAGAGAATATGTCACTTTGATGGAAGTTTTAAAAAATGAGGAAATGGTCAGTTGAATACGTCAAGTTGAATACGTCAACTTGTGTGACGCGGAGTGAATACCCCTTAATTGATGCACCCCTGCATGTCGACTATCCTTTTTGGTCGACTTCCTGAAGGTCGACACCATAATTGTGATCGATAATCCCTTTTTACTCAACATTTCATAAGCCAACTCATCCATATTGACATGTTAAAATGATGAGTATACTCTTTACTTCAGCTCATTCAAGTTGACGTACTCAACTGACCTTTTCCTGTATAAAGAATACTACGGGTAATTGGGTAAATTTAACGATATAGTGAATATTTTGCAATTTTAATCTATAAAGGTGTTACAAATTTAAATAAGAAAAAAGTCATTTTTACACATAATGTGTACACATCACCCAGTCATCTGTGTACAATTAAAGCTCTTGTGTACACATATAACTATGTGTACAATAAATGGATACAATTTATGTGTATAAATAGCACACTCCGACGTAAAATGAAGCCACAAAAATAAATGGTGACATGGAGAGTATGTTATTCACTCAAATATGTGGTTGCTAGAAGGAATTGAAGTCACATTATTGTGGACGCGGATAAGTACCGCCCTCTACTGTAGCGTCTTTGTCATGACTCGTAATCAGCAATAATGAGTTCATTTAAGAGTTTCAGATGCATGACATGTAACGTGGCAACTTGGTCATGTATATCCAAAATACAAACTGATGGATATTTCTAAGCCTGGACTATTGGGCCCCTATCAGCAACGATAACTTTATATTCCACCTATTTAAAAGTTTTCAACACTTTCCTTTGTGATGTATTTAAAAATTCTCAAACACTTTCATTTTTTTACAAGTTTATCCCTTATAAAATACTCACCTACCCTTACTTTATCTAACTTTTATCTTCTCTTTCATACTTTTACACACTATCTCCTACTTTTTTTGCACTATTCACTACCCCTATTATTCTATCCTAAAATATTGTGCCAAAAGCTAGTGTAGTGAACATTTAAATACGGAGGGAGTATCATTTGTGACGCGTGGGTCTAATTTTCTCCAAACTTCAAAAAGTTGAATCCTCAATCCCAATCCAAAAGTCTCACGCCTTGATCTCAGAAGACATATGAGAGGTATTTAAATCACGGTGATTCAGTCACTTCAATGATGATAGACTTTGTATTGTGCGCATCAGAGGTCTATTAATCTAGTTCACATGAGTTGTAACCTCCAGACGGTCGTTACGAGTTTCGATCCTCTATCATTCCCCAACTTTCCCACCATTCGATTAACCGAGCTACCCGTGTTAAATTAAAGTATTTATCCCACCCGAACATCTACAAAACAATAAAATACTACATAAGACGTAGAACTTTTAGAATGGAAGCTCATGTTTTAATCGAGGATCGAATTTTCAAGTTAATTAAATGAGAAATAATACTCAAACAATTGATTCAAATGTGTCAATACCTAAGTTAACTTTGGATTATTAATTCGTTCAGTTTCGATTCTCAACTTTTACATTTTTATTATCAAATGTAGTCATCATTTGATTTCATTTGTAATATCTTAATCTTAATCAAGTACAAACTCAAACCATTTGTATACCATAAGAGTTCATATTTGAAGTCAAAGCTCCACAGTAGAAGTGAGGAGAGTCTCGATTAAGTTCAAAGTGTGAGAGAATGTTACCGGTTGCCCTCTAAATAGCTCGGGCAGATCTATTTATAAAAGAGAGGTATTGTTTAAAATACATATATAAATTACCCTAGTCTATTACAATCCTTCAAACTGTGCAGGAGATACAACCGTAGGTTGTCCTTTAAAACATGAAAACGTTGATTAGAGAAGCTCTTAGTAAGAGCCCGTTTGGCAACTCTGTTTTCTGGCTTATCAGCCAACTTTTTCACCAAACACGTAAGTTTTGCTTTCGCGCGCTGGATTATGTAATAAGCAGAAAAAGTAAGGTTGGAGTTACATTTCTGGCTGTATTGGCTGAAGTTGTTGTAGATGACCATTTTAGCTATTCTTACATATAATTTTTTCTTTATTTTATTAATAAAATATATTTTAAAAATATTTTTTTCTTATATCAGCAGAATCAGTCAATGCAGCCACTTCAGCCAGAACTTCATAAATTTCAACAGAATCAACCAAAACAGCCGATTTTCGTGCTACCAAACGGGCTCTAAATCACCATGAGGTTTGGCCCATTTACGGAAATTATTTGTTCTCGCCTCAGTCAAGCTCACACTCTTACCAGATCTATTTCAAGATATGTGTAGCACAACATTCATTAATATTATACATTGATTCATGTCTTGTTTTGACATACGAAAAGATGAACAAAATAAGAGTACTATACCTGATAAATAAATAAGTTAAAGATGAGAACTAATTAAAACTAATCAAATTAATAGTGTAGAACCAAATTGAGAATTGTAGTCAGCAGTCGAGTACGTACTAGTTCTGGTAGTACCTCCAAGCGTCCAAACAGGCCGGTAAATGGTGCAATATTATTTTTTCTTAGGGTTCTTTCCAAAATATTTACACAAATATGACTAATAATTACTACTACCTGCGTCCCTAATTCCGTAGTACAAATGACACACGGATTAAGAAAGTGAGAATTGTGTGGTTGAGAGTTGTGCACAGGAAAGAGAAATGTGTAAGAATTACTGTGAACCACAAATTCTTTGCCAAAAAGGGAAAATGAAATTCTTTTTGGAACGGACGAAAAGGGAAAGTTGGAAGTTCTTTTAGGGACGGAGGGAGTATAACGTATTCTCATAATAACTTAAGTTAAGAAATAGAACATCAGTTACTATGATTTCATTACTATTCTAGTCATTAATCATATATATTTTGTAAACAATCTTATTTTTAGTCAAATACATGTAATTATTTCTTGAGAGTATTGCCCGAAATAGGACTAAAAAGGTTTGAAAATTCCAAAATAGGACTGACATGTTTTTATTCTCAAAATAAGACTAATTACTGTCATGTTTTGATAGTACCATACTTCAAACATGTAATTATTTTTCAAATTTGACAGTAATTACTCTTATTTTGGGAATAAAAAACATGACAGTCCTATTTTAGAATTTTCAAACTGTTTTAGTCCTATTTCAGGAACTTTCCCTTATTTCTTTATTCTAACACCCTAATGCCTGTTGGAACTTAGAACTTTAATTAATAGACTCTAACTCAAATACTAGGCTCCAAAATAAAAATTTACGTGTTTAATGATAGAATTGACTGTTAAGCCTGATAAGCCGAAAAACATGATCAAAAGAAAGTTAGTGTCACCTCTAGAGATGTTATTGGATGATAAAACTATACTACTCCCTCCGTAACATTTATATCTTCCCACTTTCCTTTTTTGGATGTAACATTCATATCTTCCCATTTCATAATCTTCCAATCATACCCTCAATAATTTTAAAAATAATACACTATTACACCTACTTTTTTTGGATTTATCCTTCATTCCAACACATTATTTCAATATCTTCCCATCATACCCTCAATAATTTATATCCACTTTCACTATTCTTAATCTACCTACTTTTCAAATGGGAAGATATATATGTTACGGAGGGAGTACATATTTTCTAAATACTATTCTCTTGTACTTTCTCCAAATTTCATACATATTGAGCAAAATAAGTTCTATCCAGTCATAATGTTACATACTAGGTACTCCCGTAGTATATAAGGCTGATTGCAACCTTGGGGTGAAAAAGCCAATTTTGAGCTTTGCACCCCCAAAACAAGTGCAATCCAATGTATTGAGAAGGGCCAAAGTGGGTTGGAGGCCCCTTGGGAGTGGAATCCTGTAACTTTATTCACGGAAGAATGGCTAGCCCTTGCTGCGTGAAAGGATGGGCCAAGATGAAAAAATAAAGGGAAATTATCACAAATAGGCTGAAAAGTGAAAGTTATATCACTTTTGTCCCATTTCAAAATTTCTTTCAAAATTAGACTAACTATATTTTGCTTTTCACAAATAGCTAACACATACGGAGTAGTATAAAGGCCTCCTGCCAGCGGAAGTCCTTAATCTACACTGCCAGGGAGTGCCTGTGGCCACTAAACCTACACTCCACCATTTTTATACGTAATACAATTAAAAACTACATAGTAGTAAAATGTAAAAACGATTAAAATAATTGGAAAAACTTTCTAGAGGAACATACAATCCAAATAAAAGGATAAAATGAAAATCTGAACAATAACAAATTTGAAGTACATAAACTTGCAAATTAAATTTAAAAATTTTAAACACGTAGTATGAATTTATAGTTAAAAAAATCAAGGATATATAAAAAGATATAATGAATAAGAAATACAAAAGTCGATTTTTTCTTTATAAAAAGAGTTTATACACGCCGTAATTTATGTATATCATTATCAAATTCAAAATTTTATAAAATCTTTAGTAAAAATTAAAACGGAAAAGGAAAATACATAAATGTTAGGGAAAACAAATCTGAAAATCGAAAAAACGTGCAAATTGTTTTTAATCTAAAATCTTACAATTTGTTTTTTAAAACTATCAAACAAAAGTTAACTTTAGAAATATGAAAAAAATATGAAAAACAATCAGAATCTTTTCTGAAAAAGTAATTTTTTTAAACAAGTGGAAAATATAAAATTTGAAATCATTCAAAAAGTTAAATTAAATTTTATATTACAATGGAAAAAAATAAAAATATATTTCATAAAATTTTCAAAAATCATAAAATTAATGTGACTTAAGAGACTTTAAAATTAAAATAAACTCACGGAATAAAAATATGAAAATTTAAAATAATGAACATGGAAAAATATTAAAAAATTGAAAAATAAAAAATAAAAATTTTATTGTGTAATATTTCTTAAACAGATTGAACTATTTAATTATTATTATTTTATTATTTGTTTTGTTGCCTATTGTTTCTGTGTGTTTCTTTTTGTTTATAATTATGAAATTTTTGTTTTTTATTGTTTATTTATGTTTCAAGTTGTTGATTACTTTTGCTTATGAAATCTAAATGTATCATTTTAGGTGTTTGCTTATAAATTTACATAGACATTTTGATTTAGGGAAGTCACAAAGGTAATAGAAACCTAAATAAACAACAAAAATCTAAATAAATAAAAAACAAGATTAATAACACAAGAAAACAATAAGCAACATAATGCAACAAAAAGCAACATATTGTAACAAAAAAGAAACATGACGCAACAAAAAGTAATACACATGGTACAACAATGTGAAACAAAAACCAACATATAATAATGTCACAATAAGTATATAATATAGCCTGTTAACTCAACATATTACATGTATTACATCATTTGATTTAGGTTCTTCACATTCTTCTTCCACTAATGGATTTCAACGCACAATCCTTTAGTTTTTCTGTCTTTGTCTTTATTCACTCGTTGATCTCGAAAACTGTCACAAAAAGCTTCTAAGTATAACTTAATCATATATCATCAAAAAGCTTCATAAGATTTTGCTACTTACTTTTTATCCAAATGCAAACCATCCCCATACATTCATGCCGAAAAATAGATGGTATATGTCCACTGCACGGTAACATAGATGATCAAAATAATCAAAGTTTCTAAATGGAAAGAAAGCTATTGGACAAATACAAAGCTGCAGTATAATAAAAATCCTAGAATACAAAATTAGAAAAGTGATTAGAAAACTAAAAATCATTGAACAATTCCATTGAAGTGTAGATTTAATAAATCATTCATAATTTCATACTATTGTGTATTACTGTGTGATTATATATTTGTATGTCAGTTTAGAAAGGCTTGCTTTCATACAAATAAAGTGATAGAGAAAATATGTCACAAAAGAAGTGGATATTGCAGTCAAATATCCTAAAAACAAAACTAATAAGAATATAGAATATACATCCAAATGACATAGGAATATATTTGTAGGTAATATGTTGGCCAAGTTCAATCTAAATCAAGAGAGTTTTTTAAGCAAATACAATAAGAACTAGTAAGTTTAAACATGCCTAGCTTCACTATGGAATATGAGCACTCAACAAATTAAACATCCATATTTATATATCATGCCTTATTTAAGAATCACATAGGAAAATTCATCTCAAAGGAGTTAAAATTTGGCATCTGTTTGACATAATTTATAGAATAAATAATTGTTATTTGAATTTTCAGACGATAAAAGACTTAGACACATAAGTCTTAAGTTCTAACAAGTCCTGCATCATTTAGCAAACAGAGTGGTTTATTTTAGCTAAGATTATGAGGTGTTTCATGCATAGGGAGAAAGATAAACCTGAGTAGAGGAAAGATAAGGAAGAAGAGGGCTGGGAGGAGTGATATGTGATGAAATTATGCAGAAAAGTCACAGAGCACAATTTCTTCACTCAATTTCTTCATAGAGCCCAGGTGAACCAATTATGTCACCGGTGGTGGTTGATATGTGATGAAATTCATCGAGCACAATTATATTACAAGTGCCTCATCCAGAAAAGTCATCTTCTAAGATATTTGATTTTCTCCATTGCTCATGCCTTAATCCTCTCTATACAATCAATTGGCAGTGGTGAATTTGGTATTATCTTCCTCTCTCGACTCAAAATTTTCTTGTTTCCATCCTCTCGATTCTTGTCGTCAAAATTGCTGGAGAAACCTGCGCAATCTGCGAAGGAGATGAAAATCGGGAATGGAGAAGAACAGGAGATGAAAATCGGGAATGGAGAAGAACTGATGAGGAGAGGAGAGAGTAGAAGCCGAGAAGGTATGAAGAAATCCCAACCTGGAGTTGCATCGATTAAATTCCAGAATCGTCTCTATTTTCTGCTCTCAAAATTGGCCGCCAATCGCCGGAAGGTCGCACCCTAGACGGTACCGGACAGAAGACCAGACGAGATGTTGAGAACTGCATCGTTGTCCCTCCAACGGCGTGTCCCGATTGCCCTCCAATCACCGGTTGACGGAGATCACCGGTCGGGAGCTTCTCACCCCAAGTCGTTGATCTCATCCGGTCATCTCTTTCGAGGGAACCACAACGAACTCAAAAAAGAGGAAAGTATGAATCGACAGAGCAGGTTGGCTGAACAGATCTAAAAGTGAAATAAAAAAACAAAATTGAAAACTTAAGAGTTTAAACATGAAAAGAGAAAGTATCAAAGACATAAATGATATCTTGGACATAAAAGTGGACTAGACGGGTAATTAGCACAAAAATAAATCCCATTTTTCTTTAAGCTATTCTAACTTTTATTTTTGTATTTGAATTTTTATAAAATGTATACCAAAATTCATAACTTTTTATTATCTTTTATATGACACCAATATTGAATAAATTAAGTTAAAAAAACAAGTCTCAACTACACGAGCTTTTCGGAACAAAAAATTTTTAACTCTAAATTTATTTATTTTTACATCGGAACATTTAGCTTTTCGAATCTTAACTATTCGCAACAAAAAAACTAGAAACAAATTGATGTATAATAATAAAAGTAAGACAACAATTAAAAAGAACTTCGTTAGGTGAATATATTGACGGTACTGGATTGCAACAAAAACTGAATTGACTGAATGAATACGTATAATGTTGTGGGGAATTTGATTTATTGACGGAACTGGGTTGCGGTTAGCCTTATAAAGGTACTCCCGTAGTATATACTCCGTAATAAAGGTAACATATATATACCCGTAGTATCTGTCTATGAGCATATCTAGATTATTATTGATAGTATAATTACATGTTGAAATAATATTTAAAATTTATCTCGATAATTATCCCATTGATATAAAACTTGTACGTACAGTTGCGGTAGCACTAGCCTTTGTACCTCCCGCATAGTACATCATTTTTCATGGGTGTAACATTTTTGAGGTGAAAGATCGAAAATTGCTTTCATTTTTACCCCATGAATTGCAACTTGCAAACAGCCTTAGTGTCCACATGGGTCCATGCCAAAAAACGGATGCAAATAACTCATTTTGCTATCACGTACTTCGTAATTAGTAAGTTTGAGTCAAACCAATTGAGGGTTGTAAACGCATGTACACAGTTTGTACTCCCGGAATATTTCAAATAACTGTTTATATGTTTCAAATCTTTCAATTCCGTTAAATACTTCTTCAACAATGTGTATATACACACACACATTGTTGAAATTTAACGAATTGAAGCATATAAACAATTATTTGACACGGATTTACTTGATATTGTGTCAAATAACTCGTGTCAAAATGTTTTTGACACAGATTTGATATATCGCTGTCAAATGTTCTATAATTTTGACAAAATTCTGTCAATCTTGTGTTTTTTTCTAATGATATACTCATACCTCATATATACTCTGGAGAGGCAACAGGGGCAAGGGCCCTAGGCCCAAACTATATGAAAAAAAATTAGACCCAATATTTATGCTTTATACTAAGGTCGAGTAGCCTGAGTTTTTGGGTCTATTCACTATTTTCATATAGTCAGTAAGGTCCAGTAAAAAGAATAGTAAACAAATCATAAAAACACGGGAATCGTGAAATTGCCTATTATAGATCACTCGCTCCTAGCTTTGAAACCTGACTTGGTATTGAATTCAAAGTGATATTATTATCATTGTTATTATACAGAATTATATATGGTCATATGCAGTGTTTTAAATAGCGGTCCGCTACCGCTATAGCGGCCGCTATATAGCGGTCGCGGTAGGTACCGCTACGGGCCGTTATCAGGGTGTGATTTTCAAATCACAGAAAAATCTCGCTATGCCGCTCGCTACAGCCACTACCGGCACTTCCGGCAATATATCACGAATTGATTGATATGTAAATATGTAAATGTTGTGTGCATGATGTGAAAAAATACATTAATGGTGATGCATGAAGTGAAACTCTAAATTGAATGTACATGTGTTCACATGCATTATGGTAGCAAATATTAATAAATATCTAAATTTTAATTATTAAAACCGAATTAATAATTAATAAGGATGATTTAACTTTAATATCGGTTGACGAAAAAATGTTGACTTAACAAAACAATTTGGAACGGAAGTGATATTATTATGGATTATGCAAGTTGCGAAAGGACAACAATTTTTCATATAAGTAATATATTTTCGGGATGGGGGAGTATATCTTTTTATTGAAAATTATTTATAATATACAAATGAAATAATAATGTTCTTTGTTAAAAGTACTTTTAAGGTTGTCATATTCTTATGAGAGATTTACCTAAATAGGACCAAAACATATGAAAAACTCCATTATAGGACTACTAGTTTCATCTGGAGTAGCGTAGGACTAAAATAACGGTGGAATGTTGTGATTGCCATGCGCCTCTCTTCTTTGTTCGCCACTTGCGAGCCCTGCTACGATCTCAAGCCCTGCTGCAGGTTTCCTAGGTAAGTTCTTCTTCTTCCTCCTCCTCCTCCTCTTCTCTTCTTCTCTCCCTTTCTCTTCTCCTCTCTTCTATTTTCTTCCTCCTCATACTCTGTTTCATTTTTATTTTGATATTTTAATTTTCAGTCCACTTTCTTACTTTTGTGATTCTAAAAAATTATTTTAGATTAGAAAATTTTGGATGAGAAATTAAAACAAAGCCGCAATGATTTTCTAATCCTCCTCAAATTTCTAGTCCTCTGTGTTCTCTTTTAATTTTCAATTTTTTGGACTTGAATTAATTTATTAATTTGGATTTTTGGATTTGAATTTTATTTATTCAGCAAAATGCCACTTTTACAATAAAAGAATGTCAAAATTATTGGCTATTTGAAAAAACTGTCACGTTTGTGGCAGTATATTTTTCAGGATGGCAATATGAAAATGGCATATGTCCATAAAAAAATGTCATTCTTATGTCATTTTTATGGATTATCTAAGAATGACATAACTACTTGTTATTACAAATGACATGTTTTCCAAATGATGTCATTTTTATCTTAAACTCTCTCTCTTTAAAGATGGATATATGTAAATGCCACATTCGTGACATTTTGAGAGCAAACACATCATTTCAAAAAACAAATAACAGAGGAAGAAGAAGAAAATCCATGGAGGAGACAAAGAGAAGGAGAAGAAGAATGACTGTCATGTTGTTACATATGTAATTGCCACATTCATGACATTTTGAGAGCAAACATAACATTTTAAAAAAACAGAGGAAGAAGAAGAAAATCCATGGAGGAGACAAAGAGAAAGAGAAGAATAAATCAGAGGAGGAAGAGCTGAATTTCTTAAATTGGTGGAGTTTCCAATAAACAAATTGAATGGAGATGGAGGAAGCAGAACAAGATCAAACCTGGAGTACTTTGAGACATAAGAAGATTGAACTTGGAGACTATGTAGCAGAGAAGAACCGATAGTGCAGGATAAGAGAAGAACGGACTATATATGTGAAGAAGATCGATGATGTCAGAAGCGGTGTCTATGAGCAGGACAGAGCGCGCGGTGAGAAAAGCCAGGGCAATTTGGACATTGAATAAACGGCGTAAACTTAAATTAGGAGCGGATGACTCCTATAATGGGGAAAAAAGATGTTATGTCCTACTTTGGCTTTTTATCTGTTCTATTTAGGACAATTTCTTTATTCTTATTGGTTTAATAAGTTGTTAATGTTATAAGTGTTCAAACAAATATTCATAATGTTTTAATTTTATTAACTTTAACACCCATTAAATATATGTTTTGCGCATTTGAAAATATTTCACATTGTTGCAACCGCTAGGGGCGGCTATAGGCCGTTACAGTGCTACGGCTGCCGGCTATTTAAAGCACTGGTCATATGGATATGTTCGTTATTCGCATATCATATTATATTTTTCCATGGGGATATGTTCGCCTAGTAGTTATATAATGATTGTTGTTAATTATCACTACACAATTTATACATAATATTATCACGATCTCATCAATTGTTTAATTATCTGGCTAGGGACGATTTATTATATTGCTAGTTGCTACCTGTGCAGGCCGGACTTGGCATTAATCAGCGAAACGATGGGTCCATAGCATTAATCAGCTCTGTCTCAACTCTCCTCCACAACCCTATAAATGGACACACCATTTCTTACCTTTTCTTCATCCATCTTTCCACACTACTAATAATAAGCTTAAAAAGATGACTTCAAAGACATTTATTCTGATAGGCCTTTCTTTGGCCCTTGTTCTCCTCATCGCTTCCGAGGTCTCCGCTAGGGACCTAGCGGAGACTTCAACTAAAAATGTAGCTGAGAAAGCGAATGAGGTGGCTGAGGATCACAAACATGTAGACGGCTACGGAGGCGGCGGGCATTACGGAGGAGGCGGGCCATACGGCGGCGGAGGCGGGCATTACGGAGGAGGCGGGGGACAATACGGAGGAGGAGGCGGACAATACGGAGGCGGCGGCGGGCATTACGGGGGAGGCGGCGGACATGGAGGAGGCGGCGGCGGCCATGGAGGATGCAGATATGGATGTTGCGGTTACAGTTGCCAGAGGTGCTGCTCTTACCAGGGGGAGGCTGCAGATGAAGCTGCGGCTGGACAGCCATAATTAATTAAATAATTAATTAAAGCTTTTTGAATAATTACATAATTAATCAAAGCTTTTTAATTAATTATTTAATATGGATTCATATCTATATATATGGTCTGGCATATGATATGCTGCTAGTTGAGGAGTGTTGTGTGTGATGATTAACTAGCAAGCAGCATGCCAAGTCCATATATGAATGGTGTGGGCCCGACCCGGTCCCTAAATATGGGCCACCGTACCCTTCTATCTTCAATAACGCAGTGATGTTGTACGTACCTCTCTGCAGTATATATTCGTGATCAATAAAAACAACCACTTGTTCCTACCATTGACTACTCTTTAGTGTTTTCTTTATTCATATCGATAATTGTGAATAGAAAAATGCTTTAGGTAGACGTTTTGTGTACACGTTTTGTGTACACATGTCTGTCCTTCACAGACAAATTGTCTGTCACGGACAAATTGTCTGTCACGGACAAATTGTCTGTGAAGGACAGACATATGTACACAAAATGTGTATCATTTGTCCGTGAAGGACAGACATATGTACACAAAATGTGTACCTCTAGCAAAACCCGATATAAACAATGACTAGAAGGTTTTAATATAAACGGAAATGGTTGCCCTTTCCAAAACGGAAACCAGAAGGTTTTAATATAAACAATGACCTAATATTGTTGATTATTGTGTGTAGGTCAAGAAAGTGTACCCGATAGGCTTCTACACTTTGGTGCTTGTGAATATGCCTCATGAATTTGGATCTGATATTCAGTTGAGAAATTGCCCATAATAGAGTAAACATGGTCCAAATTCACAAATAGGCCTTACGTGTTTTTATTTAGACTGTTTACCAGATAGTTATAAAATACACAAAAACCAAATGTTTACCAGACCGGTTTAGACCATACCAGAATGGACTAGAAAATTATAGTTCTAGTAAAAACATCCCTATTATGTTTATGTTTCATTCATACATAGTACGAGTATATTGGTAAAAAAATGTTGGTCCTATTTAAATTTGTCCTATGTTTATGTCTTAATTAGGAGATTTCTCTGCTAATTAAACTCTCCTTGTACGTAATCGGGTACAATCAATTGATATGTTTTTATTATTCTTAGCCAGGCCATTTAAAATTTAAATCATGCTCACACCGTAAGGCTGGATATATTCCATTTCTGATTTGGCAAGCCAAACAAACATAATGTCATACAATTTTACTTATTTAAAAGGGAAAATCGCACTTTTAGTCCCTGAAATAGTCACGAAAATGAAATGTCAGACCCGTATTTCTGATATTGTAAATGTCACCCCTCAATTATCCAAATTGTTGTAAATGTGGTCCTTTAAGGGGTGAAATGTACTTCTCACCCACATTGTATATTTCACCCCTAAAAGGACCACATTTACAACATTTATGACAATTGAGGGACGACACTTACAAACTTGGGAATATGAGTCCGACATTTCATTTTGGTGACTATTTTAGGGACTAAGAAGGTGTTCTCTTCACCTGATCTGAATGTTCCCGATCTGAATTATTTAAGTTCTGATCTGATCTGATCTGAATTTTTCTGATCTGATCTGAATCTTTCTGATCTGATCTGAATGTTCCTGATCTGATCTGAATGTTCCTGATCTGATCTGAATGTTCCTGATCTGATCTGAATGTTTCTGATCTGATCTGAATCCTTCTAATCTGATCTGAATCTTTTTTATCTGATCTGATTTGAATATTTCTAAAATTATAATTACAATTATAATTACTATAATTATAAATGTAATTACTCATATATAATTTAAATATAATTATAATTATAATCATAATTACAAACATTATAATTATAATTACAAACATAATTATAATAGGTATAATTATTATTATACGTATTACACTAGTTATAAATATAGTTATAATTATAATTGTAATTATATTTATAGTTATATTTATTTCTATAATTTTAATTATAATTATAATATTTATTTCTATAATTTTAATTGTAATTACTCCGTATAATATGATAATAACGAAAACAAAACTAATAACAATAACAACAAAAACCATATTAGTAGTAAGAATAATAATAATCATGATAATAATAAATATCATAATAACAATAATAATAATAATCATAGTAATAATAATTGATAGAGTATATGGGCCTGGACCCCATGGCCCCCACACTCAAGTCAACGATGAACAGAAGAACACCCACGTGGTCCCCTTCGGCCAGTGGATCCGCATCGGCCAGAAACAAAACCGGCCCAGGAAACACGCCTGGACTCCCGGGGGCCGCATCGGCCCATGGACCGCATCGGCCATGAGACCGCATCGGCCAGAAGGTCCGCATCGGCCATGACTTCGCCCTGGCAGAATGCATCTCTCTACTTTATTTGCTAAGTATTGTACACAGCCCATTAGTGGCCCCATTTCGCCCAAAGAAGACATGATTATTGTAATGGGCCTCCTAAGCCCATGGCTAGGGGTCCAAATCCACATTTTTACCTATAAATAGACCCCTTGGGGCTAGTTATAGGGGGTTGAGAAATATAATTACTCACTTTCTCTCTCTAGCTCTCACTTCTCTCTAGAATTAATACTCTATCATTTGGTGCTTTCATTGAGAGCCTAGAACAGATCAAGTGAGTACCCCTCGTCGCTACTAGACGCAACAGAATGACAAGAACTAGGTCAAAGAACACCGGTAGGAATGCCCCACTGAACCAGGAAGGGCAGGGAAACGTTGCTGACAACGTTCCCAATGATCCTTTCATCCAGGATGAGGACGCTCAGGAGGTCGAGCACGCAGCGGCCGACCTTCGCGTCCAGCTCAACAAGACTGCCCCAGACGCCCGCATCGGGCTCGAGGACAGGCGCAATGCTGATCGCGCTTCGGGCCAACAGGCTTCTCACCCTGCTGCCCCCCAGATCAACCCGGCCGCACTATCGGCCATCGTCGCAAGCATTCTCCAGGACCCCAATGTAGTCAGCGCCCTCGTCGCAAAGACAGGGGAGAACAACACTCTCGTGACTGGAGAGGTCGCGACGGTGCCATCACCTCCGCCTCGGCCGCAGGGCGTCACCTTCTTCGGCAACGACGAAGGCGTTCTCGCCGTGGACACCCATTCCCATACTGCCTCTCCTACCCGGGATACACCGGCCCAACCTCGCGGTAAGATCTCAGCCTTCAACAGGCTGGGTGACATCGCGAGCCGTCGGGTACCTACGGGAAGGGTGGCGGATCGGTTGGGTGATCGCGAACCTGGATCGCCAAAGGAAAGCTTCGGGTCCGTCTCCCGGACAACGGATCGGCCCCGACCAGATAAAGGCAAAGGAAAACTGAATGATGATGATGCGCGTCACCAGATCAACCTGGCCCACGCGGCCCGGATCCAGACCCCTCTAGGTGGCACTGCGGCCAACACGGACCCAAGGGACGAGATCATTGCTCGCCTAGAAAAGCGCCTCGCTGACATGGAGGCCCGGGAGGCCACAGGGCGCGCAGCGGCTCATACATCCCAGCATCCCAACTACGATGCACTCCTTCACAAAGTCAGTGCCTTGGAGAGGGAGCTGCCGACCGACGCGACGAGCCCGTCATCCAAATACGGACCCGGACCCCCTTCTCTGCGAGGGTGCTCTCCGCCCCCATCCCAGAGAAGTATAAGGGGAATCCGATCAAGCCATATGACGGCCGCACTGATCCTCAGGAGCACTTCACCCGCTATCAGAACAACATGATGATGACCAACGCTTCGGAGGAATACATGTGCCGCTGGTTCCTCTCCACCTTGGAAGGGCTAGCGTATGATTGGTTCAACAACCTTCCGGAAGGGAGCATTGACTCATGGCAGGACTTAGCTCAGCGCTTCCTCACCCACTTTGCCGGGAGGAAGCGTGCGAAGAAGCATTTCGCCCATCTCCTGACCATAAAACAACAATCGGAGGAGACGCTCCGCGCCTTCCTCGATCGCTGGACGAAGGAGGCGGACGAGTGCGAAGGAGCCGATGAACGCACCCTCCTGGCCTTCCTCCGCGGAGCACTTCGGCCGAGCCACTTCGCCCGAAGTCTGTTCACGGAGCCCCCGTGGTCATACCTCGCGGTGCTCCGACGCGGAGACAGGCACGCTGACGCCGACGAGCTCCTGAACCAAAAGAAGGGTGGGGAGAAGCAACAAAAGAAGGACTCCTCGTCCAACCCCCCACCACCCGCCGGCCAACAAGGGACAACACCGGCCAAAGAAGGCACACCAGGAGCAAGGCGGACAGCGAAGAGAGGATCGTTCATGGCGTCCAAAGTTGGAGGCACAACGCATCCCCCTCACCCACCCGGTGAGCGTCGTCCTTGACCACGCCGAGGCACAGGGCCTCATTGTGAAGGACCCCAGGTCAGAGGAGGAGATATTTGCGATCCACAAAGGAGGGACATACTGCAAGTACCACCGCCAGACATCCCACAAGACCGAGGATTGCACCACCCTGAAGAGGCACATCGACGGCCTCGTCCGACAGGGGGAACTTTCCCAATTTGTCAAGGGTGCCCCCAAGAGTAACACTTGGGTTAACCCTGGCAAAAGGGGGGAAGGATCCTCCGGGAAAAAGAGGGAGATCGGCGCCCTCAGTGAAGATGAGGACGAAGAGGAGCCCCGCCAGAAGAAGCATCACATTCACATCATCGTCGGCGGGAACACAGGGGGGACTCGGCTACCCAACGGAAGAAATGGGCTCAGTCCCTGTACGTCGGCGAGGTGTCCCACGCCCCCCCTCAGCCGAAGCGACGGCATGTGGAAGCCATCACTTTCACCGACAAGGACCTCCCCTTCGGCCCCTTGCCCCACAGGGACGCCCTCGTCGTCAAATGCGAGATTGGCAACAACATCATCCACCGCAACTACATCGACACGGGCAGCTCCGTCAATGTAATGTACGTTGACACCTTCAGACAACTAAAACTGAAGAAGACCGAGCTCCGGCCAATACGGACTCCGTTATCCGGCTTCACCGGGGACTCTATCGACGCCGAGGGCACGATAGTGCTTCCCGTTGTGGTCGGTGACGGTACCTATCAGGCGAAGATTGATATGGAGTTCGTGGTCGTCAACCTGGACAGCGCCCACAACATGATCTGGGGCCGACCGGCCTTGGAGGACCTTGAGGCCATCATCTCTATAAAGCATCTGTGCCTCAAGTTTCCCACCAAGGACGGCGTCGGCTACGCCAGAGGGAATCAGAAGATAGCCAGGGCTTGCTACCTCAAGCTCACCAGGAAGATCAATGAGGCCGAGGAGCGGATAGACACTATCACCACCGCCTCGGCCGAAGAAGACACACCAAAGGCCGAACCGGTCGGAGACGTGGAAGAGGTTCCGTTGGACGTCTCTCGACCAGAACGCACGCTGAAGATCGGGACCCAGCTTCCCCAAGACAACCGAAGGGACATCCTCTCTGTCCTGAGAGCGTACGCCATCGTCTTTGCATGGGGACCAGAGGACATGCCGGGCATCAGCCCGAAGGTAATCACACATCGGCTATCGGTGAACCCGGCCTCCTCCCCCATCAAACAGAAGAAGCGCTACCTCTCAGCCGACAGGAGGGAATTTGTCAAGGACGAAGTGGCCATGCTGCTATCCATCAAGCACATCAAAGAGGTGAAATACCCCACGTGGTTGGCGAACGTCGTCCTCGCCCCAAAGCCGCCTACGTTCAGAATGTGTGTTGATTACACTGACCTGAACAAGGCGTGCCCGATGGACCCATTCCCTCTCCCCAACATTGATCAGTTGGTGGACGAGACGGCAGGGTGCGAGTTGATGTCGTTCCTCGACGCGTTCAGAGGGTACCACCAAATATCAATGCATGAAGATGACGCGGAGAAAACTGCTTTCATGACCCCGGAGGGAATCTTTTGTTACCTCGTCATGGCCTTCGGCCTCAAGAATTCCGGTGCCACTTACACAAGAATGGTAGCCCGGATTTTTAGAGCAGTCCTAGGCCGGACGATGGAAGCATACGTCGACGACATGATCGTCAAGAGCAAACAATCCGCAACACATGCCGACGACCTCCGGGGCATCTTCGAGATCATGAAGAGATACAACCTCCGGCTCAACCCGAAGAAATGCACCTTCGGCGTCCAGGGAGGTAGATTCTTGGGGTACCTGGTCAGCCGGAGGGGCATCGAAGTAAACCCCGAGAAGATACAAGCCATTATCAACATGGAGCCGCCCCGCAACATAAAGGAGGTGCAACGGCTAACGGGACGCCTCGCGGCCCTGAACCGTTTCCTTTCAAAATCCGCGGAAAAATCACTCCCCTTCTTCCAAATAATGAGGAAGGCCACCGGCTTCAAATGGACGGCGGAGTGCCAACAGGCCTTCGAGGAGCTGAAGCAATATCTCGCCTCCCCACCCGTCCTATCCAAACCCCAGCCCGACGAGACTCTCTTCCTTTACTTAGCAGTGAGCACGTCGGCCATCAGCTTTGTACTCATCAGGGAGGATGACGGGGTCGAAAAGGCAATATTCTACGTCAGCAAGACGTTACGGGAGGCCGAGCTCAGGTACTCCCCTATTGAGAAGACGGTGCTGGCCATCGTCCACACGGTGAAGAAGCTTGGACACTATTTCCAAGCTCATCCCGTCCATGTCCTCACGCATCAGCCGTTGGGCGCCCTAATGAGAAGCCCAACCAGCTCTCCAAGGATGATCAAATGGGCAATATTCTTGAGCTAGTACCAGATTGAGATCAAGCCGAGGCCATCTATCAAAGGGCAAGCCTTGGCTGACTTTGTCACGGAATGCACAACGAGGGAGACGGCCATCACCACCACCGACCATGAACCAAATGAAGCCCGAACCCTCTTCACGGATGGGTCATCGGCCAACAAGGCATGTGGGGGCGGCGGCGTCCTCATCTCCCCGGAAGGTTTCAGAGCATACTATGCCATACGCTTCAATTTCAAAGTATCAAACAATGAGGCTGAGTATGAAGCGCTCCTCAGCGGGCTCAGGCTAGCCGCTGGCCTCAAAGCACGCCACATCAGAATCAAATGCGACTCCAAACTCGTGGTGAACCAGCTGGAGGGATCCTACGAAGCCAAAGAAGGGAGAATGAAGCAGTACAAGGAGGCCGCTTGATACGTTTGTAATTTCCGTGTGTTTATTTACATTTTTAGTTACTTTTAGCTGTTTAGTATTTCGGAAATTACACACTTTCGGTGTAATAGTTTAGCTTGTTAAATTCTTGTAAATTGTTTAGATTAGGTTTATTCTGAGCTCAAACAGGTCTAACATCACTCAAGGACAGTTGGTGAACCCCAAAAATGGAAGGAAGGTGCAAAATCACAAGACAAAAGAAGGAAATCCTGATTTTTGTCTATACTCGGTCGAGTATCTCTTATACTCAATCGAGTATCTGGTTGAAATTTCAAATCGGATCGGATCCAAAAACAAAGGAACATGCAGAAGAAGATTTCCCCACGATCGAGTGTCTATACCCGATCGAGTACACCGACATACTCGATCGGGTATGGCTATGAATTCTACTCTAAATTCGATCGAGTATGGATCGAATTCAGCTTTCTACACGTACTCGATCGGGTACATATATACTCGATCGAGTACCCGACCTGCACCCCAAAAAGCCTATAAATACACCTCCTTTCCTTCACAAAATGGACACCAATTCACATATACTTCTTAGCTCAGTTTAGACAAGTTCTTTCTTTATATTTTTCATCATGTTTAGTCTCCAAATGAGGAGCTAAACTCTTCCATCTTGGTTTTGCTACTTTGAAGCTTAATGATTTGTAAGTTGTGAGTTACTTTCTTTAATCTTCTTCCTTGAATATCAATTACTTCCTATTCTTATCCCATATTAATATATTGAGCATTACTTAAAGTATCAACTAGTCTTGTTCTATATATTAGTTATTACTAGAATCGGTCGGTTAATACGCTTGTTATTAATTCGGTCCTTTCACGGTAGTAAACTTGGGTTGTTAATACATGCTTCTCATGGTTAACAAGCCAAGGGGAATTAATTATATTGATTAAACCAATAAACCGCTTGTGTTGAGGTTATCAATCTCAATCGTTTTCATCTTGATTTTATTGCTACTATCAAGTTAATATACGGCGCTTGTTCTATATTGACTCGGTAGTAAGTTTTATTAATGAATGCTTCTCGTTATTAGTAACTACCCTCGATGAACTGGATATACTCCTCGATTGAGTATTCGAGAGGAAGATAGTTAAAGATATAACCGGGATCGACGAACATTTCATTAAGTGGATAAAAGCAAAGCCAAGTCTTCTTCTCATTAATTAAACCACATAACTCGTTCATCTTCGTGTTCAATTTTAATTAAATCATTCAATCAAAACCCCCCCTTTATTTATTAGTTTATAAAAAGAGAAGTATTCCTTTCCCTGTGGATACGAACCTTACTACGCTATACTACGTATAAGTGTTGTATTGTATTATTATTTTGAGTGCACAGCACGACAAAGTGCACGTCAAATTTGGCGCCGTTGCCGGGGAAAGGCAATTATTTTTCTTTTTATTTTATTTCAAGAAAAATAAAAAAAAATATAAAGAGTTCTTATTCTATTTCTGAGCTTTGTAAAGTATATGGTAAAATATCGTTCACTGAACGAAATCACCTACCAATCAAACCCCGAAATAGAACAAGCTCTCGAGCGGTTGAAAAACAAATTCTCAACTACCGACTCGAGAGATTCATCAAGCGCTAGCTCTTATTCTAGTGAACCTGAAGAGCCAACAGCTATGGCTCTCGAAACAAGAACGTTGAGGGAGCTCACAGCTCCAAACTTGAATCAACAACCACTATGTATTACCTTCCCTACACTCAACGAAGGTAATACATTTGAGCTCAAATCAGGGCTCATTCATCTTTTGCCATCCTTCCATGGCTTAAGAGGAGAAGATCCAAATAAACATCTCTCGGAGTTCCATGTTGTTTGCACGAGCATGTGCCCTAATGGAGTCACCGAGGAACAGATAAAGTTGAGGGCCTTTCCATTCTCCCTCAAAGATACCGCAAAAGATTGGCTATTCTATCTTCCTTCGGGAAGTATAGATACATGGGCGGCCATGAAGAAAGCTTTCCTTGAAAGGTACTATCCAGCCTCTGTCTCTTCATCTCTAAAAAAGCAAATAAGCAATGTGGAGCAAAAAGATGATGAATCGTTCTATGAATATTGGGAACGATTCAAGAAACTCTGTGCAAGCTGTTCATACCATGGATATTCGGAGCAAGACCTCATCCTATACTTTTATGATGGTCTTTGCAATGATGATAGACGGATGATTAATGCCGCATGTGGAGGAGGAATCGTTAACAAGACCCCTTCTCAAGCTATGAATCTTATCTCGGAGTTGGCCGAGAATTGTAGATATCACAACGGGCGGTCATCAACAAAAAGAGTCATGGCGGCCGAATCAACATCATCTCTAGAAAGTCAAGTTGCCGGCTTGACTTCTTTGGTTAAGGATTTTCTTTTAAATTCCAAAACCCAAGAAGTCAAGGTCTGCGACATCTGCACACAACAAGGTCATCCCACCGATGCATGCCCGAGCCTTCAAGAAGAAAACCCCGAGCAAGTCAACGCTTTGGGGTTCCCAAACCAAAAGAGGTATGATTCTTACGGCAACACTTATCATCCCGGGTTTAGAGATCACCCCAATTTGAGATATGGGAATCCTCAGGGAAACCCACCACAAAATAACCCTCCACAAAACCAATTTCCTCAAAAGCAACCATACTCTAAACCCCAAGGGCAAGGCTCAACTATGTCCACCGAAGACATGATCCGAGCACTCACCTCAAATGTCTCAACCATGCAACAGAACATGGTTCAATTCCAACATGAGACAAAATCAAGCATCCAAAACCTTGAGAATCAAATGAGCCAAATCTCAAGTGCGGTGAGTAGGCTTGAAGCCAAGGATTCAACAAAGCTTCCATCTCAAACGGAGCCGAATCCTAGGCAACAAGCCCATGCGGTAACATTGAGGAGTGGCAAAGAGTTGGTGATTGCCAAGGAGAAAGCCAAAAGCCACATTGGCGAGGAAGAAGAAGAGGAGATTGTGGACAAAGCTCAACCTGAGGAGGAGGAAGCTCACACTTTAGCCCCGCCACCGACCATCCAAGAAGTTGAAGCTCCATTTCCCGAAGCTCTAAGGGAAACACGGAGGGTGGACAAAGACAAGGACATCTATGAGACATTCTCCAAGTGTGAGGTAAATATTCCTCTTCTTAATTTAATAAAGGGTGTTCCCAGATTTGCAAAATTTTTCAAAGAGCTTTGTACAATAAAAAGAAAACATAGACTCAATGGAAAACAAAAAGTCCAAGTTAGTGAACGTGTTTCCGCGGTCTTTCAAAAGAAACTCCCAAAGAAATACAATGACCCCGGAATGTTCACTATACCTTGTAAGTTGGGAGGTACTACGTTTTCAAAGGCCATGTTAGACTTGGGGGCATCAATTAATGTCATCCCTTACTCTTTGTATAAATCACTTGAACTTGGCCCTCTAAATGAAACCGGAGTAGTTATTCAACTTGCGGATAGATCAAATGCTTACCTTAAAGGTATTGTCGAAGACGTACTAGTTATGGTAGACAATTTGATCTTTCCCGCCGACTTTTATGTTTTGGAAATGGAAAATGATAAGAATGCGGTTCCTATCCTTTTAGGAAGGCCATTTTTAAAGACCGCTAGAGCTAAAATTGATGTCTTTCGCGGATCTTTAACAATGGAATTTGATGGAGATAAAGTTGAGTTCAACATTTATGACTCCATGAAATACCCAAATGAAAATCATTCTCTATTTGCCATTGATATTATTGATCCTCTTGTACAAGATACTTTTGAAATAAATGGAGAGGACGAATTATTGAGCGTGATTGAAAATGATTTCGGGGAAAATTCTTTAGGACTTGCCTTGACTCCCAATATGCAAGCCTGATGGTGGAGTTGGATAACCACTTCCAACTTCCACTTATGCCACCGGGGTCAAGAGCATTCCCACTAACCATCCCCGAGGAAAAGCCTTTGCCTTCTGTTTTGCAGGCTCCCGAAGTTGAGATGAAACCACTCCCAACACATTTGAAATATGTGTACTTGGGAGAAAAAGAAACATTACCGGTCATAATCTCAAACAAACTGACCGGAGAGCAAGAAAAGAAGCTAATTGCGGTGCTTAAAGAGCACAAACTTGCAATCGGATGGACTATAGCCGACATCAAAGGCATTAGTCCATCTACTTGCATGCACCGCATCTTGATGGAGGATGAAGCCAAACCGGTACGCCAACCACAACGGAGATTGAACCCACCTATGATGGAGGTGGTAAAAAAAGAGGTCATCAAGCTTCTCCAAATGGGGATAATCTTCCCCATATCCGATAGCAAATGGGTTAGTCCAACCCAAGTTGTTCCCAAGAAGACCGGAGTCACGGTGGTGGAGAACAAACATGGACAACTTATGCCCACCCGAATCCAAAATGGATGGAGGGTATGTATAGATTACCGTCGCCTCAACGCGGTAACTAGAAAGGATTTCTTTCCTTTACCCTTCATTGACCAAATGCTTGAGAGACTTGCGGGGCATAAATTCTATTGCTTCCTTGATGGCTATTCCGGGTACTTTCAAGTGCCCATAGCCCCTGAAGATCAAGAAAAGACCACTTTCACTTGTCCTTTTGGCACCTTTGCATATCGACGCATGCCATTTGGACTTTGCAATGCACCGGCCACCTTCCAAAGATGTATGATGAGCATATTCTCTGAATATGTTGAGCTTTTTATGGAAGTCTTTATGGATGACTTCACAATCCATGGAGACTCATTTGATTCATGCTTATATCATCTATCTCTTGTGCTCAAAAGTTGTTTAGAATCAAACCTTGTTTTGAATTCTGAAAAATGCCACTTTATGGTGGAAGAAGGAATTGTTCTGGGGCATGTGATCTCATCCAAAGGGATAGAAGTTGACAAAGCCAAAATTGAAGTCATCCAGTCACTCCCTTACCCCACCACCGTTAGGGAGATACGATCTTTCCTTGGACATGCAGGTTTTTACCGGAGATTCATTAAAGACTTCTCAAAGATTGCATCTCCTTTGTGCACTCTTTTGCAAAAGGAGGTGGAGTTCATTTTTTCCGAGGATTGCAAGAAGGCCTTCAAAACTTTGAAGGAAAAACTAGTGACCGCTCCGATCATTCAAGCACCCGATTGGTCTCTCCCTTTTGAGATCATGTTTGATGCTAGCGATTATGCAGTCGGGGCCGTTTTGGGCCAAAAAGTGGGAAGAGCTTCTCATGTGATTTACTATGCATCCACCACACTCAATGATGCTCAACGCAACTACGCCACCACCGAAAAAGAAATGTTGGCCGTCGTCTACGCACTTGAAAAATTCAGGTCATACTTACTTGGAACCAAAGTGATCATTTACACCGATCATGCGGCTCTTAAATTCTTAATGACAAAGAAGGAGGCCAAACCAAGATTGATTCGGTGGATACTACTCTTGAGCGAGTTTGATGTTGAGATCAAGGATAAGAAGGGCATGGAGAACTTGGTGGCCGATCACTTGAGCCGTTTAGTCCTTGATGAAGGAAATGACCATATCAAAGATGATATCCGAGGGGAATTTCCCGATGAGACTTTTTTTTTCTCTTAAGGAAATTCGCCCTTGGTACGCTCACATTGTTAATTTCCTTGTTCTAAACAGGTTCCCACCAAGCTTCTCTAAAGCTCAAAGAGAGAAGCTCCAACACGATGCAAAACAATACGTGTGGGATGAACCATACTTGTGGAAACATTGCAAAGATCAAGTCATTAGAAGATGCATTCCCGAGACGGAGATAGCTTCCATTCTTGCCTTTTGCCACTCACATGCATGTGGTGGCCACTTTGGAGGAAAGCGAACGGCCATGATGGTACTTGAATGCGGTTTTTGGTGGCCAAGCTTATTTCGAGATGCCCATGTCTTTTGTCAATCTTGTGACAATTGCCAACGCATGGGAAACATTTCTCGAAAACATGAGATGCCGCAAGTTCCTATGCTCTATGTGGAGATATTTGATGTTTGGGGAATAGATTTCATGGGACCTTTTCCTAATTCCCACGGAAATCTATACATTCTATTGGCGGTGGACTACGTTTCAAAATGGGTGGAAGCAAAAGCCACAAAGACCGATGATGCCAGAGTAGTTGCGGACTTTCTCAAAACCCGCATCTTCTCAAGGTTTGGAGTCCCGCGCATTTTGATAAGTGATAGAGGCACTCACTTCCACAACAAAACTGTGAGTACCTTGTTGAAGAAATATGGTGTCACCCACAAGCTCTCCACCGCCTATCACCCACAAACAAAGGGCCAAGCCGAGGTCTCGAACAGGGAGTTGAAGTCTATACTCCAAAAGACGGTGAACCCTAACCGTAAAGATTGGAGTCTTCGGATAGATGATGCCTTGTGGGCATATAGAACCGCTTTCAAAACACCAATTGGAATGTCTCCCTATAGACTTGTATTCGGGAAGGCCTGCCATCTCCCGGTCGAACTCGAACATAAGTCTTATTGGGCGGTAAAAAAAATCAATCTTGACATGGAGCAAGCGGGGACGCAAAGGAAGCTTCAACTCCAAGAGCTAGAGGAACTTCGACTTGAGTCCTATGAGAACGCCGCCATCTACAAGGAAAAGACAAAGGTATGGCATGATAAAATGATAATGAGAAAGGACTTCCAAATCGGAGACAAAGTCCTTCTCTTTCTCTCACGCCTTCGTCTTTTCCCCGGTAAACTGAGGTCACGATGGGAAGGACCATTCGAGGTAGTCAAAGTCTACCCTCACGGAGCAGTTGAGATAAAGAGCCTGGAGACCGGCAAAATCCTCAAGGTTAACGGACATCAACTCAAACCGTTCCTTGAAAGTTTTTCAAAAGAAAGCGTTGAATGCATGGATCTCGTCGATCCAATCTATGAAGGATGAACTATACCATGGCGTCGTGCCGCGACGTTAAATTAAGCGCTTCTTGGGAGGCAACCCAAGCAAGGTATGTTTTCTTTTCATCTTATTTCATTCTGTGTACGTATTCCAAAAAAAAAAAGTGTATCTGGGGACATGCCCGATCGAGTACTCTGTAATACTCGGTCGGGTATGGATAAAAAAGGGGACCCGGTTTTCATACTCGATCGAGGTGCATATAAATTTTCAAAGATACAGGCCTACTCGATCGAGTATTGTAACATACCCGGTCGAGTATGCCTAGAAAATCAACCCCATCAGATGCCTGTCTCTGAGGCCCGATCGAGTACATATTCATACTCGATCGAGTATGTATGGAAAAATAAAAATAATAAACCCCTGCCTCCTATACCCGATCGAGTACATATCAATACTCGGTCGAGTATACGTGGAAAAACAACTTTTCTGTCCCCCTGCCTCCGGTACCCGATCGAGTATACAGGGATACTCGATCGGGTACCCCTGCGATTTATACCCAAACAACACCCAAATATACTTCATCTTCCCCAAACAAACTCCCAACTTCGAACCCCTCTCCCCCAAAACTCCATTTTTCTACCTTCTCTCTACCAAAACTCCCCCATTTCTCCACCAAATCATCTCATTTCACAACCAAAATACTCCCCTCACTCTCCTCTCCATATCTATACAAAAAAAAAACCCTTTCCCCCAAATATCCAACAAATCCAAAAAAACCCTACCCCCATTCAAATTTTTGGATTCCAAGCTCAAAATCATCAACAATGGCACCAAGGAAGAATAGGGGGGAAAGCTCAAGCACCATAGCACCCATCCCGGGTTTTGAAGACATCATTCCCGCCGACGCCGAACACCGAACTAGACTCCTATCAACAACAAAAAGGCAAGTAAAACCTTCCTGTTTTCTATGCCATGATGCTCTACGTGAATTAGGAGTCTATAAGAGTATGAAAAGGTTCTTTTATGAGTTGAATATGGATCGTATTTTCAAAATGAGATACAACTCAAATGAAAGAATTATCTATGAATTCATAAGCTCGGTGCAATTTGAGAATGATGAGGATGATTTTAGGGATGATAAACTCAAGTTTCGTTTATTCAATCAAAATTATTCGATTACAAAACTTGAGTTTGCCGAACATTTTGGCATCCCCGTGCCCTACGAGAGAACCATCTCGGACAACACCATCTTCGGGCACACCCTATGGACAAAGATGACTGGGGAAGTGAAATTTAGTTCCTCCCAAATGTACATTAGTCATGTCCAACACCCCGTCCTCCGGTTATTCTTGAAATTTTTGGCCAATTGTTTGCTTGGATGTCCCAACAACCACCACACTAGGATCGGGGACGTGTGTTTGATATCTGTGGCTTTATTCCGTCGTCACGTAGACTTCAATCTGTGCAATCTTATGTGGGCACATCTAAAAAAGGAAAGTTTAGCCAAAGGTGCCATAGTTGTGGGGGGAGTGATAATGCACTTGGCAAGTAAGTTTGGGTATACGGATAACTCTCCTATACCCGACTATTGCTTGATGGATATGGGTTGGTTGGGACGCTCGGGATGTACATCTTTTTCCCATACGGTTTATATTGGAGACCAACCTAAAAACATGTACAATTGGGTCATACACGTACAACCTGTCCAATACTTCCTAATGCCAAGCAAAGACACCCCCAAACTACGCTACAAACCGGAGTTCGAGGAGCCTCACTACCTATTCCCTCACGCCCTCCCACCACATTTCCAAGAGCCTCAAGCCCAAGACCCCCCCGAAGATCAACCCGACCAACAACCTCAACCCGAGCACTAAGAACCCGGGGATGCACTTCCTTACATGCCCGAACAAAACCAAGCTTTCCCACCCCCCGATTACTTCCAACAACTCCTTGACGGGTTCAAAAAAGTCACCAATGAAGTTGGAAAATATCGGGAGGAACAACGGGCGGGATTCCAAAGACTAGAGGAACAACGGGCCGAGGACAACCGAAGGTATGAAGAAGATCAACGTAGGTTCTACGGACCTATGTATTCTTACATGGCTCATCAAGGCCAATTCCACACCATGGCTCAACCACCACCACCACCCTCTTGGTATGACCCCACTCAATGGGGCAACTTTGGAGGATCTAGCTCCGGGGGTGGAGGTTATGACGACGGGGACGACGGGGACACTCACATGGGAGACGGGAGCTTTGGCGGCAGATTTGGAGGCGGCTTCTACGGCGGAGAAGGCGGGCACTAGGGACCGTGCTTGATCTAAGTGTGGGGGAGGAGACCACTCATGGTATGTAATTTCATTTTCTACCCTTTACTATGCATGAATTTTCTTTTACTCCTTGTAAACAAAAAAATAAAAAAAAAAATGAATCAAAGAAAAGTAAATGCTAGTTAGGTTGAAAACCCACAAATGGGCAATCTAAGCAAAAATGGCTTATGTAAAAAAAAAAATGAGTGAGTGGGGAGAATGGAAAATGAAAAGAGATGCTAGGATGAAAACCTGAAAAGGCTCCTAGGCAAAATGAGAGATATGAGAGAAATATTTTTCTGTGTGCAGGAACTCATTTGATCTCTTGGGAGAAGAAGAAGAAGAAGAAGAAGAAAAGGAGAAGAGGAAGAGAAGATGAACACTAGAAGACCATAAAACCCAAGATGATATTTGTAATTAGAGCACTAAAACTCATATTTTATCCTTGGTGGTCTTTGTGTTTTTTATCTTGTTTAAAACTATTGAAACTCTGGGAATCTTTACACTTGTAAACATTGAACTTTACTCGAGGGCGAGTAAAGAACTAAGTGTGGGGGAGTTGATACGTTTGTAATTTCCGTGTGTTTATTTACATTTTTAGTTACTTTTAGCTGTTTAGTATTTCGGAAATTACACACTTTCGGTGTAATAGTTTAGCTTGTTAAATTCTTGTAAATTGTTTAGATTAGGTTTATTCTGAGCTCAAACAGGTCTAACATCACTCAAGGACAGTTGGTGAACCCCAAAAATGGAAGGAAGGTGCAAAATCACAAGACAAAAGAAGGAAATCCTGATTTTTGTCTATACTCGGTCGAGTATCTCTTATACTCGATCGAGTATCTGGTTGAAATTTCAAATCGGATCGGATCCAAAAACAAAGGAACATGCAGAAGAAGATTTCCCCACGATCGAGTGTCTATACCCGATCGAGTACACCGACATACTCGATCGGGTATGGCTATGAATTCTACTCTAAATTCGATCGAGTATGGATCGAATTCAGCTTTCTACACGTACTCGATCGGGTACATATATACTCGATCGAGTACCCGACCTGCACCCCAAAAAGCCTATAAATACACCTCCTTTCCTTCACAAAATGGACACCAATTCACATATACTTCTTAGCTCAGTTTAGACAAGTTCTTTCTTTATATTTTTCATCATGTTTAGTCTCCAAATGAGGAGCTAAACTCTTCCATCTTGGTTTTGCTACTTTGAAGCTTAATGATTTGTAAGTTGTGAGTTACTTTCTTTAATCTTCTTCCTTGAATATTAATTACTTCCTATTCTTATCCCATATTAATATATTGAGCATTACTTAAAGTATCAACTAGTCTTGTTCTATATATTAGTTATTACTAGAATCGGTCGGTTAATACGCTTGTTATTAATTCGGTCCTTTCACGGTAGTAAACTTGGGTTGTTAATACATGCTTCTCATGGTTAACAAGCCAAGGGGAATTAATTATATTGATTAAACCAATAAACCGCTTGTGTTGAGGTTATCAATCTCAATCGTTTTCATCTTGATTTTATTGCTACTATCAAGTTAATATACGACGCTTGTTCTATATTGACTCGGTAGTAAGTTTTATTAATGAATGCTTCTCGTTATTAGTAACTACCCTCGATGAACTGGATATACTCCTCGATTGAGTATTCGAGAGGAAGATAGTTAAAGATATAACCGGGATCGACGAACATTTCATTAAGTGGATAAAAGCAAAGCCAAGTCTTCTTCTCATTAATTAAACCACATAACTCGTTCATCTTCGTGTTCAATTTTAATTAAATCATTCAATCAAACCCCCCCCCCCCTTTATTTATTAGTTTATAAAAAGAGAAGTATTCCTTTTCCTGTGGATACGAACCTTACTACGCTATACTACGTATAAGTGTTGTATTGTATTATTATTTTGAGTGCACAGCACGACAAAGTGCACGTCACCGCTGCGGAATTGCTCAAGGCGTTCGATACCTACGAGATCACTCAGATCCCAAGGGCGGAGAACGCCGAGGCTGACATACTCTCCAAACTAAGCTCCGACACCCCTGAGCACATCTCCAAGATAGCGAAGGTGGAGGAATTAAGCATGTCGAGCATCCACGCCAGCCCTATACTCTCCATACAACACCAGCCGGAGGACTGGATCACTGACATCGCAACCTACATCACCTCCGGCACGTTACCAGAAGACGAGGAGAGGGCCAAACTAGCCAAGCTCAGGGCCCCTAGCTATGTCATTGAGGGTGACAAGCTCTACAAGAGATCATACAATGGCACCCTCCTCCGGTGCCTCCACCAGAATGAGGCCGAGGTGGCCATGGAAGAAGTGCATTGCGGTGTCTGTTCATCACACCAGGGACCTTTTAGCATGTCCCGACGCCTCGTCGTCCAAGGATACTTTTGGCCGACGATGGCGCGCGATTGCGCTGAGGTCGCCCGCAAATGTAGCGCATGCCAACACTATCAAAGGGCACCTGGCCGACCCGCCGTGAACTATGCCCCGGTCAGCACTGCCATTCCATTTTCTAGATGGGGCATCGACCTCGTCGGCCCGCTACCAAGAGCTGCGGGCAATAACAGATACATCATCGTCGCCATCGATTACTTCACCAAATGGATCGAGGCCGAACCACTCACAAGCATCACCGGAGCGCGGTATCGAAAGTTCGTCTACAAGAACATCCTCACCCGCTTCGGCGTGCCTCAGGAGATCATATCAGACAACGGCACCCTGTTTGAGGCCGAACCGTTCCAAAGTCTCCTCCAAGAATGGGGTATCAAACATCGTTTCTCCTCTGTTGCCTACCCTCAGGCCAACGGGCAGGTTGAGAACGCCAACAGAACCATCTTGGAGGGGTTAAAGAAGAAGCTTGAGGAAGAAGGCGGAAGTTGGGTCGACGAGCTCCCCAACGTCCTATGGTCCTACCGCACTACGCCGAGGAGGGCCACCGGGGAGACACCATTCTCCCTCTGTTACGGCTTCGAGGCCAAGGCTCCCACTGAAGTGACACTTCCTAGCCGACGGGTCACACAATACGACCCCGAGGCCAACGAAGAAACCATGAAGGTGGACCTGCACCTCATAGACGAGAGGCGGGAAATGGCCTACCTCAGAGCGGAGAACTACAGACGAGAAGTCAAATCCTACTACGACGCCAAGGTCCGCTCCCGCGAATTCCAAGTGGGGGATTACGTCCTCCGCCGAAGGGAAGCAAGCAAGCCGACGGAAGGAGGAAAGCTCGCCGTCAAATATGAAGGGCCCTACATCATCAGCGCCGTCATCAAAGCCGGCACCTATAAACTAAAAAACCCTAATGGGTCAGATGTACCACGACTGTGGAATGTACACCATCTGGTGAAATTTTACCAATGACTCGAGAAGTGGTGAAGCGGGCAACGTCCCCCACCCCTCGGCTTGTTGGTTGAATAAAACACCCTCGGCCTAGCGCCACTTATTAAATAAAATTCATGTTTCATCCAATCTTTTAAGATTTGAGCAAAGGGAAACCTAAGGACCGCATCGGCCTAAGCGGTGCAAACACCCGGGACCGATGCGACCTAAAGCCGTCGCAATAAACGACGCACCTAAAGACGTTGCAATAAACAACGCACCTAAAGCCGTTGCAATAAAAAACGCACCCAAAGCCGTTGCAATAAACAACGCACCCAAAGCCGTTGCAATAAACAACGCACATAAGGCCGTTGCGATCCACAACACGCCTACAAAGCCGTTGCATAGACAACGCACCCAAATATCGTATCGGCACAAGCGGTGAAACACCCAAATCGGCCGGCGATATGCAGGACGAAGGACCTGTGTGCATGGTCCGACGTCTTCAAACGGAGAAGCATACCGCGTCATCCGCGCGGAAACCGCAGGACGACAAGCCTGAATTAAGGCCGAGGTTACAAAAACTCCACCCGTCAGTAAAATTCCACTCAGGACCACAACGGGCGGCCGTCGAAAGACGATGCTTAGTCCGGTCCCTCGTCACCGATAGACGTGGAAAGGCTAAAAAGATGCCACTGACACACCAAGCCGAGGGCGTATTTACTCCCTCGCACTAACACGCAAAAAGCGTAGCGGGCAAACTACCGCACATGGACGAAGGGACAGTAACCCTTCGGCTACCTAAAAAAAAATCGGCTAAAAAAATAGGGAAGCCGACGGACCGTGCACTCGCCGGCCTCGAGCATAAAATAAAATCCCCACAAAAAACAAGCCTAAAAATCGGCTAAGTACATATCAGGATCACCAAACAGGAACAGCGAGGTACACGCTTCGGCCTCAACCACAACTTCGCAAGATGGAATCACTTCGGCTCCAATTATACAAAACCACATTCTATTGCCTGAACGATGGGTCGCATCGTCTCTAAGTGGCAAAACCCAAGTGATGAACCAAAGCAAAACACCTACATCAAGGCAAGTCTCACTGAGGTGATGATGCGCTACCACTGGGTATCGCTCCGTCCTCAACACTCCAAGACTAAGCCCCAAAACTTGTGAGACTTGGACAAAATTTGTAAAGGCAAAAATAAAAATCCACTAAGGGACGAGGAGGCGCATCGTCCCCAAGGACAGCAAAGGCAAGAAGACCGCTACGTCTCAATCAAGAGACGCCAACGCCCTCGAAACACAGCCTTGACACTTAGAAAATTTTACAAGAGCATACTTAACTACAAAGACGATGACGGAATCATGGTGACAAAAAGATTATCATTAAAAGATGAAGAGATACAAAAGGTGGGCGCTTTGGCCATTACATGCACTTCAGTGCCATAGTTACAAAAATTAAAACAAAAGATACACTAAGCTACCACACCAGTTGGCGCTCCACCATCAACAGCATCGTCCCCGTTGCCGCTACCTGCATCGTCATCACCGTCATCATCTCCATCGGCCTTGGAATCAACAGGTCCTTCGAGCAGATAGTCATCGTTGTCGCTCCACGACTCTTCCCCCTCGTCCGAACTGAGGATGGGAGACTGCCTTTCCGATGGTGGGAGCTTCATATCCTCATCAGGATTCTTCATTCGCCGAGGGAGACTCAGACCTCTCGGCCTCATCTTCCGGATGCGACGACGAAGCTTCCTATAGATTAGCCTCTGCATCCTGTACTGGCCGCAGTCATAGTAAGCCTTCATCTCGTCCATCCAGAAATCTTGGCCGGAGGGATCTTTCGTCGTCCAATCTTCGAGCCTCTCAGCAACCACCTTATAGCAGAAGGGGAGCTGGTCTTCGGCTTTCCACCCCTCGGCCGTGAAGTCGGTTACGGCCTTCTCAGCAGCCTTCTCGGCCTCAGCTCTAAGCCGCTCCGCCTCCTCGGCTCTCTTGAAGGCGGCGGCAACAGCTTCATCAGCCTTTTTCCGGGCCGCCTCGGCCTCATCAAGCCGGACCTGGAGAAGTTTCATCTCGTCCTCTGCGGCCCTGGCCTTATCCTTCAGATCTTGGAGGGCCTCGTCGGCGGAAAGAGCCTTTGCCTCCACCCCCTTTAGCCGCTCAATCTCGGCTTCCTGCCTCCAGTGCTGCTCCCTCAGCATCAGGGCACCCTGGACGAAGCGAAAATCTAAATCAAGAGATGAATACCAAAGCGAAGGCAACAAATCACAACTACGGGAAGAAGAATTACCTGGACGACATAGTCCAAGCCTCCATCGTACAAATGGACATGCTTGCCTTGCCGGCTGAGGTACTGCCGGTCATACTCAGGCATAGCCTGAGCAAGCACATCGTCGCCACTGACGGTCTCATTAAAAAGCCCGCCTTTCACGGGGTAGCGTACGGTGACCTCGTACGTCCCCTTGGCCAAAGCCTCCTCCAAGCGGGCACTGGCGGCCGTAGTGGGAACTACCCGAGAGGCCGAAGCAACCACGGCCGATGGAGCACCCTTGCCCAGATCATTCAGGGGAGGGGCCTCGGTAAGCTGCACATCCACGGCAACCTGAGAAGAGGGAGCACCGGCCTCATCACCAACAGGGGCCCTCTTCGTCTTCTTAGGGCCTTGGCCCACATTCAGGCCAGCTTCGGCCAGGGTCTTTTGGCCCTCGTCGGCGGCCCTCTTGCTCTTTTTCTTGGCAACAGGCTTCTTGACGGCCTCATCACCTCCCTGAGAACCGCCGGCAGACTTTTTTGCTGCCTCAGCGGCTTGAGCGGCTCTCAACTCCGCGTCAGCCTTCTTTGCGGCCCGGGCCATGAAAGACATGCGATCCATATCGAAGCCTACACAAAAATACACAAGGGTTAGCAAAGGAAAACAAAACATCATGAAAAGATAAAGAAAAGAGGTCAACCTTCGGCCTCAGCCGGCACGCCTAGACGGGGCCCATCGGCTTGTTCATAAGACCCCTCCATCTTCGGCCAGAAGCCATCGTCCACATCACCAGGACAGTAATATCTCACAAAGCCGAGGGCAGCCATCCTATACTCCGTAACGTACGTCTTGATACTCCTCGGCCCCCCCTTGATGAAGGCCTCTACTTGATTGCTTATTTCGGCACCCCATGGGGGGGAATGCAACTGGAACATGCCACTATGGCCATTGGAAGGAAAGAACCCGCCTCGGCCCAGAGTCACAGACACGAACTTGGCTTTCCAGCCATGTATGGACGTAGGGAGATCCTTGAACGACCTCCTGCCGCTGACCTGCTGCAGGGTTGCGTAACCAGCACAGTTCTGATGGCTCCCTCGGCCAATCCGGAAAAGATTCATGAAGAGGGCAGTCGTCGGCGAGAACCCCAACTCGTCGCACCGGATTAAGAAGCCAATGATGATAGAAAAGCTATTAGGAGTCAGCAAGGCCGGAGGGAGCTCAACCATATCCAGATACTCCTTAATGAACGGATGCAAAGGGAACCTCAGGCCCTTGGCGAAGCTCATCGGATAGACCCCGAAGTAGCCGGGGGGCGGGTTCAAAACGTTATCCGACGGCAGGGGGGCTCTAACACGGCCGTAGGGACCAACGTACAGCTGTGCAACATGGTACTCGCCGAGGGACCCCTCCGGCCGAATGATATAGAGGTTGCTGAGATCTAACTATGAAAACCCCTGCGGCACCCCCCTCACGCCTTTTCCGCCGATACGCTCTCTTCGTCCCATGAGCCGAGGGGCCTTCCCCCGCTACGGACGATATCGGCGGAGGGCAGGGAATGTTGGCTGAAGACGACGCCCCATCCCCCCTCAGAGGCGAGCTAGACATCGCCTCGTCTTCACCTGAGTGATGGGCTCCCGCATCAGCACTCAACCTCTCCTCGTCCACAGAGGTACGATAGTCGGCTGTATTTTCCATTTCGATCTCGAAGGCCTCAATCAATCGCAAATCAACTTCAGGGGACGTATTGTCCTCGTCAAAAGGCCAATCCGACTCGTCCAAAGAAGCTGTCAAATCAATGGGGGAGGGAACGCTACGGCCGTTAGAGAACGGCATAACACCTACGCCTATTCCTAAGGGCGGTTTTCGGATCAAAGTGGTTTCCCTACAAACACTAGATCTAACCCGCTAGGAAGCAAAGTATTAAGGAAAAAACGAAGAACAAGGAAGAATCTAACCTTTGAAGATTTGAAGATCTGGAGGAAGGTTGATGAACACTCAAAGAAACCTGGGAGCTTTCTCTCTCTAGAAAGTTGGGCAGCAGTTCGGCACTCAGCGAGATTGCAAATGGGGTACCGCCTCGGGGTTAAGGGGAATTTATAGACATCCCCTCCAACGGTCACTACACGTGGCAACCTCCAATTGGCCACCTCAACGGCACCTCTCTTAGGACCAATCAGCGCCCGTCTTTTCAAATTCCACCCTAAGGCCACCACTACGGCCCAACAAGCCCCAAAACTAGGGTGGGCATCGGCCTACTAACTCCAAAACAAGGAAAACTCGCTGCGGCCCAACTTACCAAAAGGGATGGCCGCATCATCCAAAATGCTCTACGGCCCCAAAGCTACCCAATGCACCACAAGTACCGCTACGGCTACTTACGCGCACATCGTTTGATGATAACCCTGGTATTGTGACCTTCGTCCAAGGGTTCTCCCACAGGGTTACCTTGGACAGGTTCGCCTAAGGGTTGGACTCACGACTAACGCATAAGGTGTCGCATCGGCTGGGAGCACATCATGACTCCCTTGTGCCTCAAATACTCTTCGGCCAAAGGAGTGGGGGACTGGGGGACTGTATCGGCGACAGGGAAAGGAAAACAACATGAATTGGAGCGCAACGGCTTACCAATAACAAAAACAAACAGATCACCTCAAAAGCGCTGAGGATCGCATCGGCCAAAGAGCCCAAAAATTTAAAATCCAAAAACGAAATCCAGCGCGCAACGGCTACGTACATTGGGGGACTGCGTCGGCTCACTAAAGCAAGGATACACAAGTCAAAGCGTTTCGGCCGCATGACAGATCAAGAGCGTGCGGCTCGCATCGTCCTCATAGACAAGGTCAAGACATCTTCGCTCCATAAAACTATGTCACCACTCACCACCACGGCCAAAAACTTATGAGGGAGCCCTTCGGCCCCAACGAATGACAAACAAGCCAGTTTATCCACGCCAAAATTCGCATCTACGAAAGGAGGACGCATCGCTTCGTCCAAAAGGCAAGCACTACCACGGGTAGCGCACCGGCCTGCATCAAGGCTATAAAATTTCCAAACGCGCTTCATCTACATCAAGGAAGCCGCTTCGCCCAAAATCGAAGCAGGAACTCCTCGGCCATCAGGCACCTCAGGCTCACACAACGGCCAGCCAGAAAGGAACAAGTACTCCCTTTCGCTTCGGCTTCGCCTCAGCTCAGAGAGTGGGGGACTCCTGATAGAGTATATGGGCCTGGACCCCATGGCCCCCACACTCAAGTCAACGATGACCAGAAGAACACCCACGTGGTCCCCTTCGGCCAGTGGGTCCGCATCGGCCAGAAACCAAACCGGCCCAGGAAACACGCCTGGACTCCCGGGGGCCGCATCGGCCCATGGACCGCATCGGCCATGAGACCGCATCGGCCAGAAGGTCCGCATCGGCCATGACTTCGCCCTGGCAGAATGCATCTCTCTACTTTATTTGCTAAGTATTGTACACAGCCCATTAGTGGCCCCATTTCGCCCAAAGAAGGCATGATTATTGTAATGGGCCTCCTAAGCCCATGGCTAGGGGCCCAAATCCTCATTTTTACCTATAAATAGACCCCTTGGGGCTAGTTATAGGGGGTTGAGAAATATAATTACTCACTTTCTCTCTCTAGCTCTCACTTCTCTCTAGAATTAATACTCTATCAATAATAATAATAATAATAATAATAATAATAATAATAATAATAATAATAATAATAATAATAATAATAATAATAATAATAATAATAATAATAATAATAATAATAATAATAATAATAATAATAATAATAACAACAACAATAGCAATAGCAATAGCAATAGCAATAGCAATAGCAATAGCAATAGCAATAGCAATAGCAATAGCAATAGCAATAGCAATAGCAATAGCAATAACAATAACAATAACAATAACAATAACAATACAATAACAATAACAATAACAATAACAATAACAATAACAATAACAATAATAATATCAATAATAATATTAATTATAACAATTACAATAACAACAACAAGAATAATAATAATAATAATTGTAATTATTATAATTATTATAAATATTATTATAATTATTATTATTATAATAAAAAGGATAAATCGTGTCTGAACTTTTCTGATCTGATCTGAACTTTCCTGATCTGATCTGAATGTTCCTGATCTGATCTGAATGTTTCTGATCTGATCTGATCTGAATCTTTCTGATCTGATCTGATCTGAATTTTTCTGATCTGATCTGATCTGATCTGAATAAAATAAGAATAAGCAATAAGTAATAAGATTAAGACGAACAGAACAGCTTCTAAAAGTGCGATTTTCCCTATTTAAAATGTACTCTTTCGTTGTAGCCTCTCCAATGCGATAATGTGCTCGGTGCACATGTGGCATGAGAGATAGCCACATAAATATTAGTAAATAAATTCTTTCTCTCCTTAATTATTTAAATGATTTTATACAATTTTGGTAAGTTTTTCTCCACAATGTCAAGGAGACCGTCTAGATGTTGACATTATATTTATCCTTTAATATTCATAGTTTAGACTTCAACGTTAATTGCAAGCATAAACTAAGTTTAACATACTTCTATGTTGTACACAATAGTTGTAAACAATCAAAACATAAATGATAAATCACAATTTATTGGTTTAGAATTTTGTCAAACACCTCGTGGCATAGAAGTTCATCCCTAGCCTTAGGTAAGAATTAGCCTCTAATGCTCATATTAATCACAATACAATATTGAAATGTACTGGAAAATGAAATTACAAAAGAAATAATACCTAAACACCAATGATTTCGGAGGATGAACTTCCCACCTCAAGAACTTGAAGAAAAATAGCAAGAACAAAATATAAAAACTAGGAATTAATCTATGAAATGGAATGCTCTTGTTTGATGAGTTGGTGGATTTATATAGTCTAAAGAATATCATCTTTTAGTCTACTCGAGCTCAACAATCAGGTATGGAAGCAATATTTGATCAACAATGAGGAAGCTGAAGTTTTCCAATCAAGAATAGTCTTGCACGTCTCTATGTTTTGTGTAGAATCCGACCTAACTGGCGCCGGTTTCAGACCTAACCAACGCCGATTCTTCTTGAACGCAGGTAAAATCTGGAATTTTGACATAAGCGGCGCAGGTTATATGGGCAACCCGGCGCCGGTTAAGCTACTGCTTTGCCATTTATGTGCGAAAATCAAGTGACCGGCGCCGGTTTAGTGCAATCCTGGGATTTTGGGGATGTTTCGTTACGAATTTGGACATGATTCATTCACCAAAGTTGTAGATAATGAAGTCTTCTATATGCCAAAGCTTGAATGAATTGTTTTCAATCATTCAATCAAAAGTTATGGATCAAACACTGAGAGGTATGCATCCTGAAATCCCACCAGCAACATTTGACTTTATTGGTTGATTGAGTCTTGTTCCTTTCATATTCTGGTCATGATGTCTTCATAACATTTTTACCTTATTGAGTTACTATTCACATGAAATTTGAATCGGGTGATTTGGAGTTCTATACAATAAGTTATACTCGATTTATGGGCAGAATGTCCATCCTCTTGGTCCCAAAAGCCGTTCATTACAATGTTTTATGATTTAGCTCTCATTTTGAAGGTATTTTTCCAATTTCTCTTCTTTTCTTCAACAAATACTTATAAATACTTTTGTTAAACACAAGTAAATATAACGGCTATCAATCTTTCAGATTTTCTCATTAGTTTTTGCTTTTATGTAATTGGGTCGGGTTTAGCCCCCCAATTTCATCTTTTCCTCCTGTTGAATTGTAATCTTTTTCTTGGTAATAATAGTTTGGTAAATTCTCCCCGACATTTACCACACTGGTTTTGGTGGTTTGCCTTCCGGGGTAAAAAAAATGCATAGTTTCAGTCATAGCATATTAAATTAATTAATTTATCCAAAACTTCATACTCATCACAATTTCTAAAAAATCAAAATCCACTAACATAATTTCCAAAGCCGAAATATATACAAAATTACATCACAAATAATAAATCATAGAACAAACTTTAATTAAATTACTAGTATACTACCCGTGCATACGCACAGGAAAGAGCGGTATGTAGTTTGCGTACATATATATTTACTCATGATCTAATCAAATATTAAAATTAAATAACTTTTAAGATTAGTACCAAAAGCACTACATATGAGATAGAAAATTGTTCGCTCGCTTATTAGTCCGCTTATCTTATACCTAGAAGCTACATATGATAAAATATTCTTCCACTCAATTTTTAGTTTACTTATCCTCTTATACCTAGAAGTCAAGTATTACGTGTGAAACAGAAAATTTTCCCGCTCAAATATTAGTCCGTCCATCTTATACCTAAAATTATAACATATGAGAGAAACAACTATATCGCTCAATTATTAGTGCGCTTATCTTATACAGTTATACCTAAAAGTACTACATATGAGAGAGAATTTTCTTCCGTTCATTTATTAATTCGCTTATCTTTTACCTAAAAACACTACAAATGAGAGAAAATATCATCTCTCACTTAGTAGTACGTTTATCTTATAACTGAAATTACTACATATATGAGTGAGAGCAAAAAAAACTGATCAATTATTATTCTGCTTATCTTATACGTAAAAACACTACATGTTGAAAAGAAAAATTTCCCGCACAATTATTAGTCCGAGCTGCTTATCTTATCTTATACCTAAAAGTACTACATATGTGAGAGGAAATTCTTCCACTTAGTTATTAGGGAGTGTTTGCGATTGCTTGTGCTTTTTAAAAGTGATTTTTTAAGAGATTATTGGAAAAGTGATTTGTAGAAAAAGTTGGTAGTGTTTGGGAATATAAGTGATTTTAATTAAAATGTAAAAGTTGGAGTGTTTGGTAAAAAAGTGATTCCTATGGTAGTATTTTATTAAATTACAAAAATAGCCTCCAATTAGATAATCATGCCTCTACAATAAGATGCCCCATCAATTGCCAACAAAAGGATGTTCCAGGCGTACGACAACATTGCTCTGCCCTGGAGAGAAAGCGAGTGAGCTATGGATGGAAAAATCGGAAGAGGATGAAAAAGGGTTGGGAGAATTGGGCAAAAAATAATAGAATATGAAGATTACAATCCGAAAAGAGTAGAAACAGTTGTGCAGATTCCTCCTTGACTGCCGCCGCCGCCGAAGCAGATCTGCTGTGGGAGTGGCGGCGGTGGTCCGGTGTAGCGAAGCACATCGGTCGGCTGCAATTTTTGGAGGAGGGAAGGTGGTTGTCCCGTAGGGATGATGGAAGATGCTCTGTACGAGTGTACTTGGGATAAGGGTACTTTTGGAGTAATTTTTATATTTAGAAATAAAAACATCCCAAAAGTTGAAGTTATTTACGGAAATACCAAGAAGCAAAAAAAAAGCATGCCTAGACCTACTTTTGGCTTTTGACTTAAAACTGATTAAATTAAGCTGATTTTTTCATTTGCAAACACCTCATTCAGCTTTCACCCTAAAAAAGCTGAAAGTGCTTTTTTAAGCATTAACAGACACACTCTTGGTCAGCTTACCTTATACCTAAAAGCATTATATATGAGAAAGAAAATTCTCCTACTTAATTATTAGTCTGCTTATGTAATCTTATACGAAGTACCTAAAGCATTACATAGAAGAAAAAATTATTCCACTTAATTATTAGTTCGTTTCTCATAAAAATCTTTTGAGAGCTACATTGCACACCCGGTTCTACAGTGTTCATCATAAAACCATGCATGTATAGTATTTCATGTTATGCTTAATGAGTATAACATTGAAAAGAAATGAGTATTGGTGTTAAATCTAGGGGTGTTCATAAAAACCGAGAGAACCGATACCGAATCGGCCCGTAATGGTACCGAACCGAATATCGGGTATTCAAACGGTTCTATAGAATTTAATACCTAATCGAAACCGTACCGTTTCAAATGGGTACGAGACCGATCCTAGATTTTGAGAACCGAAAAATACCGGACCGAACCGTTAAAAAATAATGCCTTGTGATTTTAATATTTTCAATACCAATAAATATCTTTTCTAGACCAACAATTTTATAGCCCAAGTATTTATTTATGCATTCCTAAAATAGATACATGTGTGTGTTATATAAATATTGTTCCTTTATCTTTTAGATAATTTATGTTATATTTGGTATTATATATAATGAAAGAATGCTAAAGTTTTAAAAATCATTAATGACTATTAATTTATAGTAATGTAGAGCATATGACGTTTTGTTGTATCATATTTGTGTAGTTTTACAACTTAAGTAATATGGTCTGAATCTTAACTCTTACGGTTTAACTATGAATTAAACTAGAACCTATATTCATCTTAGAACAAAGAAGAAGAATGGTAATTTTTTTCGTTATTTTCAACAATTTAATGATATTCTTTTTATATTTTCACATGAACTTAATAAAGATGATACTATACTAGTGTATTGTTTTGCTATTTTTTTTACTTAATTGTGTTGCACTATTTGTTGTGATTTTAAATACAAAAATTTCAACCTCCTGAATCTTTTCTAGTATTTAGTATGCAATATACTAAATACTGTATTTTATCAACATTTCATGTGAATTGGGCGTTGTGATGATATATACTAATTGCAATATTTGTCCAAATGTTTCGGCATGTGTTTGACAATGTACCGAACCATTTCGTACTGTTCCGAAACACGACATGGTACCAAATGGTTCCAACTATAGAATCGGACCGTACCGAACCGTTAGAAACCTCACGGGCACATTACGAGTTTTGCTAAATTACCTGACCTTTACGGACCGCGGCCACCCCTAGTTAAATCACTGTATTGGTAGCACAATTGAGAATTAATTAGAAGCATGTCATTGAGTATCATGATTTACACGTAATATATGAGCTACAAATAAACTTATTCATTTCACTATATTATCATTGTATAATCATCAAAATATTTATTGTGCTGAGTTTATAATTTAATTATATATCAAAACTCATTTCTTTTAAAAATTTATACTCATTTATTTTAACATAAAATACCCGGTTTTATGGTATATTTTGCCCTTATCTTATATCTAAAACCACTACATATAACTTATATGAGAGAAGAAATTAATAAGCTCACTTATTAGTCTGCTTATCATCATCATCATCATCAGCATCATCATCATCACCATATACCTAAAATCACTACTGATGGAGTATATGGCCCAAGAACCCCCGGCCCATAGACTCCCACTCCTGCTACACATATCCAATGAGCCCAGAGAACAACTCAGGCCCAAAAGCAACGGCCCAAGCCCCAAAATAGCCCGAAATACATACTGGGGTGCCTTCGGCCTCCTTGGCCGAAGGCTCCAGAAACTCACGAAGTAGCCCTCTCTGACATACGGAGCCACTGGGAGAAAACGGCGAAAAACATGAGCCTTCGGCATTGCCAAGCCCTCGGCATCAGGGGAGCCTTCGGCTGAACTTAGCCCTCTGCCACTCGGGGCCTTCGGCTACACAGGGGTCCTTGGTTACACGGAGCCCTCGGCTACACAAGAAGCCTTCGGCCAAACATGCTCAATCATCGAAGATTCCTTTTGGGACAGCCAACCACCGCATTTAATGCCACGTCACATCCGCCAACCGCATTCAATGCGGTGAACGTACCACTGCCGGTGCCACCAGGCTGATGTGACCCTTCGGCCGTTGGATTACTGACACGTGTACCCTCATCGCATTTATTGCTGCTATAAATAGCAGCCCTTATTCGCCTTGTAAACGACGCTGAGTTCATTTTGATAAAATCGACTCTCTCTCCTCCTATTCGCTCTGACTTCTCTCTAAGTTATTCCCGTAATAACCCCTCGGATAAGATACCCCCCGGGTAGACTATCCATCATTTGGTGCTCTCGTTGAGAGGTCTGAACTATCAAGTAAGAAGCCCTCCCCCTCTACCAAAGACCAAACACCTACCAAAAAATGGGAAGAACCACTCGTGCCCAATCCAAAACTCTGGAGGAGAACCACGTCGCCCCCGGCGAAACCAACGGGGCTGAGGCCTCCAACAGGCTCTTGGTACCCGAGGGTGGTATCATCCTCGAGTTGGAGCAGGCTACTGCTGACCTCCGGCAGCAGCTACAGAAGAACGCCCCTGATGCCCGCATTGGCCTTGATAATCGAAGGAGGGATCGGAGTGAGAACCAAGTTCCCCCTCCGGCCCCGGCCATCGATCTTCAGGCTGCCTTTGCGGCCTTTGTTCAAAACATGGCTCTCAACTCAGGAGCCCTCGCCTCCCAGGCGCCCCTTCAGCCCCACGCTGGAGGGAATGTTATCCAACTACCACCACTCCCTCCTTTGTTCAACAGTCCTCCCCCGGGGGATTGGCAATGCCGAGGGGGTCATGGCGCAGGATACCGCCTCCCAAGAGGCCCAATCCAGGGACAAGCGCCCCATGATGAAAGAGAAACCCCGAACCTCTGTACTTGAGAGGCTTGGGGGAGCTCCCGGGCACCGAGGGGTCCAAGACCGCCTCGGGAAACAGGCATTCAGCAGGCCCCAGGAGAGTGGAGCCTCTGCTTCGGGCGCCGAGGGCGCGCCTCCCCCACTAAGCAAAGGCAAAGCCCTCCTCCATGCCGATGACGCCAGGCACCAGATCAATCAGGCGCAATTCTTCCGGGCCAACTCCCAAGGGGTTGCCCCGAAGGATCCCAAGGACGAAATCATTGAAGCTCTCCTCCGTCAACTCGAGGAGAATCGTCAGGCACCCCCGACGGCTTCCACAGCGAGGCCAGATCCGGAGTACGCTGACCTCCGGGCGCAGGTGGAGGAAATGAAACGTAAACTTGCCGAAGGCTCAGGAGAGCCCCTCATTCAGCTCCGCACTAGGACGCCTTTCACCCCAAGGGTGTTGGCGGCCAAAATCCCCCACAAATATCGGGGGCAACCTATCAAACCATATGAGGGGAAGACGGATCCCCAGGAGCACTATAGCCGTTATCAAAACAGCATGATGATGATGGGGGCATCGGATGAATACTTATGCCGTTGGTTCCTTTCCACCTTGGAGGGACCAGCGTATGAGTGGTTCAACCGGTTGCCCGAAGGCAGCATTGATTCGTGGCAAGAACTTGCCCACCGCTTCCTTACGCAGTTTGCCGGGAGGCACCGCTCAAAGAAACACTTCTCCCACCTTCTGAACGTGAGACAACAGAAGGAGGAAACCCTTCGGAGTTTCCTGGAACGCTGGAGGCAGGCCTCCCTCGAGGTCGAAGGCGCCGATGACAGGACCCTGATGGCCCTCTTCCACACCGTCCTCCGCAATGGTAACTTCTCCCGGAGCCTTATCACTGATCCCCCCCGCGATTATACAAAGGCCCTTCAGCGGGGGGACCGATATGCTGAGGCAGAGGAAATCGAGAAGGACCGCCGCAACACAGACCCCTCTCAGAAGAATGAAGGCAGGAATCGGCCCGGAGGGCCCCCCCCCTCCGGCCAACCGAGAGCCCCACTACAATGATCGCTCCCGAGGTGGCCAAGCCAGACCCGGGGGCGGTTACAAGAATAATCCGAAGGCATGGGCGCAACCCGTCCTCCTTGAGCACCCACGCACTCCCTTGACGCATCCCGTCAGCGTCATTCTTGATCACGCGGAAGAGCGGGGGCTCGTTGAGCGAGACTCCCGCACACCCCTCGAGATTTATGCCATCGGTCCTGATGAGCCCTACTGCCGCTTCCACCGCCACCATGGACACAAAACCGACGACTGCCATCAGCTGAAGAACGCCATCGAGAGGCTAATACAGGCGGGCCACTTATCTCAGTTCATCAGGGGCCCTCCTCCCCAGGGCCCCCTTCACCATCAAGGGCCTCCGCCGAAGGCCAACAAGTGGGTGAACCCCAACACCATCCCCTTGGGAAACCCACAGGGGAAGAAGCGTGAAATTGGCGGCCTCGAAGACGAGGGAGAGGGCTCCCACCAACAATACAAGCGCCACATCCACATGATTAATGGTGGCAACACTGGTGGAGACTCCACCAGCCAGCGAAAGAAGTGGGCTCAATCCCTTTACGTTGGGGAAGTCAGCCACGCGCCCCCAACTAAACGGCCGAGGGCGGATCCAATTTTCTTCACAGATGCGGATCTCCCCTCGGGTTCCCTGCCGCATAGGGATGCCCTCGTCATCCGCGCTGAGATCCATGACGCCATCATCCACCGGACTTACGTCGACACGGGGAGTTCTGTCAACGTCATGTACCTCAGCACTTTTCAAGAGTTGGGACTCGACAGGGGGTCCCTTCGACACATCAACACCCCCCTCTCCGGATTTACGGGGGACAGCATAGACGCCGAAGGCGTCATCACCCTCATGGTCGAGTTCGGCGACGGATCCCATAGGGCCAAGCTCGAAGTGGAATTCGTCGTCGTCAACCTCGACTGCGCACACAACATCATCCTCGGCCGGCCCGCCCTCGAGGATTTGGAGGCCGTAATCTCTATGAGGCATCTCTGCCTCAAGTTCCCCACACCCACTGGCGTCGGCTACTCGAGGGGGAACCAAAAGCTCTCCAGGGCATGCTACCTTCAGCTTACCAAGAAGGTTAGCAAAACTGAATTTCGAGTTGACACCATCACCACCAAGGCCCTAGAAGAAGAAGAAGGCAGGCCGAGGGCTGAGCCTGCCGAGGAGACCGAAGACTTGATACTCGATCCGGCCAAGCCGGAGAGAGTCCTAAAGATTGGAGCCAAGCTCCCCGAAGACTTGAAGGCCGGCATCACCAAGGCCCTCCGCGCCTACTCCATTGTTTTTGCATGGGGGCCGGAGGATATGCCAGGAATTGACCGAAGGGTTATCACCCACCGCCTGGCGGTGGACCCTTCGGCCAGACCAATGCAGCAACGAAGAAGACCCCTCTCGGCCGAGAGAAGGGAGTTCGTGAAGAAGGAGGTATCTATGCTTCTCTCCCTCAAACACATTAAGGAGGTGAAATACCCTTCTTGGTTGGCAAACGTGGTCCTCGCGCAGAAGCCTCCTACCTTCCGCATGTGCGTGGACTACACTGATCTGAATAAGGCGTGCCCTATGGACCCCTTCCCTCTGCCAAACATTGATCAACTGGTGGATGAGACCGCGGGATGCGAAATCATGTCCTTCCTCGACGCATTCCGCGGGTATCATCAAATCTATATGCATGAAGAAGACGCTGAAAAAACTGCCTTCATGACACCCGAAGGCATCTTCTGCTACCTCGTGATGGCCTTCGGCCTCAGGAATTCAGGCGCCACCTACACCCGAATGGTGGCCAGGGTCTTTCAAGCTGTCTTGGGGCGCACTATGGAGGCCTATGTTGACGATATGATTGTCAAGAGCAAGAAGGCCGGCACTCACGCCGAGGACCTCCAGGAAATCTTCGCCATCATGCAAAAATTCAACCTCCGATTGAATCCAAAGAAATGCACCTTCGGCGTACAAGGTGGAAAGTTCTTGGGCTATATGGTAAGCCGAAGGGGTATCGAGGCCAACCCCGAGAAAATTCAGGCCATCATCAATATGGAGCCTCCGCGCAACGTCAAAGAAGTTCAACGGTTGACGGGTCGCCTGGCGGCCCTCAACCGATTCCTCTCTAAGTCAGCCGAGAGGGCCCTCCCATTCTTCCAAATCATGAGGAAGACAGCTGGCTTCCAATGGACATCTGAGTGTCAAGAGGCCTTCGACGAACTTAAAAAGTACCTCTCTTCTCCCCCGGTGCTCTCCAAACCGAAGGTGGGGGAGACCTTATACTTGTATCTCGGTGTTAGCCCTGCGGCAATCAGCTCAGTACTAATCCGAGAGGAAGACGGCGTCCAACACGCCATCTTCTACGTCAGCAAAACCCTCCGGGAGGCCGAACTCAGGTATTCTCCCGCCGAGAAGACGGTGCTAGCCATCGTTTGGACCGTCAAGAAGCTTGGCCACTACTTTCAGGCTCATCCGGTCCAAGTGCTCACTCATCAACCCCTCGGCGCCCTCATGAGGAGCCCCACTAGCTCCTCCCGGATGGTAAAATGGGCCATCTTCCTCAGCCAGTACAACATAGACATCCGCCCGAGGCCTGCCATTAAGGGCCAAGCCCTGGCGGACTTCGTAACGGAATGCACCGCAAGATCAGCAACTGACGAGGAGCCCTCGGCACCCCTCGATGAGTGGTGGACCCTCTACACCGACGGCTCCTCGGCCACCAAAGCATGCGGGGGGGGAGTAGTTCTGATCACACCCGAAGGCTTCCGCGCCTATTATGCCATCCGCTTCTCCTTCAAAGTCTCCAACAACGAGGCCGAGTACGAAGCCCTCCTATGTGGCCTTCGGCTGGCAGCAAATCTGAAGGCCAAACAAATCCACGTCAAGTGCGACTCCAAGCTGGTCGTAGGCCAACTTTCCGGCGAATATGAGGCCAAGGAAGGAAGGATGAAGCAATACAAGGAAGCAGCCAAAGAATTGCTTAAGGTATTTGAGGCACATTCCCTCACCCAAATACCGAGGGCTCAAAACTCTGAGGCCGACATTCTATCCAAGCTCTCGGATGAATCCCCCGAGCACCTTTCCAAAATTGCAAGAATTGAGGAACTCAGCCTCTCAAGCATCCACGCAAGCCCCGTCATGGACATCCACCTAAGGCCGGAGGACTGGATCTCTGACATCATCGCCTTCATCACCACAGGGCAACTGCCCCAAGACGAAGCCCGCGCCAAGTTAGCAAAGCTGAGGGCTCCCAGCTATACCCTCGAGAATGGGAGGCTTTACAAAAGATCTTACAACGGCACCCTCCTTCGGTGCCTTCATCAAGATGAGGCCGAAGTCGCCATGGAGGAAGTGCACAGTGGCACTTGCTCAGCTCACCAGGGACCTTTCTCCATGTCCCGAAGGCTCATAGTTCAAGGCTACTTCTGGCCCACGATGGCTAGAGATTGTGCTGATCTAGCCCGGAGGTGCACCGCTTGCCAACACTTTCAGAAAGCCCCCGGCAGACCGGCGGTTAACTATGCCCCCATCAGCACCGCTATACCCTTCTCCAGATGGGGGATTGACTTAGTAGGCCCTCTGCCGAGGGGTACCTCCAACAACAGGTACATCATTGTGGCCATTGACTACTTCACCAAATGGGTGGAGGCGGAGCCCCTCGCCAGCATCACGGAGGCCCGGTGCCGTCACTTTGTCCTCAAGAACATTCTCACAAGGTTTGGCGTCCCCCAACAAATCATCTCCGACAACGGGACTCAGTTCGAGGCAGCCCCCTTCTGTGCCCTCCTTGAGGCTTGGGGCATCAAGCACACATTCTCTTCCGTTGCCTACCCTCAGGGCAACGGGCAAGTGGAGAACGCCAACCGAACCCTACTTGAAGGATTGAAGAAGAAGCTGGAAGCCGAAGGGGGAGGCTGGGTAGAAGAGCTCCACAACATCTTATGGGCCTACCGCACCACCCCTCGGCGTGCCACAGGCGAAACCCCCTTCTCCCTATGCTATGGCTTTGAGGCTAAGGCTCCCACAGAAGTAACTCTTCCCACCCGAAGGGTTGAGCAATATGAGCCCGAGGCAAACGAAGCCAACATGGCCCTCGACCTTCATCTCATCTCAGAACGCAGAGAGCAAGCTTTCCTCAAAGCCGAAAACTATAGGAGACAAGTCAAAGGATACATCGACGCCAAGGTCCGCTCCCGGGAGTTCCAGGTGGGAGACTACGTCCTCCGGCGAAGGGAGGCCAGTCTACCCACCGAAGGAGGAAAGATGGCACCCAAGTTTGAGGGCCCCTACATCATCTCAGCCATCATCAAACCGGGGACATACAAGTTAAAACGTCCTAATGGGACAGAGATTCCTAGACATTGGAATGTGCACCACCTAGTGAAATTTTATCAATGAGTGGCCAAGCCCTCATCCTCAACAAGTGTAAATGTTCAATGGCCCAAGGCCCCGTCTGTTCTTGAAGGATAATCAAAAGGCCAAGCCTTCATAACCTACATATTGTACAAACGGCCCAAGGCCCCCTTCTCTCCTACAAATGAGTGGCCAAGCCCTCATCGCTTCACCAAAATAGGCCCAAGGCCTCTCCCTCTCAGGAGGGGGAACAACAGTTTAGGTACCAAGTACCAAGTGTATGGGTCACCCCCATCACTCTTTGAAAACACCAAGTGTTTTCTCAAACTTTTACATACTCTCCTTTAAAAAAAAAAAAAAAAAAAAAAAAAAAAAAAAAAAAACGAGGGGTGCAATACCCCCCGGCTCCGGCTGGTACCAAGTGCCCCCGGCTATTTGTGTTCTACACACAAATAAAACCCTTCCCAGGAACGCTTTCCGCGCCATCCCCCAAGGGGAGGCAGGCAACGGACCATGTCCCGGGCCCAGGATTCGACTTCCACAAACGAAACGCTCCCCGCGCTATCCCCCAAGGGGAAGCAGGCAACAGACCATGTCTCGGGCTGAGGGGACGACTTTCAAAACCGAGGCGCTTTCCGTGCTATCTCCCAAGGGGAAGCAGGCAACAGACGATGTCTCGGGCCGAGGAAACGACCCTCAAACCCTTCGGGATATCGGAAGGTCATTCCCGAAGGGGGAGCCAACGGTTTATTCCGTTGCCTCCCATATAGGCCAAGCCTTCCCTAGAAACCAAGTTTCTAGACGCCTCTCCTACACCATCTAAAAAAAAAAAAAAAAAAAAAAAAAGATGTGTAGGGGGGAAGGAACTCCCCGGTTACTATTCTCCCCGGAGGCTCAACACTTCGGATATGCGTTCCCGAAGGATCCTACAAAGACGAAACAAAATCCCTCAACAACAAGTCATCTGGCTGCATAGCCGAAGGCTTCACTGCATGAAGCCTTGGAGTACAAGAATTCCACCGGAAGTCCAAGGAGAGGGCTCACTAAGCAAAACTACACCTAAATTCGGCTAATGACGAATTCGGCTGAATCAAAGTCAACTATGTGACATGCCGAGGGAAGAAGGATCACCGAGCTCATTTAAACGATCTCAACAAATCTCAGAATTTCACTAAGTCCATAATCCTGGACCCCTCGGCAACTGTACACACCGGGGGCCCAAGCGATTCTCACATTCGAAGGTTCACTACATCACCTATTGAAACTTGGTGGAAAAATGGCTAAGTCCACAAATGGGATACCCTTCGGGGGCAATTCTTCACCTACAGATTCGTGGCCGATGGCTCCTCTAAGCCACTTGGCAATGATCTAAAGCTACACTTGGCAATTCTTCCCGAGGGCATTAGATGCAATTTCACTTGGAAAATTTCCTAAATCTAATTCATCTTACCCCTCGGCCCTATTGCTACGACCCGGAAGCAATCCCAATGGCTCATCACCGAAGACATGCGATGGAATTTTACTTAGGAAATTTTTCAAATTCCACAATCACGAGCCTCTGGTGATTCTACAAAACATCCGAAGGTTTCTAATCAAGTGTTACTTGGAAAACCTTCTAAGTACACAGGCAACGACCCCCCGGTGATTCTACTCTACACCCGAAGGGTTCTGATGCGGTCTTACTTAGAAAATTCCCTAAGTCAACAACGGTTGTACCCTAGAGCCGAAGGCGTGTGATTATGTTTTAACTTGGAAACTAATCTAAGTCCCCAAACTCTTAGCCCTCCGGCAAACATGTGGAAGGGGGAAAGCATACTTTCGGACAAAGAACAGAGGGGTACATTACCGAGGGGTTACAATGGAATTACACTTAGAAAAATTTTCTAAGTCTACAACTTCATGCCCCCGGCAACCGGAGGCTCTGACAAAGTTTCACTAAAAATATTTCCTAAGTCAGCAGCTACAAGCCCCCTGGCGATCTTGCTCTACCACCGAAGACAATCTTAATCCGGAGGCTCTTGACAAAGCCTTGGAAAATTTTATGAGTCCTAAAGCCGAAGGCTTACTTAAATTTTGGTGATGACCCCCAGCCGAGAGTCATGCTACTAAAACGAGGGCCTGGGATGCAAGTAATTTTTACTTAGAAAATTTTCTAAGTCCACAATAGCGAGCCCCCGGAGAATCCACGGTACAGCCGAAGGCTATGGGCTATTACAACTTAGAATATTTTCTAAGTCCACAAGTTTTGCCACCCTGACAAACATTAGGAAGAAGGAAAAAATATTCATCCAAGCAAAGGAAAGAACGCAGGCAAACAAAGTATGAAGAGAAATAAGGCAATCGTTTATACGAAGAGCCCGAAGGCGATCATTCATTCATCCGCAAAAGAGTATACAAAGTACAAAATAGGTGTTTGATCACATACAAGGCCGAAGCCGGAGCCTACCACTATTACATTCAATTATACTTAGAAAACTCAAGCTTGGGATTCTGCAGCTGCCTCGTCCCTCGGCTTCGAGGCTGCGTCATCCTCGGCTTCCTCATCATCGCCTCCCTGCAGCAGCTCCGAGTCTTCCAAGTCGGGCCTCTCTTCACCATCGGGGAGGGGAACTCTTACATCCGGCTGCAGAGGGGGGAGCCCATATGCCGCGGGGTCGAATGCCTTCGGCTCGAGTTGGAGGTGCCTGGCTAGCCTCCGGTAAATGAGGTTTTGAGTAAAGAACTCGCCACCGTCATAGTAATCCTTGCCCTTCTGGGCTAGCCACATGGCCCCGGGGCCCTTCACCCAGGAGTCAACCTTCTGCTCCACCACCGAGGCCACCCACCCCTCGTGGTCCGATGCCGTCCAGCCCTCGGCGAGAAAAGCCTCAACTGCTTTCTTCCTCGCGTCGGCCATCGCTTCAGCCTTTTCATTTTCGGCGGCCTCGGCAACAGCCCTAGCAGTGGCGGCGGCAGACTCCTCGGCGGCGGCCTTCCCCTTGGCCTCGGCATCTTTCAACCTTTGCTCGGTGCCCTCCTTCTCCAGCCGAAGGGCTTCCTCAGCATCAGCAAGCCTTTTCCTGAGGGCCGCCCGCTCCTCATCAGCTTTCCTCAGGGCCTCGTCAGCCTGGATCTTCGCGATCCGCAGCTGCTCGACCCTTCGGGCCTGCTCAGACGCGGCCAAGGCAGCCTGCGAGACAAATACAAACATTCGTCACAGAAGTGGATTGTGGGAGATTGATACAAAAGTAAAGAGTGAAGGCAACCAACCATGGTGCTGTAGCTTGCCACCTTGTAGTCGAGGATGTCATCCTCGTAACGGGCCAGCACAGACCTATCCTTCGATGCCATCACACCCCTCAGAAACCCGACGGGATGGAGTGTGCCGTGAAGGACGGAGGTACCCGCCTTAACGGGGAACTGGATGAGCTCCGCCTGGCAAACCTCCTCGTTGATATGTGCCGGGGGGGAGCTAGGGGGGGTGTGCGGAAGGTTGGAGGAAGGTTGCTCCTCGGCGATGATTATGGGGGCATCTTTCTTCCCGGCGGCCCCCTTTTTCTGCTTCTTCATTTCCGGGAGGGCAAGGGCTTTGCCAGCCCTCTTTCTCCTTAGCTCCTCAGCCTGGGAGCCGCCGGTCTCAGCATTTGCGGCGGCAGTCGCTGCCTCCTTTGTCGGCTCCCCCTGCGGCAGGGAGCCTTCGGCCTTAGGGAAGAAGCCGTCGACGGGTTTCTGCTTCCCCGCCTCCTTCTTCTTCGGCTCTTTGGCCAGCTTCTTCTTCAGCGCGGCAAATGAGCTTACGTCCATAGCTTCACCTGAGACAAAGAAAGTACACAGCTGTTAGAATGCAAGTGCAACATGGAAATATTACTAAGTACAGAAATCAGGAGCCCTCGGTCACAACCTCCGGCACTCTGGTAGACGCGGTCAATAGGAGGGTATCTCTCATCCCTCTCCCCCGGCAGGCGGTATCGCCGGAATTCTAGCCTGAAGAGATCTTCGGGGAGCGTGGCGGCTTTGATGGATATCAGCTTCTCAGATCCCGGAGGTTTTGCCGTTAGCTTTCTTCCGTTGCCCTCGAGAGCAGCATTCCCAACCTTGAGGTGCCTACGGAAGTGGTTGCGGAGGGGCCTCGGGAACTCAGCCCCCAGTACCCGGAGGTAGCAGAACTTGTCTTTCCACCCCTTGTGGGACGAGGGCACTTCCGAGAACAGCCTCCATCCCGGGAGCTGTTGGAGATTGGCGAATCCCTCACTGTTGGCGGCCCCCCCCCCTGCACAAGTTGAAGGAGAGGAAAAATTGGTCGAGGGTAGGCTCCACCCCCCGGGAATCACACAATGACAGAAACCCCGCCAGGTAGGAGTGGCTGTTAGGGGTCAGCTGGCAGGGGGCGAGTCCTACGAACCGGAGGTACTGCACGACGAAGGGATGCAGCGGGAACCTAAGGCCGAGATCCACGGACAGGATATGGGCGGAAAAGCACCCCTCGGGAGGATGAGACAAGAGATCCTCCGGGCCTGGTTCAATGACCTGCGCCGAGGGCCCTACCAGAAACTGCGTTGCCTGATAGTCCGAAGCCACAGCCGTCGTCTTCAGTTCGAGGGCGTCAGTATTCAGGTAGGAATGCCCTTCGGGGATGCCCACTGGCTGGCCAGCATCGACGGCAGCGGATTTCCTCTTCGAGGCCGCCCCACTCTTCTTCCTTTTCTTCCCGGAGGCCACCCGAATAGGGTCAGGGTTGAGAGGACGGGAGCAGCTCGCTTCCTCAGCATGCGAGGGCAGGATGGCGATGGTCACCTGTTGCCTCTCTTTTTCTTCTTCCTCTTCGGCAACTTGGAGCGCGAGGGCTAGCTCCTCATCATCCGCCACTTGTTCGAAGTCTTCGGCCTCAAGCTCCGCGCGAAGATTGTTTTGCACTTCTTGGGCCACCACCGCATCATTCCCCACCGACGATTGCTCACTAGACGACTCCACGTCCGAGTAGCTCTCCTCTTGTGCCGACGGCTCCCCCGAGATATCTTGAGAATCGCTTTGCGATGACATTGTTTCCAACCGAGAGGTGTTTGATCGAGAGGGTTACCTAAAAAGTTGGGCCGAGGGATCCTAAGATCTCTAAACACTCGATCTAAGGGTAAAGGAGCAAAAAGTGCTAAGGCAATAAGAAACGAGGCAAGAACTGACCTTGTGACTTGGGGTTTGATCAGAAGAAGCACTTTATCTCTCTAGAAATTTTTGCAGAGCTCCGCTATCACTCAGGTTCGCACAGGAGAGAATGAATTCGGCTTGGGGTATATATAGACTCTGGGCCTCGAGAACTGGGCCTCGACTTGAAAGCGCCATCATTACGCGCCTCTCCATCACCCAATGGGTGGCAGCCGCCCCCCTTCAGCCAACCGGCACATGCCACGTGTACCCCTCTTCCAACGGCTCTATTACAACGGACATGTTTCCAAATTGCCGGGTTGCCCCCAGGTAATAGCCTCCGCCTATCACCAACTACAGCCTCCGGTGCATGTTTTCACCGGGCGCCTTCGAGCGATGTAAGCCTTCAGCTTACCAGGCTCTTCTTAGTCCCCCCTGTCAATGGCACCCCTCGGGGTTACGCTCAAACACCATAACTCCTTCAGCCCGAACGCGCCTTCGGCCTAAAGGAGTGAGGGACTGGGACACACCCCTCGGGATCACACCCTTCGGCGGAGACATAATATCAAAAGTTTCCCCAAGCCACTTGCGGAGATGAGGCAGCCCTCGCCACAACACGTGCAGGCAGTACATCTATGCTTCCCCCGGAAAACCCACGACATGTGAGGGACTGGGAAAAGCCTTCTGCAGTCATACAGGTGTTACACTGCCCTCAGAAAGCCCTCGACATGTGAGGGCTGAGGGGAGCCCCCGGCGAACATGCGAAGGTTATGAATACCTTCCCTCAGAAAACCCTCGACATGTGAGGGCCTGAGGGAAGCATTCGGGAATCAGCAGAAGACGAACTCTCCAACAAAGGCACCCAACGAAATGATGCAGCCTCCGGGAGAATCAACACAACTACTCCTTTTCCCTCAAGTACCTTTCGGCAAAAGGAGTGAGGGACTCCTGATGGAGTATATGGCCCAAGAACCCCCGGCCCATAGACTCCCACTCCTGCTACACATATCCAATGAGCCCAGAGAACAACTCAGGCCCAAAAGCAACGGCCCAAGCCCCAAAATAGCCCGAAATACATACTGGGGTGCCTTCGGCCTCCTTGGCCGAAGGCTCCAGAAACTCACGAAGTAGCCCTCTCTGACATACGGAGCCACTGGGAGAAAACGGCGAAAAACATGAGCCTTCGGCATTGCCAAGCCCTCGGCATCAGGGGAGCCTTCGGCTGAACTTAGCCCTCTGCCACTCGGGGCCTTCGGCTACACAGGGGTCCTTGGTTACACGGAGCCCTCGGCTACACAAGAAGCCTTCGGCCAAACATGCTCAATCATCGAAGATTCCTTTTGGGACAGCCAACCACCGCATTTAATGCCACGTCACATCCGCCAACCGCATTCAATGCGGTGAACGTACCACTGCCGGTGCCACCAGGCTGATGTGACCCTTCGGCCGTTGGATTACTGACACGTGTACCCTCATCGCATTTATTGCTGCTATAAATAGCAGCCCTTATTCGCCTTGTAAACGACGCTGAGTTCATTTTGATAAAATCGACTCTCTCTCCTCCTATTCGCTCTGACTTCTCTCTAAGTTATTCCCGTAATAACCCCTCGGATAAGATACCCCCCGGGTAGACTATCCATCAACTACATATGAGAGAGAAAATTTCCCACTCAACTATTACTCAACTTATCTCGTCTCATGCCTAAAATTATATTACACCCAAAAACAATAATATGAGAGATAAAATTCACCCGTTCAATTTTTAGTCCGTTTATTTTATATACTTAAAAGCATTATATATGAGAGAGTAAATTCTATTGTTCAATTATTAGTCCGCTCATCTTATATCTAAAAGCAGTATATGTGATACAGAAATTTTTTCCGCTCAATTATCAGTCCACATAGTTTACACCCAAAACCACTACATATGAGATAAAAAATTCTCCCGGTCAATTATTAGTCCACTTAGCTTATATTTCCTCGGGTTTTTTAGTTGCAACATTATCATTTTCATGTTTGTCTCCGCACAACTTTCATCGTCATTATATTAAATTCAATATTAATTGTTTTTGAATTTTGAGAATGTAAATTTGTAACCTTATACCTAAAAGCATTGCCTATGAGAGAAAAAATTGTCCCATGCAGTTATTAGTCCGTTTAGGCTATATCTCGTATATAAAATACTACATATGAGAGACAAAGTTATCACACTCACTTATTAGCTCGCTTAACTTATACCTAAAAGCACTTTCATATGAGAAAAAGTTCTCGCACTCAATTATTAATCTATTTAACTTCTTATATCTTAAAGCACTACGTATGAGAGAAAAAATTCTCTCTCTCAAGTATTAGTCTGCTTAGAATATGTTAAACAAACCAAATCAAACTAAACTTAAATAGATCAGACCAGTTTAAAACAAACTAAAATTGTTAAATAAAAATGCCATATGCGTCTCTTTCTCTTAAAATAATAAATATTAAATTAAAATAATTTAGAAGTTTTATTTTATTAGCACCCGATGTAATTATCATTTTCATTTACTAGATTTTAAAGGTATTAGAATCTAAAAAATGAAAATAATATTAGATATTTAATAATAGTAGGGTTGATAAATTATTTTATCACAGGGTTGTACCGTGTGGACGTTACAACTGGTTTGTATGATATATTTCTCCCTTAGGTCATATCTCAAAGCACTACATATGACTCATAAGAGTGAGAAAATTACCCCCGCTCACTTAGTAGTTTACTTATCTTATCTTATCTTATCTTATACCTAAAATCAATACGTGTGAGAGAGAAAATTCTCCCGCTCACCATTTACTCAACTTATCTCATCTCATTCCTAAAATTATCATACACCTAAAAATAATATATATTAGAGATAAAATTCACCCGCTCAATTATTAGTCTGTATATCTTATTTACCTAAAACCACTATATATGAGAGAGAGAAATCTATTGTTCAGTTATTAGTCCGCTCATCTAATATCTAAAAGCAGTTAATGTGATAGAGAAAATTTTTCCACTCAATTATTAGTCCACTTATTTTATTTTATTTTTATTATACCTAAAAGCATTATATATGAGAGAAAAAAAACCCTCTCTCAATTATTAGTCCACTTAGATTATACTTCCTCCCTTTTTTATTTGCAACATTCTCATTTTCGGTCCTTTGGTTGATACTCCTTATGCCGCGGCATTTACCAATGCCATAGAGACCTCGGGCTCTATTTCTCATGCCGCGGTTTCTCCATTTGACAATCTGATACATGGCGTGACTCCTATGGTTGATACTATTGTCATTCTGGACAAGGAAGTCTTGAACCCCTTAACAAAGGAAAGTGTCATCTTAGACAATGTTGCTAAGGACCCTTCATCTAATGCCGCGACATTCATCAATGAAAAGGATAAATCCATTCCTTCTAATTGGAATGACACAAATTGCAATAAGTTCGGTCGCAATCAGATTTAAGGCCAATAAGGAAAGGGGTTAGGTCAGATATATTACTAATTAAAAGTGATTGGACAAATCTAGGACCTGTTTTAGTAAAAGCCAAAAAACAGACTAACCGTGTCAATCATCTAAAGCTTTTGAATGAAAATATCAAATATGCCCCTACAACTAATGAATGTTTCCTACGTTATAAATCAAATACGGAGTAGCCAGTTTAGCCACTTCGGCACTTCCAGCTCCATCAAAATGCTACAACCATTTCCAACGTTAAAAAAATATACTACGTATGATTTTTATATTAAATTATAAGGAGTTGCTTAATGACCGTTAATTAATATTGGAATTGCTTTTTTTTCAAAAAAAAAAAAGCATACAGTGAATTATGATTTTTTTTTCAAAAAAAAAAATATTGAAATTGCTAGTTACAGTTACTCAACCCGATTAGTTATAGTTACATGTCGCCAGTTACACTTATCCGACCAGTTACAGTTACCAAACTCATCATTTACAGTTATCTGATCCGTTCAGTTACAGTTACCCAACCCGATTAGTTACAGTTACCCGTCGCCAGTTACAATTATCCAACCAGTTACCTGACTCATCAGTTACCCGACCTTTTCAGTTATAGTAACCCGACTTCTCAGTTACAGTTACCCGACTCATCATTTACAGTTACCTGATTCTTCCAGTTACAGTTACCCGACTTGTCAGTTACAGTTATCTAGTCCGGTCAATTACAATTTTTCGAACCACCAGTTACAGTTACGCGACTGGCCAATCTGATCGTCAGTTACACTTACACGATTTGATCAATTACGTTACCCATCCAACATTTTAGTTAACCAGTACACTCAGTTACGATTACCCGGTCCGACTTTTACAGATGCTACCCACCACCGCCATGTAGCACCGCCTACCGCCGCCTACCGCCCTCCGGCAGGGCCGCCACCGCGACAGCCCCCTTCCAAGCCCCATTCCCCTGCGCAAAAACTGCCACAAACCCGCCCCAGCCCCACAACCACCTCATCCCATCACCATATTTAGCCCCCAACCACTGCAAACCATCGTCCCTCCCCGGCAATGAGCGCCACCGCCCCGGCAGCCCCATTCCCAACCCCAGGTCTTGAAGAACAATGGCTCCCTACATTGGCACCTAGTCCCAGCAATCGCCACCGCTACATCCTTCCCCCTAGCCCCAGCAGACCACCGCCCTCTCCAAAAAACCAAGCCGAGTGCCGATTTGAAGTCGTAGACTTCTTTTAGCCAATGACTCTTCGGCTCCATCACAATATGCAAGACAGAAATCGAGAAGAAGAAGATGAGCAGCTCGACGGCGACCTGGAGGTGGAGGCGGCAACTCAGAGGCGCTGACCGGAAGACGGAGGAGATGCGGCGACTTGGCTTCGGAGGTGGAGGCGGTACCTCAGTGGCGCTGACCGGAAGCCGGAGGAGATGCGGCGACTTGGCTTCAGAGGTGGAGACCTGAAGATGGAGCTGAGCGGATCTGGATTTGCCAAGGAAAAAGGGGAGAGTCGGGAGACGACGGGCTTGGTTAGTTTAGAGGGTATTTGAGTCCATTCAGTTTTATTTAATCTCTTTTCCGTCCAAATTAAATTGAATCCTAGTTTTGTCCAGAGGAGAGTTAGGAGTCTTCTTTCCGTCATTGTTTCAAATCAAATTACAAGGAATTGCAATAAGTTTGGCGCACATCGGCACATGTATCATATCATTCGTCCATATCGTTATGTCATCCATTACTTATGTTCCAATTCACAATGTATTCAATTTTAATACTTATGTTCCAATTCACAATGTATTCACAATTTTGGAAATTCATCATTTTTTGTCAATAAATGTTAAAGTTAAATCCTCCTATTGATATATAATTCAATTTTAATAAATAAAATTTACTTATTCAAAAACTGTTTTAAAAATTTTATAAAATTGCAAAATCCAAATTAAAATTTGATTAAGAATTAATTTAATATCCTAATTAAGTGATTAAAGTAAGCCGTTTGACTCAAAAAAATCAAATTTCCAAATCAATGTGGGACGGATGTATTAAGTATTCAAGTACGTATCTTTATATGCCTTACATTATGTGCATGATCTTTAGTTATAGTTTTCCTACTTTGTGATCTTACATTCATGATTCTATGTACAAGTGTACAAATCATGTACTCTTGACTTTAATTTATTCGAAATTTTACTCAACCAAGTAAATGTAGTGAAGGGAATGAAGCTGTAGCAACCAATTATTCATTACAAATACATTGTGCGTACCGTATAATCGTACATCTATCACTGTATTATTACATTATTAAGGGATTTGAAAGACCACAATTAAGGATTGTGATTGTCCATATTTAAGAGACGGATATATATGGATCCAAATTAAAAATTACGGAGTAAAAAGAAGCTTTAACTGTAATTCTTTATTGAGAAATTTTCCAAATAAGAGTAAAAATATTTTGAAATTCCAAAATAGGAGTATCATGTTTTTTATTATCTGAATATGAGTAATGCCAAGTTTGAAAAAATGTCATGTTTAAAGCCTTGTAATGCCAAACTTGGCGACTCTTATTCAAGGAACAAAAAATATGATACTCCTATTTTGGAATTTCAAAAAGTTTTTACTCCTATTTACGGAATTGTCTCTTATTTATTCGATATGATGAAAGTCAGAACTAATCACGGCTTTGCCGCCGCCGCCGCATCGATGGCCTCCCCCTTATGAGCACAGCACCTTTGGCAACCTCCATGATATCCGACCCTACCGCAACAACCGTATCTGCAATATCCTCCTCCACGGCCACCGCCATAGCCGCCGCCATAACCGCCGCGTCCCCAGTCGTCATACCCACCGCGTCCCCCGCCTCCATACCCGCCACGCCCATAGCCTCCCGGCCCACCATATTCATCTACATGCTTGTGCTCCTCAGCTTCACTCGCTGTACCAACACATGCAGAAAGCACGTTAATAAGTACGTTTAATACTATCTATATAGTCAAACTTTAGTACGAGTAGAAGTTAATTACAAATTTACAATCAAATTTTGCTACAAATGTTGTACTCCGTACAACATTGCACTAAAATTTGCTCTATCAACATCACATCGAACTTTTTTTTAATTTTCCCAAACATTTTGGTTGAAACTTTTTTTAACTAATTTATACCCAGTATGTAGTTGTGAAAATTCTACAGAGTATAATTTAAAGTGTACAAATAGCACTATTATTATTATTTCCTCTAATAAGACTCAGTGCTTCTCTTTGAGAAAGTTTTATACGTAGCACTTTAATTTTAATAAAATCAAATAAGTCATATCTTAGAAATAAAATATTAATACTATGATTTGTGAATTTTGTCGATCTATATATATTTTAGTCCTATTCCAAACAATTTCCTTTTATAGTTTTTGTTATTTCTCTTTCTTATTGACATACTCAGCTCATAAAGTCATAAAAATGTAATATTGCATTACATCCGGTTGTGGCTTCGCACAAAATGACACCTTCTGGTGGAAAATTATGAAGAAACTTATTATTATTTTCAAGGCCAATAAGTTTACAAATAAAGCTAATTTAATAATAAGTCGGACATACTTCATTCCATGAACATAAAAGAATGAAATATAATTGCTCCAAATAAGAGTAAATAAGAGTAAAATATGGGCAAAATAAAATTGTATCTCTAATAATTACAATTACATTAATTTCACCGGACTAAATATGCGAATTGTTGAACTTTGATCAATTGCAGAATTTATGAATGTAAGATTTCGATCATCATACGTATTTCTAGTTCATACGGAGTATAATTTAAGCTGAGGAAGATCACAACGAGCCAAGTATTCAACACATCTTAGCTTCTATTGCGCAGTTCCAAAAATAAATTTTTATTTTTCACAATTCATAGTTATAAATATTTTTATTATGTACTTCTCCCGTTCTTTTTTAGTTGCAACATTCCCTTTTTTCACGTTTGCCAATGCATAACTTTGACCGTCATGATATTTATTCTTCTATTAGTAAAAAACTTTTAAAAATCGGATTATGAAACTTTGTAATGAGACGAATTCAACAATATTTTTAAAAAATTATAATTCACATACATTAATAAATAAAATGTAGTCAAAGTAGAGTACATGAATAGTGTGTAAATTCCAATGTTGCAACTATTATGATACGGAGGATAGTATACGGTATACTAATAACCTAGCTCTATTCTAGCTTTTATTTTGCGAAAACTTGTTACGGAGTATAAAATTTGGGTTGATTAATTAATTAACTCATCCTTGGAAGCATTTTCATAAAACGTGGTTTACCTCAGAAATAAATAATATAGTAAATCATGCTACCTCCATCTCACTTACATTGGGAATTGGGAAAAGAGGTAGAGGATGACATGGTTATGAAGAAAAGTGAGTTAATCTAATTGATATTGAATTGATAAAGTAAGTATAAAATAAAAATGATTTAGGTACACACAAACTTTACCAAATCTTATACTACGTAAGAGACAATTGGTATTTCTCGAAAAGAAAAAAATGAAACAATCTTAGCGATGCGATGGATTAATTAACATTCATCGATGTATGGTTAATAGAAGAATATAATAATGTGGTCGGGATGCAAAGCGAATGCATGCATGCACAATTAAACAAAACTGCATGCAAGACATTTCATTCTTTCTTCGTGAACATTCTCTTTTTCACGTTTGCCCAAACAAAATAGATAGTATATATGAGTACTCTCTCCGTTCTTTTTTAGTTGCAATATTTCCCTTTTCACGTTTGCCAACGCACAACTTTGACCGTCATTATTTTAATTACGGAGTATATGTTAGTAAAGAAATTTAAAAATCAGATTATGAAATTTTGTAATGATCTGAGACTAATTCAACAATATTTTTAAAAAATAATAATTCACATCTGTTAATAAATAAAATGTAGTCAAAGTAGAGTACACGAATAGTGTATAAATTCCAATGTTGCAACTAATGCGATAACGTATAGTACGACACTTACTGGTCAATGAAGCTGTAGTCTTGCCAGAGAGCTCCCTAGCAGAAACCTCGGAAGCGATAATGAGAAAAACGGCCAAAGAAAGGCCGATGAGAAGAACTGCCTTGGAACCCATCTGATCTTACCAATTAAACTCTCTGTCTAGTTCGTAAACTTTTAAGGTATGCTGATAAGAGAACTGAAGTACGGTCTCCTTTTATAGGACCAAGATTGCAAAAAAAAAAAAAAAAAAAAGAAGACTAGCTTCCACGGTCCACCCCGAACTGTTCAGGTCATTTAATTGGATCTCACACACACATACAGAGTATATTTTTTTTAATTAGTACATATGTCCCCAATTTTAAATATACTTGAATTTGGCTTCAATTTTAGGAAAATAAAGGATAAAACCATTCGTTTATAACCCTAAATTTAAAGTAAATCTATTCACAACAATAAGATGAAATAATTTAGAACACGTTTGGTATTTGGTAAAAATCAAATCGGTTGTTTTGAATGATTCTGGTGAAATTCATAAAATTCTGGTTGAAGTGGTTGAATTGACTGATTTATGAAAAAATAATATGTTGTATTTAAAACATAATTTATTAATAAAATAAAGAAAATTAAAAATATATGAAAAAACAGTTAAAATGATCTTCTACGGTAACAGTCAGTACAACCAAAAAAGTAACTTCAACCTAAACCCGATAAGCCGAAAAACATGATCATCAAACTAGATAATATCATGGCTAGAACCCGTTTAATAATCTTGTTTTTCGGCTTCATCAACAATTATATATACTTCGTATTATATAACCCAAATTGCAATACTCAAAATGATGAGTCATTTTTGAGTTAATACTTCTTATAATTATATTTTCTGTCTGAATTATTCCCTAGCTAATTTGGTGAAGCGGGATGTTTAAACTTTTTTCAAATAATTTTTTCATTCTGAATAGATTCATCTGTATTTTCCGTTGTAGCAAAAAAAGAATAGATTCATCTGTTATCAAAGGATCATTCTTAATTGTTAAATTGTAGGCATGCACCACGAAGGCCCATATATACCGGAGTCAACTTGATCGCAGACTGTAGGATCGGATCCGACACAAGGAGAGGAGGTGCATGCTGTCATGAATTACTCCGGATGAGTTAGCCATATTTTATACCGGCGGAACACTACAAAAAAACATCGAAATAGGCACGGACTTGGCACGGATTAGGCGACTTTGGCACGGACCGTAACTTATTTTTGGCACAGCGTCGTGCCAAATAGCTGGTGACAAAATGACTTTGGCACGGAATTTGGCACGGATTTGACGCATCCGTGCCAAATCCGTGCCAAATACCCTATGAATTTTGGCAAATCCGTGCCAAAGCTCCGTGCCTAATCCGTGCCAAAATCGTTGTTTTTTTGTAGTGGAAAATGAATAATAAATCAAATACGGTGTCGTTCGCATGGACTGTGGACCCACTATTTCACTGGTACTTGATCCAGTTTATGATTTTTCAAATCTTTGTACATGCAAGTTGATGCAAGTAGTAATAATCCCCAACCGGATCGAAAGAATGATAATATTAAAAATATTCGGAGTAATATAATATAATCATGTTATAATAATTGTAAATTGTAATTCTTATGGCAGAAAGTGCTTAAAGCTTCGATTAGGAGTTACCGAGTTAGCACAAACTTTTGGTCTAACAATTAACGTCAATGGTGGTTATGCCGTCTTCATGATGGATGTCAATGGCGTTTAACAGATTTGGAAGTGGACGTGGATCGGACCTGCGTCGATTAGGGTTGTGAGGCCTGATTTCTCGATGCTTATTCTGGCTATTTTAGTCTTTTTGGTGACTGAGATGGAAGTTGCACCAGCGGCGGTTGATCAGAGTGCATGCAACACCGGTGGTTTAATTTGGAGTTTAGTGGTGCGCCTCATTAAGACAACCTCCAAACAATCTTTCTTATTTGTTTTCAGTTACTCTTATATTGGAAAAAATGACATTAACGAAATCTTTTAAAATAAAAATCAAAAGGAGCCGGGAAAAAAAGTACGTAAGATGTTTAGGATGTCACTTTGTACTTTAGTACTTGTATATGATGTGTGATTGCTTAGTACGGTAAATTAGTTCAACTATTTTGCTTTTTATGGAGAGGAAAAAAGCTCATTCAAAATTGTATTTACAAAATATCATCTTTAAAATACTATTATTATTCCAATATAAGCCAAGAACGTCCCTAACTAAGGTTGAGTCTTATTCTTTTTTTAAAGGAAAACTGAGATATTAAATTAAATCAAACTTTGAGTGTCTAACAGAGAGACAATACAATCAAGATAATTACAAACAATATAATAACCATCCGAAACTAACCTCCCTCTAATTAACAATAACCATAAGCCCACCGGCCCGGCCCCTCACTCCTTGATCAGACATAGAGTGGTTCACCTCAAAAAGAGCTAGACTAATCGCATAACATGTGAGAGTTTCGAGGTTATTAGCGGCTGAGTCATCCTAATTGCGAATCGGAAACCCAATGGAACGATAAAGAAGGCAAGAGACGCCGAGGAGGCAAAGAAAAGAAGTAGAGTAGCTTCGGGCTCCAAGATCATTCCCGGAGAGGCAACCATGGGTGAGGAGGTTCGTTCAGGCCTCACACTTTGGGGCCACCAAAATGTTCAAACTGTTCGAAACAACACTTCGGGAAATGTAACGAACCTTCGAGGTGCTTCAAGCCTTCAAGTGTGGAAATACAGGTCAGATGAAAGCAAATTGTCCCCAGATGAGACAATGAGAAGCTTCGGGAGCCGGAGGAGGAGTCACGACAGGTAGAAACCGCGTAGGACCATCACACAACGGCACACAAAGAGGCGACACAACGACAAGAAATGTCGTGTCTGTCAACCAAGGTGAGGCCCATGCAAGGGTCTTGTTATTTTATGTCTTTACGTGTTAAGAGCTTTAGGGAGCATGTACGGGCCGGCCGGCGATGATGCCGTCCAATTTATAAGCAAATGATCTTTTTGGGGATGGCCAGGAGTGAACCGGCATCAGGTAAGTCCCAAACCGGCGCCAATCCTATTTAAAATATATTATTTCTGTAACCCGTAGGTTAACCGGCGCTGGTCAGGCCCAGAACCGGCGCCGGTCCAAAGTAAAAATGTCTGGACAGTTTCGTTTAAGCTAATTTCGAAGTGGTACGTTAAGGGGTGTGTCTTATATGGCTTATAAATGTAGAAGCATTAAGGATCAATGGGTGGAAAGAGAGAAACCTCATCGATACCGGAGTACAACGTTTATTTGTGAGTGAAGTGTTCATCGAGGGTTTAGACGTACCATTGACGCTAACGTACGACGCAAACTATTTTGGTCTCCACACCATTAGGCGATGACGTGGAGAGAAACTATTATTATCCTTCTCGTGAGGTAGAAGTGACGGGCCAACCTTTGACTTGCGACTTCGTACCTCTAAATATGATGGAGTTTGATGCGATCCTAAGGATGGATTGGCTTAAGAAACATCATGCTCAAGTAGATTGCTACACGAGAGTTTTGGAACTCAAGTGTGATGAGGAAAATGCTCTACGTCTCGAGGGAGATTTGGGAAGATCTCATAGTTGTATCATACCCAATGTGAGGGCACAGAAGATGATGAGGAAAAGATGCCACACATACCTAGCGTATGTGGTGGACGAGACTAAGAAGGAGAAAGATATCAACGATGTATGTGTCATGTGTAAGTGTTCGAATGTTTTTCTTAAAGACTTGTCGGGACTTCCACCCGACAGAGAGATTAAATTTGTAATCGAAGTGGAACCGGCGACCAAACCCATTTCGATTCCTATTTATCGAATGGCACCTGCGGAACTTCAGGGGTGTTGAAGGTCCAACTGCAAGAGCTGTTGGATAATGGGTTTATTAGACCAAACCATTCTCCCTAGGGAGAACCAGTACTCTTTGTGAAGAAGAAAGACGATACACTAAGAATGTGTATTGATTACCGATAGTTGAACAAGGTCACAATATAAAATAAGTGTCCTTTACCAAGGATTGATGTCTTGTTTGATCAAATTTGGGGGGCTATGATGTTTTCAATGATTGACTAGAGGTCGGGCTATTAGCAATTGAAAATCAAAGAGAGTGACATACCAAAGAGTGCGTTTCTCACTGGATATGGTCACTACGAGTTTCTTGTTATGTCATTTGGTTTAACCAATGCACCCGCGACATTCATGGACTTGATGAACTTGGTGGTTATTGAGTACTTAGATCAATTTGTGATTGTATTCATCGAAGTCATTTTGATATAATCTAAAGGCGAGGAGGAACATAAACACCATTTGAGACTTGTGCCTGAAAGACTAAAAGAGAAACAACTCATTGTCAAATTCTCCAAATGTGAATTTTGGCTTAAAGAAATTGGGTTTCTCTAGCATGTGATATCAGTCTCGAGCATTGTGGTGGACAATGCAAATGTTGCAACTAGCTATCATAGATTGTGAGCGACCCAAGAATGTGAAAGAGATACGAAGTTTCCTTAGGCTAGCGGGATTCTATCATAAGTTTGTTGAGAAGGTCTCTGTCACGCCCCAGACCTGCCAGCGACGTCGATTACCGTCGTGTAACCCGTTAAGGGCAATCACAGTCTACCCTTATTGAAATATACAAGGTGTCATGTATATCATACACACTAGTATCCAATAACAATAAAATAAACTAAAAATATTTCATCATTATGCAGTGGAAATTAATAATTAAAATAGTGATTAGCCACGCAGGGCATAATGTAGGCAAGCAGACCCAATTCAAGCGTAAAATAAAAATATTATTTATTCGTGAGCATTTCTAGGTGAAGTTTAAAACAAAATGGGGTAGGACGAATCAACTCTTCACCCGCGCACACTCTTTGCAAGAGAGCAGGCAGCAAGCGCAACCTCCAACCTGAAAATGTTAGTGAGAGCCCCCGGAGGGGTCAATACAACTGGTACTGATGAGGGAATGGGACACTATAAGATATATAACAAGCATTTATACATAAGTCCCTTAAAATATGGTGATACATATAATATAGAATTTATATATTCTATGTATACGAAAATAGTCAGCCCGTAGACCATACTTTTTTTTTTTTCAAAAAACCTTTTTTTATGAAAAAACAACATGTAAAGCATGTTTAATATATCAAATTTGAAGGTTTGATGACAACCCCTAAAGTCCAATTTAATTTGTTTAGCCTGTTGGCCTAAAATGATTTATTTAGCCTATAGGCCCAAAATGATTTATACAATGCGAAGGTCAAATATGATTATACCACCCGAAAGTCAAATATGATTTATACAACCCGAAGGTCAAATATGATTTATACAACGGGGAGGTCAATTATTTGTTTAATTCAGCCTCTATAGGCCATCTAATCCTATACAAGCGTTGTCACCCAAATCCTGGGGTTTTCATACCACTCGTCCCTGTTCGCCAATACCAAAATCCCGTCGGAAGGTAAGGCCACTCAGGGACCTATGTGCTACCACCGCCAGAGTCTCGTAAGGTTCTCTGGTTCGGTATACACCCTTTGTGTGATCACACCACGAGTCTGTGCCACCCCAGTCACGCTATAAAAGTCGTGTTTGGTCACGGTCCCGCACTAAGCGCAAACACTACACTAGGTAGATAATTTTCTATAATTCTATATCAACCTATATCTAGTCACGAATAATATTATCAAGCCCATAGGTTTCTTTTAAGCACATATTGTCTTTGCAACTCCCGTTCAGGCACGGTCGGTGTACTGTGGCTTGTATCCGTATCAAACCTATTTAATCACATTTATATGATTCCTAATAGGTTCACATAAGTTCTAGCATTTAATTAAATAACTCTACCAAATTAGTGTTGTGTGCGTATATCGAAAATCTACAAAAATAAATAATTAATAAGAATGAGAAGCGTACGAAATTGAAGAAGATTGAATCGAGCCCAACAAAGGCTTGTTGTCTCCTTAAGACAAATTTACCCGCAACAATTGTCTCTCAGGATAGAACGGTTTTTCGTTACCGTGTATAAATATATAATCGGTCAAAGTTGAACAACTTTGACTTGAAAAAGGTGTTTGGCTAAATAAATAGGGACGGGGGAATATTTAATAATATTAGAGTTCTTAAATTATTTAAGCTAAGTAGTCTCCACTTTTTCAAAAACAAACAACATTATATTAAAACAAATGTATCTAGGATAATTTCTTGGGGTTAAGGCATAGATATTACTAATTAAAAGTAGTTGGACAAATCTACGACCCCTTTTAGTTAAATCCAAAAAAGAGACAAAAAATATATATCAAATATACCTCTACAACTAATGAATGTTTCGCACGTAAATCAAATAGCCAACCACTTCTAGCTTCATCAAAATGCTACAGCCGTCTCCAACGTTAAAAAATATGATTTTTATACCAGTATTAAATTACAGTTATCTGACCCGACCATAATTATCCGAATTGTTAGTTACAGTTACCCAATCCGATTAGTTACAGTTACCCGCCGCCAGTTACAATTACCCGACCAGTTACAGTTACCCGACTCAACATTTGCAGTTACCCGACCCGTTCAGTTAAAATTACCTGACCCGATTAGTACAGTTTCAGTTACCCTCCACCAATTACAATTATCCGACCAGTTACAGTTACCCGACTCATCATTTACAGTTACCCGACTCGGCAGTTACAATTATGCGACCTGATCAATTTGACCCGTCAGTTACAGTTACACAATCTGATCAGTTACCGTTACGCAGCCTGACATTATAGTTAACCAGTACGCTCAGTTACAATTACCCGGTCCAAATTTTACCGCCAGGTAACATCGCCTGCCGCCACCATACGCCCCCGCCACCATACGCCCTCCGGCAAGGCCGCCACCACGATAATCCTCTTCCCAGCCCCCATTCCCTTACACAAACATTGTCACAAATCCGCCCCAACCCCTGCAAGACTGCAACCACCTTATCCCGCCCAACCACCGCACACCGCTGCCCCTCCCCAGTGCTGATTGGCGTCGCCCCGGCAAGCCCCTCCTCAATCCCCAACCCTCGCACGACCATAGCCCCAACCCCAGCACACCCCGCCCACCCCAAAAAAACCCTATCTGCCACTCCACTGCTTTAAAATCGTAGCCGATCCGCCGTTGCCACGCTTGATTTGATATCGTAGCTATCGGAGATGTCATCGCCGCGACCGTCGCCGTCACCATGCTCGATTTGAAACCCTAGTTGTCAGAGACTCCATCGCCGCGACCGTCGCCATTGATTCTCAATCGTTCAGCCATAAGAGAAGCTTACCTGGGACAACGGCGGCGGGGGCGTAATGGGACGAAGACGGTGGTGACAACATGGAGGAGTCACAAGGATGGATCGAGGTAATGCTATCTATGTCGCAGCCCGCAGGGATCGATCAATCAAGCATGGATTTCAGATTTGTTCTCCTTTTTTAATTAGGGGTGTTTTAGTCCATTTAGTTATGTTTAGTCCTAATTTTGTCCAAACTTAAAACTAGTTCCATTTTTGTCAACGTAGAAGTCTGTAGTACTAGATTTACCATTGTTTCTAATTTCTTTAGGAGTAATATTGATGTCATATAGTCCGTATTTTAATGTTCACATTATTTACGGAGTAAAGTAGTAGTAGTAGTGAATAATGTAGAAAAAGTAGGAAATAGTGTTTAAAAGTATGAAAGTAAAGATAAAAGGTAAATAAAGTATTGATAATTGAGTATTTTATAAAGGTTAATTTATCAAAAATAGAAGTGAGGGAAATTTTTAAATACATTTCAAAAAGGAAAAAAAAAAGGAAAGTGTACAGTTCTAAGGGAGTGTTTGCAACTGCTTAAAAAAAAGCACTTCTCAGCTTTTGGCTTTAAAAAGCACTTATTTACCAAACACTACCAATTTTTACTTTTTCTCGGCTTGCGTGTGAAAAGTGCTTTTCCCTTTTCTATTACACAAAAAGCACTTATTTTACCAAACACTACCAACTTTTACTTTTCAAAATCACTTTTTTCTCAAACACTATCAACTTTTACTACCAATCACTTTTTCATTACTTCTCCAAAAGTGCTTTTTTTTAAGCAGAAGCAGTTGCAAACACTCCCTAAGTAAGGTTGGAGCAGCAAACAGTGGAAACAATGTCTGTGTATTACACTGTTACATAACGTTAACCAGCTCCATTGGTCTGTGGGCACACACCATTCAGCCTTGATTCAGGAACCCCTACCTTTGTCTTAAGACTCATTTTCTGCTTCAATTCTCCCGGCGTCTGACTCCTACCCGCGCAATTTCCATTTGGTCGCTTCTATTCACTCCAATTTGGTCCAACATTCGAAGGAAAGGAAGCTTCCGGTATATCTTTGTCGATCATCGTAGATGGCTTCGCCGGAGATTGCCCAGACGGACTTGGAGGGCATGGACGGAGTCCGCATGACGTGGAATGCCTGGCCGCGCACGAAGGTGGAGGCTAGCAAGTGCGTGATCCCAATTGCGGCGTCCATCCACCTGATCCGACCCAACCCGGACCTCCTCACGCTCCCGTACGGGCCGCTCAGATGTAAAACATGCACCGCCGTGCTCAACCCCTACGCCCAGGTAGACTTCCGGTCCCCCAAATGGATCTGTCCGTTCTGCTTCCAGCACAACAACTTCCCTCATAGCTACTCAACCATTTCTGAGACCAACACCCCTGCCGAGCTCTACCCTCAATTCAGCACCATTCAGTACATTCTTCCCCAACCCCCCAACCCCCTTTCGCCTACGGGCTCGCATTCTGTTTTCCTGTTCGTGCTGGATACCTGTATGCTAGAAGAGGAGTTAGGTTTCGCAAAATCCGCATTAAAACGTGCGATTGGGTTGCTCCCAGACAATGCCATGGTTGGCTTTATATCATTCGGGACGCAGGTGCAGGTTCATGAACTTGGCTTCTCGGATATGTCCAAGGTTTACGTATTCCGGGGGTCTAAGGAACTCTCAAAAGATAAGGTTTTGGAGCAATTGGGGCTTGGTAGCGGTGGTGGGAGGCGAGCTGCTGGTGGCGGGCCAGTTGGGGTCCCCTATCCGGGAATAACAAGATTCTTGCTCCCCGCATCAGAATGTGAATACACTCTGAACTCGGTATGATCAATTGAGATCTTCACACTCCGCGCAAGATGTTTATGCCTTGCAATTCTTTTAATGTTGGATTTTCACTGATTTTTCTGTAGTTGTTAGATGAGTTGGATACGGATCAGTGGCTGGTCCCCCCTGGAAATCGGCCCTTACGTTGCACTGGAGCAGCTTTGAGTGTGGCTTCAGGTTTGCTCAGTGCATGTATGGCTGGTGCAGGTGCCCGAATTGTAGCATTAGTTGGAGGTCCATGCACAGAAGGGCCTGGAGCGGTGAGCCTTTGAATTTGTTTACTTGGTCTTCCAGATTCTAATCTCTCTTTGACTATTTCCATTTTCCTATAACTTTCTCATTTATTTTCCTTTTTTATAGATTGTATCAAAAGATTTATCAGATCCAGTTCGGTCTCACAAGGATCTAGATAAGGATGCTGCACCTTTTTTCAAAAAGGCAGTGCATTTCTACAGTGAACTTGGAAAGCAGCTAGTCAGTCAGGGTCATGTATTGGACATTTTTGCATCAGCACTTGATCAGGTTTTCCTCAACTGACCCTTTTACCAGGTTTAGTATTTGTATTCGTAATATTTTCCAGAAACGTGGAGCATCTTTTTGGAATGTGAGTTATCAAAGAACGCTATACCATTATCTCAGCGGCGTTAAAGCAGATTATTTCTATGACATTAAGATCTAAGTTTTATACCGCAATACGTTTTCTTCTTCCGGTTTTGACTTGTACTATCTTTTATTACTTTTATCAGTTTATGTTCTTTTATTCTATTTGCTTTAGGTTTCTTTCCTTCTTTTACTCAATTATCTCAGACTAAAGTAACCTTCATATTACTTAGAGGCATTGTGTTATTAGAAGTGATTTTATGCTGTAAATTCTTTAGGCATGATGACTTATAAGTTCCAATTCCATCAACACTCCCTTAAAGTCCTTCCCAATTTTATTTGGTTACATTTGATATTGGTCAAACACAAATTGTGATGGATACAACACACACTAAGAAGTAAGAACATTAAAAAAACATGCATTACACTTAATAAATAATATAGTTACAAGTCTAGCTATCCTTATGCTTTGTGCTATAAGTTGTGTTTCCACCTAGGACCATGAGAGAAGATCTAGCTTTATGTTTAGAGTAAATGTTGTTTTTGCCTTGCCATTTTTTTTTACCAAATTATACAAAGTATAAATTGGTGCTGCTGTCTATTTATACTCCCTCTATCCCAAATTATAAGGGATTTATTGGATTACAAGGCTTGAGTGAGGTTAATTACAATTCCATTTTAGTAATATTTCATTGAGAAAATTCCTTAAATAGGAGCAAAAGATAAAAAGTTCATCAAACAGGACTATCATTGTTTCTTCCTAAAGTAGGATTAGTTTACTCGTAAAAGGGGAAGTTTTATTGTTTTATTCTTTTATTAGGACTACGAGCCTGTTTGGTAACACTGGAATTGGCTGAATTTCCTGAAATTGATGAAATTCTAGTTGAAGTGGTTGATTGGTTGAATCCGTTAAGTTGTGGATTTTTTTATTTAAAATATATATTTTTAATTAAATAAAGAAAAAACATATGAAAATAGCCAGAATGGTCTTTTAGAGTAACTTCAGCTAGAAAAATAACTCCAACCTTACTTATTTTGATTATTATAAAACTCAGTGCACGAAATAAGAAATTACGCATTTGGTAAAATAAGGCCGATAAATTGAAAATAGGGGCAACCAAACGGGTTATTAATAAGTCCTAACCATGTATTTTTAATAAAACGATTACCGTTACTATTATTATTATTATTATTATTATCTGGGGTTAGAGATATATTTCTGAGTATATGACATCAGGAGTTGCTTGGTAGTGTTCCTGTACATGGACAAATAAAGGATGACTAATTCTAGTACAGAACTTTCGGAGTAGTGATGTCAATTGGACTAGGTCCTTTGGTTCCGGTCCAGTGGGGTTTTCAGGATAGACTTGTGGTTTTTCTTGGGCTAGAAAAATTTAGGCCATAACCCTGAAACATTTGTTCATAGGATTTTCAGATAGGCCTGTTTTATTTTCGTTAATTTTAAAAAACCCTCAGAACTTATAACTATATGAAACTATTATGACAATAACATAATCTTTAAGACATAAACACCATTGAATCTAAGACCATTGAATTCACGACCGATACATATAAAGCATTGGGTATATCTAAGTTTAGTACCAACTTAAAAACAAAACTAAATACTAAACAGTAAACAGCTATCATATAAAAGTAAACACTGTTCAAATATCAAGAGATGTAAGCATCAAGACACAAATACAACATACTAGTATGTGTTTTCTCAAGAACTATATACTTCTTTGTTCTATACTTCTATCAACAGTAATGTTATTCTTCAATTGACTTGGTCAGTTCCAACCATCTTTGCTTAGTGAAAACTTCACACTTTTTATGCTTATTTAGGAAACAACATATTGATGGTTTTTCAGAAGAGCGCTTTAAGTGCTCAAAGCACTTATGATTTAAGCATATACTCCCTCCGTATCACTATGATCATCCCAGTAGGGTTTTGTAGTAGTTTAAGAAAACGTGTAGGTTTACGGTACACCTTTTGAAAAAGTATGAGTTTTTTTTATACCGTAGCAGTAGCAGTACTGTAACTGCTTTTTGAGTGGATTTATTTGCTAAAAATAGAACTGAGACAATCGTTTTGATACGGCCAAAAAAGGAATGTGGGACGATCATTGTGATATGGAGGGAGTATATAATAAATTTTCTCAAACATACTCTAAGCTAATATGAAATAACATGATGAAATATGCATGCCAACGGCCAACCCTTAACAAAAACTTAGATCATGTAAGACTTAAGACTAAATTTTAAACTATTAATTTTTCAAAGTTAATACTCCTTGTGCCCCGAATTACGTGTCTTGTTTTCCTTTTGGGCTGTCCTAAAATAAATGTCTTATTTACTTTTTTGGCCCGATATATGTGGTTCATATCATTTCACTTTATTCTACTCCAATCTCTAGTGAGTCTAGTCCTCAACCACAACTTTTACTTTTGAACCACTTTATTAATTATTGTGTCAAGACACATAAATCGGGACGGAGGGAATACCACGTTCATTGTATCATTACTTACCTAAGGCTTCTCATGGTCAACCGAGGGCTGCTCAGGTACTGGTAAATGCTGAATTCAGGATCAATGCATAGGTTTGTTTATGGAAGGGAATAAGGTAGGGAGACTGGAGAAAGAAAACTAGGGCCGTGTGTTTACTGTTTAGCAATATACGAAAGAGTGGAGGAGTCAAACTAGGGCTCGCTGAAGCCCAACACTAAAAAAAGCCACTCTAAAAATGGTCCGATTCCAGAGTTCCTCCTCTATAAAATGAATTCTTAAGCCTTGATAGCCTTCACGTCTGTAGGATCCATGCCTCAGCGTCATCAAGGCATAGGCCTCGTTTCTGTCACCAGGTCTTAAACCTCCTGTATGTTTTCCCTTTAGCCTCCGAAAGCTTAAGCCTTGCACGCCTACACAAACTCTTCTTTGTATTACCTAATCTAAGCCATTATCCCCTGAAAACTCAAGATCAGTACCTTCCAGAGACTCTGAAACAGAAAAAGTCAATGCACATTACCATTTTTATCAATGCACATTACCATTTTTTACACTTCCAGCGAAAGTCACCTAATCATGAAGGAGAGAAAATGAAGATCATCGATTCATTGCCTTTGCTGCTGACTCGTGCTTTCTCGCTTCAAGTAGCTACTTACTCTACTTGCAAGCTGATTAGGGAAACAGTCAGAGTCACTCATGAACGTTATTCATTCTTTGATTTTCTCTTGAAAGAGTCTCTCTTCTTTCTAGTCTCAAGTCTCTACCATGCTTCCATCACTTATCGGCTTTGTCACCACTGTTGATGTCTCATTTGCAGTCAATTGTGTAAAGCCACATGTGAAATCCACTAGGACACACCCATCCACATAATAAGATACACAGAAAGATGTCTGTGTACATGCTTGCTTTATAATGATCATGGACACACAAAGATTGTTGGATATACTGATGCTGACTATACGAGCATATCGAAGATCAGCATTTCAGTACTGCGTCCTTTTTGTGGTAAACTCATGTATTGTAACAGAAAAAAAGGAAGATGTCGCATTGTCAATCGCAGGAGCAGAATACCAAGCGATGACACCTGGATCATGTAACTTGTGTTGGTTAAAAGTGTTCTAATTGAGTTGAAAGTTTGCGAACTGGGCCCTATAAAGATGGTTCTTGACAATCAAGCAGCACTAGACATTGCTCTGTATCTTCGCTTTCGTGAGAGGACCAAACATATTAAAGTTGATTGTCATGTGTAGGTGAAAATGTTTCTTCTAATGATATAATCACTACATGGGTACATGTGGTGATGTGGGTCAAATGATGACACCTGGATCATGTAACCTGTGTTGGTTAAAAGTGTCCTAATTGAGTCGACGTTTTGCAAACTGGGCCCTATAAAGATGCTTTGTGACAATCAAGCAGCACTAGACATTGCTCTGTATCTTCATTTTCGTGAAAAGACCAAACATATTAAAGTTGATTGTCACTGTGTAGGGGAAAATGTTTCTTTTAGTGATATAATCACTACATGTGGGTCAAATGACCTGCTGGCTAAGTGGCTAATGTCCCAACTAAGTCCCCATGATGTAAAAACCTCGAGGCATTTGATCTATATAGTCACACTTGATGGGGAAATGGAAAATGTTAGATTCTATTTAGAAATTGTCAGGAAGTAGTTGTAATTCAGTCATAGAATAGTGGCCCCACTGTTTTTAGCCCACAGTTTTTGTTGACTTTTGTGCCTATATAGGTCTAACATTGATCCCTCTTCATACCAGTCCACTCTCTTTTCTTACCCTTTTGACAAATTTAAAGTCAGGTAAGCTGTGCTAGTGCACTTGACTGTGATCCTGTCTTCCTGACATGTGAAACTTTTTTTTTGACTAAAAAATCATTTTATGAATTGAAGTCATTTTTACTACGCAATATTGACGGAAAAATTTCAATCTTCTGATATTTCTTTATAATTTCTTTGTGCCTTTCAGTAGATCCGTGGAGTTCGTTTTATTTTAGTTTTCCTAAAACATATTTTCTCTGTTGTTTGGTGGGCCGTGTATGTGCACACAGTCACTCACATATGCAATTTTGCATATAAAAAGCAGCCTGACACATCGATAAGCTCATGTATAAGTTGTCTGTATGTCAAATTGTAAATTCACATGCACAAGCACTATTTATATTTCTATCAAAAAAGTCACCCGTGGAATTTTAGGTTGGGGTTGCTGAGATGAAAGTTGCAATTGAAAAAACGGGAGGACTGGTTGTTCTTGCAGAAAGCTTTGGTCATTCTGTATTCAAGGATTCATTCAAGCGTGTTTGTGAAAATGGCGAACTATCTCTTGGGCTTTCTTTCAAGTAAGTATCTTAACTTTTTGTTATTTCTTTCTTATTTCATTCTCTGGTTGTTACTTATCTATTACCTAAAAGTCTAAAACCAACTTTAATTTCTGTAGTTTGATAGGCACTAACTTTTATTGCAAAAGGTTTAAAATACTATGTAATATTTTTTATTTTACTCAGAAAGAAACTTCTTATGAATATAAAGGGAACAAATCATTTGCTGGAGTTGAACTAGGCAAGCCATAGAATAAAGCTAAGGTATAGAGTTCGACTAAACAGAAATGTGGAATAGGTTCACACCTTGGCAATGACAAAACAGAAATGTGGAATATGTTGATGGTCTCAGATATCAGTTTTTAAAAAAACTTTGAACTTAATGTAAAGATGGTCAAGAAGTCTTTGTCACTTTGAATCCAACAATCACAAATAAGAATGTAGTAGAGAAGAGATAAACTGAATATTCAATAGCAGAGAATGATCTTACAAGACAGCACATGGTATTCGAATAACAGATGCGGCTATATCTCTCTCACTCTAGAAATGTGTGTATACCTGGATACATAGGGTTTCGACTTTCGAGCCTTTCCTCCAGACTTTATAGGTCCAGGGGATAGGCCCGTTACAATAGAAGTAGCTAATAAATCATTGGGCCCCTAACATTAAGTTGATCTGGTCTAAATTACAAATATAATAGCTACACATATAAAAAGACATTTAACATGATTGGACACCAAAAAATGCTCTAACAAGAAGTTCATAATGAAAATAACTGAAGATCGTGTGTGCATATATTTGTATGATATGTAAGTATATTTCCCATCAGTTGCACACTAGTGACAATTTTTATTGATGTCAGTTTTCATTTGCTTTTGCTACAAGATGACACATTCGCAGTTCTAATTCATCTATTTCATCCAGCGGAAGACTTGAGATCATTTGCTCAAAGGACATTAAAGTTCAAGGGATCATTGGACCCTGCACAAGCTTAGAAAAGGTAAGTTTATCTAGTGCTTATGAACCCCATTTAATTTATTCTTTTATCAGGAAAATAATTACCATCAGGAAGGTTGATACCAATATCTCAAATATTCACAGAAAGGACCTGCTGTGGCCAACACAGTTATTGGAGAGGGGAATACAATAGCGTGGAAGATGTGTGGTCTTGACAAAACTACATGCTTCACCGTATTCTTTGATGTCTCATCAAGTGACAAACCAGACCTCTCTGTCGATACAAATCAAGAATTGTACATACAATTTCTTACAAGGTACTATTTCAATCAGGAAATTGAATGATTCAGGCCTCTATTAAGTAAATACTAGTATCTGCATGCATGCAGAGAGTTATTCTCTGTTGTAATAGTTTTGGACTTGGGTGTTAATGTGTTATAGTTTTCAATGATTTGATTTTATTCTACTATCTTGACATGAATTTACTACTAATGTGTCTTGACATGAATTAAATGCAGTTATCAGAGCTCCGATGGACATACAATATCACGAGTTACAACCATAAAAAGAAGATGGGTTGATACGACTGTCAACTCTGAGGTGCTGATCTGAAGCATAACCGTTAACCATATGTGCAATAAAAGAACTCATAATCTTATCCTGCGTGTTGAATCACCCAAGGATAGTAGGACCCCCTGCCCCACAACAAAACCTCTTTCTTATATCCTCTGACGTTTGAACCATGCTACTTATGCAGACAACCCATGAACCAGTTTCTCATAAATCTACTTATCTGAATTTTGCAGTGAGGAAATTATAGACTTATGATGAAGTTAGCCTCTTGTTTTGTAGGAATTAGTACAAGGCTTTGATCAAGAAACTGCTGCTGTCGTGATGGCTAGATTAGCTTCTTACAAAATGGAGATGGAGGTATTATCATTGTATTTATCCAACATATTGGACACATTACATTGTCAATTGGGTTCTACTTCAATTACTTTGGTATTAGACTAATTTAATATGCGAGTTTGTACAAACAGTCAGACACACATAATTTGTAGTTTCTAACTGTTTAATTTGGTCATATATATTTTGATATTCTTCCATCCAAAGTTGCTTCCTTCCCTTTCTACTTAGCTTCCTACTGAAGGCTGATGTATTATTTGTTCCTCCAGGAAGGCTTTGATGCAACGAGGTGGCTAGATCGGAATCTAATTCGACTATGTTCAAAATTTGGGGACTACCGCAAGGATGATCCTGCATCTTTCACATTAAATCCATCATTCTCAATATTTCCTCAGTTCATGTTTAATCTGCGGAGATCTCAATTCTTGCAAGTAATCTGACTTGACATAGCCATTCTCTCTTGCTTTTAAATCCTTTTCATGTATATTGAACTTCTGTGTGATACAGTTTAAGACTATACTGCTACACTGCTCATAAGCGTTTACCTCTGCTATAGGTTTTTAATAACAGTCCTGATGAGACTGCTTATTTTCGGATGTTGTTGAATCGAGAGAACATAAGCAATGCAGCTGTCATGATTCAACCGACGCTAACATCATATTCATTTAAGTCGCCACCTTCTCCAGCTTTGTTGGATGTGGCATCAATTGCAGCTGATTGCATCCTTTTCTTGGATTCTTATTTCAGTTTAGTTATATTCCATGGATTGACTATAGCTCAGTGGAGAAACATGGGCTATCACAAACAACCAGAACACCAAGTACTCAGCTATTACTTTGTCTTTATGTTCTCTGTGCACATTAAACCATCAGATCACTGTGATAACTATATCAATTTGGTTGAAAAAATTATCTAATGTGTTAACGTAGTTGGGAAACAACCCTTTTCCGTTCTACATGGAAAACATGGGTTAACCTCTTGTTTAGTGTTTAGTGTTTACTGCCCTTATGTGCCATCTCCACCCCTTTTCTTCTCAATAGAATCTGACCTTATTTGACCAACAACTCGTTAGGGATTCTGAAATTTTCTATCTTAGAGTCCTAGTTTGTGTCTTTGTTACTCCATCTCTGGACCTTCCCTTCTCCTTCCCTCTTAGTTGAACTAGTCTTTATCTCTCTTGAGTGGAACTGTTTGTGATCTGGAATCCGAGACCTCCAGAGAAGACACCGTATACGAAAACAGAAAACAGAAAGCATTACAAAACAGGCCTAATGTTCTGATTCATTTTGCGTAACACGTACTTGGGGTAGTATTTTCTGCATCTGCAGAGCTATCGAGGTTGTGTGTACAGGAAAATGAAAAAAGGCAACAAGTGGAATGTTATGGAGCTTCATTCTCTTTAAGAAACCTTTCAGACGTTTCAGATGTAAAATTCATTTCGTAATTCAATCTTGTGTCTTGTTCATACTAAAAGGGACCTTCATTTTATTTGATCTTACTTTACATTATTTATATATGAGTAATAAATAGTGAACTACAAATGGAGAGGATAATCAACAAGATAGGTTATAAGCTTAAGAACTTTTTGAAAGGAGATGTAATTTGGAGTCTGTTAATGGTAATTTGATATAACAGTCTTGATAGTGCCTTAATTATTTTATGGTCTCTTCAATCCCATCAATTAATCTTCCATCAGTAGTCTGTACTTATCATATACACTTCACTGTAAGATTATCACCTTATCATGATAGGTAATTAGGTACTTGGTTCGAGTCTTTGAGATTCTACTGGTTTCTTTTCCTATTGAATGATAACACTTTTTTTTAACTCTAAAGTGCATGTGAACTTATCTGCATAGAGGTTCGGTGCACATCAGCCACCTCTATTTTCTTTAGCAAACCAGCTTTCTTTGTGAGATGACCGGAGGCGAAAGAGACTTGCAGCGGATACATTAATATGTTCTACTCCAGTTTTTTTTGGGTTTATAATTTTATTAACGAAGTAAATGTCAATTTCCTAATGCTTCATTTTCTTCCCAGGCATTTGCGCAATTGTTGCAAGCTCCACATGATGAGGCACAGTCGCTAATTCAAGAGCGGTTTCCTGTTCCAAGATTGGTGGTGTGTGATCAGCATGGCTCCCAGGTAATGATTATATCCATAATGCCTAAACTTGCCAGTACTTTCCTTTTACTGCAGAATTTGCAATTTTTGCAAATGTGGCTTGTACTTGTATGGAAACTTGTATACTCTACCCTTGCAGATGAAATGGTTGCAAACTATCCCCAGTTAGCATTTTGTGTGCTCATTCTAGGATCCTTGTAATCCTTGGGTCAATCGAAGATTTTGAGCGATGTGTTCACTTGTATAAAAATAAGATAGAGCAATTAAAAATAAGCTTATTGTTTTATGCGTCTCTGTACTACAAGAGAAAAATGCTGCCTGCCAATTTTTAACTAATTTACCCCTCCATCTCTCATCTTTGCTACTCATTATGGGTGATTATTATTAACAGATTGATTAAGCCATCATGTTATTATAAGTTTTGGCCATATCTCGAGATGAAATTATTGTTAGTGCTATTTTGGTTGTAGACTTGTAGTTCCGTGATGAACACATGCTTGACTTAGTGGATCTACCCATGGACCTTTGGTGGCTCTAGTGCTGTTTAAAGTACTCATGCATTGATTGTTTCTTAATGGAAAATTAACATGTACATACTCAACAGGCAAGGTTTCTGTTGGCAAAGTTAAATCCATCTGCCACATACAATAGTGCACATGATATGGCAGCTGGAACAGATGTCATCCTCACTGATGATGTGAGTCTTCAAGTATTCTTTGAGCATCTACAGCGGCTGGCAGTTCAATCTTCTTAAGCATAAAGAAGTGTGAGATGTGGTACTGTCATCGTGTCTGTTCTTTTTTATCTCAAATCCCAGCGACTTCACATCAAGCAGAGCAGTTTTTCAGGGTTCGCTCCACAATTTACTTCCCCGGTTTGTATGATAAGAGGTGAGACCCAAAATTATTTGGACTAGAGGACATATGTTACATTGTTTCGGTAGTTTAACATATATAGCCTTCTTCTATAAAGAATAATGAGCAGAGTGGACCGAGTTGATTGGAGTTTATGGAAAGAAGAGAAGAAACAATCCCGTCCAAAGTAGCATGAAACAAGGAGATGTCAATTGTTATATATTCCTTAGGGTTCCATTTCTTTAGTTTTTTTGGGTGGCAGCGATTCAGTGAAGTTGCTGCTTGTGTCAATTTTGTAACTGAGTCGCGGTTATTGCTTGAACATATGGTAGCTCATTTTCTAAAAGCACACATGTTAAGGATGTCTGGAACATTTGTTCCATGTTATGCTGAAGTGAAAATTTATACATCACCATAAACTATCCTCGTGTCTCAGAACTATGGAAGCACTCTCAATGTGGGCTGTTCCATTGATATACGTAGTACCGTTTTATCACAGATGTGTTTTTCCCATGCTTAATGAAACAAAAGAAATTGAAATGCCATCAGTGGAGCACTGTTTTTTTGCTATTGGTGGTTTTCTTGTATGAAGCTATCCCTTTTCACATGAAGGCGGTCTAGAACTAAGAGGCTTATTGACTGAAATTTTTGCTTATCAGATTATCAGATTTATGTAATTTTTCACCAAGCACATAATTTTTGCTTTTCTGGCTTTATTGACTGAAATGATTGTAGATAATCATTTTAGCTATTTTTTATATACCATTTTTTCTTTATTTTATTAATAAAAATATTATAATTTTTTTCTTAAATCAATAGAATTAGCCAGTGTAGCCGCTTTAGCCAGAACTTCATAAACTTTAGCAGAATTAACCAAATCAGTCGATTTTCATGCTACAAATGGTCTCTAATTCGACACTTGTGTTTAATTGGAGAAAAAATAATATGTGTCCTTTTGTCTCATTAAAATAAAAAACTTATTTCGCCTCATTAATAAATGATACATTATCGTGATGGATTAACTTCCTAAAAAATGAAGATGGAGATCATTACACTAAGCTAACATTCTAACGTATTGGACAAAGGGTCGTCAATTTTTAACTTTTATTATTATGATTTTTTACATAGCATTATTATATTTCATACTGTACAAAAGAAGGAATTACAATAACCCAAAAAACTTCAGAGTGATAGACCTTATTTGAGTTAAGATAAGGAATTATGGCGTTTCCATAATTGTTACTCCGTACTTGTTACTGTCTCCGTCCCAAAATGATGGTCCCGTTACTCCTGTATTTCCTTTTTGAGATGTTCCAAAATGATGGTCATGTTTCCCTTTTTGGAAAGAAAGTTGTGGTCCACACCATTTCACTTTTTTTTGCTCAAATCTCAACTACAACTTTTACCTTTTCAACCACTTTATTAAAATGTCTGTCCAAAAGAAATGAGACCATCAAATTGGGACGGAGGAAGTACATATTAAAATGTAGTTTCCATATCTTAATGTCATCCCATAATTGTTCAAGATGTTGTAGGCTTGTGGCTATCATCCTTAATATTATTAAGGAGACCAAAAGTAGGATTTAATTAATATTCGTTCTTTTTTTTTTAAACAAAGATCAGGTATTAAGTAGGGATGACGAATTGATGATAGACTAATCATTAAAAGTAATAATGATTTGATTTTTCATGTAAATTAATTAAACCCCAAGTAGAAAGGTTATAAAAAAAATTGTTGACAAGAAATATGGAGCTCCAAAAAATTTGGTTATAGATCCACCGAAGTGGGTAGCCTTAACCGGCTTGTGGCTATCATCCTTAATATTATTAAGGAGACCAAAAGTAGGATTTAATTAATATTCGTTCTTTTTTTTTTAAACAAAGATCAGGTATTAAGTAGGGATGACGAATTGATGATAGACTAATCATTAAAAGTAATAATGATTTGATTTTTCATGTAAATTAATTAAACCCCAAGTAGAAAGGTTATAAAAAAAATTGTTGACAAGAAATATGGAGCTCCAAAAAATTTGGTTATAGATCCACCGAAGTGGGTAGCCTTAACCGGCTTGTGGCTATCATCCTTAATATTATTAAGGAGACCAAAAGTAGGATTTAATTAATATTCGTTCTTTTTTTTTAAACAAAGATCAGGTATTAAGTAGGGATGACGAATTGATGATAGACTAATCATTAAAAGTAATAATGATTTGATTTTTCATGTAAATTAATTAAACCCCAAGTAGAAAGGTTATAAAAAAAATTGTTGACAAGAAATATGGAGCTCCAAAAAATTTGGTTATAGATCCACCGAAGTGGGTAGCCTTAACCGGCTTGTGGCTATCATCCTTAATATTATTAAGGAGACCAAAAGTAGGATTTAATTAATATTCGTTCTTTTTTTTTTAAACAAAGATCAGGTATTAAGTAGGGATGACGAATTGATGATAGACTAATCATTAAAAGTAATAATGATTTGATTTTTCATGTAAATTAATTAAACCCCAAGTAGAAAGGTTATAAAAAAAATTGTTGACAAGAAATATGGAGCTCCAAAAAATTTGGTTATAGATCCACCGAAGTGGGTAGCCTTAACCGGATGTGTGGTAACAAGAAAAGCCCGAAAGCTAGTCCCGTCCCTGTCAGGGGAGATGCCAACCATCTCTCCTTTCTACGAACACATTACTGAATCCAACTAAAAACGTATATAATGGATATCCTGTATTTTAATATGACCGGTGTGGGATACTTGTAGCTGGGTTTTCTAGTCTTCTAGACTGCAAGCATCGAAGTAGCCGTCTCCCAACCGCACTCACACAACAATTAAAATGCAACAAGCCGCCGTGACTGCTGCGGCTCCGTCTGTATCGCCGCCTCCGCCGGAGTCGAATGGCTCGGCTGCAGACGCCCCACCCAAGCAGGTTGCCATGGCCCTGGAGCGGCTAGGGAAGGCGGGCCGACTGATCGCGGACATCAGACTCGGCGCTGATCGCCTCCTGGAAGCCCTATTCGTGGCCGCTCAGCTTCAGCACTCCTCCAAACCCGCGAGTTTGATCCTCGATGAAGAAGCTTCAATGCGACAACACTTTCAAGACCTCCGCGCTATTGGTAACTTAGCTTTACCTTTGAAATTTACCCTTTGGTTCTTCTTGGTTCGATTGAATTTCATTTTTTTATCCTTATACTATGTATCTACTTAAATTTAAATACGTAGCAGCTTCTTGTACTTTCATAGTTTCATTATCACATGCGGATCTATCTACTTTTCCGTGGAGCTGATTGCTACACTTAAGCAACACTTTAATATGAGGATATATAACATCTGTTCATCACCTATATAAGCCACAACTAGTGTTTGGAGCATAAGAGCTTGAATACTAGCTCTATAAATGCTAAATTAACAAAGGCACTAAAGAAATATAAAAAACAACTATTAACTTAGAAGCTTGGGTGTTTTTTGAAATGTCGAAAGGCTATTGCAATGCTTCTTTTGAAATGTTGGAACTTGGAAGATGTTAGCTTTAAAAGTGTGGAGAAATAAGTTACAATCCAACATTTATTGCTTTTCCCATTGTTTAACATCACTAACATTTCTTTGCATGCTCGTTTTCTACTGTAAACAGATTTTGGTAAGCAAGAAAACAAATACTGTATTTCTTAGTTTTAACATGGTATCGGATCCGTCGGGCTGAGCCGTTTTTGTCTATTGTCTCTTTCCTTACATAGTCATTAGTCAATTTCACGTTTTGGACCATCTCTTCCATGAAGAGTGCTTAAGAAAGCTCTGTTATGCAGTTTCACTCACTTCCTGTAACCGTTTTCATTAACTAATACGACCCCATGATTGGGCCCTTCCCACACATCTCAGAGGCCCCGCCCTATGAGACCCATTGTCATCAGTAAGCCAGCATGCCTCTAGACTACACACACCACTTGCACTGTGCTACATTTATTCAAGAAGAAGTGTTTTCTACCAACCATTTACATGGAGTGTTCCGCATCATCCAGTGATTCTGACAATTTAATGTTTTTTGTCACTGCACATCAGTGCCACCACTATCACTTCATGAAAAATGGCTTATGTAAGGTTACAACTTGCAGTTACTTCATAACAAAGGGCTTATTTAGTACAGGCTCGTGGACGGATTCTTGGATCCAAATCAGTGCTTGATTGTTCATAATATTCTATATTCGTAAATTGTAATATTAGTATTAGTTTTATAATTCATATTATTTGTGATTTGGTGTAGTAGTAAATAGTTTCCTATTCATATTGTATTTTAGTTGAGTTCCTTATAACAATACTGTACTCCGTATTATCATAAGAATTTAACTATTTACTTTCTCTGTGAGACTATTGTGAGTGTTGACTTCTAAGTAGTATAAATAGGGGCAACATCATCAATAAAAAATCATATTACTCCAATCTTAACTGCGTAAGGCTTTAACCTGTTCAAGTCCATGGGTTTCCCACTTTCCCTCAAGGATGAGTCTTCTTCAGTACGCGTTGGAAATGACGAATCTGTAATTCCTCAGCCACATTCATGGCACTTTTTTTGTGCAGACCTTTGACTGGAGAGTATTCTTACATAGTTACATATCAATGTTTTAGAACATTGCCGCCATAAAATTTCCTTCTTTTGCTGTTCACTCCAAATTGAACTGCACATGTCAAGTAATCGACCTTCAAGTCAACGCTTATATTTGTGTTACCTTGTCAGGCAGACAGTTGGAAGATTCAGGTGTTCTGAATGACGCACTTCGTTCACGCAGCAATTCGTGGGGCCTCCATATGCCACTTGTTTGTCCAGATGGTGCTGTTGTGGCTTATGCATGGAAGCGTCAACTTGCTGGTCAAGCTGGTGCATCCGCGGTTGACCGGACCAGGTGCATTTTGAATTCCTTGTTTTCAGCGAATGTTGGCATCTAAAGAATAATGAATACTTCATCCGCCTGATTTGTAAGATGCGTTTGTGATACATGTTTACTAAGAAATCATTCATACTACCTCCGTCCCAAAATGATGGTCCTGTATTTCCTATTTAGGGTGTCCAAAATGATAGTCATGTTTCTCTTTTTGGTAAAAAAGTTAAATTAGATTACCATTTATAGCCCTCCTTTTAATGAACAATAAAAGAAAAGGAGTGAACAGTACAATAAAGTAAGGTTATACGGGTCCTTCTACCACTCTTTCTTAATATTTGAGTCCAAAAAGTATAGGACCATCAATTTGGGACAGCGGGAGTACTATTTAATTTGCAACTTTACCCTTTTGGAGAATGAGGATAAGAAAACCTTTCTTTATAAACATGTTGTAGGTTAGCTCTAAAAGCATTCACTGATCAGAAAAGGCGCTTTTTTCCTCACCTGGATAATGGTTGCGATGAGGGATCACCAATAAAGAAAAACTGTTATCCAACAGCGAGTGATCAATATGATATAAGTAACCTAAGAACAGTATCTGATATTCTGACGCATCTGGAAAAAGCAATTCCAAACATGAAAGCTTTTACCTACCAACGCTTGGATTGGTTGAAGCGGGCTTCCTCTTTGCCGTCACCTGCCCATCAAAGTTCTGTTGAATCACTGAAAAATCACAACTTTCATATTAGGAACAACTTAAGATCAGGATCAAATGACAATGCTGCTAGAGAAAAGATTACAGTCATCGAGTTGTTCATTCCCTCTGTTCTCCGAGCTATTGTGTCAGTACATCCAGCTGGTTCAGTGGACCCTGATGCTGTTGCTTTCTTTTCTCCAGATGAGGTACACTATTTTCTTAGTAGCATACTCTATATGTGTGTGTCCTAGTTATTCTTTTGCTTCATGATTTTAAGGGCATATTATTATGTTCATGTTATTTTCACTAGAAACTATGTTACATAAGGGAACATTATGTTACCTGTATTTGGCATCTGGAGTATGAGTTTATGTTTTGTTGCATTCCCAGGATCTCATTCCCTTTAATCACATTCAATTTTCACCCTCCATGCATTATAAATAAGCATAAGTTAACTGAAGCAGGAATTGGGTTTATTCATGAATGTGTTAATGATAACCTTTAGGGCGAACTTGGTTTAGGTCATGGTCATTAGATTTCCAACTTCGCAATTCCTTGAATTTCACGTTATGTAACATAAAAATAAAAAATGCAGTTGGCAATTTGGTATATGTGAATAGAGTTTATATTATAGTACATTGTTCTTGTAAGATATTATTGAAAAATGAAAGAGTGCATCAGATTCGTAGACTGAACTTTATAGCTGTCAAGCACTACTAAGATTTAAATTATTGGTAGGTATTGAAATGAACATTCTCTCTGTGGTTCACCACTATGATGCAATTCTCGTGGAAGTAGTACTTTCATAATTCTGGTAATTGATATTATTTTGTTTGCTGCACATTTCTGATATACTAAAAATTTTCACGTGTAGGGTGGAAGCTATGTCCATTCACGAGGGGTTTCAGTTCATGAAGTTTATAGGCTCATCACGGTATCAACTTGCACTAGCGTTTATACCCAATATAGTACACAATTCTATTAGGGTGTTTGGCGGTACTGTGCATCTTTTTAAGGATTGGTATTGAATGTTATACCACGACTCACTCACTGGTTGGTCCATTGTAGGAGCATGCTGGTGTCGCTTTGCAGCATTTCACAGGGGTGAATGAAGAAACAGCTTTATGTTCACTATTGGTATACTTTCTTCTTTGACTACTTTTTATTTGAATATATGCACTATTTTTTAGCCTATCACAATTCAGAGCTTGTGAGTTTGATACCTCTCTGTACCTCCATTTTATTTTGTTTTCGTTTATTCCCTGGCAGCTCTGGATATACAATTACCAGTCTTTGTTCAGGAAAGTTTGCAGGTGAGTTCTCATCATGTTGCTTAAACTCACCATTCTAAACTTCTCCTCAATGAGAATCTTGAAATCTGTCTGCAGCAAATGTAGCCGACTACTCTTGATGGATAAACAGTCCGCAGTGTTGCTACCTCCTGTAAAGCGCTCTTTCACAAACACTTCTGCGGTTAAGATTTTATCAAAAACTTCCTTGCCAGAAGATAGGAATGTAGATTCAAACCAGGCTTTTCATATTAGCTGCTATTCTGAGGAAGCATAGATGGCCCTACTATGAATCATTAATATGCTAATTGTAATTTCTTGCACAAGTAAACATCTTTTCTATAAAAGCATATTGAGGGCGCAAATGAGATTCTCCATCCAATTAATTAGTTGCATACTTGCATTGGCTCTTTTAGTTGGGGATTTTGGTGTTATAGTCTTCTAGATAATCCATGGATCCTCTATCAAGTGGTTTCGTAGGTGTAAACTGGTTGTACTTATAATGTATTGTGCTAGGTCTGTTGCTGGTATAAACTGGTATAGATTGCTTGTTGAAATGGTTATAGTGTATTATAAACTGGTTTCAAGGAATTCCCATATTTATAACATGGTGCTATTGTTAGCTGGATTGATCTGTCTACCCAGTACCCACTACATTGAATTTCGATTATGAAAACTCAACTAAAATTGTCCAAGTGACTAACTAGTGTGGTTGATTCTCTAACTCGTGTTTATGCATGATTTATCTCTATCTTATCTAAACACTTGGGGCTTGTGAACATGGGGCTAATATTAGTTGCTCTCATAATTTTACTTTCAAATGTCATCTAAAATAGGAACATGTAACAACTAGTCAACTAATAATCAAGGGTGCAAATAAATTTAATATTAATAAGAAAAAGAACAATAATAGTGTATACCTTTTTGTCTGATATGTGATTTTTTTAATATGATTAAAACAAGAATAATATATACTACGTAAGTAAATAAGAATAAAGGGAACATAACTTCTAGTTTGGAAGAACAGGAACTAAATAAGAAAGCGTATATAGTACAACCAGTTGTAAGCGTATAAGCGTACGTAAGGAACCAAATAAGCATTGTAATTTACATGAAATTCGTGTTTTGTACTAAATGAGCATTAAAACACGTCTAGTGAGCATGATACATATTCTGTTGAGCATTAGAAGCATAACAACGAACATTGTGATCTTTGCTTCATCTCTTCGAATTTACTTTCTTTTCCTTATTTTTTCTTTATAAAAACTTATTAAATTATATCTATAACAAACTCTTATGAACTTCAGTATGCGAATTTAATGCAATATAATACTTTTGAAATATACATTGTTATGTCATTTTACAAATGAGCATAACATGAATACCCGTTGAGCATACATAATTTATAAAATGAGAATTGATATGAAAATCATAAGTACATTTAATTGAACATCAAGACATTTTCATTGAGCATCAACTTGAAATGTGAAACATTTTTACCAAATGAGCATACATAACTTACAAAATGAGTATCAAAAAATTCAAAAGCTCATTTGTGTATGCTCATTCATTTTGACCTTATACTCGGTAACTCATTTGAGTTTTACATAATATAGTATGATACGTTTGAAATGTGCAACATTTTAAAATTAGCATAAAGAGGTATCAAATGAGCATACATAACTTACAAAATGAGTATAAAAAAATCCAAAAGCTCAATTGGTATACTCATTCATTTTGGGTTTAAACTCATTTGAGTTTAACATAAAACTCATTTTCAATATGCTCAATATTGATTTGTGTATGTTCATTTCTTTTAAGCGTATACTCATTTGATTTTAATATAAAACTCATTTTTATAATATTATGGCAAACGTAATAGATTTTATATAAAAAAAATTGTGGCAGCTAGGTCATAAATTAGCAAAGCGAGGAAAATAGGCTGCCAAGAATAGGAATCGCTCGCAGAGGTAGAGTCGTCTCTGCGTCGGCCAAACATCTCAGCCGTGAGTTTCCCTTGGAACCTTGGCTATCGGCGATCTACGTTCGTGAGTTGCACCAGACTTTCGCAGAGGCCGTCCTTCGTCGTCGGTCAGTTGTGGGGCTGAATCGCAGGAGGTTTAATTACAAAAAAAAACCGGCTGTACGGTGAGCACCGTCCAGCCGGCCGTACGGTGAGCACCGTCCAGCTGGGCGTACGGTGAGCACCATCCAACCGGCCGTACGGTGTAATTTACGACCAAATAATGGGCTATAAGTTTCTTTAACAGCTGTCCTAATTTGGTTTGGTTTCGGAACTTGGTAAAGGTCTGCCTATAATCTTATTATTATTATTATTATTATTATTATTATTATTATTATTATTATTATTATTATTATTATTATTATTATTATTATTATTATTATTATTATTATTATTATTATTATTATTATTATTATTATTATTATTATTATTATTATTATTATTATTATTATTATTATTATTATTATTATTATTATTATTATTATTATTATTATTATTATTATTATTATTATTATTATTATTATTATTATTATTATTATTATTATTATTATTATTATTATTATTATTATTATTATTATTATTATTATTATTATTATTATTATTATTATTATTATTATTATTATTATTATTATTATTATTATTATTATTATTATTATTATTATTATTATTATTATTATTATTATTATTATTATTATTATTATTATTATTATTATTATTATTATTATTATTATTATTATTATTATTATTATTATTATTATTATTATTATTATTATTATTATTATTATTATTATTATTATTATTATTATTATTATTATTATTATTATTATTATTATTATTATTATTATTATTATTATTATTATTATTATTATTATTATTATTATTATTATTATTATTATTATTATTATTATTATTATTATTATTATTATTATTATTATTATTATTATTATTATTATTATTATTATTATTATTATTATTATTATTATTATTATTATTATTATTATTATTATTATTATTATTATTATTATTATTATTATTATTATTATTATTATTATTATTATTATTATTATTATTATTATTATTATTATTATTATTATTATTATTATTATTATTATTATTATTATTATTATTATTATTATTATTATTATTATTATTATTATTATTATTATTATTATTATTATTATTATTAATATTTCATTCTTGGCTCATATTCTCATTCTTGGTTCATCTTAAAATAATGTTTCATTTTAAGCAAGAAATATGTGATTGTTGGTAGTGCACATATTTGTATTTAAATCTTAATCACACTTTTTTTTCAAACATATTATCGCAAATTATATGGTACACCCGGGTGTACGCGTACACCCGGTTATTTTGTAATACCACGCAACTTTAAGACTTCTTCTCTTGCTCCATACATATGTTGCACCAACCTTATCCGTTGTGACATCAGCCGACAAATAGAGTTTTCCATTGAAGGTCCGGTGAAGCTTGGATTTGTGTCTCCGGATGCAGGGCAGTAGAGGGGGAGCAGGACGCCGCCGGAGAAGAAGTGATCTTCTGAGGAAAGATTGGTTGCCGACAAACAGAATTTTCCATTGAAGGTCTGATGAAGCTCGTATTTGTGTCTCTAGAAGCAGGGCAGTAGAGGGGGAGCAGGATACCGCCGGAGAAGAACTTATCTGCTGACGAAAGATTGGTTTTTTGAAGCATACAAAACTGGAAAGAGATAGAATCGTTGCTGCTTCAATCCTTGATTTCCCATCTTGATTTCACAGAGCAATAATGATCATTTTCTACTTTTCTTTATCCAACACTTTTCCTTTTTCATTCCTTTCACAATAGATTGAAATACTTCGTTCGAGTTTAGCCTGGATTGCCCAATAGCCCGTGCCCCGGTCCATCAGAATTTAGGCGTCTCTGATTTGTTACGGTTCCTCCATCTTTGTGCTGTAGAGATTCTATATGACAACGTTAATGCTCTGTATAGACTAGATTCCGCTGAGATTGACTTGACAAATCAATCCAATAACCCTTGTCGCATGCTCTCACATACCAAATGAGCATAACGTTTAAAAGAAATGAGCATAGACAAATGAGGATTTGAGCACATTAGCGATTTAAAATACTTTCTTTCGATACTCATTTTGTAAGTGATGTATGCTCATTTGGTACTGACATTATGTTCATTTTAAAATCTCAAATAATTTCATATTTCAAAGGTATCATATTAATTAAATCAGATTCATGCAGGAGTTCATTATAGATATAGAAGCACATAACATAAAATGAAATTAATTTAATAGGTCTTGAAGTTCAATAAAAAAACTTTGAAATATGAAATTATTTCAATACTCAATACAGGAGGTTTGATGTTCAATAAAAATGTCTTGAAGTTCAATAAAAAAACTTATGAGTTTCATATCAATACTCATTTTGTAAATTACGTATGCTCAATTTATACTCATATTATGCTCATTTTTAAATTGTCATATCCATGCAAATTTTAAAGTTGCATATGACATTAGATTCGTGTATTGATCAAAGTTCATAGAACTTGATCATCATAGATATTATTTAATAAGTTTTTGTAAAAAAAAAGTGAATTAAAAGATATGAAGCAGATATTACAATGCTCATTGTAAGGTTCCTAATACCCAACAGAATAAGTTAGATGCTCAACAAAATTATTTTAATGCTCATAATAGGTCTGATGCACCTTAAAAGTTCCTTAATGCTCATTTTACAGAAATCATGATTTTCTTCTCAATAGAGAAGATTTGATGCTCAATGAAAATGTCTTTATATCAAACTAACAAACCTTACGATTTTCATATCAATGAACATTTTGTGAGTTACGTATGCTCATTTGGTAATGATATTGTGCTCATTTTAAAATGTCATTTCAATACATATTTAAAAAGTATCATATTAAATTAAATTCCCATATTGAAGTTCATAGGAGTGTATTATAGATATAATTTAAAAAAAATTATAGAAGAAAAATAAGAAAAAGAAAAGAATTAGAAGATATGAAGTAGAGATCGTGATACTCATTGTTAGCCTCCTAATACTCAATAAAATATGTCAGATGCTCACTAAAAGTACATTAATGTTTATTTTTAGACCAATATCAAATGAGTATAGATAAGTTATGAAATGAGCATCGAAAAATTTAAAAACTAACTTAAAATCTCTAGTATGCTCATATATCAATTTGGGTATACTCATCTAATATTATAATCAAGTGAAACAAACAATGAGATACTAGTATTTCATTGAAAGAGAAATGAACCTTCACACTGTAATTTTTTCAAACTGTTAGTAGACATTCAACATTTGTAAGCTAATTAAAATAAACTACAATATTATTAATGAAAGAGAGAAAATTATATTTAACCAAATTTTCATCTCAAAAATTAAATTTATATTTAAATTAAAGTTGTTAATATAATTAAGAGGAACTTTAAAAAATACAATTAAGAGGAAAGAAAACGAAAAGAAGAAGTGGAAGTCTCGAAAAAAAAGTGGAAGCTGGACAATCCACTTCCGCAACTACCTACGCCTCTCAAAGCCAATTGTAGCAGATAAAACTTCAGAGCTCAAACGGGGCTGAATCAAGAGTAGCGAGGAGAACAAATAAAACTGAAATTTTAACAAAATCACAAAAATACCTGGATGTACGGTTCTCACCCGTACATCCGGGTGTATAATATATGAACCCGCATATTATTGGTAATTAGTATGACAAGTTCATATAAGAATTATATTTGAGATGACCAAATGAATTATTTAGCATGGCCATAATAGGTTACGCCCACATTAAAAAAAACATTGGGTGTCATTTTTCAAAGAAATGCAAGGAAAAAGTGAAAATGTCGTCACGAAAGTGTGCCACCACGATACACACAAAATTCTGAAAATATTTTTAGACAAAGTTGCATATACTCTCCAGTCTGCACTATAAAATTCGTATTATTCAACAGAATAAAACTAATTAACTAAATCCATACTCCGTATTTAGTTCTACTGTATAAAGAGGCAAACGAATGATGAGTCGAAATGACTCTTTTAAATAATCATAATTGACATTTAAAAAAATCATTTTTCCTGTCATTACTTGAGTTCCAAGTATATAGCGCATAAGTTCTAACTTTTTTTAGGAGGACTAACTAAAGATATAATGATTAACGTGAAAGGAACTAATATGATCCATTAAAATTAAACAAATTTAAGTGCATCACACACTCACGTTCCATAAAAGAAAAACCAGCTCCAACAACGGGTGTCATGTGAGTCTTGTTTATTCATGAACAAGAAAATCCCAAGAGTATGCATAACATGATTGTAACTTGAGAGTAACAATATTGTGTTTGCGACTCGAATGAGTAATGAAGATCTATGTTAATTTTTGTTAATAAGAGTTCATGTTTTATCGAAAGAGTCACTTTTACAGTATTCAAAAGATTGAAAGTGAAAAATATTAAAACCGAACACCAAATATGTGTCTTTTGAAATATTCAAAGAAACCCGCACAAATAACTCAATTAGTTTAATAGTAGAAAAGATAGAACATTGACTAAAGATCGAAACTGCAGCGGCCATGTAGAAATAATGGAATGGAGATTACGGTCCTTGTGTGTTGGATTGGACCTCTAGTGCGCGCATATACAAGATCTATCATTGAATGAACTGACATACTTGTACCATTAAAATAGTGGATTAACAAATGAAAATTTGAAAATGGTAAGGGAAGTGGAAAACAAATACTTCCTTCTCCCTTAAAACGTTGCCAAAATTCCTTTTTAAGATGTCTCACTAACTTTGTCACTTTCTCTTTTAAGTAAAGAATGTGTGGTTCTGGTCAATGCTATCTCCTTTACACAAATCTCAACCACACAGTTTTACGTTATTAATCTCCGTGTCGGTTAGGAGTGGGCACAGTTGGTTAACTGTATTTCGGTTAACCAATTTATGGTTAACCGAGATATCGGTTGGTATATTTATAATACCATTAACCGTACCATAACGACGGTTAACCGGGTACGTAAACAATTAACCATAATATAGGTCAACCATTTATTGGTTAATCGAAAAACCATATAGGCGCTCTATCATCAGTTTTGTTGTCACCCAATAAATCACGAGCTCGTTTGTTAGCACGAAAATCGGCTTATTTGGCTGTTTGTGCTGAAATTTATGAAGTTCTGGCTAAAGTGGCTGCATTGGCTGATTCTGCTGATTTAAGAAAAAATTATTTTTAAAATATGTTTTATTAAAAAAATAAAGAAACAGTTATATGTAAAAATAGCTAAAATGGTCCTCTAAAGTAACTTCAACCAATACAGCCAGAAAAGTAACTCCAAACTTACTTTTTCTGCTTATTACACAAATCAGCGCGCGAAAGCAAAAATTATGTGTTTGATGAAAAAGCTGGCTGATAAGTCTGATAAGCCGAAAAACAGTATTGCCAAACGGCCTCTACATTTACGTATTGGCAGTTTGCAAAGTTATTTTTAAAGGAGACCACGGAGGCACGAACTATTATTGTTTCTAAAATAATGTCTTGGAGTAGTAGTATAATACGTACGTAATACGAAGTACGTAGTTTAATTTATGGTTGTACACGGGTATAGGTGTGCTGTAATAGTGTAATACGTATTATATAAATTTAAAAAAAAATGATTTGAAATATGCATTTCCAAAGTTGATAAAATTGCTTCTATGATTTTGAATTCTGGTTTGACTAATCCGTGAAAATTTCAATTTTGAACTTAAAATGAAATTGTAATCCAGAGTTCGAACATAAAATTAAATAATAAATCTAAATTGCTATTAATTTCGTATGATACGCAAGATTGAAGAACAATATTTGGAAGAGTAAATTCTTCTTGTATTTCCAAAGGCTAATCGACCAGCATAAATATACAGCGAGAGCCGATCAAAACGGATCGGTAAGATGCATACTAGCAAACAATTATAATAGAAATAATCTTCTACTCAAAATAGAATACGATCCCTAAATAATATTGCTAATATAATATCTCTCTAATACCCCCTCAAGTTGGCGTATGAGGATTTAAAATGTCCAACTTGCGTAAGAGAGTATGGAACTGAGTCTTGCCAAGTGCTTTAGTAAAGATATCGGCCAGTTGAAGAGTAGTAGGAACATAATTAGGAGCAATGATTCCATCTTGTATAGCATTACAGACAAAATGATAGTCAACTTCGATGTGTTTTGTTCATTTATGAAACACAGGATTTTGAGCAATATGAAGGGCATATTGACTATCACAATAAAGGGGAATGGCCCGAGGATGTTGCACACCCAGACTTAAGAGAAGAGCTTTTAGCCATTTCAATTCACAGGTAGCTGCCGCCACAGCACGATACTCGGCTTCAGCAGAAGAACGAGCAACTGTTGATTGTTTCTTAGTCTTTCCAGGAGATAGGTGAATGACCAAGAAAAACCAACCAACCAGAAAGTGATCTTCGCGTAAGGGGACATGCAGCCCAATCAAGATCACACCAGCCAGAAAGAGTAAGATCACTGTCAGCGTGAAGAAGGATCCCTTGGCCGGGGGACCCTTTTAGAAACCTAACAACACGTAGAGCCGCAGACCAATGCTCATCAAGAGGTTGTTGCATAAATTGAGAGAGTATATGCACAGAGTAGGTGATGTCGGGACGAGTAACAACCAAGTAAATAAGTCGCCCAACCAAGCGTCGGTAGGGCTCAGGGTCTGGGAGTGGCGGACGAGAAGCCGTGGCTAATGTATGATTCTGCTCAATGGGAAATGAAGCAGGTCGTGCTCCTAATAGGCCTGTTTCAGCAATAATATCCAGTGCATATTTTCTCTGATTTAGAAAAATACCTGTGGAGCTCCGGGCCACTTCAATGCCCAAAAAATATTTAAGTGCCCCCAAATCCTTCATATGAAAACATGTATGAAGATAGGATTTAAAAGTTGCAACAACAACACCATCATTGCCAAATATAAGAAGATCATCTACATAAACCAGCACATTAAGCTGGACATCTCCTCGAGTGAAAGTGAATAAGGAATAGTATGCATATGACTGGAGAAAACCATAACTCTTGAGAGCAGTAACCAATTTCGCAAACCAGCATCGCGGAGCCTGTTTAAGTCCATACAAGGACTTATGGAGCCGACAGACCAGAGTAGAATCACTGGTTTTGTAACCTGGAGGAATAGTCATATAAACTTCTTCATGTAAATCTCCATGGAGAAAAGCATTATGTACATCCATCTGATGTAACTCCCAATGCTTAGCAGCAGCTATTGCAAGGAAAGCACGCACGGTCACCATTTTAGCAACAGGTGCAAATGTCTCTGTATAGTCTAGACTAGCGACCTGCCTGTTCCCAAAAATGACAAGGCGAGCTTTCAGACATTCAATGGTGCCATCAGATTTGTGCTTTACTTTATATACCCATAGACATCCTAAGGCACGTTTTCCAGGAGGCAATGAGACAAGACTCCAGGTAGAATTATTTTCCAGTGCCTGAATTTCATCCTGCATGGCATTGCCCCACCCTTCATGTTTAACTGCTTCATTAAAAGAACTAGTCTCCGTAATAGAGTTAAGTGCTGCCAGATAAGCCTTATGCTTTGGAGAAAAAGAATCACAAGTAACGTAATGAGTTATAGGGAACGGCGTACCTGAAGAGGATGATGAAGCGAGAAGAGCGGGGAACGAACTGTTTTTAACAATAATATGTGTGATATAATCCTTGAGACGAACTGAGGGCATGCGTGTACGTTTCCCGCGCCCCAAGGCATTCTGTGAGACCTCCTGGGAGTTATCGGGTATGTCCGCTGTGGAGTGGAGAGACAAATCCGAAGACGTGCCACCTCCCAGTGAGGAATTATCTTCATGTGACGATGCATGCCCCTCGTCAGTTTTACCAGTAGGTAAAATGTCTGGATGTGGGTCCTCCGGCATGTGATGAGTATCGGCCATAGAAGGAGCATATGCAAAGGGAAAAATATGCTCAAAAAATTTGACATCCCGAGAAATAAAATATTCCCGAGTCTCCAAGTCAAAAACATGCCACCCTTTCTTACCAAAAACATAGCCCACAAAATCACATTTTCTGCTTCTACTGAGAAATTTGTCACCCTTTGACCTCATATTGTAGGCATAACATAAACAACCAAAAATACGGAGAGACTTATAGCACGGAGGCAGTGACGGAGCCAGAAAAACGGGTCAGGGGGGTCGAAAATCAACTATGTATAAAATGAAAATGGTACATCGTTTTTAGACAATGTTCGAATTGAATGTTTCATTTGTAGTTTAGATAAATAAGCATTCATAAGCAATAAGATATACTCTCTTTGCTCTGTTTCTGAATCATGTTACGTAACTAATGAATTAATTATACGTTATTCATAAATTTTGGGGAAATAATCAATATTATGCATCAAATTTTGCTGATTTTACGTTTAGATAGTGCTGATTTTCCAGAAGTCATAACTTTTTACTCGTAATGAGTTATGGGGGCCATAATATATCAAATCGAAGGTATTTCAGAGCTCTATACTCTCAAACTTTCAGCGGGGTCGGCTGACCCCCTTGACCCCCCCTTGGCTCCGCCCCTGCACGGAGGCACCCCAAATAAAATCTCGTATGGCGTTTTATAAGAGTGAAGTGCAGAAGGTGTTCGATTAATCAGATAAGCGGCAGTTAATACACACTCACCCCAAAACGAAATCGGTAAGTTCCCCTGAAATCTCAACGCGCGAGCCACATTTAAAATGTGTCTATGCTTATGCCCATTTTGTTGGGGTGTACCAATACATGACGTCTGAAAAACAATTAAACTATGTGCCATTATCACTTCTTACACACAAAAATTTCTTGGAAAATTGTCATTCCACCATAGCGACAAAAGAAAGAAACATTTTAAAAACTTCCTTTTTGTCAAGCAGTAGACAAATCCAAACAGCACAGGAATAATCGTCAACAATCGTCAAAAATTGTTTAGCACCACATGAAGACGGGGTTTTATATGGGCCCCATAAATCACAATGAATCATCTCAAAAATAGCATGAGTTTGATTCAAATTAGTAGGAAAAGAGTCCCTAGTCTGTTTAGCTCTAAAACAAATATCACATGGAGAATTTCTAAGATTCTTCAAACCACTTAGGGGAATTAAATTTCCAACAACTTGATAGGCCGGGTGTCCCAACCTTTGATGCCACAATTCCGCCTCCTTTTCTGATTCTCTAACTGTCAATGCATGCTCAGTTGGTTCCTCCCGCAAGTAGTACAGTCCATTCCGCCGTTCACCCGTTCCAATCAGCCTCCTCGAGACACGGTCCTGTATAATACATAAATTACAAGTGAATTGGATAAAACAGTCAAGTGCATCACTCAATTGGGACACAGAGATAAGATTACTCTCTAGCTCCGGGACAAACAAAACATTTTTTAAATGTAGATTATTTGCGCATCACACACTCCCTTCTAGAGTGGCTAGAACCGTTTGTCCATCGGGGAGACCAACTGTGCATGGGTCAACATTCTTTAAATCACACAACAAAAACCGATTGCCACAGACATGATTTGTAGCTCCAGTATCAATAATCCAAGCATTGTTGTTGAACTTACCAGTCATACGATCATTAGTAGAATGTGTGTTACCGAGCATGGAGAGCAAAGAGGTCCATTGTTTGGGTGTGAAACCTGGCAGTGGAGTGTTCTGCCCGCTTTTGTTCTCCCCAGCATTCTGTCCCTGCTTTGCCACGGCCTCAGCTGCCACCGCGGAATGAGCTTTGTTCATTTGTTTTCCATGAGGTGCGCCTGAATTCCCTGTGAGTCCAAAGCTGCTTGTACGTCCACGGCCTCCCCCTTTATAGCCATGAAGTTCGAAAGAACTAGTTACCTCATGTCCCGTAAATTTGCAATAAGGACAAACTAATCTAGATTTATCCGGCTTCACCCCGCGGCCTGCACTTTTTCCTTCCGCTTTAAGAGCAAATCCCAACACCTCTGGCCGTTCTTCTTGAGCCTGCACGATTCCCCGGATGCGCTCTTCCTGTATCATCTATTGGTACGCCCGATTCAAGGTCAGGAGATCAGTTTGCGTCAATAAGTTTGACCGAACACTGCCAAAGAAATCAGCATAAAGGCCCATCAAAAACTGGTGCAGATGTTCATATTCCCTTCTCTTTTCGTGTTAAGTACATCGCATGTGCAATTGTTACACTTGCACGCAATCAACGGCTCATAGTTGTTCAATTCATCCCATAAATTTTGCAATTTAGCATAATAGCTTCCAATGGTCATTCCCTTTGATTGAACACACCTAGCCAAGTCTGTCTTAACTTGGTGTATCTTCGGACCATCGACTGATCCGAAACTTTCCTTCAGATCGTTCCAGAGCCGTCGTGCGTCTTCGTAGTGCGACAGAGTCGTCCTGACCTCCGGTGAAATTATATTCAGAAGCCAAGATACAACCATGGAGTGGTTTGTGAGCAAGTCCTCCTCGGTATAAGGAGGCGTCGGTTTCGTGAGAGTTCCGTCTACAATGACAAATTTCCGTCTTGCCCGGAGCGCTAACCTCACGGCATTAGACCACTCTTCAAAATTATTATTCGTTAGCCGAACGGAAAGGATGAAATCCCCCGGTCTATCTTGGGGTCCCAAGAAAAGCGGTGAAGTGTAATCCATCTTCGCAGCCGGCGTTGCTCCATCTTCCGTCGTCATCCCTGCGGTCCTTCAATCTGCAGAATACGCACAACATGTCAATGTGAATGCTTTGATACCATATTAATTTCGTATGATACGCAAGATTGAAGAACAATATTTGGAAGAGTAAATTATTCTTGTATTTCCAACGGGCAATCGGCCAACATAAATCAGTTGTTATACCGTGGGAGCAACCCATGGTGAGCATGCTGCTCCCACCTTAAAAATTCGCGTGTTACTGTTCACGCGCATGAACAGTAACTTTTTTTTTGTTTTTTCATTGTCCAGGAGCAAAATGATGTAACTCGCGTATAAAAAATGTAACTCACGCAGATGAAAAATGTAACTGCAGGCAAGTCAAAATGTAACTTGTCTAATACGGATAATAAGAAATAAAATATTGATTTCAATGAAAATAATGAGTGTAATTGCTCAATTATTTTACCTAAATAGTGAATATATTTTGTTTTCAATATTAAGACCATAAAAATGTTGTTTACTTTTTTTTTTTTGCTAAAAATCATTTCTTACAAAAAAGTGATTGTTTTACTAAAAATATCTTATTTTTTGCAAAAAAAAAAAAGAAATTTTCTTTGCAGGGGTTTATTTTGTGATGTAACACATGTTATGACAAATGTAAATTGCGTTGATGAAAAATTTAAGTTAGATGTATGCAAAATGTAATTTGTTAAGACAATCCAAATATAACACACGTATAGGAAGATGTAACTCACGCGTAAAAAAGATGTAACTCACACATAAGAAGATGTAACTTCATATATTGTCACATGTAAACAATGAAAATAAGGAGTCTAATTGCTCAATTAATTAAAGTAAACAATTTATATGTTTTGTTTTTAGTATTAAGGCCATAAAAACTGTTTTAAATGAAAATATTTTTTTGTCAAAAATTCATTTTTTTGCAAACAAGATCTTTTTTGTTTGCAAAAAATTGATTTTTTGTTTCAATAGCAAGAGTTTATTTTGTGATGTAACTCGTGTTATGGAAAATGTAACTCGCATATAGAAATATGTAACACACACATAAGAGGTGTAACCCGTGCATGTGAAGATGTAATTCCATATATGATCAAATTATTCAATCAAGCACTCCAGCCTAGCTGGTTGCGAGGTTACCGTGCCTAGTGGGAGGTCTCGAGTTCGAATCCCGCAAGGCACACAAGGGTTTGAAACTCAATGAAGTGAGTTTCAGCCCTGATTACTCCAGGCTCCCCCCCCCCCCCCCCCCAGCCCCCCTGGAGTAAAAAAAACATGAGTAAAAAAAAGATCAAATCCTTCAAATATAAATAATGAAACAAGGAGTATAATTGCTCAATTAATTATAATTCCCAAGAGATATTTTATGAACATATAAACCACACATATGAAAAGCTAATTTCATATTTTATCAAATTTAAATCAAAATAAACAAATTTAATGTAATGTTTCAAAAAACTAACAACATATAAAAGAGATAAGAAATATATTATAGAAAAAAGTGTGAATATTAAAAATATATTATGAAAGAAATGTATAAATACAAAAAAACATCACATAAAAAATAAATATTATAGACAAATTTAATGTAATGTTTCAAAAAACTAACAACATATAAAAGAGATAAGAAATATATTATAGAAAAAAGTGTGAATATTAAAAATATATTATGAAAGAAATGTATAAATACAAAAAAACATCACATAAAAAATAAATATTATTGTAATTTCTTTTGAAGAAAGAAAATAGAAAGAAGTGTATGACTAATGACTAAGATAGAAAAATAGTAATTAATTTATTTTGAAATGATAAAAATTGGATTAGAAAATTATAATACTCTTAATACGTTCCACTGGTCATGAATTAGAAAAAAAAAACCATTCGAAAATAGTGGACTCAATGATTGTTAGCTTTTGATAAAAAGTAAAAAAAAAACGAAAGAAAGATGGTGGGCTGGGGGAGTAAGAGACCGTGAGACCGTGGTGATCAAAGAAAAACGTCACCGTATTGGGATCGGTGTACCATGAGCATGGTATGCCAATCCCACGGTATAATTTGACGGCATAAATATATAGCGAGAGCCGATCAAAACGGATCGGTAAGATGCATACTAGGAAACAATTACGTAGTATAATGGAAATAATCTTCTACTCAAAATAGAATACTATCCCTAAATAATATTGCTAATATAATATCTCTCTAATAATTGCAAGGAAAATTTTACGGTGCATATGAGTTGAGGGATGTTGCCGTGCATACCACACTTGGCAGCATATTATTGGTAATTTAATCCAACTCGGTTTTTATAATAAAAGTACGTTATATTGCACACAAGTCCTTCCTCAATCAACCCAGGTGACATGTCTGGGACTTGCGAGACGAAGAAACCCAGGGGAAGGGCTAGCAAATCGACGGCTAGGTCTTTGGGAGGTGAAGAAACCATGAAAAGGGCCAGAGAAACGACGGATGGGTCTCTAGGAGGCGAAGAAACCAGGGGAAAACGACGCTGGGTCTCTGGGAGGCGAAGAAACCAGAGAATCGAAAATCCGTCGTCTTCATCCAAAATCAGGGAAACCGAGTTTGCACTTCGTGGCAGCGGCTCAATCCAAGGCAGGTGTCATCGTCTCTATTTTTTTTCACTTTTCACACATTATGATCGAAATCGTATGTTGAACTTATTACCACTAATTTGATTTGCATTTTGGATTGTGAATTGGTTCAATGTGAATTTAGTTTAGCTAAATATTGTTTTTTTTGTAAATCCTGGTTTTAATCTGCACCCTGTCGTGATCTTCTTCTTCATCTTGAAACAAAAGTGGTGAAGTGTGTTTAGCTTGTACGTTGTATACTATGAAATTTATAAAATTTAGTCAATTATTTATAGGTTAAAGTTGTTTGGATGGGAGATGGTTATGACTTATGAATGTAGTGAAATACCTAATCAGGGCTTCAACAAGGTCTAAATCTCCAGCTTTCTTTAGATTATAGGGGGACTTCCTGGATACTTCTTAATTTATATCGCAGCAAGTATTGGTTTTTTCATGACTCAATTATAGGATTAGTTTTTTTCCATATTTTAAATTACGATCGCTCTTATTTTCAGCTTGTTATATTTGCCAAACTGAAAAGCAAGCAGTAGGAGTGTTTCCTTGAATCCAACTTCATCCTCTTTTATAGGTGAACACAACACTAGAGTCTAGACTATTCTTAAGTTTGGGACATGATAAATTTGTTTTGTAGATCAGAACAGCTAATCAAAAGTTAATTATATTTTTTATGGGAAGAGATTTATATGTTTGATGGAGGGAAAAAATTCCCGCAATCACCTTAGAGTAGAATGGTGCAGTGCTCCCAAATTTGTAAATCACATCAATAATAAGGTAAATCATCTTTTAGACACTAAAGTGATTGTGGAGCCCTTGCTTTCTTTTTCTACTAAAATTACTGGTATTTGAAGTTGCATTGTCAAGTTTGAGTCTGCTAGTGCAAAACTGCTCAAGGATCAATGCTTTGCTTCTACAGTTTATTTTATTTTCTTTCTTTGTATTTCGATCTTTAAAAATGATGGTCTGGCGAATCAAATTTGAATATGTAAATAAACCAACCATTTTTAGGCAAAAAAGTATAAACCAACCATAGCTTCTCTCTCGGTGAGTATTAAGACACTAATTTAATCTTTTATTCTGATAATCAATCCATGTAGCCTTAATTACACGAGCTAAGCTTTCTGTTAGTGTCCTTCAATCACTTCACGTCATTTATTCCCCTCTATTTGGTTGGAGCTCTCTGCTGCAGTAGGAATTCGGTCACATTGTCATACTTTTGCTTTATAATATAAGCTTTCAAACTATCTGTGTGTGGCATGTGTTAGAACCTAAAAAAAGTGGATTCAAAGGGCTTTCAACTGCACAACGCGCTAGTTTGATCTGTTTTTAACTGTCAGGGAAGAAGGTCACTAATCTTGAAGTTTCTAAGAAACAAATGGGTAGCTCAAGCTTCATAAAATCATCCAACTTCTATACTACCTTCTCCAATTCTCTTTCATCAAATAGAAAAGATGATAGAGAATTAGTTCTACAAACAATTCTCTTGAAAATGTATTCATTCTTTCTAAAGGTATGAATACATTTTCCAATGTTTCCATTTACAAATTAGTGAAATTACCTTTAGAAGTTCTAAAGGTAATTTGTAGAGACTAGTAAATTCTCTTGATTTTAACTAGAAGTTCTAAATGTAATTTGTAATGTTTAATTATGATAGTCTTAAAGACAAAAGCCTTATTATATTCTTCTTTACTATAACCAACTAGCCTTAATATTTAATTATTTAGATAGTCTTAAAATTAGAAGCCTTAATTTTATTTCACGGGTACGATACAAAACTCTAATGAAGTGAAACAAATTGTAAGCAAATAGTATAATTGTGGATTTTTGTTGTGGATTTTTACTTTTTGTTGTGTTGTCTATTTGCCTTTTTGGGAGGTTTTGGTATAGTCCCCCTCTCTTTGTAATCCAATTTTTTTAATCAAATAAAAAAAATATAGGGAAAAAAAGTATAATTGTGGATACATGTGTAGAGAAGTAGCACACAAGAAGTTAAGGTCTTTGGGTCAGGTGTCTTTAGTATGCAAATTAGAGATAGATTAAGTGATCTATTTTATTCTTTAAGTTGTAAATGTTGGACTAAAGCCTCTAAAACTTTAAAGTACTTTTAATATTTTAATACTTGCACCAATAAAAATGAACCATATAACATTACAAATTTTTCTCTATTCTACTAGCTTCTCCGTATTAGTTAATTTTGGATTTTAAATGACTACTATGTATATGGTTATAAAATCATTTGTTTCTATATAGCTTTTATCTTCCCTTTATTTTCAAACATCTTCCTTTCTATATTGTTTATTTTTTTCAAGGGAAATCTTTATTATCAATTTTATGGGAAGAATATGTATGGGACAAGGTTCATTGTCATTTTTATGGGAAGAGTTTCACTTAAACCACAGGGCTATAAATATATACTCCCTCCGTCCCTTATAAGTTTGCCAACTTTCCTTTTTTGGACGTCCCACTAACTTTGCCACTTTCCTTTTAAGTAAAGAATTTGTGGTTCCAGTTAATTCTCTCTCCTCTGCACAAACCTCAACCACACAGTTTTTACTTTATTAATCCCCGTGCCGATCAAACTTGGCAAAGTATTGAGGGACGGAGGGAGTATTTATATATTGACTTGCAGATTTCTCTATGTACTCTATTCCCTATATATTTATTAACTCTATAGTTATAATCTTCCCTATTTATATTCAGTGATTCCGCTGCTGCCTTAATCCGCAAGGCAACAAATTATAAATGGATGCTTTATCTGCTAATAGAATTTCAAAAATAGGAAAGGTCTAATCCTAAATTTTGCTTCTATGTTGTTTATTGTGTATAGGTTGGAAATTTGGCAGGTCTTCAAAGCTGGGATTAGGTCCTCAGTGAGAGCATGGGTGCATTTCAAGTATTCTCGAGATGTCACGTGGTTTCCTTTGATGTCATGGACCCCTATCCTTTCACTGTACTGTGCTGCTTTTGGATGGTTAGCCTTGAAGGTTAGCACGAATGAGAGTTTGCCGATTGTAGAGGTGCTAATACTCGAGGACGTAATTGGCTTAGAAGAGTTCGCAGTAGCCTAGTTTCTTGCTTCTTAGATGGTTTTTGATGTATATTTTACTTGAGTCTCTTTAGATATTTAGATATGATGTAAATTACTGTTCATTCATTTATTTTGGAGTTATTGACCGAATTGTTAAGTTTTACAAAATGTGTAACTGTGGATACTTTTCACTCTACAATTTCCATCCATTTAAGGAGCTTGGAGCTTACCTGTAGCAATTTCATCGAGGTGCGATATGCTTAAATGAGTTCAAAGCTTCCCCAAGCTTTTTTAAGTGCTCAGGCTTTCATTTTTTTGCTTGATCAGATTACCAGACAGTTTTCATTCGTCACTAAGTTTTACAAGAAGTTTTAGATGATATATGGGTGTTTCTGAAAGTGACGAGTTGTATCTCTGATCTCGTAACCCGAAAATATAGAGAAGGGTGATGAGCAATACAATTACTCAAGAATATGACCTATAGAATTGGAGGAAGAAGAAAAATGGAAGTGGAAAATGGAGTTGAAGTCTTGAAGACGACATATGCTGTTGGAGCTTATCAGTAATGTCACCCAATACTGGGTGAATCTTATCCATTGTCATCTACATAACATTTTTTATCATTTATCAGTGAATTATATCATTTTAAGACAATTTTAAATTCGTTGATATGATGTTTTTTTTGCAATTTGTTATTCATATTAGATATGATGTCGCATTGCTAATAAACCTCTGGCTTCCCTTTTCACCTTCTTTTTTCCATTGACCCAACGTGAATAGAAATCCATTGTTTATTCACCTTCATACTGATCTCCCTATCTGATCCAATACTTCCAAGGGAAAATATATCAACACGTCAGAAGACATTGGGAATTTTTTAGATATAGGATTGTAACTTCAAAAAAACGTGCAACTAGTGTCGGTTATAACTGACGTAAGGTTCCTCCATGACGGTCTTATGAACCCTCAGCAACAGCTTCGTGGGGAATGTTTTCACGTCGGTTTTACTAACCGTCAAAACAACCGTCGCTAAACACAAATGGATTTACCAACAGTTCTAACTTCCAAGGGACACCAATTGTTGAAGGCAAATGAAGGTGAAAATGTATGGTTTACTATAACGTCGGTTAGAAAATGTATGGTTTACTATAACGTCGGTTATAATCGACGCTGTGTACGTGGAGAAAATTTTAAATTAGCATTACCCATGCTAGATGTAATAAATAAAAATGAAAATATTTAATTCTTATTATTAGCTATTTATAATTGACCTGCTTTGAAATTTTACTACAAGTCCTAAAAAGCTGAATGTCACGTAATGAAATACTTCAGGTACAACTTGAAATTTTACTAAAATATCTTTAATGTTGTAACACAGATTCTACAAAGACATCACCCAAACATGAAATACAAGTAGCTGAGAAGTACTGCAAAGAGATATTATGTTAACGACTTGCAACAAGCCTCAGAAATAACAAGTTTAATACATTCATAATTCGTTGTAGACACGATACTAATAGTAACCCCACAAAGATGATGACTTGGTTCTGGAGGTCTTGTAGGATCAACTTGTACCTATGTCCTGGAAGTAAAACACGAAACTTCACGTTACCTTTGAGTAATTTTATTTGCAGGAGTAATTCATTTTAAAGTGTAAAGTGCTGATTATTTCTTGGAAGAGAACAACATAAAATGGACAGACCCACAAGTCTGTCTTAGATTGAGCACTTTATACATATATAGTCATATAGATGACCATTCATCTCCAAATTCAAACCAAAGCAAAGCAAAGCAAGATAATAAAACGTTTTTTTATTCTGGTACATCTTTAAAATCCAACATGTTGTAAATAGACAACTGGTTTCATTTTAAGAGTCTTTCTAAAATACAAAACAAAAATATATAGTCAAAACTGTCTTTCAAACAACAAAACTGAATTCATATCATGGATTTGAAACCAATAAGCTTTAAAACAAAAGAGGAAGAATTCAAGATGAAACAACAGATTGGAGTCCTAAACCAGATAAACTTACCTCCCGGTGAAAGTTTCAACTGTACTATGAAGAAGGAAGTGCCGTAGAAACTGACTGGGCAGAGTATAGTGTTCCATGATGATGAAGACCTGCACCGAATTATTTTCCTCAGGATAAAGAAGGCTGAGTTTGGAATGAATGGAAAAATATACTCTTAGTTGTAATCATTTCTCTTCTTTCAATGTCATAAAATTCATTTATACACATCATTTTTCTTCATTAAGTTACTTTGCTTCTGTGATCAACCTACATCCCTTATATAGTTATATCAATATGAGTCCACAAAGAGTTCCATCGGAGATATAATAATTCCAGTGATGAATTTGATTAAGAAAAGGAAATGTTGCAATTTCGTTGTATTTGATTCGATGGCCTTCTTCATTAACTCACTGCTACAAAAGAAAGAGAGAGAATCATGTTAGTTTAAGTTTCATTATGAAAGTCCAAAAAGAAAACAACAAGAAAGCTGAAATGTATTACTCCACTATCTCCTGGGCATCAAGCTATAAGTACATCAATTTTCCATGATTAACCTAATATTAACGCTTATCGTTTAGCTTATTGGCAAATCAGGAACAACCAAGTTAATCTCCGTTTTTATTTGTAAACACTGCTTGATCAATTCCTGGATCCTAATCCAGCAAATGAGGAATATAAATATGGTTCAGAATCATCTTGCGGTAGGCTTTGAGTAAATATGTGCAGTTCTCCAACCGGCTTTAGTGCTTGTCTACGGGGTTGATTTTCTTATGCTTGTTTGATCCTCACTGTCTGATCTTGATTTGACAATTGTGATTTAGATGAGCACAAACATAGAAGAGCTTGAGATCCACTCTAGCATGACCACTTAGCAGAATGATTAATTTAAAATCTTAAAAGTAAATGTATTTACATATATGATATATTTGTGATGGCTTAAAATGCCCCACAAAATTGTAACTCGTTTACATATATGATATATTTGTGATGACTTAAAATACCCCACAAAATTGTAACTCGTTAGAGCGTACTAATCATAAAGTTTGTATGCTCGCTATTGAAACATATCAAGTAATTAGTAAATATCATCATTTTCTCCAACACAAGTAGTTTCATATTAACTGTACTCGATCTTCAAAAATATTAACAGGTCTATAAGCATGTAGATGGAACTTAAAAGTCAATCTATTTGGCATTCATTCATAATATAGGGAGGTAATTAATAATATGCACTCACAATGATATCCAAATAATCAAGTTTGATCAACAAAATCACATACTCCGTATTATAAAATACAAATGATATTCCTTGCCAGTTGCAATTCGAACGGGTGAAATATGCAGAAAGTTACAAAATGGTGTCCTATCTTTTATGCGAATAAAGAAAAAACAAGTGTTTCATACTTAACGCATCAACTGTTTTCTCAATGGAGCAACTGTATTTTAAATCTAGTAAAATATATATTCAACAACCAACCTGTAATTGAGATACGTGTTGTACATGGTTGCTCTGTTCTAATGCATTCTTTTATCTGAGACACAAAAGTAAACAAAACTATGTATTTTCTCATTTCAACAACTACTCTAATGATATTTTGAATGATTACCCCATATTGTAATAAACAACTAGATCAGAGCAATTGAAACATTTTTAGGGAAAAAAGGCACATAGATCAATAGTTGTGTTCCAAAACATCATCTTTATGACTAATATTTATGAAGAACAAGCAACAAAGTAGACCTGCAAATGAAATTTACTAGAAAATATGTAGATCATAATCAAACCCTCAAGCTTATTTAAATAACCATTTGAGAAACGTTGAAACTTTATATGCACCTTTCATTCTTAAGAAGGCCTCACTTGCAAAAAATGAATAAGCTAGTATCCCATAATTTAATAAACTAGTTTGTATCGCACGCTCCTCATGTAGGGCTTCAAGGTTTTCTGTAACGAATCTCTGCTTAGTTTGTGGACCTTGAAATACCCTCCAATTCTTACCAATCACCTCCTCCTTCGAATAATAAAACAGTTTCAACAACGCACTAGAAGCATATATACACAATTGGATGACCAGAAATAGAGGGATCATTTATGGTAGAACAGTCGGGCAAGCTATCAAGAGCATCTTTAACTAGACTTGAGTATCCAACATTAAAGGATTGCTCAATTAAACCAACTTGTGATTCCATCTGAACTCTACTCTTTTTTATCTTAGACTGAGTCTTTATCATTAACAATTAATACTGATCCCACGTTGTCACTCTCAGCTATTTGAGCTGCTTCTCAAACCCTCATGCTTCATCCCACGTATACACATTTAGTCATTTAGAAGAACTAATCAGTAACCACAAAACCTGCGGATAGGACACATCGAAAGAAATTGTTTTTTCCACGTTAATTCAAATAAACTCAAATGTCACACTGAATATCTGAGTTGATCCTAATTCTTACGTATTTTATGACGGTGTGAGGGTTGAAGAATGAAGAGAACAGAACCAAATTTTCTTGGCACAAAAATATCTTAAGGGTATGATTTACGTCGATGAATTAATAGAGTACAGATTGGTTAAGAAATTGAGTTAGAGATAGAACTTGAGGTTCCCAAGTTGCAGAATCACAGCCACATCATATCTTTAGCAACATTTTAGCGTTGGAGGTTGTCGCCTGATATTGGAACACGGGTGGCCGGACTGTTCCAGTGAGCATACTACCTAAGCGCCTTGGGCTCAAAGCTTGGTTCCATTGACATCGATTTGAAGATCTCGGTTCCTTTTCACTGGAGTTTGTTCGAATAACCTGGAAGAAGAAAATATGTACTACAGTATGTAAGATATCGACTATATGAATGGCTTAGACTGGAATTTTTAAGTTGAGCAAGGTTCACTCTGCAAAGTTTTAATTTTTTAATGAGATGGAATGTTCTTCCAATGATATTCTGCCACACGTATGATCCACCAAAACGTTCCACAAAGAGAACGCACGGGAGAGCTATCCTAATTGCAATACAATATTTGCAGTTTGCAAATCGGTCCGTAGTTCATTTGCAGTTACCGAAAAGTTTTAGGAATTCACATTGGATTTTCTAAACGGAAATGAACAAAAATATATGAATTCTGTAATAATATACTACGTAGTACTTATTAATTTTGAGTTATCGACCGGTTAACTGGCAGTATTTAGGTAATTAGGTTCATAACCGTTACCCTACCGTTAATAGCATTTCTATCGGTTGGTTAACCGTCCCGCTAGATTTTAAAAACACGGTATAGTTAATCAAAAATAGTACCGAATTTGCAGTTATTTACCACGGTTAGTCGGTTACGGTTTTTATTTCCCACCCCTATGTCCGTTAATAATACTACTAGTTACATTTACAGAAATTGTTTATTTAAAAAAAGGATGACACCCCATCCCTGAGGGCACGATGAGAGGATGTAAATTGGACTATAATCACAATCTGACAGATAGAGAGTGGGGCCCTGTCTCCGATACTTAAAGAGGCCCTATGCATTTTTCAGCATAGTAACCCCTCATCGTAGTTGCCGGGATTCGAACCCGAGACCTAATCAAAAATTGTTTATTTAGACTTGACAAGAAGTCTTTTGGACTGAAACAAAATCCGCGCACTTAAACCTTTCAACTCCGGGACCACATCACTACCAAAAAGTTCAGGCAGCATGAATTTCTGGAAGCCCAAATCCCCGCCGTCACCGTCTCCGCCACTCACCAATTCACCTTCAACGCCACCCTTTCACCTCCTCCTCCACCAAGCCTTCACCTCTCTCCAGACCAACGTCTTTAATTTCCTCCAAAATGCCCTTCCTCGCCCTCCTTCTCCTCCTCCTAACAAATCCCCGGCATGGGCTCGTCTTTCCAACTCCGGTAGCAGCCTCAACGGAGGCGCCTCTGGTTCTCCCGCTGGAATGGGCGGCGGTGGTCGGAGTAGTGAGGGAGTCGGTGCTACGCCTACGATAGCATTTGAGGAGCGATTTACGGGAGTTCCAGTCTACGCCCTCAGCAATCGTAGTCAAGAATTCGTTTTAGTTTCTGCGGGGAATAGCAAAGCAAGTCTCGGTTTGTTTTGCTTTGGTGAAGCGGATGCCAAAGCTCTCCTTCACCAAATGGAGTGCATGGATCCTTCTTTGCACAATAGTTATCAAGTGGTACCCGTGGCACTCAAAGAGGTACCTAATTTCGAAAGTTGATTCCTTTATCTTTGGTTAGGTTTACTTATATCTTCACAGTGCTGGTCTTCAGTTACAAACTGGGATATAATAATATTCATATTTGATGTACTCCCTCCGTCCCATTTTAGTTAGCCAATCTTGACGTTTCCGGTCAAAGGTGGTAAACTTTGAGCAATTATTTGAACTAATATATTTATGTAAAAAATAAAAATATTATACTTTTATGATAGTATTTTCAACAAAGAACATTTTCATATAATTTTCATATTATTAATATTTTATCTATATAAATATATAAGCGGTCAAAGTTAGGTGCCATTGACTTGGAAAATCATGTTTGGCTAAGTAAATTGGGACGGAGGGAGTATGATATAGTGAATAGTGATTATATAATGATTTAGTTTGTAAAATTGTAGTTGCTTGTGTACGAATATACGTATCTTTGAAATGTATGCTTGAAGTTCTATTCATACGTATCACCTGCACATTGATGGTAATGCAGGTGATCCAGCTTAAAGTAGATGGGATGGCTTTTAGGTTGATTCCCGAGGCATCCCAAGTAACGAATGCAATTAAGGTAAAACTGCAATGTGCTTTACCCCAGATGTCTCTTATATGGACTATCTTGATTTAAAATTTAGTTACATAAAATTATTTCTAAACAGGAAAATTAGGATGGTACTAAATGACTGAAGAAATATGGTTTATATAACCATTGACTTTGTTAATAAACCACACTCACCTCCTCTGGACTCTGGTCTTTTTGCTTTGTAACTACTTGGTGTGAATATTTGATAGAACATTAGAACCCTACTCTGCTTTGAACTGTACATTATTATTGATCTGGTTTTAACACCTTTAAATGTAGAAAGGAATAACTGCATAATGTTGACTATCCTATCTAATCATGATATATTATCTGAAACGTAGTTGATTCACTCAATTGTTTCTAATGTTAGCATTCCTCTGAAGTTGGCATGAAGTGAAACAGACAACTGCATTTTCATAGTTCAACTTCTAAAATTGTAGTGGTAATATACTTGTCAGATAGTTGTTCTTTGTGGTAAAAATTCAGTGTCTTTCCAGATTATTGTCTTACTAACTCGAATAGATGCTTGGCATGCAATAATGATCTGTTTTTTAATAGGAGCGTCAAAGAAGTGGTATATCTGATAATACGTTTACTGGGGTTCCAGTTTTCCAGGCATGTTTCCTAATCCTTCTCTTGGAATTGATATTGATGAGCTGAAATGAATAACTTCTTTGAGTTACTAATTATTTGTTTCCTGGTATATTTCTCCAATGTTGAGTGAAATCTATACTTTATCACAAAAAATTGCTCATAAGGATTTAGGTAGTACAGTATATCATATATAGTGTAGTGCGTATTTATTTAGTTCAACTTCTATGCAGTTGATTTTTGTTCAAACATGCTATGCCTTTTGGAGTTTGGATATACTGTATTTTATATTCAGTCTGGAATTAGATGTATTGAAATTTGACCCAAATTTGATTTCTCTTCCGTTGATGTAGGGCCTTATTTTACTCTTTTTTGCATGTTTTCCACTTTTCCTTAGACAACAGGTTATTGTAGTAGGTTATATGATATAGAATAGTTATCAAGAACTCGTGGTGCCCCAAGGTCCACCAATGCTCCAGCGCTCTGAGATGTGAACCATACTTGAGCCACATGTCCCTTGCACGTGAGGTGAAATCAATGAAATATATTAATACATTTCATATGAATATGCCAAACACATGCGAAAGAGTATCGACATCCACAATAAATCTTAAAGTATTATATAATTTAGTTATATGCAACAACATCCAAGCCCTAGTTCACAAGAGTTTGGGGTCTGGCAGTCGGCTACATGAATTGATATATGAAATCGAACTTCAGACGGACAACTATAATGTATATTTTAGATTAGTTTTAACATTCTGTTAAGGAGTTCCTATCAATAAAGTTTATCTGCCTAGTCTGCTCTTACAGGAGTTTTTTTAAAGGCTATCATTTTCAAGTATAATTTTTCAATGCAATTTTCAAGATGGATTGACCATATTAAGCAGACACAGTGATACAGACTTTCTTTCTTGACCGAGCCTTCTTCAGGATTCTTTATCACAGAATCCCTTTAGAAGAGGAATTCACTTAAATATCTTTTAACAAAGTAGATTATTACATTGGATTCTCAGGGAGACAATGGACAGCAAGCAATCATCCCACTATGGGCCTCTTCTTCTTACGAGTTATGACTTCTCTTTCCTAGCCGTTTTTGTATTTGCGAATGCGATGCAACTTTTTTTGACTCTTCTGGAAAGAGAGACTGCAGCAGACTTATCTATTAAAAATCGGTTCACATATTTAAAAGAGAACTGCAGCCAACTGCTAAACAATGTTCCTGCTGAAAGGTTCTACTAGTAGTAAAGGTGTTGTGCCAAAGACCATAAACTTGTATATGAACTATCAGGCTAAGAATTCCATTTTGCATTGTTCTATTAACCAGTATCCCCGAATAGTAAAAACTGTGATGTTGAGATTTGTGCAGAGGAGAGAGAAATGTGCAGAACCACAAATTAGTTGCTTTATAAAAAAAGTGGCAAAGTTTTTTGGGACAACCAAAAAGGAAAAGTTGGCAAAGTCCAATGGGACGGAGGGAGTATGTGTTTTCAATGTGTGGGGTTCTTGAGTCACAAACTAGACATGTAGTTTTATTTTCCCCCCTTTTTTATTTTTCGATTTCACTGGGTTGAGAATAAGCATTTAATGTTATTTAGATAACTGATGTTACTCCTCTAGCCGGATTGGGTATCCTAAAGGCATTAATGCTCTCACTGTTAGATCCCTGGTGCCCAGATAGCTTGCACTTGGTTGTTCATCTTCTACTAATTTAATAAGAGCTGCTCATTAAATTGTGCTTGGTAACATATCACAACACTCTGCTAAAAGTATGGTCTTTGGAGAACCACCAAAACTTGAAACACCTCAAGGTTACACTAACCTTAATCAATGAGTTGAAAGACTCGGAACACTAAAAATGTTATCCAAAGGCAGTGAATTGAAATGTAGATGCTCAAGGATTGCTGTTAAATGAACTACTAGCTACAATATGTCAAGATGGTTCTGATGGAAAACGTTTAATGAATTTATATTTTAGTAACTGAGCCAAGATTCACGAGGTTATAGCGTTATGAAGCTGGGTGATGTTGATACATCAACTATTCAAGTCATGACTCATGAACTTCTCCAACCAATATGGCAGAGTTTCTGGCTTAGTTTTACAAATTTTGCATATTATGTTCTATTAATGTGTTTCTAATTGCCATTATATTACTGTGTATTAATGTGTATTAATACGTGATTAATGTGTCTATTAAATGTGTTTCTAATGTCTATTAATGTGTTTCTAATTGCCATTATATTACTGATTGCAGTCAGAAAGCTTAGTCTTGAGGGGAGAAAACACAAGATATCGTCCACTTTTCTTTAGAAAGGTTAGTTGACTTTGTCAAGTATATTGCTTATAAGATGCAATTTTTACTTTTTTGTGATTTATGTAGGAGGATCTTGAGAAGTTTCTTTCTAGAGCTTCCAAGGAGCAGAATGTATTCAATCCTGCATTGAAGGGAGATATTCAGGTTCTACTTCGTATTTATTATCAACTTAATATTAGCCCCAATAATGTATTCATCCCAATTTTGTTGTGTGGATGTGCTAGGTTGCTGCTCTTGAGGATATAATACAAGGGATGAAGGTTAGGGATCAAACTCTTTTATAATATCGTTATCAATTTACACTTTCTTTTGAGATAAGGCCAAGTTCTGAGATATAATCTTAGGATCTTTCTGTATTATGATATCTTTCTTGTTGTGGTTGTCTATCAAACAAGTACTTCTATCACTTCTTTAGAAGTGTCCGTGCTGGTAGCTGATACTCTATATTCATATAAATGAACTTTTTACAGGACAGCTCAATATCAACATGGAATGATGTTGTTTTCATCCCTCCTGGTTTTGACGTTTCCACCACTTCTCCCCCAAGGTAACCTGACCTTTGCCTGCGCTCCGTTTTGGCACCTCTTGGAAAGAAGTCAAGAACACAGTCATCTTTTACGTTGAAGTAGGACAACTACTAGTTTAGTAGCAGTGTTTCCTATCTCTGCTCTTCACATAGAGTATCATTTTTATCTTCTCAAATCTCAAATTGGTTTGACATTTGTAAAGTAATTATGTTGGTAAGTTCATATATGTCAATGAGATTATTGATTTTGATGAATGATAGTGAAATGTCGCTGCAAATTGATGGTTACTGTTGCTTGTTTCTTGGGCCATTGGGCGTGTTCAATGGCACCTACCAAAGTGATGCAAAGTGATGTATGAGGCTTTAGAAAATGAGAACCATACCCTAATCCAATTTCAGGCCAAAACAATCGTCTAAAAAAATTGGATGGATCGGAACGGCCAAACCGGGACCATATCCAACAATACAAAAAAGATATTTGGCATTTGAACTAAAAAAAAGATCACTTTACATTAAAACATCTTACAACGGAACCGAATACTCAAGTCTTTGTGATGAAAAACTCAAAAGTCAAAATGAGACAAACTTTTTGGGTATTATTTTTTGCCCAGCTCCACGCACGCCTTCCCCTCCAAACCTTCATTTAAGGTCCATCAAGTATCTTTTGTTTGTTTGAAAAATCAAGATCAAATAATGTTTTAATAAAAACGGAGTAGCAAATTCAAACCAACATAACTTGATTTCAATTTGGTATTGACCCCCATCCAACCCGTTATAAAATAAACCTAACAAAAAACTACACTGAACCTGAAGTGCATATTAAGTATTAACTACCTGTAGCATAGGTAGAAGGGCCAACCTTGGGCAGGCCTACATTTTATACTGACTCTTTGTTAAGCGGCACAATAATCAAGAACATGAATATATATGAAAGCTGCCAATTCTAAAACTAATTCTTTAGACTACCCATTTATATAGATTTATGTCATACAAAAAAATAGAGCTCGAACCACTGCAAGATGACTTATAGAAAGCGTGGACTCTCAGTATTTTAATGTTAAAGCACGAATCGAACAAGGTAACAGAGAACACAGAGGGAAAATTAAAAGCCACTCCGGTAGAACGCGTCGCGCCTACGCGGCGGCGCCCACTCGCTCTCCGCCAGTCCAACGCTCCCTGCTGCCTGCATCTGCCCGCCTACTCGCCCAGCTAACTGGCTAACCGCTCCGCCCTCTCTGGCCACTCGCTAGCGTGGCATCGGCACTGTTAGTCCGGCGGTCTCAGGATTTCAGGTCGGTTATCCCTACTGCCGTAGAAAATTTGAAAGACGGGGCGGACTTGAAGTGAACTCAAGCATGGCTTTGAGACAGTTGTGTGGATTTTCTGATGGGGAGGTGATGAGATCAGATTGTAAGCCATGTTCCAGATTGATGAGACATACTGCTGGAATCTTCTCATTTGGAGGAGCATTAGGCTTTTGGGTGTTGTGTCGTTTGCACTACGGTCCAAGAATCAATGTTCCCCGAAGTCTTAGATGGGCAGCGTGTGGAGCAGTCTCTATGAGTTGTACCACTGCATTTCTGGTTCGCCTATTCAGCCCAGAATGTGAACCCCAAAACATATCTGCTTATGACAAGAAGGGATAATACCGTTTGTTAACATATCTGCTTATATGGTTTGCAAGCTTTGATGATTCGTTATTGTGTGATGTCCTGCTTGAGTGATTTGTGATTAGACACTTTTAGTCATGGCTCTTATGAAATATCATCATTCACATTGTTTTAATTACTAATCTTGTATAGTCAAAAAAAAAAAAAAAAAAAAAAAAAAAAAAAAAAAAAAAAAAAAAAAAAAAAAAAAAAAAAAAAAAAAAAAAAAAAATGTTAAAGCACGAATCATCATCCCTGCACCAGATTGTTGAGTTGAGAGAACAAATGACGAAAATTACCGAGATTTACTCATAAGGCATGAGCACATAACCATTATGAGGTTATTATGGTTATTTTCACTGTAATTACATCTAATAGTTGTTAATTTTCACGATTAGGCTAAGATAAACGATAAATTTAAAGCAAGAACACAAGAATTTACGTGGTTCACGCAATCGGAGTGATTACGCTAGTCCACGGCGAACGAGAGAGAGATGTATTATTATTTCAACGTCTGGTGTGTTTACAGATACATTAGGGATGTTTAAATAGGTTTAAGAAAGCCTAAACAAGGGTTAAGGCCGCAGGCCCAAAAATTAATCCCGTCATTAATTTTTCCCGTATACTCGATCGAGTATACATACATACTCGATCGAGTATAGATTCCAGAATTCTGCCCGAGTAGTGTTTTTACACATACTCGACCGAGTATACCTCCATACTCGATCGAGTATAAACTCCAGAATATAACCCGAGTAACCCTTACACGCATACTCGACCGAGTAATAATCAATACTCGATCGAGTGTAGAAACCAGGGAAATACTCGACCCATCAAACACCTCATACCCGATCGAGTAACCCAACATACCCGATCGGGTATATACTCCTGCATTCCAAACAAGGCTCCATCTTCAACAATCTCCCACAGTCCCACTTGGAGGCTTGTTCAACAGTCATCTGCCATCCAAGAACATGTATCCTCTGCAACACCCCTGATCTCTATCTCTCATTCACACCTTCCCATCAAGTATCTGGAAGGCCAGTTGAAGCCATGCATAGCTTCAACTTCTCCGTTGTCACCACCTTGGTAAGCATGTCTGCTGGATTCTTCGTACCAAGGATCTTTTTCAAGTTTATGATACCGTCTTCAATCAACTCTCGGATAAAATGGTATCGCATCTTGATGTGTTTCGTTCTGCTATGAAACACTGGATTCTTCGCGAGGTGAATAGCACTCTGGTTGTCACAGTGCAGTCCGCAATCCCCCTGTTCCATGCCCAACTCCGAAAGAAAGTTCTTCAACCAAATCAACTCTTTGGCCGCTTCAGCAATGGCCATATACTCTGCTTCTGTGGTCGAAAGAGCCACACTCTTTTGAAGTCTGGACATCCAACTGATCGCCGTGCCTCCAATTGTGAATATGTAACCCGTAGTGCTCTTCCCGGAATCACAACAGCCCCCCAAATCAGCATCAGCAAATCCTTCTAGAATTACTCCATTCCTTCTGAAACAAAGACCAGTTCCAGAAGTGCCTTTCAAGTAGCGTAGCAGCCACTTGACTCCTTCCCAATGTTCCTTCCCTGGATTCGACATGAACCTGCTAACAACTCCCACTGCATGAGCAATGTCCGGCCTTGTTGACACCATTGCGTACATCAAGCTGCCAACGGCTGATGCATAAGGAACTTTAGCCATCTCATCTTTGTCTTCATTGGTCTTTGGAGACTGCTGCTTGGAGAGTTTCAGCTGACTCCCTAAAGGTGTACTCCTTGGCTTGGCATCCGTCATTCTGAACTTCTCAAGGACTTTCTGAATGTACTTCTGCTGTGAAAGCTTTAAAGTACCTTCCACCTTGTCTCTGACTATGCTCATCCCAAGAATCTGTCTCGCCTCCCCTAAATCCTTCATCTCAAATTCTTCGGACAACTTCTTCTTGAGCTTGTTGATCTCCTGCATGTTTGATCCAGCCACCAACATGTCATCAACATACAAAAGAAGAATAATGTATGATGACTCGAATTTCTTCAAGTAACAGCAATGGTCCATCTTGCATCTAGTGTACCCATTCCGCTGCATAAAACTATCAAACTTCAAGTACCACTGTCTAGGAGCTTGCTTCAGTCCGTATAGACTCTTCTTGAGTTTGCACACCAACTTCTCCTTACCACTTACTGAGAAACCTACCGGTTGAGCCATGTAAATGTCTTCTTCAAGGTTGCCATGAAGAAAAGCAGTCTTCACATCCAGCTGCTCCAAGTGTAAATTTTCAGCTGCAACGATACCAAGAATCAACCTGATAGTGGTCATCTTCACAACCGGGGAGAAGATTTCATTGTAGTCAACCCCCTTCTTCTGTTGGAACCCCTTGACAACTAGCCTGGCCTTGTATCTTTTGCTCCCTCTGCTTCATCTTTGATTCTGAAAACCCACTTGTTCTCCAATGCTTTCTTTCCCGGTGGTAACTTGACTAAGGACCAAGTTTGGTTCTTGTCAAGTGAATCTAACTCATCTTCCATGGCCTTCTTCCACTGTATGGAATCTCTCACAGCCAACGCCTCTGAGTAAGATTCTGGCTCTCCATTCTCGGTCAGCAATAGATAATTTGCTGAAGGAGAATACCTGTTAGGAGGTCTCCTGATTCTGGTGGACTGTCTGATGTGTGGAGTAGCTGCCTCTGAACTCCCACTGTCTTCATCACTCCCACTATCTTCAGACATTCCTGTATCTCCTGAGCTCCCACTGCTCCCTGAGCCTCCAGCCGTCTCATCACAACCGACCGGTTGTGCTATGTCATCTTCAGTCATCCCTTCAAACACCACTTGCTGTTTGTTTTCTGGTTGCTTGCCTTTGCTTGTTCCTGCTGCAAGACCATCTTTATAAAGGGCATTCTCGTTGAAGGTGACATCTCTACTTCTGATAACCTTCTTGCTTTGGTTGTCCCAGAACCTGTAGCCCATGTCATCCGACCCGTACCCAATAAAGATACACTTCTTTGCCTTTGCCTCAAGCTTGTCACTATCTGCATCTCTGACTTTGACATAAGAAATACAACCAAAAACTTTCAAGTGATTAAGAGATACCTCACGACCTTTCCATTCCTCTTCTGGAATTTTGAAACCAATGGGAGATGAGGGTCCTCTGTTGATCAAGTACGCTGCTGTGTTCACTGCATCGGCCCAGAACATCTTGGGAAGTCCTGCATGCAATCTCATGCTTCTGGCCCTCTCATTCAATGTTCTGTTCATCCTCTCTGCAACACCATTTTGCTGTGGTGTTTCTGGAACCGTCTTCAGCATTCTGATCCCCTGTTCAGCACAATACTCTACAAACTCTGTGCTACTATACTCACCCCCATTATCACTCTTTAAACACTTAATTTTGAGATTTGTTTCATTCTCAACTGCAGCTTTGAACTTCTTAAAAGTGTTAAAGACATCGGATTTATTTTTAAGAAAATAAACCCATACCTTCCGTGTAGAGTCATCAATGAATGTAACATAGTAGCGGGAACCTCCAATTGAAGAGACCTTTGTAGGTCCATAGACATCTGAATGAATCAACTCCAGTCGCTCAGTCTTGGGTTGCTGTCCTGTCTTCACAAAGGTTACCCTCTTTTGTTTGCCTAGAACACATGGCTCACAAAAGGTCAACTTTGAATTCTTCAAATCTGGGATTTTGCCCTTTGAAGACAACATCTTCATTCCATTCTCACTTATGTGCCCAAGTCTTTGATGCCACAAAGTAGAGATCCCTGTATCTTCAACTGCTGCGTTTGCTCCATCTGTAGACACTTCAACCATGTACAGTGTACCATGCTTTTGTCCACGAGCAATGACCAGCTTTCCCTTTGTTACCTTCCATTGCTTGTTGCCAAAACTAACGTTATGGCCTTCCTCATCAAGCTGTCCTACTGAGATCAACATCTTCTTCAGGTCTGGAATATACCTGACATCTTTCAGCCTCCAGGTTGTACCCAAAGTGGTACTGAGATCAACATCCCCAATACCCTTGATCTCCAGGAATTTATCATCCGCCAAACGAACTCTTCCGCCGTAGGGCCTGAAATTTTTCATCAAATCCCTGCAATGACAAGCATGAAACGACGCACCTGAATCCATGATCCAGGACTCAACTGAATTCTCAACGCTGCAAATTAGAACATCTTCATAATCTTCTGCCACGTTCACCTCCTTCTTGCCTTTATTTGTTGAGGCTTTTGGGCACTGATTTCTGAAGTGTCCATTCTCCTTGCAATTCCAACAATTGATGTCCTTCCTGTTCTTGGATTGACCCCTCTTTCTCGACTTTGATCTTCCTTTCTTGCTACCCTCTTTAGTGGATTTTCTGCCCCTATCTTCAGTACTCAACAAACTATTGGAGCTATCCCCCGAACTCCTCCTCCGGATATCCTCACCAAGGATTAAGTCACGAATACCTTCAAAGGTAAGCTTAGTGGTTCCAGCCGAACTGCTAACTGCTGTGACTGTACCGGACCAACTATCGGGCAAAGATGATAACAAAAGTAGTGCTTGAACTTCATCATCGAATTTAATCTCAACCGAGCCTAACCTGGATATGATTGAATTAAACTCGTTGATGTGATCTGTCACGGATGCACCTTCCTTCATTCTTGTATTCACCAACTGTCTGATTAAGAAAACCTTGTTGGCCGCTGAGGGTTTCTCGTACATGTTGGATAACACCTTGAGCAGTCCAAACGTTGTCTTCTCATTGACGATGTTGTAAGCAACGTTTTTCGCCAACGACAACCTCACCGCACCAAGAGCCTGTCGGTCCAACAAGTTCCACTCCGCCTCCGCCATCGTCTCTGGTTTGTTCTCAGACAAGGGTAGATGAAGCTTTTTCTGGTAGAGATAATCCTCGATCTGCATCTTCCAGAAAGCGAAATCTTGACCATCAAATTTATCGATCTTAACCTTCCCTTCGTCAGCCATAGCTCTGATACCAATTGTTAATTTTCACGATTAGGCTAAGATAAACGATAAATTTAAAGCAAGAACACAAGAATTTACGTGGTTCACGCAATCGGAGTGATTACGCTAGTCCACGGCGAACGAGAGAGAGATGTATTATTATTTCAGCGTCTGGTGTGTTTACAGATACATTAGGGATGTTTAAATAGGTTTAAGAAAGCCTAAACAAGGGTTAAGGCCGCAGGCCCAAAAATTAATCCCGTCATTAATTTTTCCCGTATACTCGATCGAGTATACATACATACTCGATCGAGTATAGATTCCAGAATTCTGCCCGAGTAGTGTTTTTACACATACTCGACCGAGTATACCTCCATACTCGATCGAGTATAAACTCCAGAATATAACCCGAGTAACCCTTACACGCATACTCGACCGAGTAATAATCAATACTCGATCGAGTGTAGAAACCAGGGAAATACTCGACCCATCAAACACCTCATACCCGATCGAGTAACCCAACATACCCGATCGGGTATATACTCCTGCATTCCAAACAAGGCTCCATCTTCAACAATAGTTGTAATAAATAAATAAATAATAAGTGGCCTACCCCATTTCAACTATTTGAATTGTCACAATTTTTTTTTTACTCCGGGGGCGTCTGGGGGAGGGAGACTGGGGGAGCCTGGAGTAATCTAGGCTGAAACTCACTCCATTAAGTTTCGAACCCGAAACCTCCCGTAAGGAAGAGTGAATCGGCGACCAGCTGGGCTGGACCGCTTCCTCATTTGAATTGTCATAGGTACTTTCAATAGTTCAACTTTTTTAGAGATATGATCACAATTTTTTCTGTGTTTCTCAACTAAGTATCATATATAGGGGGGAAAGCTCAGAATTGTAGAGATAATGATTCTTCCCGCCCATTGTCGAGGTTTGCTACGTAATTTCACTCCAGAAAAATAATCTTCTTTTAATTTGCCTTCTCTTCTCCAGTCTACCGCCCCCGTTTTTCTCTACTTTCTCTTTTCTTCTTCTTCTTCCGGACACCTTCTCCATATCTTCAGATCAAAGTCATCTTGCTCAGCTCCAGATGCGATTCAGAGGTAAGCTCTCTTTAGCTCTTCTTCACTTGATTAATTTCTTCTTTCCAAACCTGCACCATAATAATAATGCCAAAATTCCAAGCAAACTGCGTTATTATAAATTTTTTTTTTAATAATTGGGAGCTAATACTCTAATAGCACCGACTGTATTTTAATTTTAATTTTTAATTTTTTATGTTTTATTATTATCATTTTTTATGTTTTAATAATTGGGAGCTAATTAATTAATAGCACCGACTGTTATTTTTTTATGTTTTATTTTTATTATTTAAAAAATCATATTAAGAATGACAAGGGAAAGAGTAGAATAGGAAGAGTTAATCCTATTATGAGAATTTAAACTGTAAGATTCTATTATTGTAATTTTGCTTTTTTTATTTACTCGTTTTAGGGAAATCTCGCTATTTTTTATCGAGTTTCTTAGTTTATATTTAGCCCGTATAATAATGTGCAACGTTACTTTCATCAGTTTATTATTATGCATAAACATCGTTAGTTGATTATTTTGTCGTTGGTTTTATTATAAGGGTTAGGTCATGGATAATACTAATTAAATGTGTTTGGACAAATATAGATTCTCTTTTAATAATTGCCTAGAAAGAGACCATCCGTATGATCAATTGATAACTTTGGGATGGAATTATCAAATTTGCCCCTACCTAATTAATCAACACTCTGTATGCAGTAAACCGGAGTAATTCTTATGTCCACTTATCATTCTTGCCCAGTTGCCTGTCGTTCCCACTGCAAATGCCATGGGTAGGCCACAATTAAATTATGCTTTCCCAATTAAATTTAGTTGGTGATAGATTTTTAATTATTTGATTCAAATAGTTACAGTTACTCGTCTGATTAACCCGCAGCCAGTTACAATTACTTGTTTGATCAGTTATAGTTAATCATTCAACCAATTACAGCTATCCGCCTGATCAATTATAGTTATGTGTCGCCAGTTACAATTACATGACCCCGTCAGTTACAATTACTCAATTCGTCAATTACAGTCACTCATTTATCCGACCCATATGTCTGCCCGTACAGTGACCAACGTCCGCCCGTCAGTGACCAACGTCCTTCCGTCCAGTGACCAACGTCCACCCTTTTAGTGACCAACTCCCGCCCGTGTACTGACCAACGTCTACCCATCCAATGACAACTACCCGACCCGTTACATTACAGTTACCCGATTCAATAGTTATAGTTACTCGACTAGTCACTTAGAGTTACCCGACCCGCCAATCACCAACGATAGTTACCCAATTTTGACCCGCCAATAGCCATTGATAGTTACCCAATTTAGTTATCCAATTCAATCTACCTTCCACCACACCGTCCACCGCCGCCGCCGCCGGCCACCACCTCCGGCTACTTTCGGCAACCACCACACCCAACCCCTGCCCAACCCCTGCCTCACCCCAGCCCCTGTCTGACCCCCTTCCTCACCCCAGCCCCTGCCCGACCCCACTGCCTAACCCCCTGCCTCACCCCAGCCTAGCCCTCGTCGCCACTACCACCACCCTAGCCTAGCTCTCCACCGCAATAACCGCACACCATCGCCCACCACCGGCCAACTAGCCCACCACCGCCGAAATCCCAGTCGTCCAGATTAGATCTGGAATGTAGGGGTCGCAATTAAGCCCTAGCCTACGTAAACGGAACTCTAGCATTTCCGGTCGCCTGTAACCTCCCTACACCGAATAGAAAGAGAAGAGAAAGAAGATTGACTGGTCGTCCACGGCTGGGAACAACAATGAGAGGAGGAAGAACTTCGCGCGACAGAGAGAGTGGATAGAGCGGGACTGCAGGTTTGGAGATAGAGGTGCGCTGGCATAGACGCGTTGGCGGAGGCTCTCTGCTGCGATGGAGATCTGCTGTGGGCGGCGGCTTGGGCGAAGGAGCTGCGTGCGTGAGAGAAAAAGTGCAGGAGATCGGATAAGGAAGAGAGAAAGAGAGGTGAGGGTAATTTAGCCCATTGATTAATATAAGTCTCTTTTTTGTCTAAAGTTAAAACAAGTCTTATTTTTGTTAATTAGAAAGCTATTAGTATTGTTGCTGTCATTATTTCTTTATTATAACTAGTGTATCACTCGGGGCATGCCCCGGTTGTGTCACTTTGCTATAAAGTACTTAGTTTTCACAATAGAAAAAAAATACGGGATGAGCATGAATATTTGGTAGAGATTTGTCAAAATTTATGGAGGATTTGGAGGCATATGCCAATTTCGTGCCAAAAACACTTTGGCACGAGCTATTTGACATGCAATCATCAGTAAATTCGTGTCCGATATGTGTCAATCCCGTATTTTTTTTAGTGTCAACTCCTTTTTAGACTACATTGCAACAACTCGTCCCATATCTAGAATCATCTTCATAACAGGAAGAGTTTTATGAAAATGCTTTACTCATGTATTATTTTTTCTTTAGGCGCACTTATTTTTATATTAGTTCAAGTAAATTTTTTTGGATATTTGTATTTTTGGTGGAGTACTTTTGATAGGCAGTGCTTCGATTTCCATCATTTTAGACTTAAAATTGTCCGTTTTGTATCTTAACTTGCTACTCAGGTTGCTTTGTATGAGGCCGTTGTTTCTATGTCTATTTCTAGGGTTTACAATCGATTCTATCAGAGGTTGTATTTTATGCTCTCCTCTATATGAATATAAAAAGCCGCTCTTTTCTATTTCGTATAAAAAAAATCCTTTTACAATCTTTGATTGTTTCTAGGTATTAAAAAGATCCTTTTACTCCTCTCAGTTTGGGGTTTTTTGTTGGGAAAACAATTTCCCGGTTGAATCAAGGCAAGTTTTGATGTGGAATAACATAATTTTTAAGTGTTCAAGTAAAAATGATGAGATATTACATTATGTAGGACATCCTCCAAATATCGAAATGAAAGAACAATATAAGATATATGATTGAAAAATAAAAATATTGTAACAAAAAAAAATCTAAAATGTATAATTTTTTTCTTAGTTAATGTCCAATGAAATGTGTTTAGTCTTGCACCTACGTAAAAATAATAAAGGAAGAAACAAAACGAATTTTAACTTCCATATGAATTTTAATACTATGTACTACGTACATTTTTAACTTATATGTTAATTTGAATACTCAGTATATTAAGGGGTTTTGACCTCAATATTACCAAAAGGTGGATGATTGACAAAAAAGTGACCTTTTATTTAATTTTCTAAAAAAGTGACTAAAATTAATGGTGCTACAGTAACTGTGCTATAGTAACCGTGCTACAGTACGCGGTACAGTGATGTCACTTTTAGATTTCAGTACACAATAGTAGCTTTGATGTTGTTAAAAATAGTAGCTTTGATGTTGCTAAATAGTTTGATTTTCTAATGAGATCAAAAAACGAAATTAGTAACAAATTATTCCCAAAAAGATTACTAAAACGAAGCCAATCAAACTGATAAGATGCAGATGATAAGCTTGACATATAAAAAGGAGTGACTTTAATATAGTAGAATCTTATGTTCAATTAAGTTCTTTAAAAGTTTTGACCAAGCCAACATCACGTAGGAGTCTTAATAGTAGGGAGATAGTTTACGACATTTAATGAATTAATCAACTGTTTTAATATAATGATAATAATACTGATTTATGTTAACCAATAGGATAATGACACATCATTGTTTTATAACTCAGCTTTACTATATAAAATAATAGATTATTATCAATTATGATATTAAGACTTCTTTCAAACAAAAAAATACTACATCCGTCCCAAATTTATTTGCAAATTTGACTTTTCTTGGTCAAACAGTTTCGTTTTGTTCACTTAATTAGGATGTCAATTTTTAATGTTATTCTAATTTGGAGTTTACAACTTTGAAGAGATTTTAATGTAGTTTATGAATATGTAAATTTTAATTATTAAAAATTGAATTAAATAGCCATACGGAGCATTGACTTTTATTATTGGTTGACCAAAAAATGTTGACTTTGCAAAACAAATTGGGACGGAGGGAGTATGATATTAGGAATTGGTTCAATCCCGTACAATTAAGTGACCGAGTTAAAAAGAATAGTTTAAAATCTTATGAGTTGATTTGTTATTTTGTTGTTGCGTACTTCATATTTAAGCAGCATCTCACAAATCATCCAAGACTATACCACGAAAGGCATAATTTATAATTTATACCAAAACAAAAAAAACACATGGATATTAGTCATGCTATTCGATTCGAAAGTGTCAATTGTATATATATTTCCATCGTTTTTTCTGTAGAAACTTTATTTTTGACATCATACGTGTTAGAAAAGTATTGTCAGACAGTCATATACTCTCTTATGTTCTACTACATATTCCTTTTTGGATAGATTTTATAAGTAGTATTTGATCTTCTTTATTTAGAAACTCTTTCATATGGGTACGTATTATGTTTCAATTTTTTGACTTTTCACTTTCGCGATTCCTGCCTCTACTAATTCCACTTTTTCTTATTGTCCTATTTCTTCTCTCTCTCTTTGATACATTTTTTCCTATGTTAAATGTTTCCGTTCAATGTTTTTCTTAATCTCTAGTATGTTAAAATTTCTAGTATGTCTCTCTATTGTACAAGGAGGGAGTAATTATATTTCCGGGGGTGTAAAGATGAAAAACACCAATTAGCTCTATTCATCCAAGTTCTTGACCAATCTGTGCATTATTGGAGCAAAAATGGGTCTATATTCACCAATCACCATATTCATATTCCCGTACCCAATAATTTTTCCCTTCGAAAGAGGAATACTCCGTGGTGGTTCACTTGGGTGAACACCGACACGTAAGTCACTCCAAAGTGAGACAGGTTTTCGGTTCAATTCTTACCTACGGAAATGAGGGAGGCCTTGCTTTCATGATTTTCACCACTTTCACAGAGGATGGTAATAGAAATAGCGGCTTTGTGTGATGGAAGGAATAGCCGGAAAGGGACGTGAGACAAGTCCTGCTGGATTTGTTTGATGAAGCTAGCTAGTACTGACGAAAGTCACGAAAGTGATTGTGATAAATTTTGGATTTACCTATCTAAGGCTGAAATGTAGTGTATATTTCAGGATTACCTTAAACGCAAGCCCAACACGTGATTTTTAAAAAAGGGAAACTCTACCGACTCACGCCTTCATCTGATCTCAATCATGAAAATTTCAAGGTATTTTGACTTGAATTGAATTTTTTGATCCGGGTTTATCTGATCCAATTGAAAACATTAGTGTGCAAAAAAGTGATTTGAAAAACCAAAACAATTTTTTCATAGTGTGAGTACACAAATAAATGTTGGTTAGTGGTGCGAGCAAGATAGTCTATATAAACATACAACTGACAGCACTTGGACGAATGATGGATTTTAGCTATGGGGGAAATGGATGGCTCATTGATAGCTTTGTTTGTTCGGATGGGGAAATATTGTCACCATTACTCGATCTATAGATTCGCCCTACCCATGCGGCCCGTCCAGTACGTGACCTGAACTTGGATGCTAATATACTATTACTAGTATCTTTACTGGTGCCGTGCTCGGGATAAAATGATTTTGTTTCAATTTATCTATATATGTGTGGACGCGCACAGTGGCATACATGTGAGTCATTATAACTAACGGAAAGTCACTTATTTAATCGATTATAACATTGGTTGATAATGTATTTTCGATCTTATTTATTGAATATGACTTATTTTTTAACATATTATCTAAACATGTTTTCAGTCTATATTGTCCCATTAAAAGAGCAAATTTTTTGTAACTCTTAGTTGCGTCCATATGAACTTCATCTTTTCAACCATCTTTATCTAAACAAAATAAATAAATTTCTAAAGCCTATTTTTATCCATTAAATTTCATCTGTAACTTGCTATTCTTCAAAACTTACAACTACGCATTTTTATAATTTATTTGTTTAGTAATGGGTGTAGACAAATTTTTTAAGATATTAGATCTTCTATGATTTGCAATTGAGAAAGTTAGTCCTTCAAACTTCTTCCTTAAGAAAAAAGTTTAAAATAAATAATTTTGTGACATTCTAATTTTCATGAGTAAAAGAATTATCATTTACACACAGTTTAATTTATTTATCTCGCTCTACCTTAAACACCAATTTTAGTATCACGATATGATTGCTTTATATGTAATTAATAAAGCTTTCAGAGATCTAAAATTATCTGTAAAAATATATTAAGATTTATGAGAATAAACTACGCATACTAAACAAAAAATATATTAAATTGGAATATATGAGAATAAAATATTTGAAGCACTCCAAATCATATCAATAAAATTGATTAAAAATTATCTAAAAACTTCCGAATCATTCCTAAAATTGGGTAAAGAGTGAATGTCGTAAAATGAAAGTTAAAATAGCAAGACTGCATGTGTTAAAATTTGATAAATTCATATTTGTCTAAATGCTATCTCAAATTTATGTTCACCTTTCTAATTAAGGATGTTTTCATTAGGATGTCCAAAACTATATATTTTGAACTCTTTTCGTAAAGAAAGAGGTCAGAAGACTAATTGGCAAAACTCTAAGACCTAGAAGGCCTAATATCTTCAATAAAATTGACTACACCTATTTTTAGATATATATATTACAAAAATGTGTAGTTAGTTTTGAAAAACAGTAAGTCACAGATGAAGTTTAATGGAAAAAATGGGTGTTGAACATTTTTTTTGGTTTAGGATGCAACTGAGAATTACAAAAAATTGCTCTTTTGATTGAAAAATTCAAAGTGAAAACATATTTAGATAATCATTTAAAAATAAGACATACGCATTATAAACCAATTTTATAGATAGGTGATTTACCATTTATAAAACTAAAAGCAAAATCATTTTATCTCATGCATGACACGGGTAAAGTTGTTTTTTTAGATTGAGGCCCCAAACATGTAATTTCTACTTTCTCATGCCTTGCAAGTGTCCTTTATGTTTTCTGATTTTTAAAAAAGTCTTAATTGAGTTGTTTTGTTGATTCAATTTGATTTGTTTTTAGATAAATGTTTTAGAACTTAATATCTTTATTGACACTTTCAGTTAGTAAATTAAATGTTACCTAATTGCAGTATGAAATTATGATTTACAATAACGAGATCTTAAATTTAAAGCTTGGATCTTAAATTCCCTAAATAGTTATAAAAAAGTTTTGAAATTACTACCTTATTTTTATTTTCCCTTCCTTAAATAAGAGTAATTTCTATCAAATTTGACATTATCATGTTTTAAACATGACAGTTTTTGTCAAAATTTTTTCAACTTGATAAAAATTACTCCTGCTAAAGAAATGAAAAACTGAATGTCCATTTTGGCAAAATGTTTTTATTCATATTTAAGGCACTTTCTATTTAAAAAAAGTTTTGAGCCTAAAGACTTCCAAATTACCTATGTTTAACATTAATTTTATTTTTGCATATGCAATATTGGTGTCATATGAAAGATAATAAAAAATCATAAAATTTGATATATTTTTTTATAAAAATTGAATTACAAATAAAAAATACATATCAATTTAAAAGATATAGAGGTTTTTTTGGGGGGGTGGGGTCCCATGAAGAATTCCTACTTGGGTACAAATCCATAAACTTAGGCTTAAAATTTACGTATAATGAGAATTCTAATTCTAATCTAACTCAAGTGCTAAAGTGACGCATATGATTAATTACGTAGTAATATTCTAAATTGGAAAGAGAACGTAAAATATTATAATAAATGTTTATTTAGAAGACTAGTTACTCCACCCGTGCGTTGCACGGGAGTGAAGTACTTCTATAAATTTTTTGAAGCAATTATATAAAAATTAAATTACAAAAAACTCAACAACGGTCCAATTTATTAAAAAGGTTGAATAAAATCTTAAAGTGGTATTCCCTCGTCTCCTTCTAAGGTTCTCACTTTTCTTTTTTCGACATTCCATATGAAGGTTTCCATTTCTACTTTAAGAAACGATTAATACCCTTAAATGTCAACAAACATCAAATATTAAAAATAATACGGAGTAATATGTACACCCATAACATCACAATTGTAATCAATGACTTCATTATACTATATATCTTCCAAAACTATCTCTCAAAACATGCACAAATTACCTTATTTAATTATTGTTCAAATAGTCGTGTTATTTTGCATTGAGAATCTTTAAGCGAGATGGAGACAGTATGTCATTGTAATAACTTAAGAAGAAAGAAAGTCTAAAAGGTAAGTGTATATATGTTCACGAACTTGTCAACGAAAACTACAAATTATATAAAATTATTGGGATACAACATCTAACGTAAACATGGTTGGATATATTCCTAAAGTTGGATAGGTAGGGTCATTCATCTTCTTCACATATCACAATTTTCAACTCAGATGGAGTTGTTATACTCGATACCCATTGGGACGGAGGTAATAAATTTTGTGAAAACATAATTTCCTCCCTTCTTTTATTTTTTAGTTACATAACTTACATGTCACGTTTGAGAACCCAACAATTTTTTTCATTCACCACCACCACCACCACCACCACCATCATCATTACCTCAATGCCTCAAAGGCTAACACCTATGGTGTGGTAAGGGGGTCGAGTGTACACAATCTTGTCCTTTACTAAAGCATGGAATTATTTCCAGATGATCCATGATGGAAATCGCGTTGAAAATTGCATGAACCGTGGTAATGATCCATAGTGAGTCATTTTGCTTTAAAAATGATATCATTAATATATATACTTTAAAAAAGTATTTTACTAAAAACATATATTTAAATTTTACTATTGAGAAAAATTTAATACTCCCTCCGTCCCAGGGAGAAATTCCCGGGTTGACTTTCACACATATTAAGGAAATAAAGTTGCTGGGGGGGTAAATTTTACTGTTTGGCACTGTTTCGACACTGTTTGGCACTGTTTCGACACTGTTTTGCACTGTTTAGCACTGTTTGGCACTGTTTTGATGTAGAATAACTTTCCATTTAGGGAAATGGGAACTTCTTGTTGGGACTGCCAAAAAAGGAAATTGGGAACTTCTCCCTGGGACGGAGGTAGTAATTTTTTAAAGGTTATGATTAGAAAATAAAATGTAATCAAAGTAGAGTATGTCAATAGTGTGAAATTCAACGTATTGCAATTATTTAAGAATGAGGGTAGTATTTTATAACAAATCAGTTTTTTAAAAGCTATTATACTTGTAGGTATCTAAAAGAGTAGAACACACATAGTTTCATGGTGTTCAGTTAACACGCTATGTACGTAGTATGTAGTAATTTGCTAAGGTGACATTTTGGTTTTTCATAGTATGAAGAGGAATCTCCCTTTTCTCTCTAATGTGACTTAGAGACAATCAGGGGCATACCCGATGGTTGGGATGGGCCCGTACAAAGAATTTTCTCAGATAAAATTTTACACATAAATTTGTACACTAAAAATACAAAGAATTTTCAAATTTGGAGTAAGTCGGGGCCCGGTTGGCCCTTCCTCTACCTCCGCCCTTGGGGACAATTAAAGGAAAATAATCTGCATTTTTCTCTTAGTGCCATTACTATATTATAGGACCATAGCCCAAAAAGAGAAAAAATGAAGAAAGCAACGGATGGTAATGATTTTTATTTTTAAAAAAATTATCACATGTCAGATAGTCCTATATGAGAAGGGACTCTAGCATCTTGGAATTCGAATATCATATCATATACTCCGTATAGTTTAAATCTTAGAATTTACTTTGAAAGAATAATGCATGGGTACCTTTATGACCCATGTAGATGAACATTACCTACAATCTCCTGTAACTGGTTCTACTTTTATCCTAAGACCTATAAAATAATGTGGCCTCACAATCACACTTAAAAAAGAAAATTCCTAGAAAGGCCATTCAGTACTTGTTACATTCAGTACTTGCTTTTTATAGTTTGTCAATACCTCCTTCCAGATTTTTATTTAATCTAAACAAAAATTTATCTGAGTGCCATTTTTAAGTCAACCATCTTTTAGCAATTTAGAAATGTGGATGAGAAGTCCAGATTCAAAATTGATTTTAAACCAAACTTGAATAAAGAAACTTATTGAGATTATTTTTGAAGGTGAGGCTTTGCAAACAAATTCATTGTCATTGTAAGATAATAGCGGTTGCAACGTAAAGAGGGATTCTCTCATTGTGAGGAATGGAGAACACGTTACATGTGGATTTTGGCCAGTATAGAAATCAAATAACATGAGAAATGTCAGTTGCTTTTAGTTTCCCTAAAAACTCATTTTAGACTTTCAAGTTCTTGGAGAGTTTATCTCCCAGAGTCCCAGTTTAACTATGTTGGTTTAAGGAAAACTTAATCATTTTAAAAAACTTATTCAAAATATCATTTAAATGTTTAATAACGTCTAGATATAGTTCAAGTAATATATGCTCACTGAGAACAAAAAAAAACATGTCACTTTTAAATAAAGAAGTAGGAGATCTTTTGCAAGAACTATGTAGATGAGCTGAAATATATATTGAATTTAGTATATGAAAAAATCAGGTGTTTGCAGATTTACAATATGTTTGAGATAACTTATTTTCAAGGAGAATTGCTTTCAGAGGGAAAAACACTACTTTGAGAAGAAGGATTTGACAGGGCATGGAAAACATGCTTCTAACCATAAAAGAAACTCCTTTTATTGCTTACTTGAGAAAAATGATGGTGTGTAGTTGATTCTTCTTCAAGTAGGAACCTCTCTGAACAGATCGAACGAAGATCGGTGAAGAATACATAAATATATAATAATATATTTGGAAACGCGTCAATGGTACAATATTTTTACCACGGCATTTACAGTTTTAGGGCATTATCATATGAAGGAAAAAACTGGGTAAAATGTGTGCATAAAAAAGTGATAAAGCAAAAGTCTTTGATAAAGATTCTCAGAGAGACTAAAAAGTAAGGAAAAGAAAAAAAAATGGGTTGTTTCCTTCTTGAGTGTTTCAATGATAATGGTGGAATACTATGAGGAAAATTTCTTTATTTTTTAAAACATAGTAAAACGGAATAGCATTCAAGTCTGTCTAGGGCATTAACTTTTCTAAAATACGCATGGATACCTATAGGTCTTATTCCATGTTTGTTACATTTTAATTCAGCTCGATAATTGCTGGGTTTTGCATATGCAGCATCAAATACAACCAACAATACTTGGCCAAAAGAACAACTAATAATGGTGTCCCAATTCTAAAATACACCTTCACAACATAATTGTGAATATGGTGATGAAATGATAATGATGAGCACCATCTTTACTAATATAAAGAACAAATGTGAGTCCAATGATTTGATTTGTATACTGGCAGAAGTAAGAAATTAAAATATAAAAAAACAATCTAAACTTACCAGAGATAGAGAGATGTAATGAAGTTATTGAATGGGTAGAAACAAATTAAAGGAACCTGAACATTAATAACCCGAGATATTCTAGAAGTTTTGGTACATATTGTCGGAGGAAAATGTCCCACTCAGCCCCACAAATTGCAGTCACTTTTTCCATACAACTTTCATGAAAGGGATCATCATTTTCTGAATATGTCAATTTGTCAATCTGTCAATCTGTCAATTGATTCAGAGCAGAGAATTGAGATGTCCGAATCAGATCCTGCATCACATTCACTATCAGTAAGCATATTACTTTCTTCCAAGACCGTTTGGTCTTTTGTGTGCGAATCAGCCGAGTAGAAGGGTACTTTAGCAATTGCATTAGGCAACTGGACTTGTTCTGCGTTCACATACTGCAAGCCCGACTCATCGGTATCTCCAATCTGTAGGGATGATTTTCCTCTATGATTGGTAGAAGTGCTTGTAGTTTCTGTCTGATCCTTCATGTGAACTTTTCTCATTAAAGTTTTTACTTTGCAGAGCTGTTCTTTAGAAATGGGTGCATCAGTAGTATATGCTAAGTAGTAGGGAATTCATTTCGCACGAGCTGTTCAGACCCACCATATGAAATATAGATTGAAGGGCCAATGTCAAGTGGTTCTGTCTCCCTTGGTACTTTCAGGGCTAAATTAAGGGCACCCGATTTGGGATTCATATACTCCTGGAATGGCAAAGCTCGCATAATTTCAACAGAATGGAGTGGAAATTGTTCTTCAAATAAATAGGGAGAAAGCCATGCTCTAAGCTTAACCGTCTGCCTCCTAATAGTTGCTTGTGTTTGCCATTGCAATGAGACCATAAATGTCTTCTTTGTGGCAATTTCTACCTCACAACAGTCCAAGGAATCTGGTTTTCTTTTTGTCTGTTTCTCCTTTGGAAACTCAGACCTCTTCTCATCATAAGTGCAGAACATAAAAAAGGGATCCCATGACAGTTCTAAAGAACTTCGGAGCATGCCTCTTAAAAATCAAGCATTAGGAAACCAATTTGTGTTCAGAATCTACAAAGGCTGAGGCATATTTACTCAATACATCACAAATATCGTCACACACCTGCTAAAGACAAAAACTAAATAGATGAGGAGAAGATGCATAATGTATATTACTCTAAATTTAAAAGTCAAAACCCAAATATATCAAATGTGTAAATATTAAAAGTCAGGATTGTTTCCGCCGAATTGATTGAGATTTGGCAAACGTTTGATACAAAGTGTCAAACAGTCATTTTATAAAAATATTGCTATACTACAAAATCTAAATTGTGAAGTGCCTCTTTTAACAAAATCTAAAATCATTTTGTTCAAGTAATCTGTTTAACTTGAACAAAACAAATAATCTGGAAAATTTTCAAGTAATAGATCAGAAGATGATATTAACATAAATAAGAAATTTTCTGAACTATTTAATAAGTGTTAAAAAATATTAATTATTGAGGTAACCCCAATTTTATATAAACCTCTAAGTATTGACATTGTTGATATTGAGAAACCCTATATCTGTTGATTATAGGTAATTCACTATCAAATTAATTGTATGGCCATAATAACAACTCAAGTTAGCAAATTTTAAAAAATACTTGAAGTTGTCCATAGGGACGCCGTCTATCTGGTAGAGGCAAAGTCATGAAAAAACGCACATGAATTCTTTCTTGGAAGAACATGAATTCATTCTTGAAAGAAGATTAGTCATGTAACTGAAGAAGTATACCTTCTCGCTTGCCCTAATCCAGGGCTTTGCTTCATGAGAGCTAAATAGGTGTAGGTGTGTGCGGCCGAGGTCCTGTGGACCCCAGGAGAAGAACGCAGTCTTCCACGGAAAGAGAAGAATCACCTTGATGGCAATTGAATTGGAGCAGGCGTGTGATTTGAGCGTGAGATATTGGCGGAGAAGAGAATGGAGAGACATTGGGCTGTGAGAATTTGACAGAGCAGGTGATTAATTCTGTGGTATATGTAACTCAACTTTAGTGGGAGAACTATACTTTAGTCGAAGAAGAAATGCTAATTCGACGGATGGGGTGCTAAACCTTCAGTCTCTTACACAAGATTTTGCACGATGACAGCGGCTGGGCGGAAAGGCTGCCGGGTAAACGAAGAAAGATGCTGAAGCGTGGAAGATGGAAGAACGGGTTTCTCACTGGTGCGGGTGGAGGAATTTACAAATAAGTCCTACAGCGAATAAGTGACTCTTAGGCGGGAGAATTTTCTCTCTAGTGCTTTTAGGTATAGGATGACACATGACAAAACTTTCCATAATTGTATCTTCGAAATGTATTACTTATAGATGAGTTCCTATCAATTTCACACGCAAATATCGTACACGCACATTTATAAGTGAATACGGACTATTGAGGCGGATGAGCCGCGGACGCGTTCCCTCCCTGAGCCGCCGCCATGGAGTGCAAGCAATGCTAGGGTTTGGAAGAAGATGAGTGAACTCTGTTTTAATTTCGTTTTATTCTGTTTGTGTTTTTCTTTCGAATTGCATGTTATTTTAGATGTGTTCTTATTTCCTAACAGAGAGATTCTAGATTTTAAGTCGAGTGTTGTGAAGTCTAGTTTGCTAGTCATTGGCTCAGTTAAGCCCATTACAGAATCAACGAATATTATTGCTTCTACAGAGGCAATATATTCTAAGTCTGGTTCGAGGGCGGACGTCAGACATGCTTTTTATCGTTTTGTTTACTTCTTTTTCTTGGATTGCATTATCAACCATGTGTCGAACATTATTTTGATTTAATATATTCTTTTTTCAAATTTAGATTTTTTATAAGGCTTTATCGCAATTTTAATGTAATTTTTGAATATGTATATTTTATCTACTAAAAATAATCAGAGTATGAATAAGGATTAAGTTACTTTATTAAACCATAACTAGAACCTTCTAATATAAAGGAGGTAGGAAGTACTCCCTCCGTCCCCCTAAGTTTGGGACGGAGGGGTGTGGTGTGGTTTTTAAGAAAAAGTGGAATTGTGTGGTTGGTATTGAATTGATAAAGTGTAAATAAAGTAAGAATGAATTCTAACCAATCAAATGTTAACAAATATGGTATGAGACAAACTTAGTGGGACGGACCAAAAAGGTAAAACGGGACAAACTTAAGGGGACAGAGGGAGTAATAAACTAATTCCTATTTGACTCTAGAATAATCGGGTCTACATACTAGATCATAATTAGTTTATCCACACGTTCATTATTAGTGTTGGACAATCCAAACTCTGAATTATCATGAACCACGTCCGGTCGTCCACCCCTAATTTTATCAAATCAGAGTATCTTTGTCACAACTCGTCCACCCCTAATTTTATCAAATCAGAGTATCTTTGTCACAACTAGCTGAATATATATTTTTGTGAGCTTTTTAATAATTGTTAATTTTTAGTGACTAAAAAGATCTTAAAAAAAAAAGGTTGTAACTGTTTGGTAAAAAACTGACTGTTTGATTTAGTTCAGTTTGGTATACAAGCTATTAGGACTAATTAATACAAAAAGTCACGAGCTTTTCTCAGATGTTACTCCCTGTAGCATCTCAAAAAAGATCTTTTAATTTTTGAAAAGCTCTTAAAATTTGTCATATCAAACATACAACTAAAAGCTTTAAGAGACTTTTTGAACCGTACAAAAGCTAGAAGACATAGGCTTATGTCTGTCAAACATAACCTTAGGCTATGTTTGGCGCACAAAAGGTTCTAACTTCTAGCTTCTCTATTCTCTAAAATGACCTTAAAAGGTTAGTTGTATGTTTGACATGACATTTTTAAAAGCTTTTCAAAAATTAAAAGATATTTTTTGAAATGCTATCAGGTGTAGCATCTGAGAAAAGTCGTGACTTTTAGTATTAATTAGTCCTAACAGCTTGAATACCAAATCAAACTAAATCAAACAGTCATCTTTTTACCAAACAGCTATCACCTTTTCTTTTTAAGATTTTTTCAGTCACTAAAAGCTAACTGTTACAAAAAAAACTCATAAAAATATCTCTTTAACTAGTTGTGCCAAACATATTCTGAAAAACATGTCTTATGTATAGGGGTTGTCATGATCCAATTGGCAGTTTTTTCCTCGCAACCTAAACTGAGATTGGGTAACAGGAAAGAAAACTAGAATAGGCAAGACTGGTGGTAATTAACTAGCTAGTGTCTTTTCCCAAAACCGTGATTGGAAACAGGTGATTTGGTCCAATTCCAATTTATCTTCTTTTTTACTACCGTATTATACATTTTTTTTATCCCGGAAGGCCAACCACCATAATCAGTGGGGTAAACATCGGGGGACGTTTACCAGTGTTTTATTGAATGTCTGAAAACAATACAATTGGGGGGACCGAACCTGACCCGAAGGAGCCAGAAAAAAACAAAAAGTACTCTCTAATGGAAGGAATGCCATAAAAATCCATCCAAAAATATCGTTTAGCAAAAATAGGAAGTTGATGTAACTGATAATAGCAAACCATATTGGATACATCTTCTTGGGCCAAACAATGAGCAACCCAGTTTCCTTCTCGCCTGATGTGTCCAAAGCTAACCCGTTGCCTAATTCGTAGGTGTGCTATTTCCGGATCCGGAGCCTCTACCTTACTTTAGAGTAAGGTAGAGTGTCTTGCTTCCTCCCGATCGTCCGATCGACAATTCAACGGTCGGAGATCTTGGGCTCCACTTTTTTGTCAATCTCGAGGCCGTGTTGGCCGCTCCCCTTCCGTCCGATGCGCAAGGCACCCTCCTAGTCGGGTAGAGGATCCCAATCCGCTATTTCCTGAAAGAGAGCCGACCATCTCCTTCCTTGCTCCTTCGCAATTAGCTCAATCGCCATAAGGGAGTCCGTTTCAACACTGAGCCCTTCATATCCTGCATCAGTCACCCACTTCCTCGCCACTACCGTATTATACAGTTATACTCCCTTCATTAAAAAAAAATGATTAGTTAAATCAATTTTTCTTGGTCAATGCAGTCTCATTCTATCTACTTATTTAGCATATAAACTAGTAAAATCACCCGTGCGATGCACGATTTGAGAATTTTTCTTTCAAATTTATGTGTACGTAGTAATTCAAATCACACTATCAATTGATGACAATATCTATCTCCGTGTAATACAGATATACATCAAAGCATTAAATGAAAAACACTTATAATATTATGGTCAAAATGAAATTACTAAGCATTACCTTAAAGATGAAAAACATCCAACAAATACTCTGAAACCATAACATTGTAAATATGCAATGAAATTGATGTGCTCACAACACTAAAGCATTACTTACGGGTACTTCTTATTGACCTCCATCCATGCTGTGAACATACTGTCCTTAACGGAACATGCTCGAACCACTGAATCCAGAGGCTGATCATCGCGAAAGACAACACTTTGTTCTTCCAACAAATGGAAGCTCAAAGGTTCAAATGTCGGGGTCTTATATTGAATTTCAAACCCAAATATGCGTCAAGCAGCCTCGCACGTAGAAATGTTTCTACAGTCATAGTACATTTGTATCTCATCGAGTGATCGTGTATCACACGGTCAATATTTGAAATTGTTAATACGAATGCTTAACACATTTTAGCTCGCACTAACTTTTGTTAAAATCATTTCTTTTAGTAAAATGTTTTGCTAGTAATTCACCTTGCAATGTGCAAATGACTTTGCCATTTTGTTTTTATTTTCAAAGGTTTATATAAATTCATTGAAGGTAAATTATTTATAATGAGTTTTAAGTTAAAAGCTCAAAAGCACTTTTATTAAGCAATGGAAAACACTCCTTTAGTGATTTTAAGACCGCAAATCCGTCACTAACTGTCGCCAGACTCGCCACCACCATTACTGTCGTCATTGTCAGTAACTTTAGGGTTACAAATCCTTTGATCGACTCTGTGCAAGTCAACGTTGCTACTTATACATTTGTACCGCCGCGCACCATTTAGTGGCATTAAGGCCTCAAATCCGTTAGTGACTCTCTCAATTCTGACCCATTGTAATGTTAGTGACCACATCTATTGTTTTATATATAGTAAAATTGAGTTATGAATAAGATATGTGGCATCTTCTCATTGGCTAACAAAAATAAATAACATCACTTTCAATACTCATATTTGAAAAGTTCAAATAATTTGGCATCTTCTTGTCAATTTTTCCTACTTTAAATGGAAATGGCAAATTGTTTTGGGACATCCAAAACATGAAATTTGGCCAACCTTATCGGGACAGAGGGAGTATGATACAAATGTATATTAAACATGTTTCGTCTGGGGCCTCCAAACCGCTGGAGTCGGCCCTGCTCCTAAAATTAGCGTTTGCGGTGGAAAACATTAAAAAGATCAACTAGAACCATTACAAATCCCATGCACAAACAACACTCTTTAAAACGAGTCACTTTGGTCGATATTCTCTTTAAGATCTGTAAACTTTCCTAGCTTCAGCCATTGAGGCCCTAAGTTCACATTTATTCATTTTACTTGTTTTAAGACCGCAAATCCGTCACTAACTGTCTTTCACGTTTTTTGAGTCGCACGCCATTGAGATAAAATTTAGAACGTTACATCTCTCTTGCATGTCATGAAATCACCGATAAAAAAATCTACGATAGACATTTTGACGATTTTGTGGCATGAGATAATAAATACTAGCAAATGTCTAAAAAAAAGGTAAACAACTTAACTAAGTATACTGGACCAAACTTGCTAGTCAATAATGAATTAGTAATATACTTGGGAAACTATTTTCAATTTTAAATAATTAGTAAAAGGAAAAAAGTGTAATTCTTTACCTCTATTCTAATAGGTTTTGTGGATGCATCTAGTGTCCACGGTCCACCAGGGAATTTTTTTAATTAACATACTTGATATTTGGGCTTTAAATTTGCTTCCATATTAAAGTGGGGCTTTAGGACTAAGTAATACTTTACCTCTATTCTAATATAATAGTCCTAGGCTCCTAGCAAATACTAGTAAAAGATTTGAGGTAGGGGGCAAAGAAATATGCATAACAATACTACTAACTAAAAACATTAAGGGGGGGGGGGCAATGGCCCCCTTGCTATTATGCATACCTCCGTCCCTGATTCTTAGTGGAATAATTGAGGTTATATTTTTGAAGATGAACTGTTCAATGCTACTCAGAGGCGTCTTTAGACCTCTGGAGGCCCTACACGGAAAAACACCTAAAAACCCGTTTGGTAACACTGAAATCGGCTGATTCTGCTGATTCTGCTGAAATTTATAAAGTTCTAACTGAATTGGTTGTATTGACTAAGTCTGTTGATTTATGAAAAAATTATATTTAAAATATATTTTATTAATGAATTACATAAAAAATTATATGAAAAATAACTAAAATGATCCTCGGTAAACTCAACCAATACACCAGAAAAATAATTTCAAACTACTCCCATCAAATTTATTACGAATAAACATTACTTCAATAATACATTACTGTCATGGCTGCTAGCTATCATCTGTGGTCAACCGTAACCCAATAAGCTACTCCATATTATCCTTAAGCCTACTTTTTACAGAATGTCAGAATTCTAACTTATCCACCTCATGACTAAGGTGTGAGGCCCAAGGAAGTGCCTGGCCTTAGGCTAACCGCAACCCAACCCGTCAATAAATTTAATCTCACACCACTTTATACGTATTCACTCAGTCAATTCAGTTTTTCTCTGCAACCCAGCACCGTCAATATATCCACTCAGCACATTTTTTTTTAAGTAAATGCATATATAAATCCTTACTTTTTTCTATTACACATCACTAATGTGATAATTTTATTTTCACCAATAATTATTATTTAAAAAGTCAAACATTCCGATGTAAAAAAATAAAAAAAAATGGGAATTAATTTTTTTGTAAGTATAAATAAATGCCTACTTGAGTTTAATTTGAAATAAATTTAAAACTATTGAATATATTATTGCTATATTATTAATTTATCATTTCATATATTATTACTAGGTGAATATAAATTAATTGATTAATAATATTGATATATCATTAATTTTAGAAATTATATATGCTTAAGAAAAAAAATTGGCCTGAAAATTTCTCCATCAGATAAAACTTCATATTTTTTATAACACTTTATATATGACATATTGATGTCATATGAAAGGTCATAAAAAATTATGAATTTTGATATATTTTTTTATAAAAATTGAATTTCAAATAAAAAAGTTAAACCATTTTTAACAAAATTGGGATTTTAATTTAATGTGGACCCTCACATTTTCCTCACCTTGCGGCTTCCTTCCTTCCTCTCTCTCTTGGGTCAATCCACTGTCTATATTCCCCTCCCAATAGGTTCTCCCAATCCACAATGGCTCCCCACTCTACTTTTTTTTGTTTGGGTTGCACCATTTTTGGAGTCAAAACTTCACATATGAGTTTTTCACTCCTTGCATTGCGGGTAGCCTTACTCCCCTCAAAACCGCCCCTCCGCCCCTGATGCTACTACATCCATCCTTATGGTATATTTTTTCAACTTCAAATTACTTGAGAAATAAGAAAAATAAAAGTTACGAAATACTCCCTCCGTTCTTTAATAAAAGTCCTTCTTTCCTTTTTTGGGACGTTTTTTTTTATTTGTCCACCTTTCCATTTAAGGAAAGTTTTTACTTTAAATATACATTTATACCCCCACTTTTATTACCATTACCTCTTTCTCTTTCCTACTTTTTCATTTACCCACTACTCATTACACCTTTTACACTATCCATACTATTTTCCTCTTAAAACCCGTGCCAAAGCCTAAGAGGACAGATAATAAAGAACGGAGGGAGTATATTTTTGAAGTTTGTGCATAAAAGTGGTGAGGATCACAAATTAGTCACTTCAATAAGAGAGATGATGTTTTTGAAAATAACCAAAAAGAAAAGTATGTGACGTGATTATTGTGCTTAGAGGGCATTGATGTGCGGAGTAAATATATAGAGCTATATGTGACTCTTATGGAGTCACATAGGGTATGTTGGCATCATCTTCACCACACATCATTTTACTGAAAACCTCCACTAAAATGATGTGTAATGGAGAGATAATGTCAACATACCCTATGTGACTCCATAAGAGATAGAGTCACATATGATTCCATAAAAATTTTGTAGATGTGTATGGTCATTATGATGGCATGACATATGACAAGGTAAAAATACATTTGTTTGGAAAATTAGTTTAGAACTACCCATAATTGGAAATAAGATTGAAAATTACCTTAGTTTGGGGAAATTTTGACATTTATTATCAAGAATGAGAAAAAAGAACTTAAACTTAAACTTATTTCGAATTAAATTCAAGCAGACATTTTTTATTTTATAAATATTTAATATTACATATTTATAACTAAAATTTATTAAACAAAACATTCTAGTCTACAGGGCCGTTTTTTAGCATGTTCATTAGGTTCGACGGAATAGGGCCTCACTTTGCATGGGGCACCAATATTTATAAGACGTTAGTGGTATTATTTTTAGGTCACTAATATTAATTGATTATATGTAATGTAATAGTGTATACTATCATATATATATGAATATGGGCTGCAGACCGCGGCTAAACTCAAACTCCACTACTCCATATAATAATGCCCTCATAAATTAAAATCATTTACAAAAAATGTAGAGATTAATTATTTGAAGGGAAAGTTACAATATGTAATTCTGTAATTACATTATTTAATGAGTATTCAATTGATTTGAGTATAATAAGAATCTGCATTGAGTATGTTTTGTAGTTTTTTATAATAACGTGGGGCCTCAAATTTTCATTTTGAAGAGAGGCCTCTAAATTCATTAGACGGTCCTGCCAGTCTAGTTGGTTGTGAGGTTACTGTGTCTAGTGTGATGTCTCGAGTTCGAAATCCACTAAACACATAAGGGTTTGAAACTCAATGAAGTGATTTTCAGCCTTGATTACTCCAGACCCTTCAGTTCTCCTCCCCCAGACCCCCTGTAGTAAAAACAACAACAAAAATGGTTTATTGAACGGATTGAGTAATACAAAGGTGTGATTAGAACTTTATTAATATACTAGCGTTTGCTCGCGCAGGCGCGAGAATATTTGCCCGATGTTAAAGTCATACTCTTTTTATGAGAGATTATTATATATGAGATTGCTATGAGGATTTTTAAATAATGTATATAATTATCCTAAACTTTTGATTAATTGTTTCATCAATTATATGCTCAACTCACCAACTACTGCGTGAAAATTCTGCCTATATGTTATTTTATTGAATTGGCCAAATATTTCGGTTTAATTATGAAATAATTGTAGTGATAACAGGATTTTATAATGAACTGTGTTGACCGTGTTATTGAACACACTAAATTATGTGAATATTGGGCTATTATATGTAAGTGTAGATGTTGAGTGTAGAAATATAAAAAAATAAACAAATTATCGGTGCTCAACAAGCAAGGAGATATCTAGTATGAGACTGGTTGGGAGATAAAATTGATATAATAAAAGTAGGGGTTTTGGAACAAGCTCTTAAATTGTGCGATTAAGATGTACTCCATGTTTTATATTTGGGGAAAAGAATCTAAATATCCTAAATTTTGAATATGTGTGAGATGAGTACCCCAAACTTGCACATGTAATATATATACCCCAAACTTTATATAAAAAGTTATGTTAGCATCATGAGTATATATCTTATCACAAATGTAATTTTATGGTGTTAATTACATAATTTAAAATACACAAAACATTTATGAGAATGCAGTTAAAATTAAATTGTAATGGATGTAATATTATTTAGGGAAAAAAGTATGGAAAATGTATTTGTCGTTGGGCCCGTTTTCAGATAAGATCATGTGTTTCATTTTTATCAAAGTGATTCGTTTTTTTAAAAGGCCCAAATTTAAATGCTACACAAGATCCGAAAATCTTAAATATTGTACACATGATCAAAATTGATTAGAAAGCAAAGTGATGCATCGATGAGGTCTGATTATTACTACCTCCGTCCCACTAAGATTGGGACGAGAGAAGGTGACACGCTTATTAAGAAAAGTAGGTTTGTGTGTTTGATATTAAATTGATAAAGTAAGAATAAAGTTAGAATGATTTAGAACCACACAATCTTTACCAAATATGATATGAGACAATCTTAGTGTGACTTCCCGAAAAGGTAAAATGGGACAATCTTAGTGGGACAGAGGGAGTACTTTTTAGTAATGTACTACGTACGTAATTCACAAGCCAAGCTCATACGAAGTACTCCATATCACTAACTCGATCATCAAGTACTCCATATTATTTAACAACTAACGAAGTTAAGGGTAAAACAGCCACTTAAAAAGTGAGGTTTCATTTTCTAAAAGTAATGTACAACTCTCCAAGCTCAAAGTCTTGACATAAATTAAGGGTACTAACACCTATTCCCAATTATAATGTTTTTAGATCATTTGTAGAATCACTCTTTTCGATATGCCCCTTCTTTTTTCCCTATGTGCCGCACTTGCATGCAATAAGTTACTCCCTCCCTAAGAAGCTGTTCCGTTCGTCTTAATCTTATTACTTATTCCTTAATCTTATTTTATTCAGATCAGATCAGATCAGATCAGAAAGATTCAGATCAGATCAGATCAGAAACATTCAGATCAGATCAAAAAGATTCAGATCAGATCAGCAACATTCAGATCAGATCAGAAAGATTCAGACCAGATCAGACCAGATCAGAAACATTCAGATCAGATCAGGTCAAAAAATTCAAAGATGATTTATCACTTTTATTATTATATTAATTATGATTATTATATTATAGTTATTGTTAATAATATTAATATATTAATATAATAATATTATTAATAATAATATAATAATAATGTTAATAATATAAAATTATTAATATATTATAATAATATAATATAATATAATATAATATAATATAATATAATATAATATAATATAATATAATATAATATAATATAATATAATATAATATAATATAATATAATATAATATAATATAATATAATATAATATAATATAATATAATATAATATAATATAATATAATATAATATAATATAATATAATATAATATAATATAATATAATATAATATAATATAATATATTTATAATTATAATTATAATTATGATTTACAATGTAATTATAATTATAATCATCATTATTATTAATATGATTGTTGTTCTTGTTGTTATTGTTGTAATTATTATTACTTCGGAGTAATTATATATTTAAATTAGTAATTATAGACATTATTATGACTATAGAAATAAATATTATAATTATAATTACAATAATAATAATTATAAAATTAATCATAATTAAAAATATAATTACATTTATAATTGTATCTGTATTTATAATTAGTGTAATTGGTATAATTATTATAATTTTAAATTTAATTTTAATTATTATTTTTTTATAATTATGATTATAATTGTAATTTTATTTAAGTTATATTTTTAATTACAATTATAAATCTAATAATTATAATTGTAATTACAATTACAATTATAGAAATATTCAAATCAGATCATAAAGATTCAGATCAGAAGAATTCAGATCAGATCAGAAACATTCAGATCAGATCAGAAACATTCAGATCAGATCAGATCAGCAACATTCAGATCAGATCAGAAAGATTCAGATCAGATCAGAAAGATTCAGATCAGATCAGATCAGATCAGAAAGATTCAGATCAGATCAGATCAGAAAAATTCAGATCAGATCAGATCAGAACTTAAAAAATTCAGATCAGAAACATTCAGATCAGGTGAACGGAACAGCTTCTAAGTCCCTAACTTAAAATTCTTCCCATTTCAAAAGTAGGTAGATTAAGAATAGTGAAAGAGGATATGAATTATTGAGAGTATGATGGGAAGATAATGGAATAATGTGATGGAATGTAGGATAAGTCCAAAAAAATAGTTGTAATAGTGTATTATTTTTAGAATTATATTGGGGGTCGAATGGGTAGAATTAGAAATGGGAAGAATTTTTTATTACAATAGAAAAGGAAAGTGAGAAGATTTTTTTGTTACGGGGAGTACATACTACTCCTTGTTATAAAACATGGTCGGGCCACATAAAATTTAATAAATGTCTACTTTATATCCAAACTTTTAATAATAAAGTCGGATGTCCCTTCCATTCCGATGTATCAAAAAAAAAAGTCGGATGTCCCAACGTAAGACAAAATACTTTTTAGAAAAAGAAATTATTTGTATTTGCGCCAGCTAATGAGATTATGAAGTTATACGGCGTATGATAAAGCTAATTGGTATACATTGTACAATTGATACGTAAAACAATTGAGAATATTGGGGCCAACATTTTAGCCTTTGAAACGTTATAAGTCGGTTATCGGTTGAGCTCCATTCAGGGCCGACTTGAGGATAGTAGAGGCCCTAGACAAAAAACACTAAGTATTGAGCCTATCAAAATCTATTTTAAGTACCAATTCATAGATCATTCAAACGATTTTATAATCAAACCACTACATATGTAAAGAGTATTTAATATTCTCTCTTGCATGTACAAGCATAAATTTTCTTGTATTAGTCGTAACAAGACCTATATATTTTTTAATAAATTCATAAATAAAACAATAACGAAAAGGATGAAATTAAAAAAATTACAAGCAAAATAAATGGCTTTTTTAAGATCAAATTAAGTAAAACACCTACTTATAATTTTACAAATTAAACTGTTTGAGTATGTACTATTTTTTAAAATAGAGACAATTTTTAAAATAGAGTACTACTTAACACATTGTTACAAACTTTGAAGTGAGGATATTTTCTTTTGGACAGAAATTTGCTAGTCTGGTCTGGTTTGATTTGGTCTGAACTGGTGTTGTTTGATCTGGTAAATGTCTAGTCTCTATGTATTTTATAACTAAGAAAGTCTGATCTGGTCTGGTCCAATGTGTTCTGGTCTGGGCTGGGACTAAAACCAATCCAAAAGAAACACTCTAACAACAAGAAATTAAAAGCCATCATGCCCATAAACAATAATAACAGCAAGGCAAGGCAGCAACTTATAAGATACTAAGTACGCAGTATAATGGATGATGGATCTGTCCTATTTCCATTTTTACTTTTCGGAATTGGGATACCAGACTATCACCGTTCTTTGCATCCAACGAATTTACCAATTGGAAGTACCCAATATGCTTCGTGATTAATTCTTCATATATATATGTGTGTGTGGGGGGGGGGGGCTCATATATACTCTATCACATATATTTACACCAATATTAATGTTTAGGAAAAACTGTCAATTTAGTCCTCGTACTATCGCGAAAAAGTCAATTATGTCCTTGTAATTTTAAAACAACCAATCAAATCCTCGAACTTTATAAAAACATTCATTTAAGTCCATTTACAGGTTACTTGTCATGTCAGCAAGTCACCCGCTGACGTGGCGCACATGTGGCGATCCACATGTGCGCCGCATCATCAACAAATTGCTGACTGGACTTCGACATGAGTGTCACGTCATCAAAGTCACTGCTGAGTGGGCTGCCACATGTGTACCACGTCAGTGAGTCACCTGCTGACATGACAAGTAACTTGCAAATGGACTAAATTGAACGGTTTTATAAAATTTGAGGATTTGATTGATTAATTTAAAAGTACGAGGACCTAATTGACTTTTTCGTGATAATACGAGGACCAAATTGACAATTTTTCCTAATATTTATATGTGGGATACGGTAGAGGTAAAATGAGCTAAAGTATTTTCTTTGTAAGATATAGAAGTCTTTGTTTATGTAAGGTATATATGTGCTCCAATCATTTAACCTCCAGTTTTAATTAGAGAGATAAATTCAACTTTATGGACATGTGTTTATGCATGCATGTATGTGTGCAATGTCATTAATTCATGCTAGATGTGCACCCCAAAACAACTAATCAATTAATCTTCTCAATAGTATGTTCTTTTCATTGTTTGCTTGTCACTCGTTTACTACTCCCTCCATTCTCTATTAAGTGTCCTATTAGGATTTAGGGAGTGTTTGCAATTGCTTCAACTTTAAAAAAGTGATTTTTTTAAGTGATTTGGGGAAAAGTGATTAATAGTAAAAGTTGGTAGTGTTTGAGGAAAAAGTGATTCTGAAAAAGTAAAAGTTGGTAGTGTTTGGTAAAATAAGTACTTTTTGTGTAATAGAAAAAGTGAAAAGCAGTTTAAAGCACCCTTCCACCTGCTTCCAGCTTTTAGCTTTTAAGTGATTAATTTAAGCAGAAGCTGTCATTTGAAAACACTCTTTTTTACTTTTTTTAAGCCAAAAGCTGAGAAGTGCTTTTTTTAATCAATTGCAAACACTCCTTTAACCCTAGGTTTTAAGAGAAAAATAATAGGGGTAATGTAAAAATGTAGTGGTTTTGAAAAGGTAGGAAAGAGAAATGAGTAAGGGTAAAAAAAGTTGAGGTATAAAAGTATTTTGATTGAAAAGACTTACCAATAAAGGAAAGAGAGAAAAATAATTAAAAATGTATCAAAAAGGAATATGTAACAGTTAATAGAGAACAACTGGAGTATTTATCAGAGTGATACTATATATTTACGTGTTAGCCATTTAATGATAAAACACAATGATTATTAATTGTGACACTGGTAACTTTTAGTGACTATAATTGTATTCAAATATTACACTATAGTGATTATAAAACTTACACATAATAAGATGTAGTTATATATTTGTCCATATATTTTTTTATTGGTAATGTTTTAGGAAAGACCTCTAAAATATAATTAATCTCCTTATTTTATCATTTTATCTTTTATCTTCTCTATCTTTCTTATTTATTTAACTCTTTCATCCTTTGTATTTTACATATATTATATGATCATATTTTTTACATATGTTCTCTCTATCATTTTTATCTTATCTTACCTTTTTCTATTTTTCTTATCTTTCCTATCCTTTTTTTCCTTTCACCTCTGATATCATGTATCAACAATTGATGTTAGCCAATTCAACAATCTTTTAAGATTAAGACTTTGGTGTTGTTGTTGTTATTCTAATATTATTAGTTATTTAAAATATACATAAGTAAAACTAATTCCACTAAAAATATTATTGAGCCAAAAAATCTCAGTTCAATTAGGGAAAATTTGCGATTTTCATCCAGTAAATTTTGGTCCTTTTCATTATTAGTTATGATTTTTAGTCACTTGCAAATGTTGTCCTATAACTAATACTCCTTCCGTCCCTGAAACAAGTTCACCCTTTCCTTTTTGGGTAATCCCTGAATTAAGTTCTCCTTTCCTTATTTCGCAAATTATCTATATCAAAAACAGTATCAAAAAACAGTGTCAAACAGTAAAATTTACCCCCCAGTAAATTTCTTTCCTTAATATGTGTGAAAAGCAATGGTGAACTTCTTTCGGTGACGGAGGGAGTATATATTAGCGATATAAGGACTTTTGCCCTGAAAAGTACATATTCCGGCGATAGTATAATACTCCGTAGTATATATACCGAAAAAGATGTCGTTGGCATTGGATTTTTCTGCCGGAAAGTGTACTTTCTGGTGAAAAAGTCATTAAATTGCAAAGATTTATTAGCTACATGACCAAATTTGTAAGTGATTAAAGTTACATGAGCAATAACGATATCTACCCGGAAAAATGGGTTGATGAATGATGATCACATAATAATAAAGCCAAATGTCTCATTGATGCCAAAAAAGAGCCTCACTCTTGCAGTCTTGTGTAGCTGGCAACAGCTTTAACTTAGCACATTTACCACCTCCCCTTCTTCTATCAAAATCACATACCAATCCCACCCTACCCATACATAGACAGTCACAAGCATATTGCCCTATTCTTTAATCATTATATCTTTCCACGTCCACTGCCTAGAATCCTAGATAGCCTCCTTCCTAGCTATATATGTACATCACCACTTTCATTTTATTCACACACATTATCATATACTACTGCTTATATATAGTATGTAATATATTGATCACTTCAAATAAATCAAAAGCCTCTCTCCCTCTACTTATACTATTTCTCACCAACCATGTATAGTGTTAAGGGGATCATTTCTTCTTCTTATTCTTCTTCCAACATTATTGGGTACCCAAAGATGTTGCTGGAGATGGGTGTGGTGATGATGATGGTGATGAGCTCTTGCATGTTTTGTGTTAAGGCTGGGAATTTCAACGAAGACTTTGACTTGACTTGGGGGGGAAACCGGGCCAAGAGGTTTGAAAAGGGCCAGCTTCTGACCTTGTCCCTGGACAGAGTTTCTGGGTCGGGCTTTCAGTCCAAGAAGGAGTATCTTTTTGGGCGGATTGACATGCAGCTCAAGCTTGTTGCCGGCAACTCTGCTGGCACCGTCACTGCCTACTATGTATATATATATCTTTCTTTCGATTAATCATATACACATTCTTTCATCTATATTTCAAAGAAAAATCTCATAAATAAAAACAGAACGAGACACATTTTCATAGGAAGCAATGACATCAATGAGATAATGGACAAAATGTACTCCGTAACTTTTATACAAAGTGACTATATTACGGAGTAGTAATTTTTGATGAACTGATTATGTTTAATTTTTTATAGTAGTGGACATGTATTATTTTTATAGTACCTCTAGTAACATTTTTTCTAATAAAAAACTCATTTAGATTATGATATTCTTATTAGGTCACATACTCACTTACATAACTCGTGCTTTACTCTAATTATAGCAACAACACAAAATTAAACTATTCCCGCTCATCAGCAGCATGTCCTGATGGATTTCTTGCTAACTGAAACTTAATTATTTTTATCTTTTTTATATATAAAATAATGAGCAGTTATCTTCAGAAGGAACAACACATGATGAAATAGACTTTGAATTCCTGGGAAATGTGACTGGTCAACCTTACATTCTCCACACAAACATCTACGCTCAAGGGAAAGGTGGGAGGGAGCAACAATTCTACCTCTGGTTTGATCCAACCAAGAACTTCCACACCTACACTCTCATCTGGAGGCCCCAAGACATCATGTAATATACCCTTACCTACCAATTCAAGCTATGTTGTCCCTATAACGCGTTTCAGGCGCTTAGGCGAACCATGACTAATGTATACACATTTTTTTCATTAAATGCATGTTGTAGCTTCATGGTGGATAACACTCCGATAAGAGTGTTCAAGAATGCAGAATCAATGGGAGTGCCGTTTCCGAAGAACCAGCCGATGAAGATTTACTCGAGCCTGTGGAACGCTGACGATTGGGCCACGAGAGGGGGGCTAGTGAAGACAGACTGGTCCCACGCACCCTTCACGGCGTCCTACCGAAACTTCAATGCCCAAGCATTTACTAGAGCAGCAGCAGAAGAGGCTTCTCAGTTCTCTGATGGAAAATGGCAAAACCAAGAACTTGATGCCTATAGCAGGAGAAGGCTAAGATGGGTTCAAAGGAACTTCATGATCTACAATTACTGCACTGACTACCGACGTTTCCCACAGGGCTTCCCTCCAGAGTGCTAGCTGCCTAGCTAGATTGTTTAATAAAGTTCATATGTAGTTCCAATTAAGCGTAACCATGTTGGCTGGATGTGTTTGAATACTCATTAAATTTTGCTTCTGTTTCCAGCTAGTTCCATTATATTTAATTCCTTGATAAATCATTAAATATTGCTTTACACGTCAAGGAAAATTCAAGAATTTTTCTGGATACAAAACGTTAAGAAAAGCTGGTAACATATGGGTCTTTAAATTTCAGAGTAAATGCTAATTGCACCAGTAACTTTAGTCTACCAAACAGGTAATACTCAACAAACAAATGAGTAGAGCAAAAGGGGTACTAGCTGGAGTTATTGAGATGACGGGTGGCCTGGTACAGAGCAGCAGCAGCATTGTTTAAAAACTAAAAGAACCTATAGGATAGTAAATGTAATGTGGGGAAGGATTATTGGTTCCAGCTGCTGCTTTGCATAACTTCTGCGAACTTGTTCATATTTCGAATTAGCAGGATGTGGTGGCCTGTGCGAAAGATCGAGCGGCTTGGCTGTACCGATAATGATTTGTTGAAGCCGGACACAGTTTTCCGAAATGAACTTCACTACATCCAAATCACTGCCATGGCCGTGATAGCCTAAATACTTTAACACCTTAAGGTGTTGGTGTGGAAATGGTGTCCCCTCATTCACTTCTCTCCTACCCAATGCCAAACCCGAGAACAATGTAACCTGCACATGAAAAAAATAACGAGCAGTGACTTGATCTATCTGAATGTTTCTCGTACACACGATGAAATAGAAAGACAACATGCAAGCAACAAAATTCCAGAATCTTTTAAATAAGGTAAACCTAGGCAGTAGGCACATATCCAAAACAATAGCACAAGGGAAGATAACTTGTACAAAAGCCAAATGATAGGAGGCAAGTAGTCAGGCCCACCCACCTTTAACACAAGTTCTTCTAGGTTGGGAGATATCCTAATGAATGTCATTAGTCCAATAAGTGTTTCATCATATGTTGTGCGAAGAATTACAACCAGCTTCTTCAAACCATGCATCTCAGGAAATTTGAACCACACAATAGCACATGCCTGCAAGAGACATCATAACCAACTGTCAAGAACAAATTATACGAAGTATTATGTTTTATAGCAGCAGCCGTAATGATTATGTGTCACCCACCTTATAAGTCTGCAGCCGCAGGGTAAGAATCTTCAATTGGGAAAAGCAGCAAAATAGTGCAGGAGCTAACAATGGAATTTTTTCTCTCCGACAGAGAATATCTAAATCCACAAGCATTGGAACACTCTCAAGCATTAGAACACTCTCAAACACGAGTTCATTTTTTTCCATAACTGCAAGCGAAGTGAGGTTTGGTGCGGATACCTTAATGGATACCAAATCAGAGCAATACATTACATACAATCTTTTTAACACGAGAGATGCACCACAAACTTCAAGATTTGATAATTGATTTACGTCTTCAAGAACTAATTGCTCCAGTAACGAGCAGTTGCACAAGAAAAACTTAATACCTTCATCACTGATCGAAACATAGGTCAAACACAGTTCTTTCAGGGAATTGAAGTTGAAAAGTGTAGTACTATGGTGAGGGATATCACTGCTGTTTCGGAACAAGATGTCTTCCGGGAAGACATACTTGTTCTCTAATTGGTCATAGTCAATCTTATAAGGCTGAAGTTGCAACTCTAACTTCTCAACTCGTCTCTCAAAAGCAAACTCAAGCCACTTTGTAATGGTCCCATACCATGCTTTTCTTATACCAAAGCAGATCTTGAAGTGTTCCAAGGTGAGTGCCTGTTTACTTGGCAAAGATTTGAGGACTGAGTTCACCCATCTTACGTACTCGCGCCCCTCCTCACTGTCTAACTTGTAATCTCGTGCAATCTTGACCAGTGCACTGCTGGCATCAAAATTGAGGCGCGAGGTTTGTTGCCACAAGTTCTTCCAACGAGATGAAAGAACACTTGTGCGCCCAGCTTCTTTCAGCGGAAGGGAAGACAATATGACAACAAGAATGTGATTCGGCAGGCAACTTATGCCATCACAATTGTCGAATCTCTCAGCAGCATACTGTAAACCAAACATAACAAATGCATAACAGCATTTCGGACTGTGTTAGGGTACTCAGACTCAAGCCATATGTAACTTCGGCCAAACTACATTAAAAAAATTGAAGCCAATAGATTAGGCAGTTCAGTATTTGTGACACAACCAAATTAACTGTATGCCTTACCGGCTCACCCTACCATTTTATCTCTAATTCGCTAAAGGAGCCTCCATTTCCCCTTCAAAATAAGAGCCTCAAATTTTAAAAGAATTTGCAAAGTTTGAACTACCATATTAGCAAAGCAAAGAAAGAATAAATGAAAGCCTAAATTTGCAGCAGCGGCCAAAAAAGAGTATTTTAGTTTTAAGGAAAACAAGGCAGCAGCTTTTTCCAGAGAGCTTACCTTCTGTAGTTGAAACTTCGAATCATGAGTGACACGCTGCACACCCATCAAAGCTTGAATCTTTGAACTCCAACGCAATATCCACACAGAAATTAATTCACTGCCAGAAGTTGAAGTCGATAAATTAAAAGACAGAGAAGAAAAACTTACTGCTCTTTGAAGCAAATCGTAAAACCACCTGCTCTAATCTTTACCGCTTTGTTTTCAAGGGAAAGAGCAGCACCGTTTTCTGGAGCTTGCCTTCTTCGGTCGGATCCAAGGGAATCAATAAATATGAATGATCTCTACTCTAATCCGTATGGAGGAACTATACATTATGTTCGGAAATGATTCTGCTCACTTTCTAAAAGTAAAAGTACATGATCCTTCTTTTTAAGTTGATAATTTTCAACTTGTTTAAAACTATTTTTAGTATCAATGTGCAGAGCTATGTAGCACGGATTGGGAGATGCCAAAAGCAGAAACGTGAAAGAGTATATGGATACGACAAGTAATTTATGGTGTTAACTGTTAAGTACCATATAAATGTAACTTTATATAAAATGTTATATTATAAAATGTTATATTAGTACCATGATCATATATAAAATGTTATATTAGTGCTATAATCATAGGAAAAATTGAAAATAATAATCTCAACTATTGCCGGTCCGCTGAAAATAATCCCCACTATTGATTATTTTTGTATAATCCCAACTATATAGACTATCCGCCAATAATGGTCCATGACCATATATTACCTCTATAAAAAGAGAATTCTAAATAGAAATTTAGTGTAAAAATTAAAAATTGAGATTATTTATAGGGATTAGAGATGGCAATTTCGGCCGACCCGTTGGATACCCGCACCGAACCGATTTGGTCAAACCGGGGAAAACCGTTTGACTGGGGAATGGGTACGGGGCGGGAAATACCCGAATTTTTTAAATGGTTAATGGTGCGGTTATGGTTTTATACTAATCCGCCCCGTTATCCGCCCCGAAACCGCCCCGTTCACTAATGGTGCGGGTACCCGCACCGTTACCCGATCCGTAACATTATTAAAGAATTATTACTTTTTATATATAAGAATAATAAGTATATATGCTAAATTGTGTATACTAAATAGAACAATATATATCATATAAATAATGTTAAAAAGTATACTACGCCACTACGGAGTACTTTTTTAGGCCTAAAACTAAATATATGCCTAAACCTGTTTTTGGAATTTGGATTCTAGGATGATTACTACTTTTTTATTACTCGTATGTTACAAGAGATATTAGGTGCATGTCATACTAATGAATTTAAGCCAAACTGCTTGATTGCTTAAATATTTACCTTTGTATGTTTTAGGGTGCTTTGAATATATAAATAACAAGTAGGATTAGAAATTGGTTATTTCTAAAAAATGATTACTTGGTATCATTTGGGGAAACGGTTACCCGTGGATAAACCGATTCCCCGTTGGGGCGGGTACAGTTCAAATAAAAATTACCCGAAGGGGTAATGAGGCGGTTTTGGGGCAAACATTTATCCAACGGGGCGGTTTCGGTTTTATGTGTACCCGTCCCCTATTCGCCCCGTTGTCATCACTAATAGGGATTACTTGTTATATCTCATCTCATCCACTTTAGAAACTACAAGAATTTATTCATAGGGACCATTATTGGCGGAAGGTCCCTAAAGTTGGGATTATTCTGTAATAATCAATAGTTGGGATTATTATGAGCGGACCGCTAATAGTTGGGATTATTACTATCAATTTTTCCATAATCATATACTCCAAACTTCATATATTAACTTAAGATACACAAAACATGGCTAAAGGATCAAATAGGCCCTTGAACTGACTTAAAGTGTTCGATTAGTCCCTTATATAGGAGGTTCTTCCCGGTCGTCGCCAATTGGGGCGATTCCCGATGGAATTTTTTGATGAAATTTTTTGATCATCTTCTTCATTAAGTATAGTTTACCCATACCAAATTTGAGCTAAAAATTCAACCGGGAAGGCAGTCAAATGATTTTCCGAAATGTACTGCGCTGTTTAACTTCGCAGTTATCTTCAAAAAATCATTTGACTGCCTTTCCGGTTGATATATTAGCTGAAATTTGGTATGAGTAAACTAGACTTAATGAAGAAGATGCCCAAAAATTTTCATAAAAAATTTCCACCGGGAACCGCCCCAATTGGCGACGGCCGGGCAGAACCTCCTATATAAGGGTCTAATTGAACACTTTAAGTCAGTTCAAGGGTCTATTTGACCCTTTAGCCCACAAAACATTTATCCTTTGAATTTAAGTTAGTATTCATGAAAAAGGCCTTTATAATTATGAAAAAATGTAGGGGCGTTTATAAATATTAAAAATTACAAGTACTATGCACACTGTCACAACGAACAAAATAAAATGTATAATTGTTAAGTATTTGTCCCGGAATGTAATAAAATAATACTAAAAATACTTTATAAGACTTTGATCTAATCTTCTTACCAGGTTGTCATTTTAGAATGAGAACTTTGATCTTAAAATGGTATCAGAGTCAAATCCAATTGTGATTTGGCCGTTTATTTAACACTCGTGATTAAAACTTTTTAAGGATCTATTTGTCCCACTTGTTCACCCGAATATTGTTCAACTGAAGGGGCGTGCTAAAAAACATTGTATAAGACTCTGAGTTACTCCTCCTATTAGAATGCAACTTCGGTTCTTAACAATCGAAAAGCCATATGTAACTTCGGCCAAATCATTAACTAAAAATTGAAGCCAAAGGTTAGATAGTTCCATAAATCCGACACACCCAAATAGAATCGATACCACATCCTACCGCAAATTTTATCCTACACTCGGGTGTACAGCTATACCCGGTAATTTTGTAATTCCGTCAAACTTTGAGGCTTCTTCTCACATTCCATATCTGTTGCACGCCGATCCCTTCACCATTGACATCGCCGCATGACATTCTCCGGTTGTAATCGCTTCGAGCTTCACCATCACCATCATCGCGACGAGAAGAGTTTTTCCATTGATACAGTTTTTCAATTGATTCGTTCGAGCCTCCAGCCCGTCAAGATTCAGTCCTCTCTGGTCCGTCATCATTCCTCCATCTTCGGTGCTGCAGAGATTCTAGATGACAACGTTAATGCTCTGTATTAACTACATTCCGGTGAGATTGACCGGGCAGATCAATTCAACCCTTGCGGCATCGCTCTCACATACCAAATGAGTATAACGCTTAAACGAAATGAGTATAAACAAATGAGGATTTGAGCACAGTAACGATTTCAAATGACTTTTTGAGTTTTTCGATACTCACTTTCTAAGTTATGTGTGTTTATTTGGTACTCACATTATGCTCATTTTAAAATGTCATATAAGTTCATAATTAAAAGTATCATATTACATTAGATTCACTGATTAGAATTCATATGAGTTAATTATAGATATAATTTAAGCAAATTTTACCAAGGAACAAAAAACCAATAACAATAAAATGAATCAGAAGTTATGAAGCAGATCACGATGCTCAATAACACTCAACATAATAGGTCGGATGCTCATAAAAAGTTTATTAATGCTCATTTAACAGAAACCGTGATTTTCGTCGCAATAGAGGAAGTTTGATGCTCAATGAAAATGTCGTGGTGTTAAACTAACAAATCTTACGATTTTCAAATTAAGGAGCATTTTGTAAGGTACGTATGCTCATTTAGTACTGATGATATATTGATATGTTCATTTTTAAAATGTCATATCAATGCATATTTCAAAAGTATCATATTACATTAAATTTGCTAATTGAAATTCATAGGAGTGGTTGTAGATATAATTTAATACTACCTCCGTCCCGTTAGAAGGTTCCCATAGTAAAATGGCACGGTTATTTAGGTGATAATTAAATAAAGTAATTCGGGTATATTTTGAGAAATACTTTTAATATGTATATATTATAATGTGTTAGTATTGATAACTGTGATGTTAAGAATGTATTATTTTTAATATTTAATGACTAATTTGTCACTTAAGATTGTTAATTGTTTCCTAAAATGGAAATGGGAACCTTCTAATGGGACGTCCAAAAAAGGAAAGTGGGAACCTTCTAACGGGACGGAGGGAGTAAGTTTTTATAATGATATGAAGCAGAGATCGTGATATTCACTGTTAGACTCTGATGGACTGTGTACCCGGGGGTAGCTTATCCGGGAGGTTATTATGAGAATAACCTAGAGAGAAGTCAGAGCAAACAAGTAAGGGAGAGAGAGGCGATTATATTAATGAACTCGAGATGTTCTGGTCCTTTACAATGGAAAAAGGGGGTGTTATTTATAGTAGCAATAAATGCGATGAGAGTACACGTGGCGATAATCTAGCGGCCGAGGGGTCACCTCAATCGGGTGGCACTGGCATTCGCATGTGCACCGCATTGAATACGGTGGGTGGATGTGACGCCACATTAAATGCGGTGGTTGCTTGTCTCCAAATGGAATCTTTGATGATTGCGCTGTAAGCCGAGGGCTTCCCCGAAGCCGGGGGCTCTCTGCAGCCGAAGGCTTGGTACAGCCGAATGCTACTTTGATGCCGAAGGCTCCCAATTTCTATCATTTTCTCCCAGTAGCTTCGTATGCTCAAATCTGGCAGCCCGGTGAGATTTGAAGCCTTCGGCCAAGGAGGCCGAAGGCACCTACACGGGCGTAGTGGGCTTCTTGACACTTGGGCCGTTGTGTTTTGGGCCGTGCGTGCTCCTTGAGCTCATTGGGCCTGTGTAGGTGAAGTAGGAGTCTGCGGGCCGGGGGTTCCTGAGCCATATACTCCATCAGACTCATAATACTCAATAGAATATGTCAGATACACACTAAACGTACAATAGTGCTCATTTAGCGGAATCCGTGATTTTTCACTTAAATTACAAAAATGTCGCCGGTAAAAAATTGGCCCTTTCGCATGTTTTCCACCTCAAACGTTGGATCTTTTGGTAATTAGTTAATGGATTGTCTTTGTTAGTTAGGCTGAATTTACGCATACTCAGATGTAGGATATAGGAACTGACATCCGACCAGCATATCTCCCCCCAAGGCGCCTCAATATCTTTTCCCAAAAAAGGGAGCCTCGAATTCTAAAAGGATTGGTATTAGTTACTCCGTAATAGTTAGTTTGGGGTTCACAAGGGTATGTTTGCAACAGTTTCTCCTTTTAAAAAAGTGCTTTTTTAATGAAATAGAGAGAAGTGATCAAATAAAAGTTGATAGTGTTTGTGAAAAAAGTGATTTTGAAAAGTAAAAGTGGGTAGTGTTTGATAAATTAAGTGTTTTTTGTGTAATAGAAAAAGTAAAAGCACTTTTAACGCGGAAGTCGAGAAAAATAAAAGTTGTAGTGTTTGGGAAAATAAATGTTTTTTTAAGCCAAAAGCTGAGAAATGTTTTTTTAAAAGCTGTTGCAAACCAACCCTCATTGAATAGACCGGTGTGAATAACCATTATTATTTATTAACATAGCAAATGAAGGACTAATTTAAATTTTTAAGCCAAAATTTGTAGCAGCAACCAAATAAAATGTGAAACCTGGGGTCTTGTCTAGTCTTGTTGCTGAATTTGCGGGTGAGAACCATTGAAAGTTTTTTATATAAAATATTTTATTAGCTTATTACAAAAATATAAGGGGTTAAAAAATAACTTCAATCATTAATCTGGTTCAGTTGTTTCTGCAAATGTTAAGCTTACCGCAGGGGAGGGGGCCTTAATTTTGTAGGACAACAAAATTCGCAGCGTTCTAGGAGAGCTCACCTTTGATTGAGACTTGAAATCACGAATGAGAGGCTTCCCATCCATCAAAACATAAATTTTTGGGTGATCTTAAAAAGGAAGCGATACTTTGATCTAATAGAGAATGGTAATTTTAGTAATAAAAAAAATATTAATTTCAACCACCTACTTAAATATAAATTAAAAAACAATTTGAAGTATCTATTGTACCCTTAAATCTATCCACAACAGACCATCATCTATTCACTGAATATGGTGACGGTGAATGGCGAATGCTCCCAATTTCTTATCGACTATTCAACATCAAGGTATGTCGTTTTTCTGAATTAATTGAGGTTAAGTTTACAACCAACTATACAAACAATAGAATTTTGGGAAATATTGCCGTACCCCATTGGGTGCGTTGAGGTTATATTTATACTAAAGTAGAGTTTACGGAAATTACATAGTAATCCCTATAATTACATTATTACACCCCCTCAATCTGAGCAGGGGAAAACACGTGCAGATTGGAACGTAAAAACTCAAAACGCTGGCTAGACAAATTCTTAGTAAATATATCAGCTAACTGTAACTGAGTAGGAATGTGTTTGACAACCAAGTCACCATGCGCCACACGTTCCCGAACAAAATGATAGTCAATTTTGATATGCTTGCTCCGATCATGCTGAATGGGATTAACCGCCAAATATGATGCAGACACATTATCACAGTAAAGCTGAACAGGAGCAGAAATAAAAATGCCCATATCAGCCAAGAGTGCACGAACAAAGAGTGTGTCCTGAACAGTATAAGCAATGGCCCTGTATTCAGCTTCGGTAGAGGATTTGGACACTGTGGGTTGCTTCTTGGACCGCCAGGATACTAAATTAGAGCCAAGGAACACGGCATACCCAGTAGTGGAGCGTGAGCTGTCTGGACATCCTGCCCAATCTGCATCAGAATATGCCATAATAACAGAAATATTTTTGTCTGATTTAAGCCATAGGCCGTGGCCTGATGTTCCCTGTAGATATCTGTAAATTCTTTTCACAGCCAACAAGTGAGTAGTACGTGGAGCATGCATGAACTGAGATACCAGGTGAACAGCATATGTAATATCAGGTCTAGTTATAACCAAGTACTGTAAAGCCCCTACCATGCTGCGGTACTCAGTGGCATCAGATAAAAGTTCCCCATCTGTGAGGGAGAGAGTGGTGCGTGAGGGAAGTGGAGTACGTACCGGTTTGACGGTATGAAGATGAAAGCGGTGTAAAAGATCAGAAACATATTTTTCTTGGGACAAGAAGAGACCGCGAGATGTTCTGCGAGCCTGTATACCCAAAAAATAATGAAGGTTTCCCAAATCCTTCATAGCAAATTGTCGAGACAAAGTATGAATAACAGAGTTAACAAAGGAGGGAGAAGAACCAGTGATCAAAATGTCATCCACATATAAAAGAATATAAACAACAGTGGTCTGCGAATGATAAACAAACATGGAGGAATCAGATTTACTCTGAGAAAAACCATGACCCAATAGAAAACCACTAAATCGATGAAACCAGGCCCTAGGAGCTTGTTTAAGACCATACAAGGCCTTACGCATCCGACACACATGAGTAGGAAAAGAAGGGTGAACAAAACCTTGTGGTTGACGCATATAAACCTCTTCAGTCAAATGACCATGCAAAAAAGCATTTTTCACATCAAGTTGTCTAACTGACCAACCTAAAGAAACAGCAACAGACAGAACGAGACGAACCGTGGTGGGCTTGACAACAGGACTAAATGTCTCAGTGAAATCAATGCCAGCCTGTTGTTTAAAACCCTGAGCTACTAATCGAGCTTTATGCCGCTCAATAGACCCATCAGAAAGATATTTGGTCTTAAAAATCCACTTACATCCGACCACATTTTTAGTAGAGTCCCAAGGTACCAATTCCCAAGTACCATTAGCAATTAAAGCATTAAATTCATTAGCCATGGCTGCCCGCCAAACAATACTCTTATTAGCCTGTGTGAAACAAGTTGGATCATCGGGAGGAGCAGTGGTATTTAAATTAAAAATCGTTTTTGGTTTGAAAATGCCATCTTTTGCCCGAGTACGCATAGGATGAATGTTCATGAGTGGTGGTGGTGGACTGCCGGGTGGGGACGAGACGGCAGTTTGTCCGTCCGCCGCGGGTGTCGGTGTAGCAGCATTCAAGGGCGTAGACAAACTGCTAGGGGACGTGGTAGGACTGGTCGGAGTAGATGGAGTGGGTGGTGTGACTGATTCGGATGAAGTAGTGGTCTGGTTCGAAGATAGTGACGGGGTGGTATCCGGGAAAGGATGAGGGGACACATCTGTTGAGTGGCTAAGGTGATTGGTCGGTGTAGCTAACTGAGACGGTGGCGGAGATATGATGGGGAAAGATTTCCAAGAAAATGGTAAGGCCACCGTGGACGCAACGGGTGTATTAGTAGGTGTATTAACCAACATGGGATAAGGAAAAATGTTTTCATGAAAAATAACATCCCGACTAATATAAACCCGACCCGTGCTTGGAGAAAAACAACGATAGCCCTTGTATCCCGGGGCATAACCAAGAAAAACACAATGTATGGAGCGCGGTGATAGCTTATTATGAGAAGCAGCGATGAAGTTGGGAAAACAAGAGCATCCAAAAACTCGTAAAAAATTATAATCTGGAATTTTATTAAAGAGTTTTTCAAAAGGAGTAAGCCCATGTAGAACTGGTGTAGGAAGTCGGTTTATAATAAAAACAGCCGTATAACGCATCGACCCAGAACTGACCAGGAACAGAGGAATCAATCAACAAAGTTCTAGTTAATTCTAGTAGATGTTTATGTTTACGTTCAGCTACACCATTCTGAGCAGGAGTGTCAGGGCATGACTTTCTAAATAAAATTCCAGAGTTTAAAAAATGTTGTTTAAAAACTGAGTTATCAAACTCCCCGCCACCATCACTTTGAAAAATTTTAATTTTCAAATCCAACAGATTTTCAACAAGTTTTTGAAAATTACAAAAATGAGTAAATACTTCAGATTTTCTGCGCATAGGATATATCCAAGTATAACGAGAGAAATCATCAATAAAAGACACATAATATTTAAATCCAAGGTTGGATAAAATTGGCGATTGCCAAACATCAGAATGTATAATTTGTAAAGGTGCAGTAGAATCATGAAGAACATCCGTGAAGGGGAGTCTGTGGGATTTGCCCAACTTACAAGAAACACAATCATGTAAAAAGGAAGAAGAACTAGTAATCAATTTTCGCTGCCTAAGACTACCAAGAACTCTATCACCACAATGCCCCAGATGCTTGTGCCAGACTGGACCAGGGACAATACGGGCTTGGAGGGCATGAAAAGGATAGACATGGTCTTTATTGGTTGCCTGAAGAAGAAGCTCCCCCGTTTGATTGTCCTTAACAGAAAAAGAATTTTTATTAAAAATTACTTCACAGGCATTGTCCGCACACAATTTTTGTATAGATAATAAATTATATTTAATGTGAGGGACATGATAAACTGAGTTAAGGCTTAGCGGGCGACCATGTGTGACAAGCTTTAAATGACCAATATGAGAAATAGGTAATTTAGTACCATTTGCGACACATACATGATTCGGGCCAGTGTAAGGAATCTTAGAAGAGAGAATACCTTCATGAGGAGTCATATGCGCGGAAGCCCCAGAGTCAGGGTACCAGACCGAGTCATGTGTCTCACCGGTAGGCAAAGCAGCAAGTGCAGGAGAATTATGAGTAGTGAAACGCGGACATGTAATAGCGGAGTGACCTGGAGAAAAACACAACTGGCAAACAACTGGGGGAGGCGGAGACTGATAAGACTGATCCACAGATGGAAAACCTGCACTGATGGTGTGAGTAGCAGAAATAGGAGAATAAACAGTACAAGAATTACCAGAAGTGAGATTACAAAATACCGAACCTGGAACCCCAGAAAATGTAGGTGCTCGTGGCTGTGGAGGGACTGGTTGCTGAGGATACATCCCGTATGGTTGCTGAAACGGAGGAGCTCCATACGGTTGTTGCTGCTGCTGAAAATAGCCACGGCCTCCCTTTCCTCGGCCGCCACGAGCTCTCCCCCCTCGCTGTCCGCGACCAGAAGGCGGACATGGGCCACCCCGAGGACCAGTAGGTGGACGCTGAGCAGGTGGTACGGGCTGGGCAGCGGCTGCAAAAGCTTGATGCATCGGGCTGGATTCCTGAGCATCGAGAAACGCATTGCGTCGCTCTTGTGCTTGTAGAAGGGGTCCCAATTTCTCCAACGTGGCATCTCCCGGAAAGTAATTGATGGCTGTGATGAGGGACTCATAACCACGTCCCAACCCAATAATAGCATATTCAATCAAGTCTTTTTCACTCACCGGAGAATTAATGGCGGTTAAAGCATCGGCCAAAAGTTTAATCTCTAACAAATATTGCTCCATGGTCTGTGATGATTTCTTCTTAATATGAGACAAAGTATTCTTGAGTTCTATGGAGCGTGAAAAACAAGCAGACATATAACGGTGTTGTAACCGTTCCCAAATAAGAGAAGAGTGCTTGAGATCATATACCGCCATCAATGTATCTCTAGCAAGGGTTGCAAAAAGCCAAGAACGAACAGTTTGGTCAATTTTCAACCAGTGATGGTAATCGGGAACAGTAGATGGCGGTATCGGAATGGACCCATCTAAGATCCCTAACAGACTGTGGGACACTAGAAAGGATTCAAACTGAGTCCGCCAAGGCAAATAATCCTCAACCGCAGATAAACGAGTAGTGACAATATTATTAACGTTCGGTGTGGAGAAAGCAAGTTGGGATGCCAAGGAAGATAAAAAACTCGGAGGTTCAGGAAAACCTGGTAGTTGAGAGTTGCTGACCTGCTGGATAGGTGCAATGCCTTGATGGCCGGAGAACATGGGTCCGGAAAAACCAACGGAAGGACCGCCAATGTTGGTGAAAATCGGCGGAGGTGGCAGCGACGTTGTAGGCGGCGTCCAGCTAAATGGCTCTGGCATATTGAATAAACGAAAAGAGTCCAGGGGCGGAATAGAACCGATGCGCTGAGATAAAGATGTTTCTAGCGGCGATCGAATTTGTGCAACCGAGGACGACGGACGCTGCATGGGACGTGAGGCACTGCTAGAGCTTCCCTGCGCATCGAAGACATCAGAATGTTGCTGCGGCATGCTGGCGGGAGATATGGAGGTCTGCGGCTGCGGCTGCTGTTCAATTGCAGGCGCCGGAATGGTTCCGGTGACGGCGGCAGTGAAGGGTGGAGGGCCGGCCATAGGGAAGTTGGGGTTTAGAGAACCCTAGCGACTGATACCATATACAAACAATAGAATTTTGGGAAATATTGCCGTACCCCATTGGGTGCGTTGAGGTTATATTTATACTAAAGTAGAGTTTACGGAAATTACATAGTAATCCCTATAATTACATTATTACCAACTTTCATGTAATTGAGCGATTGTGTGTCTTCTTCAATTACAATATATGCACACAGTAAAATGCTATGAAAGAATTTCATGATCTTGTCTTGAAATTTGTTGTCTGACTCTTTCCTACAGATGAACAATTGGCCCTTGAAAATTAAAGATGGATTTTTTCACTAATTAGTAACTGCAACTCGAGATAATTTGAAATAAGTTTAATTTTTTGCGAAAATTAAATGGTATATAATTAAATTGTGTTTACTTTGCTCGTCCGCATTACTTGATTCGACTTTTTCATTTTTCTTGTGTTTTCTCTTTCCAAATGTTGTGAATTGTGATGTTACCACGTATTTGTTAATTATTTATAGGGTTTATGAAGGATATGTATTGCAATTGGGAAGGGACTACGGCTTAATTTGATCTTATCCATAAGAGCATCGGCATTGCAGCATAGTCTAGTCTAGGAAATACATGCCACCTCACTAAAATAGACATCCAAAGATTTATTTCTTCCACCAATGCATGTAGTCTTCTAATTGTTTTTGATGAGTTGGCACAAAAACGTGTGAACACTGTGAGGGGGAATGTCTGGTTGTAAAAAGTAGTGTAAATTTGCTGACTGGATAAAATAAAAATATAATGATAACTGAAAACTATTTTTGAGTATTTTATGCCGCTTTGCCATTGCAGTGAGATATATTTCCGGCAAAAATTGTAGCTATTACGCATATATTGCCCATCCCGTACGGTTTTGTCCGGAAAATAAGGCGAATGATGGTGGTTCATTTGATATACGAATCGAAGTATAAACTTTTGTTAATACAATATGACTGCTTTTGATTAATAGAAAAAAAAATTTGAGTGCTTTGATGTACTCCGTATAAATTAAAAGAGAGATTCAATTGATCTTGCATTGGAGGCTTCTTCCATAGTCCAATGTCCTGTCATCCCAGTTTTTAGAAAGCCTATTAGAAAGCCTATTGATTATTTGACATTTGGCATGTTTTATTTAGACTAGAAAGTACCCCATTGGTGATGCTCTAAGAGTTTTATTCAAATTTGAACTCCCTTGTACTACAATTAAGGGGTGTTTGGATCTGATTCTTAATACTGTTTCTGCTCTCTGAAGGAGCAGAAGTAGAAGCTGGAGTGTTTAGGTGAAAGTGCAGAAGTGATTCTGGTGCTTTAATTTACTCCTAGAATCAGTTTTTTTAGAAGCTGAGGGTGACCAGCTTCTGAAAACTAATTCTGCTTCTACTTAAAAAAAGAAGCAGAAGCAGAATCAGTTCCAAACACCCCTAAGTAGGGGTGGACTCGGGCCGGTTCGGGCCTGGGCCCGGCCGAGCCTCGGGCCAGGAAAGTTGGGCCCGAGCCCGAACCGCCGGTGGGCGGTTCCAGTCCCGGTTCCGGGCCAAACCGGGCCGGGCCGGGCCGGGCCTAACCGGTTCTAATTTTTTTTTTGGCTCTTCTATTTAACCCCCAACCCCTCCCCCTCAACCCCAAACCACCTCAAATGGCCCAAAATACCTAATCCAACCCAAAACTTAAAAAAAAAATTCAAAAAAAAAAAATTAAAAACCGGCCCGAACCTGGCCCGAACCGGCCGGGCCGGTTCACCAAAAACTGGGCCCGAGCCCGGACCGCCCAGCAGCCGGGCCGGGCCGAACCGAACCGGTGGACCCACCGGGCCCCGGGCCGGGCCAAACAGTAACCGGGCCAGGCCGGTTCCGGGCCGGGCCGCCCGGCCCGAGTCCACCCCTACCCCTAAGTATATCTCCGGTTACTTTGTCCATATTTGTACTGTTTTGTGACACTTTGAATTTAATATTTTAATGTAGTACGATTAGATTTCCCGTATTAAGCAGATGGTTGAAGAACTTTAAGCTAATTTGTAGTATACGATTAACTTAATCTATTCGATTATTCGGCCCATTAACTATTACTCCCTTTGTCCTCATTATATTGTCCTGTTTCACCTTTTCAGGATGTCCCACTAAATTTTCTCATACCATATTTGATAAAGTTTGTGTGGCTCAAAATCACTCTGTCTTTATTCTTATTTTATCAATTAATATCAACCACACAAACTCATTTTTCTTAAAAATCGTGACATCCTCTTCCGTCCCAATATAAAAGGGACGGAGGTAGTATTTGCCACATTAAATTGAATGTTTTAATATAGTTGTTAACAAATGAGGGAATGACATGCAGCTTTTCAAAACTGAGTTTTACCATACTCCGTATAGAACTATAGATGAGTGTGTTTTCAGTACTAACTAGTATTATAATTATTTGATTATTGTGGATAATAATTACTTATATTTTTAGTTTTTTATGTACTTTTATATGTTTAATAATATAGTAATGATACATGTTGACCGGGTTGACCCGCCGGGCCTAGCTAACCCCTGACCGGATCATTCGTCCGGATCACCTCCCAAACCGATTCTTGTAACATAGCTTTTCACATGAATCATGAATACATAAACATGAAAAAACTGAAAAAGGTGAAAAGGGGAATAAAATCGTCAAGAAGATAAAAGTAAAGTGATGAAACTTTTTTGGAAAAAGAAAAAATGATACATGATTTTTTTTGGGAATATTTATAAAAGGATTGATTAATGATTTAACGCTTTGCAAAGAAAAATAAATAACTTGAAAAAACAGACCAACCAAACAGGGACGGGCCCGGGCGGGCTTTTTTTCCGGTTACATGGGCCCGGAACCGGCCCGGGTTGATACCGGGTCCGGGCCTAACCGGGCCGGGCCGGGCCGGGCCCGGTTCAATGTTTTTTTTTTTTTTTTTTTTTTTTTGACTTTCTTGTTATCTCCCTACCCCCCCCCCCCCCTCACCCCCACGCCCCAAACCTCCCTAAAACACCCAGCCCTACCCTAGGAAAAGAAAAAAAATTGAAAAAACCAAAAAAAAAAAAAAAAAAAATGAACCGGGCCCGGCCCGAACCGCCCGGGCCGGTTCAACAAAAACAGGGCCCGGAACCGGCCCGCCCGACCCGCCAAAACGGGCTAAAAGCCCGGAACCGGCCAACCGGGCCCGGTCCGGTCCGGGCCCGCACAGTAGCGGGCCGGTCCGGTTCCGGGCCGGTTCGGCCCGGCCCAGTCCATCCCTAGGGACCATCGATTGCAAAACACAATTATTTAGACAATAATTAAAGAAGATAATTCAAACATATTTTCAAAAATAATTTTGATAAGTATATGATATAATGGAGTTAGTGGTAATCGTTATAATCTTGTAATTTTGTTAACGATTGAATTGTCTTCTAAAAATACTAATTGTTTCCTAAAATAGAAATGACAACCTTTATGACTTTATATGGACGTTCAAAAAAGAAAATCAAAATCTTTAAATGAGACGGAAGAAGTAGCATTTTCACATTAAGGCGGATATATTCTAATAAAACAGTGAAAAAAGGTAGATTTATTCATTTCCATTTTCTCAATATTCAAGTGACGTTGAGATCCAACTTCAAGGGGAACAGCGATACAACCCAAAACCAGAAATCAACATAAAAACACCAATAGAAATACGAAGTTAAAGTAATAGGCTCCAAAGATTAATCTTGTTCTATAAATTTATACTCAAACAAGCCAGGTCATTTAATTAGTGAAAGTGTAGGATTTTATGCTGCTACATAATTTAGAGGATAACTCCCAAATTGAAGAAAACCAAAAAGAATAACATCGGCGAGGGACCCCTCTCATCACAGGAATCTCAGAAACAATGAGACAAGAACTTGATATTTAGAGGAAACGTAGAAATGGTCAAAATGGAGTGGTTACATCCTCTTCCCTGTAATCGAAATCACCATCTTGTAGCCAAACCCTGGAAGAAACTACACCATGAATCAGTGCGGACCTGGTGACATGGGAGACATCATGGCAGATTCAGGAGCGGTAACTACTTCCACAACTGGTGCTGATTTCTGCATGATAGATTCAGGAGTCGGCTCCACACCAGCAGGCATCTCGGGTTCCATTTGATCAAATTTGCTTACCCGTGTCCTCCTGCGATACCTATCACGGCTCGGACTACGGCTAAGGCTACGGCTTCGGCTCCGGCTACGGCTCCGTCTTGGGCTATAACTGCGACTGTAACTCCTGCTCCTGCTGCGACTCCTGCTTCGACTATAACTCCTGCTACTTCGACTTCTACTTCTGCTCCTGCTGCTGTAAGCTCTACTGCTTCTACTCATACCGCTAGATATGTTGTCCCTTCGGTTGTCAACAAAGCGGCCACCACTTCCGCGGCCTCTGCTACCGCGTCCTCCCCTTGAATCAAAACTGTTGAACCGGTCACGCGGGCCCCCACGGTCATTCCTTTCCCAACCTGCATTATTAGCCCCAGGAGAAACTCGCCCACCACGGCCGCCGAAATGACCATCCCTCATCCCCCCACGACCCCCACCAAAACCACCATCTCTCCCACCACGGCCCATAAAACCACCGTCCCTCCCACCGAATCCCCCGTACCCACCACCACCAAAACCACCATCCCTTCCTCCACCACGGCCGCCAAAACCACCATCCCTTCCCATCCCTCTTCCCCCGAAACCACCATCTCTCATTCCTCCTCGACCACCAGAATCCCAGCGCGACCGGACACCACCATTATCCATACCTGGATCAGAACGGTTCATCTCAACTCGATCCTTGACAAAGCTAGGCGGGCCACGTCGGGCAATCTCTCTGATTTGTGGAGGCACCTGCTGGTTGGCACCCTCCAGGACTTTCACGAGATCAGCAGCATATTTCCAGTCTTGATCTGAAAAAAAGGTATATGCAACGCCTGTTGCCCCTGCCCTTCCAGTTCTCCCAATTCGGTGAACATAATCCTCGACCCCGGTTGGAAAATCATAGTTGATTACTACCCTGCAAAAACACTCTCAACAAATATTATTAGTAAAAATATGAGCTAGAGCCTGCAAAGAAGAAAAGATTATTATCGACAAGTTGCACATTTACACGCAGATGTAAATAACAAATAGCAAAATTACCACTAATAATTTACACCGGTATCATAGTTAACAAACAAAATCCTCACCTTACATCACGTACATCAAGACCCCTAGCAGCAACATCAGTTGCTACTAGAATTGGGGTCTTCCCAGATTTAAATTGATTGAGGGCCCAATCCCTCTCAGTCTGAGACTTATCACCATGAATGGCAATAGCACCAAAACTACGGCCAATGCTTCGTGCAAGCTGGTCACACAATCTTTTTGTGGAGCAGAATATTATAATTTTAGAGCCTCGTTCTTGGGATAGAAGAATCTGCTCAACCCGTCTCTGCTTCTCTGCTTGTGGAACTATCTCAACATACTGTACAGAAGGGTATTAGTGATTTTTTATGAAGAAAATCATTTACCGTGGCTTTGATAATATCATAGCACTAAAGAGAGGAACACGCAGAAGGGTATGAATTTATTTTAATAAACATATAATGCAGTTTTATTACCAGAATCTAGGTTCTTCATTAACAGTTTTACTAACATATTTGTCATTGTATGTATATATTACTCCGTATGTGTGTATAAAGCTGGACTTACATATGGTAAAGCTGGAAACAAACTAACTTTAGCATAAACCCAAGGCAGTCAAACTGGAGATCACATGTAGGATTGTGTAGAGAAAATAAAACCGTAATATACAAGATGGTAAAACAGATCGTAAAATCGTAGACATATACATATATATATAGCATACATATATAATATATTTAATCATACATTAATATATATAATTCTTTAAGCAAGGTAATCTGAAGTAACATGTTTAAAGTTGAAACATAGTATAAAAGCCGCAAGTATGAAACTATGAATGGTATAAACAGAGTACAAGCCTCCTAGAGAACTTCCCACTTGAGACTTTTTTCTCACATTACCAACATCAAACTCTCCCACTTCAGCTTGTTTATGGTTTTTTGGATTTGCAATATTTTATTCCAAGATAATTAATACTTAAGCGATTGAGAAGTGCTTCCATCATGACTACTACGACTTTTTTGCTTTTACCCAAGCAAGCTTACTATTTTAACAATCTATTGGACAATCTGGGTCACAACAGTTACATAGGAACATAAAATCAGGCAATTCTAGTACCCTGTGACCTGGCCCCCGGATCGCAATTTGGACTAACATGCACAAAACCAGTCTACAATGCTCCATGAGTAGTATAACAGAAACTTAAATTGAGCAAAAAACTAAAAGAAAGCTGAGCTACCAACATCATAAAAAGACGAGAGAGAAATGATGAACTAGAGTGAAAGAAATAAGGTTAAAAGAAAAACAGAGAAACGCTACATAATTTGACTAAGACCCATACCCTAAGCATAACCATCAGTACGAGTATTAGCCATTTTCCAAAGAAAAAAAAAAAAAAAGGTACGTCAACAAGATGTACTTGCCTAAGTGGAAATTTGGAATAGTCAAATATTTTTTCCTAAATGGAATACCCATTGTCATGGGAAATTTTGTCATCCTAAAAAACATGCTTCATGTGGCTAGTGTTGGTAACACTATCCTATTTTAATTTAATTAATTCCCAGGATCAAAGTAACCTGATTTCTTCCACCATTTGCAATGGAGCTAAAGATTCATTATTTTTTGGCTTGAGAATATGATGGAATAAAGCAAAATGGTTCACTAAATTGTCTGCGCTTCTTTGTTATGAAGCAGCAGTCAGTCCATGCAATTTTGGACGCGATTTTCACTATGGGTCATCCGGAAACAGTCTCTCTGTGCTTTAGTACAGGGGTAAGATTACGTACATACAACCCCCCCTTACCCCACCGTAGGTGGGAGCCTTTGCGGCACTAGGGTAAATGAAAATGATGATCAAAGTAACTTGATTCACCTGGGTGATGGACTTGTTGGCTTCAAGCTCATTGACACTGCCAATGTTCACTTGGACAGGTGCTCGAAGAAGATCATTAGCTATCGCCCGGACTTCCTTAGGCCAGGTTGCTGTGTACATAAGAGTTTGTCTACTAGGAGGTATTAAATTCACAATCTTTCGAATCTGAGGCTCAAACCCCATGTCAAGCATTCGATCAGCCTCATCAAGAATCAGAAGGGAAACCTGCCGAAAATCAATCCTCTTCATCTCAAGTATATCATTGAGCCTGCCAGGTGTTGCCACAACGATGTCTGCTCCTCGTTCTAGTTCTTTTAGCTGGGGACCCTTTTGAGCACCACCATACAAGCACTGAAACAGCAATGATGCATCTATAGTTCAACACCCAATAACAATAGTACACACTGGCTAATCAATTAATACACCTAGCTACTTACTGTGCAAGAAACCCTTGATGACCGTCCAAATTTTAGTGCTTCATCTTGGATTTGTGTAGCTAGCTCACGTGTTGGAGCTAAGACCAATACAGTTGGTCCATTCTGAGGATTGTTACGCCTTCGCGAAAGCTGGATGAATGCAGGAATAAGATATCCCAGTGTTTTGCCAGATCCTGTTTTGGCAACTGCCACAATATCTCGGTTTTGTAGTGAAATGGGCCATGTTTGTGCTTGAATTGGTGTAGGAGATGCGAATCCAGCCATATGAATCTGCAGGAAAATTACACATAATTAGTATCGATAAAGACCTGATGGGGAGAGCATTCAAGGAAGAATATGTGTAATATTAGAAATACAAGATTGAGTTAAAATAATGGACCAAATATTGAAAACAAACAAATTAAGTAATTAAATAACTAATATTGTAAAATGGACAAGGATCCTAAATTAAACTGGAAGGAATACAGTTGCTTACAGAAGCAACTCATCAAGGCAACAAAATAGAGCAATTAAAACAGAAGATGCAGGGCCAATAAGCTAGAAATCCCAGTCACATATTTTGTTTTTTTGGATGAAGGGCCAACTACCCTTCAAGAAGCTACGCAAGAGGCTCCAACTATCCAATTTGCAGCCTCAAAAACTCAATATACTGGTTGTGGAAGTGTATGAGCATTTCAAGCAATACAGCGTACGACATGTGCTCCTCCTCCGGAGCAGATATCGCACCTGCGACAAGTGACAACTGTTAAGCTTGATGCAATCTAATAAAGATAAATATTACACAGATCCAAAAAGAACCACTCGGGTGCGGTAAGTCTCTGTAGATCTTATGTTGAGAATAGCACACTTACATCTCTAAGTATTTCTGGAGGAAAGCCAGTAGCTTCAAATGTGATGAAAGGATCCGGAACATTTTCTCCCTAGACAGTGGAATTGTAGCATATCAATATCAATTCTAAAAATTAACTGAATTCAAAGAAAGATCAAATCCAACTGCAACATATAAAGGACTGTGACTTTAAACACACTAATCACTACCTGTTACAGATTTTGAAATCGCACAACAGAGCAAGATCAAAACATGTAGAAAATCATGAATTTCACTGAGACCGCAAAGGAAATCACAACAAATTCCACTCATTGTTTGTAATTGTGCAATGCAATTGCGCCCCATGGAGGGCCACAGCTAATTCTTAAAATATGGCGAAAAAGGAATTGCATATGGCGCTGGGAATGTGGCATACACGATATTGCAATGGGCCGTGCGCAATAAGGCGCTGAGAGGTGTATGCAATAGAGGAGGTCAGGGTGTAAGGGTATTAATTGCGCCCAATCGGCCCACTTTTTTATTCTTAGAATTAATATATTCTGCATTCATGATCCCTATTTTCAAACCACTAAATAGTGACAGATTTTGATTTTATTATGATGAAGAGTTCTGAAATGTATACTATTCTGTGGTACTTTGAACTTATTATGTTGCTACGATTATGGCCACATTATAATTTATTTTAATATGACATGTCATGACTTTCGATAAATATGTTATTTTACTTTTTATTGTGTTTATATACACACACACACTATGTGTGTGTATTACACCTCAGGCATGGGCTCATTGCGCAATGAGACTTACGCAATGTGCAATTTTAAAAAACGCCAGGAGTACGCAATACACAATTTCAAACCTAGTGCAATACCCATCATCCATCCAAGCTCCATCAATGATAAACAGCATTAACAAAAATAGAGAGATTATACAAACCATTGTCGTGATTTCATGTTTTTTACGGTAATCCTCAGCATCAGAAGGTCCCATAGCTGCTGCAGGGGGACGCATTTGGGCATGAGTTGGAAACTGGGGACCACCACCACCGGTTGCTTGACCATACATATTATGCATTGCTGGACCTCCAGAACCATTATATGCACCATGAAAACCAGGTGCTGGATTCTGCGTTGCTAGATCAACGGTCCTCATTTCCTTATAAGCACAAGAATAATAATAAGCAACAAAGCAAACACCAATCTTATAGTTTTGTTCATAGAAACAAAGTAAGAAATGAGGGCATGTGATTGTTGATAAATAAACTTAATTACTCACAAGAAAATTAGACCACGTAGTTGACCAATAACTCACTCAAAAAAGTAATAAACAAACAAAAAAACAGCAACGGAAGTTCGGTATATGTGGATATGTGATGATGGGGAGAATTCTCAAATTGGAGGTAAAACCTCCATTGGAGTTAAAACAGAAAACTTACATGCTGAGATCTTGTGTGTGGTATTGACGCGAGCATGGGATGTGAAGCCTGAGAAGGCATGGCATGGACGTCCTTAACAGTATTATTATCATAAAACGTATTTCCTACTCTTCCGTGCGAGTTTTCTTCATATCCTGTATTTGATCCAAGTGGAGGCAGTTGACCATGTGATGGACCCATCTGGCTTTGGAACCTGGAAGTATGTTGGTGGTGCAGTGAATCTGGCCCGTTGTGCATCCAATGAGTTTGAGATGCTGCCTGCTGCATACTAGCAGAAGGGCCACTAAACTGCATTGGTTGAGCAGGTTGTGCAGCCATTTGAGGGCCTAGAGAGGGGTTAGCTCCGGGAGCTGAGGTCTGGGCAGGTGCTGGCTGAAAGGCGTTCATTGGTGAGAAGCCAATTTGATTGCCTTGGGGGAAATCTACATCCTCTCTAGGACGGAATTCCATGTTATGCTCTTGTTGGTGGGGAAATTGTTTTCCTTGCATCATATGTTGCTTCTGTTGATCAGAAACGTTATGAGCTTGGGGATTCATGTTCTGGTGAGTATACAAACCATGTGGTGTTGGGTGGTGAGTAAATTGAAAATCTGGAGGTTTTCCTGTCTGCATTCCTTGGAATGGCTGCATTTGCTGTGGAATGTGCTGCAACATCGGTTGAGAAATAGGAGTCCCTGATTGTTGTGTAGGCATTTGGTGAGTTGCCTGTTGGGTCCCATGGGGCCTATTGTGGTGCATCTGTTGTTGCATAGAAGAATTCACATGCGATCCCTGCTGCTGTCCAGTTGAACCTTGTTGCAAACTTTGGCCTACATGAAGGCTTTGATGCTGGCCTTGACCATCACTTGGTTGCGCAGCATTAGCGCCCGGTAGAGGAGCAAGTTTAGGAGGTTGACCAAGTGGTAGCGGGGGAGGCAAGGCTGATGGCTTCTCATACTGTGTAACGTTAGTTTCAGGATTCCAATAGTACAGCAATCCAGTGCTACCATCAATTAAACCCTTCCAAGGTAGGGGCAAAGTTGGATCATCCGGTGCATAACGTGGTCCAGTAGAAGACGTTGCAGCCTCGGCCGTGGCCATGCTGCTACCCAAAGAAGCTGACAAAACCATTATCAATTAGAGCATAAGCACAGTAGTTGCAATTAACATATGAAATTAATATTAATAATCGTCTAAGCCATATACAACATCAGCATCAAAAGAAGATAGCTGACTCAAAAACCAATAAGAATCGGGCGATGCTTACCTGTGAAGCACAGATGCGGCGAACCTAGTTGACCGGATACGAGGTCAAAGCCCTCGGACACGGCCGGGATACGACGGCGACGGCTCCGTTCGTTTGGAGTAGAGTTCTTTTTTACGTCAGACCACACCAGACGCAGAACAGGAGCCGGGTTATGATTTGGGAGAAGTAGGCAATCGGGTCGCGATTGTTTGAGCTGCCAGCAACGACAAATTTGACTTCGGCGGCTATTTTATTCAGTGGACTGGAGATGAATGGTGAAGGCAGGAGGCGAGACAGCAGCTTTGAAGTGAGCGGTAGTCTGATGCTCGGATCTGCGTAAGATCGTGATGCGGCAATTGATTTGGAGACTTTCTACTTTTCTAGGGTTGCTTGTGTTGTTTACCTGCAATTGATCGTCTAAACCCCTGTTATTTTACCCACTTTATATTTTAGCAGCCTAATTGATTCTTGAAATTGGATGGATGAAAACTTCATAAAGGTCAAATTCATAAGTACTATAATAAAGTTTTGGAAAAATTGATAAGAATAATCTCACTTTTCACTGGTTTTCTCATAATAATCTTACATTTACACAATCTCGGAATAATCTCACTTTTGCACCTCATCTTCTTTCATTCGACCTTGAACAGGTTTTTTTACTCTTTCTTTGAAAATCATATAAATAATCTCACCTTTCACTTTTTTATTATATTTTTATAAATGTGAGATTATTTATATAAGAATTTCAAAAAAATGAAAAAAACTTGGTCATGGTCCAATGAAAGAAGATGAAGTGCAAAGGTGGGATTATTTTGGGATTATGTAAAAGTGAGATTATTATGAGAAGATCAGTGAGTGGAATTATTCTTTTCAATTTTTCCTAAAGTTTTTATATAGTCAAATTCATTGTGCGTTGAGAAAAAGTCAGTTTTAGTAGTATAATAAAGTTATGAAAGGGGAATTTCAATAACTAAAATTAAATGAAAGCAAAATTGCAATAAAAGAAGCTTAAAGTTTAAATTCTAAAAATAGAACTAACTCTCCCTATTATACCTTTTCCAACCTTTATAAGATTGATCAATAGTTTTAATTGGCTTTTTTAAAATAACTTGTTACCACGGATTAAAATGACTTGATTTATTGTGTTTGTCAAATAAGCATATTTGTATGATACTTTTAAGTAATACATTGGAAACAATAGAATGATGTATTTGACATTCTCTTCTTTTTTATGATAAAACAAGTCAATAATTAAAATTATATATATGAAGAATAGTATATCTATCTAAATCACTTTTTCAAAGTATAGGAATCAGTTGTGATACAATTAAAAATCGTCAATATCTTACCGATGTCCTTTTTCTTAAACGGAGCCTAAATGCTTCATTTTTTAGTCCAACCAAGCCTACCATACTAAGGGCTAGTATTAAAATTCCCCCAAAAGTCTGTCCTTGTCACATCACACTCCAAATTTTGGACGATTCCGGTCATTTATCCAGGTGAAACGAGGCTATCTCTATCGGGAGAGATGCTGAAGAAATCCCAACTTACTCAATATATCTGACAAGCACTATAAATAAGCGAGGTGTCCGTGTGTTTCACACAAAAATATAATATTTATATCTATTCGTATAACTTGATGAGTAATTTAGGGTAAAGAGAATCGAGGGCTATAGAGATAGATTATTATATGTGATTGTCATTAGATTTCAATAATGTCAATCATGTTCACAATCCGGAATGATGTATCTATAGTGCACTGATATTAGAAAACATTATGTTGCTTATACAGGCGAGATTGTCTCTTCATCAATCTTGAATAGTACCTTATATTTGAACTTGTTAAGAGACATACATGTCATCGACGAGACTAGTGATTATGTAAGCGCTAAACAATTTGAAGGCGATCTTCAGTTATATTAATACGCCTATTCTTGAAGTTTTCACTAAAATGCAAGATTGAGAGTACTAGGTGTTAGGTTGCGAGTATGCGGTACCAGTAAGTTTATCAGTCGACGATGCAATCGAAATGTGGCTTTTCGCCTGTACTATAGGGGGGTATGTTATATCGGTAAATGCAACGATACACAAGTGTCATCAGAACCAAGGTCATGTGTTTGTTTAATATCTATATATACTCCCTCCGTCCCAATATAAAAAGCACATTTGCGTTTTCAAACATTTTTAGGGGGAACACTGTTTAGACACTGTTTCACACTGTTTTGTATTTGGAACATGAGGTTATGTGCCTTGACTGGAGTAATTATATTAACATCAAGGAGCAGACTGTTCAATTTCTTTCCTTTCTAACTCAAAGAGAAATTATGGGAATTCTTCGTTGTATAGGTCTCAATCTCCTTGTAGTTCGACAATTTCTTTTTGAATGATATTTGTTTTATATAGTCAATTTTCTTTCCTATGAATGTCCAATCTCTTTGCTAGGGAAGACTTATGTGCGAAAGTTTCTTCATTCAGAATCGAAAAAAAAATCATCTAAAGTCTTCTTCTTGGAAAGTAGTATGACAAGAACATGGAGAGGTTCCCAATATATGACTAGTAATGAGAAAGTGATAAAACGTATGAGTTGTTATGGGACAATAAAAGAAAAAACAGGACATATAACCTATTACTATGCATGACATGCACCATTACAATAGGAAATTTAACTGTCTAGTCATATAATGGGTAAAATCAAGCATTTTTATCACACACGGTAAATCTCTCATGTATTAAATGATTTTCCTTTGTACGAAAAGATTTAATATCTATATGTACTCCCTCCGTCCCAATAGAAAAAGAGCACATTTGTGTTTTCAAACATTTTTAGGAGGAACACTGATTAGACATTGTTTCACACTATTTCACATTGTTTTGTTTACCAAAAGGAGAAATATGTCTTTTATATTGGGACCGAGGAAGTGTATAAAAACAAAATAGTGGCAAAAAAGTTTATGCGGGAACACTATAGCATTTTGGGAGCATTCTGGGAGCATTTCGGGCGGACTGTTGTTGGAAGCACACAAGTGTGAACACAATTGGACGCCAACATATGCGGGTTGTGGTTCCCAAAGAATCAAGAAACTCATTAAATGGATTCAGCTCAATAAATAATACAACGGACAATTGGGCGGCAACATATTAATGCAATTGGGTGGCAACACATTAATGCAAATATACAATTGGGCGGCAACACATGAAGATATTAAAGTCTTCACAATCTACCAGGTAGGAACACCTTCTATTGTTGATCCTTTAAAAAAGGGGCTATTACAAAGGAAATTCATAGTCTTCAAGAGATGAACGGCTCAAAACACTCCTTCATAGTCTTCAACAACCTGCAAAATGAACACTTATTTATGCAAATGGGATCATGAGGAAATCACCTTAGTCTTTACTAATATGTAATACTACGTATATAAGATCTGAGTGCTCTTTTCTCTGTGGTTTTTTGTTGTGTTTGTTGGCTATTTTTATACCCATGGAAATTGGAAACTAAAAACTCAACAATATACTACTTATAAGTTTATAACCACTTCTTGAATGTAGATAAGTATTGAAATTGTCCTTACTGATGTTTTAAGTCCTTTGGTTTCCAGAAATACGGCTGTTCGGTGTAATTGAATCAATTTAGTGGCTTTGTACAACTAATTACACTGTGTGATTATGGGGAACCTAAAAGATAAATTTGGTAATGATATTTTCAATGAACACATAGATACACTATTTCCTCAATCCTATGAGTATACATAACACTTACACCTAAAATCACATACAAACCATTTAGTAAAGAAGGTGAGTGCTTATTGAGTGTATTTTTCTCTTCTGCAGGGTAAGGGCCTCAATGCTTAACCACATTGTGGAGTTTCTTTTCAATTAAAGTAGAAAAATTTGCAGAGATGCAACTATGCAACACATTGCAAGTGTAACTGGCACAATTATTTTTACAACCACCTACACGATGAGAAGTAAACAAGCTGAGCGTAGCAAGTGTGGTTTTTGTATTCAGATTTCTTTCTTAAATAAAAAAGGAATTATCTTTTTATATTTTTCCTTTTAGTTTTTCAATCAAGGTAGGGTCGTAGGGATATGTCGCTTTCGGATGTTAATTACTATAAGTATGCATATCAAATGGTATTTTGATGAGAAAAAATCAAATAACTATACAATTGAATGGAAAAATTCAATAATCTGGTACAATCAGACAGAAAAAAACAAGGTTTCTGAAAATCATAGACTGAATCAGAAAAACACATTCGTGCGATTTTTGAAATAATTCAAACAAAATAACCAATTACAAAAACTAGACCTGAAGTAGGTTCATACTATAAAGATTAAGTAACATGTAAAATGAAAATAAATGCATATAGATATGGATCGTATACTTCATTACTTAATTGAAAGCGGGACTTAAGATGCATGCAAAAGAGCACACTTTTGGGCTGAATGATTTACCAATCTAAAGCCGAGGAGTAACAATGACGATACCAAGTGCTTTACAAAGGCGGTGATGATCGGTGGCGATGAAGATGATATGCATTGATTAGAGACGATCATTGGAAACTGAGTTCCATTTTGCCCTATTGTGGGTTAGGCAGTATATTAATTTCTGAACTTTGCTCAATGGGCCACTAGATTTGGAGATGACCTGGAAATATGTTTAGTTTATTTGAATTTGTTGATATAGTTTAGACTTTAATTAGCCTTTTGCAATATTGCTTTTTACCATTTAGTTTTTCTTCCTCACTTGAGCATTAATTGAATTCATTTCTAGGGGAAATTCCAATCTGATGTTTAAATGACGAAGAATGGATTTGGGGAGATTATATTTTCCAATTAATTATTTTCCACTCAACTGTTAATTCATTGTTATAATTTTACTTTGACTTTTTGTCATACGTAGTATTATGTTGTACCACTAGTATTTCTTCTTCTCATTGTTTATTTCCCATCTCAAATTTGGCTTGATGATTTTTACTGGATTTCGTAATGTCATGTTCAAAGTTTAGGACAATCATTTTTTAAAATTGGAGTATTAAAAAAACAGTTTCCATTAATGGTTATTTGTATTCTAGGCTTTCACATGTTACTCATGGTACAAGGTTGAAAAATTGTATTCATGGAAAAGAGACGGAGTACTAATGTAAAAAAAAATGGTATACTAGTATACAAGAAAGTGTTTTAGAATTTGTGTAAAATAGATAGAGCTGTTTTAGTTAGCATGTTTTTGGCTTATAAGGTTTATCAATCAACCTTTTTACCAAAAATGTAAGGATGAATTTTTTTTAGATTGTATTTGCTGAAGTTACTTTAGAGTACTGCATGCCATTTTAGTAATTTTTATATAATTTATTTATTTATTTTATTAATAAAATATACGTAGTACTACATATTTTAAATGTAATTTTTACATAAATCTGCAGATCAGCCTATCCAGCTACTTGAGCCAGACTTCATAAGTTTTAGCAGAACCAATCGATTCGGCCGATTTTAGTATTACCAAACAGGTTCATGATATTTCGAGTTTTATGATGTTATTCATTGAATTTAATTATCTTTTATCTATAGGGGTTATATTAGTTGTAAATATTTAGAAAATAATATCTCGTGCATCGCACGGGTACTATACTAGTATTCAAATAAAAAGACTATCATTCTTATCATGAATGAGTAGTCATCAACAAAATAATAATAATTGATGACATGTCACATTCCAACAACAATATTAATACACAAGCATTAAAAAGTTCAATCTATAAACAACAATATGAAAAATTGACTAGTAACTTGCCATTAGTAAGGTAAATTGCGCGAAACATTTGTGTGTGTGTGTAGAGAGAGGGAGAGAGGGTTTAGATCAAATACAAAAGTCTTAACGTGTAAAATAAGAATTAATTTCAGCCATCCAAAATGTCAATATGATTCATGATAAACCTTTTCTGATGCTGTCATGTATAGATGTTGGAAAAGTGCATCAAAAAAGGTTTAATCAAAAAGTGTATTAGATAAAGGTTATTGTGCATCAGACCAACACCGTTTGAACGGTTGAGATTCATTCTTATTTTACACATTAACGTTTTGGTTCAAATAAGAACATGATCTTATGAGAAAAATGAGAATGAATCTGGACCGTTAGATTTGTTTTATTTGAAATTCAATGTGCATTAGATGAAGCTGTAATGTGTATTAAGTGAAATTGAAATGTGCAACACAAAGGGTCCAATGTAGTGGCATTATGTGAACCTAAATTGTGCATTAGGTTTATTTGAAATGTGCACTAGATGAAACTAAAATGTGCGGAATAAAAGGTACGATGTGATGTTATTTTTGTACCTTTTATTCTGCACATTTCCTTTTCACCTAATGCACATGTGAGTTTAATTTTTTTTCTGCACATTTCAATATCATCTAATGCACATTTCGGTTTCACCAAATGCACAACTCAGTCCCACACAATTCAATCCAACGGTCCAGATTCGTTCTTATTTCTCTCCTAAGATCCGTTCTTACCGGAACCGGTCCCTATATATATATATATATATTGGAGAATACCATCAAATGATCAAATGAGAATACCATCTTAGGAGAGAAATAAGAATGATTTTGGAGCGTTGGATTTTAGCATTATGCATCATGTAAAACAGAAATGTGCATATGAAAAATTGGAAAATGTGCATTTCAACCGTGCAAAAGTTTACACGTAAAAGTGCACATTAGAATTTTGCATTACTTTAACGATAAATGTGCATTTTCGTGAATGATAAAGTGCATCATTTTGGAGCGCACGTTCTCATTTCTCACGTTAAGAAGTGTTCTCACCGGAACCGCACCCTGTATATATATGCATGTGTGTGTGAGCTAGGGGGAGTCTATTCAGCATACACCATCTCAAGTTAATCACAAAGTTTAAACATAAATATACATATTTGTATACGTAGAAGACTTATAGTATTTGATTTATGTATTTTATGATTCTTCATTGTTCATCTACCCCTTCACTTCGTAAAGTGAGCTCAAACGTAAAATGATAAGCTCATTTTTCAATGACTTCTCAGGTGGAAGTTGAAGGTCATTATGTATGAATTGATGAACATGTTATATGCAATATACTGATGTAAACGAGCAATTTACACCGCACAAGAAATACATCTTGTAAATACATATAAAATGAAATGAAACGTGTACCATGGAGAAGTTGGATAACTCTCATAACGTCATCATCATCATCAACATTATCATCATTACTCTTGTGCCACAATGGCTCCAACCTACGGGTAACGTAAGGGTCAGATGTACATAGTCTTACTCTTATACTAAAGCACAGAGAAACTGTTTTCGGATGACCCATAGTTAAAACAGACTGACTGTTGCTTCATTGCAAAGAAGCGCAAACAATTTAATGAGTCATTTTGCTTTATTCCATCATATTCTCAAGCCAAAAAATATGAATCTTTGACTTCATTGCAAATGATGGAAAAATAACTCTCATATTGTGAACTTAAAAAATTGAACATAAACACCATGAGATAACAAATCATTTTTGAAGATCTATTAAGGAGACAGTATAATTACTTTAAACTTTTTAATTAAGCATACATTGTTTTTATAATTTCCTAACAATATACATTTTTAATGTCATGATTGTATGTCTTTAATATATTTTTTTGTAACTGAGGTGTCTAACGTACGGTATTGGAAAGAGCAGTGTGCAGACAAGACAGTTTAGGAAAATGACAACCATGGACGAATATGAGGAAGAAAGTGGATGGACAAGGAAGCAGGTGGGCTCTCCGGTAGTTGGGACTCCAATCACTGGAAACGGTAAAATTTCCTTCCTGTACAGATGTAATGGCATCAATCTCACGTCCAAGTAAAGGGGACTCAATGAAGGATATTGGTATAAAAATATATGTGTTTAACTTCTTCCATGTCATAGATATGAGACGTCTGTTTGCAAATAGATGTTGGCTTTTTTAACTGATCTTGTTAATTATGCATACTTTACCATCGAGAGCTTAGCCCCTTAAGATTCCCCTAGCTGTTTGATAAGTCCGTATTTAGACACGCATTTGATGCGTGTTGGGATCGGGTTTTTATGGTTTTCCTAGCTTTAAGGTGTTGCAAGTCTCACTTTTAGCTCAAGTTATGTTTATTAGGCGTTGGTTCGAGTTTTGTGTCAGTTGAAGTCAAAATCAGGAATTTAGAGTTCAATTCGGCACCGGCGTTTGAGGAGAAATCGGGATGATTAGAGATGCATTCGAGAGTGGATTGAGAGCTTTGGAGGTCACCGGGAGGTTCACGATGAAGATTTGATGACAAAAGAGCTCCAGGATTGGCTATGGGATTAAAAAGAAGATGAATGAAGCTTGAAAACGACGATCAGGATGACCTTCTGTCAATCGTTCAAGCATATCTATTTGTAGAAGCATCCAATGCACACGATTCAAGTTCCATATGAAATCCAACTTCAAGGGCTACAAATCATATGAAGACACAATTTCGAGAATATGAGAGGAAGAAGGTAAAAACAGACAATGAAGTCAGATAATCCCTGTTGCAATTTCAGAATGCGACCTTCCACCGGTTTGATCATATATCTTGATTGGATGATTCAAATCCAATTCAGCAAGTTGTGGTAGATAGAGGACTTCATTATCTACGACTTTCATCAAGGAAGTTTTGCCAAATTTGGAATTTTGACGCATGCCGTACGTAGGGCAATGCACGATCGTGCGTCTGAGGCGAGAAAGCAACCAGGCTACTGCCATGTACGCACGATCGCGCGTACCCTCGTGCGTGGCAGGGTACACATGATCTGCGTACCCCGAAACGCAGATTTCAGCCCCTTTTTTGTCCCAGTTCAGCCCAAACTCATCTGTTTTCTTTAAATAAGGTCTCTCTTCTCCTGTTTAAGTGTTACGAACATTACGGAGAGACCTAGGGACGAATTAACTTACATTTTTATCATTGTTTACTCCAAGGCCCTGGGATTATTTGTAAGTTCATCTTTTTAATTAATGACAATTAATTCCATTCTTCCCAATTCTGTTGAATCTTCGATTATGAATTGTGAGTAGTTTAATTAGGGATTTGGGGTTGATGAATGGGTTGATCATGATGTATGGCTAGATTCTTGATAGATTAATTCCATGAATGTCATTTAATTTGTGTTTGAATAATTTAACTGATATCTTTTGTAACCTAGAACGGCCGTTAGAATTACAATTGTTTGTAGAATAAGTTAAGAGAGATCTAATTTATTCTAGGACACATTCACACACATTTAATCGTTCGCTAAGAGATTAGTAGCGATAAATGGGCCGTAAGTTCGCTCGTCTTGATAATAATTTAGGATCCTGTCGCATGAGAGATCAGCATGGTCCCCTAAATTATTGTACTTTACGCCGCGAGAGCGGTAAGAACTTAGTAATGATTAACTAGGCTCAATTAAATTAATTTCATGTAATTAGGCCTGATTTGCAAGAAATCTGGTTACCCCTGGAATCAATCTTTGTTCCCTTCGTCATTAATTTGAGAGAAATCAATCTTTTTATTTAATCACTCATTCACATTAGTTTGATTTTCATTCCAATCATATCTCGCACGACGCATTTATTTTATTTATATTGTTTTAATCACTGAATTTAATTAATCTTGATTCCCTTTTGTCCGTCCCTGTGGAGATGATACTCGTACTTACACCACTATATTACGATCTATTTTAAGTGCGAGAAAACTCACATCACTGCTGCATATTCTTGGGTTCAAGTTTATCATTTATCGATAAGTTTTTTCTATGAAAGTGGGAAAATGGACTAGGGATTCTTTAAGAAAACTAGTTGAAGTTGATTACAATCAATTTGAAGACTTTTGCAAATATTATATGTTAATAAGAGTTTGTTTGAATATAGGTAAACCAATGAGAAGGAAAATGAAGTTGCAAAAGAGTAGGCTCTATCCTTCCAAAATCAACGTGTTGACTGTGTTGCTCCTCAATTGACCTCGTTGACCATCTAGCTCCACTAATTGACTTGCAAAATAATCACTAAAAAGAACTAAAAATATATTAGTGTCTCGAGACGCGTCAGACGCTGTCCTAAGGAATTATTTCCGGCGTACGGAAATTTCCCCCAAGATATAATGAGCCCTTCGGTTATAAGAACCGGTACCAGAACTAACGAGAAGAAATTGAGTACATAAACCCAACAATAAAAGTGTATTTGTTAAAGCCCTACTATATTTCTTTTCAATAGTAAAGCACCAAATAGATCTCTCTATGCCTTCATATGCATGCATGTTTTCATACATACGTATATGTATATTTTTGGCCAGTAGTAAAAAATCACTCCATCGTTACATGCAATTAAGTACATGTATATATATATATATATACATACATGACCAATCCACTAGCAAAATGTTAGGATCGAATGTAATTTAATAATATTATATTTTCTCTTTCACTTTGAAACGTTCATAGTATTCAATAATATAATAAATATGTAATCAATATGTGTTGGAACATATTGTTTTGTTGATGACAAACAACTAGTGTTACTTTTGATCTATAAGTGATTGCAGGAAAGGAAGTTAAGTCGTGCTTCGTTTTGTTGATGACTATCCACACAGATGGAACGACGGACAGAACCACTCCCAGGTCCACATGGACAAATTATGTTTATATTGATCACTAACCATGCAGGTGGATAAAGTGATAGAACTACGATGTGTTCTAATATGAACAATGGACAGAATTGTCCCAAGTCCTACATAAGATATTCATGCCCATAATTAAATATGTGTCTCATGTGTGTTAATATCTTTTCATATTTGATTTGATATTTTGATTGAATGCATTAATACGTATAGCTCATGGAAAGTGTTATTACTATCTTTATAATAGTGGATCGATGCTTTTAGATTTGCTAGAAAAAGTAGTTGTCTTACTTTAATATTAAATAAATATTATTACTTTATTGCTAAGCATATGCATTGATTGGACTTAACATTTATGGGCTAATAATGGCTTGCTTTATGAAAGTTGACCATGTGATTCCTATAATTGATAAAGTAAATATTTTCTTTCCATAAAGCTATCTTTGATTAAAATATTTTAAATGGTTGTTGGCATGAACCGTAGCTTTTTTATAAGGCTATAAAAGGCTATCTTACTTAAATGGAATAATTTTGGTGGATTGTCTAGGATATGATTTGATTGCATCTCCTACTATACGAATTTATCTACATCCATGATTGAATATTTTAACAAATATTTTTGAATAGAATATTGCTTACCTAGTGTGCACCGTTGCTTCTTGCTATAATAGGAAGAGATATTCTTTGCTTTCCATATTACCTTGAGACCGTTGTATGCATTAGATATTCTCTCAATTGACATATTCTTATGTGCTACTAGAATATCTTGTGTCTATCAATATAATTGACATATGCCTTTAGCTCAAACTATGAGACATATTATTCAAGGAAGGTAATTCAAAATATCAAGGAAAGTCCAAATATTCAACCAAGGAAAGGAGAGGCTACGGATGCTATATATATTAGACTGAAGACGAAAGGGGTGTGCTTAACCAGAGAAAGGGGTGTGCTTAACCAGAGAAATATCAAGAGACAGGCTCGAGAAAAATACGAAGTTCAAGGCATCTGAAACTGCCCACTCAGAGTTCTAGATATAGTTTCTTCTTTCCCTTCTTCATATTGTAATGGGGTTTTGAGGATTGGCTAAGAGTAGCCTCCTCGGGTTGGTTTGTGTTGTGAGAGCTTTGTTGTAAAGCTGAGAGGCTCTCTACCCGCAAGGTAGAGAAGCGTAACTCTTCCTAGAGAGGATAGAGTTGGGGTGGCTCAAGGGTAGACTAGGAGAGTTTCCCTTGTAATCATTCAAAGGCTTTTTAGTGAAGTTGTTAAAATTCCTCCGAGGGAGGTCGAGGTTTTTTAATCCCTTTGAGCCAAGGGATTTTTCCTCGTTAAATTCTTGTGCACTTTACTATTTCGCATTTCCCTTTATCCCACACTAGAACTCGGCGAAAAACTGCCACGGTTTCACACACACACAATTCACCCCCCCCTCTTGTGTTGCTAACCGTTTTCATCAATATGGTTAAGACTTAGCTTTAACCGAGCATCCACTTTACGTTTGGAAAACTAAACATCAAAATGTTATTTTGCTTTATATAAATTATTTACGTAGTGTATTGAATGATACTGAAACATCATTGTTAAGAAAAAGATTAAGGATCACATCTAATACTATGTTAATAAAACCTCCAGCCATGAAAACTAATTTTAGGGCTATAGAAATAAGGGATAAAATAGTCTTTAAAGTCGTGATAAAATTTTTCAGAAAAATAATTAAAAACTTATTCATTTGAAATATCCCAAAATTTTCAACAAAAAGAAGAATGAGGAGGACCGGAGGAGTGGTTTTGAGTTGATTTCACCGAATATGAGAAATTTCCTAACTTTTCTTTTGCGTGTGATCTAATTGGCCATACAAATCAATTTTGTCCCCTGAGTTTGAAAAGGGAGAAGATGAATTAATTAAACCGTACAGAGTAGGGGGTGTCAGTCTGCCAGAGGTAGGGAGTGGGTGGACAACAAGTGGTTGGTTCAAGAAGGTTCACATGCAAGTAAATGGGAGACAAAGCGTGGGGAGAACGTCAAAACCAAGTTGAAGATAAGGAGGTTGGATTGGAACTCAGGAGTGGGACTAGTGTAAACTAGATTAGCTATAGTCATCCTATAAGTAGGGGCAAAGTCAATTATAGCAACTAGGCCGGACTGGACTAGGATGGTACAAAAATTTTTTTTGGAAAATTATTCGAATTTTTTAACACTAGAAATAAAGGCATTTTTTAAAATTTGTGGGGAGGACTGGAGCATTGTTGGCCCTCCCCTAGCTCCGCCCTTGCCTATAAGGGGAACATTAGTGATCTAGAGAGGGAGCGGGTATGGGAATATCAAGAAAAGGAAGCTCAAGTTGTTGGCTGGGGATATGGCTTTGGACAAGCCATAAAACGTGAAAGCTAAGGCGCGGATCATGGGTCAGGCTCACCTAATCTTCTAGTCAAATTTGCTCGTATTAATTCTCTTATGTCTTTTTGTTTGGTTTTATGTACACCTTTGTACTTTGGGCTTTATTTTCACTTTGCTATGTTTTTGGAGTCAGATGTTGTTTTGATGTTTTTTATCTGGGGATCAAGCTGAAAGTTATTGACGTGCACTTTGTCGTAGTGTGCACTCAAAATAATAATACAATACAACACTTATACGTAGTATAGCGTAGTAAGGTTCGTATCCACAGGGAAAGGAATACTTTTCTTTTTATAGAACTAGTAACAAAATGGGGTGTTTTAGTTTGATTTGGTTTAATAAATTAAACACGAAGATGAACGAGTTATGTGGTTTGACGTGCACTTTGTGGATACGAACCTTACTTCATTAATATAATGAAGTAAGGTTCGTATCCACAGGGAAAGGAATATTTCTCTTTTTAATTAACTAGTAACAAAAGGGGGGGGGGGTTTAGGTTTGAGTGATTTAATTTAATTAAATACGAAGATGAACGAGTTATGTGGTTTAAGTAATGAGAAGGAGACTTGGCTTTGCTTTTATCCACTTAATGAAATGTTCGTCGATCCCGGTTATATCTTTAACTATCTTCCTCTCGAATACTCAATCGAGGAGTATATCCAATTCATCGAGGGTAGTTATTAATAACGAGACGCGTTCATTAATAAAACTTACTACCGAGTTAATATAGAACACGCGCCGTATATTCACTCGATAGTAGCAATAAAATCAAGATGAAAACGATTGAGATTGATAACCTCAACACAAGCGGTTTATTGGTTTAATCAATATAATTAATTCCCCTTGGTTTATTAACCATGAAACGCATGCATTAATAACCCAAGTTTACTACCGCGAAAGGACCGAATTAATAACAAGCGTATTAATCGACCGATTCTAGTAATAATTAATATATGAAACAAAACTAGTTGATCCTTTAAGTAATGTTCAAAATATTAATATGAAATATGAATAGGAATTAATTAATACTCAAGGAAGAATATTAAAGAAGATGAATCCTACTATAGTTAATATCAAGATGTTAACTAATTGTCATCTTAGTAACACTCCCCAATATTAACATAGAGGAAGAAATAGCTATTACTATAACTAATGTCAAGATGTTAACTAATTGTCATCTTAGTAACACTCCCCAACATTGATATAGAAATAGTATTTAAAGGAAGAATTAATATTCAAGGAAGAAGATTAAAGAGAATAACTCACAACTTACAATTCATTAAGCTTCAAAGTAGCAAAACCAAGATGGAAGAGTTTAGCTCCTCATTTGGAGACTAAACATGATGAAAAATATAAAGAAAGAACTTGTCTAAACTGAGCTAAGAAGTATATGTGAATTGGTGATTTTATTGTGAAGGAAAGGGGTGTATTTATAGGCTTTTGGGAGCTGCAGGGTCTGATACCCGATCGGGTATATAGGATACCCGATCGGGTATCTTAGGAAATTGCCCAGAAAGTCGCTTTTCTGGGCATACCCGATCGGGTATGTCGGCATACCCGATCGGGTATGTGACAAATCTTCACGAAAATCTTCTCCCACGATCATTTGTTCTCGGATTTGATTTGGACAATCGAATCAAGTAAATACCCGATCGGGTATAGGCAATACCCGACCGGGTACATGAGTATTTTCTCCAAATCGAAATCTTTCTTGTCTCCTTGCACTTTCCTTGATCTTTTAAGGTCCAATCTTGATCCCTTGGATGATCTTTGACCTGTTTAGCTCAGAAAAATCCTAATCTAACTAAATTACAAATAAAAATGAAAATAAAATATTACACCAAAAGTGTGTAATTTCCACAACTAGAACTAATAAAAACTAGTTAAAAATACAAACATACAATCGGAAATTACATGAATATCAACTCCCCCACACTTAGCTTCTTTTCTCGTCCTCGAGTAAAGTCAAATGTTTAACAGTTCCAAGTCCTCAAGAGTTCAACAATCAACAAGAAGAAGCAAAAGACCACCAAGGATAAAACTTGAGTTTTACATTGAGTGTTTAGCTCAAAGAACAATATCTTCTTGGGTTTCATGGCCTTCTATGCTCATCTCTTTTCTTCTCCTCTTTTCATGTTCAAGAGATTAAATGATGTCCTGTAAAAACAAATATATCTCTCATATCTCACATTTTACCTAGGAGCCTTTTCAGGTTTTCATCCTAGCATCTCTTTTTTATTTTTCCATCCTTTCCACTCACTCAAATTTTTTATTAGCCCTTTTTGCTTAGATTGCCCATTTTTGGGTTTTCAACCTAACTAACATTTCTTTTTCTCTCTTTTTTTTTTTTTTTTTGCTCAAAAAAATAATGCCAGTTACAAGGTATCAAACTTAAGTACGTATCAATGAGTGACTCCCCCTCACTTAGTTCGAAGCACTGTCCCTAGTGTTCGTCTCCGTAATAACCTTGTTGGAATGTACATCCTTGTAGCCCTGAATTGGTCCCCTAGCCTGTGAACTTGCGGCCCTGTCCTGCTTTGGTGCTATTGATTGCCTTTTTGGAGCTTGAATTTCGGGGGGCTGGGGTTTTGGGTTTTATGGAGAGGAGAAAATATGGGGATTTTTTTTTTTTGGTTTGTAAAGGAGAGTGTTTTGGTGGTGGTATGAGGAAGTTTGGGTGAGTATTGATGGAGATAGTGAAGAAAGAAGGTTTAAAGATGGAGGATTTTGGAGAGGGGGTTCGAAAATGTGGGTTTTGGGCTAGGCTTTTGGGTTAAAAACTCGGGTACCCGGTCGGGTGACCTGACATACCCGATCGGGTATACGCGGGTTGGCTTGTTCCGGGGTCGGGCCCGACCGAGTTGGGGTAATACTCGATCGGGAAAATCACGCCGTAGGAATTCCCATAAGTCAATTAAATATACCCGACCGGGTGAATGGTGTAACCCGATCGGGTACCTTCCCCTGGAGCGCTCTCTTTTTTTTTTTTTTTTTTTTTTTTTTTTTTGAGACAGACACTCAACTGAATGCAAATAATCAAAATACAAACTTGGGTTGCCTCCCAAAAAACGCCTTAGTTAATGTCGCGGCACGACGTTATTTTTATTTTATTTTCTGAATTAAGTGGGATCATAAACATCCCTTTTATCCTTCTTTAAGGCCTTGTTTGGCCTTGTGTCAATTTTATTTTTCGGCTTTTTCCAGTAAGGCCGAGCTTTCTTTCTTGCTACCACCTTAACCGTCGGTGGTTTATCTAGTGATTCCTCCATGATCAAAATTGATTCTTTAAAGGAAGAGTGATTTTTAATAGAATTATAAATGTTATATTCTATTTTCCTTCCATCAAATTCCATAGTTAAAAGTCCGCTAGAAACATCAATTGTTGAATTAGCGGTTTTTAAAAATGGCCTCCCTAATAAAATAGGGACTTCATGTTCATCACTCTCCATTTCAAGTACGTAAAAATCGGCAGGAAACACCAGATCACCTACCGAAACTAGCACATCTTCCACTATCCCCTTTGGGAAAACAGTTGATCCATCGGCCAGTTGAATTATGACGCTAGTTTTATTTAAAGGCGCAATGTTCAAGGATTTATAAAGACTATAGGGGATCACGTTAATTGATGCTCCTAAGTCTATCATGGCCCTAGAAATTGTGTCTCCTAGCTTGCACGGTATAGTGAACATGCCCGGGTCAGTACATTTTTTTGGGAGTTTTCTTTGAAAAACTGCCGAAACATGTTCACTAATTTCAACTTTCTGTTTTCCTTTTGAGTGTTGTGTCTTCTTGATTGTGCATAATTCTTTTAAAAATTTAGCAAATCGAGGGACACTTTTAATTAAATGAAGGAGTGGAATGTTTACCTCACAATTGGTGAAAGTCTCATAGATATCCGCATCTTTCCTTGGCTTCTTTGTTTCCCTCAGTGCCTCGGGGAAAGGAGCTACTGCTTGATATGATGACAATGGAGGGGGGTTGGCTTTTGTTGACTCCTCCTCGAATTTAGCTTCCTCCTCACGGTCAACCTCTTCAATCTCTTGATCTTTCTTCTCTACCTCTTTCAATGTCATCCCACTTCTCAACATGATGGCATTCACATGTTGCCTCGGATTTTGCTCCGTTTGAGATGGGAGTTTACCCGAGTCCTTTGCTTCAAGTCGGCTCACAGCATTTGAAATTTGGCTAACTTGAGTTTCCAAATTTTTTATGCTTGACTTTGTCTCATGTTGGAATTGTATCATGGTTTGTTGAAATTCTCCCATGTTTTGTTGCATGGTAACCATGTTTGAGGTCAAAGTTCGGATCATCTCATCAGTTGACATATTAGATTGAGAATTTGAGCCTTGGGTGTTGAAAGGTGGTTGAGAAGATGAGTTGGCTTGTTGAGGGTTCCCATATCTCAAATTTGGATAATCCCTCAATGCCGGATTATAAGAATTTGAGAAAGGATCATACCTTCTTTGTTGATGTCCTTGGAAACCGAGGGCGTTGACTTGCTCTTCTTGGAGTGATGGACATGAATCAGTGGGGTGCCCAGTTGATGTGCAAATGCCACAAGCTTTGACCTCCTGAATTTTTGGTTTTAGAAGGAGTTCTTTTACCAAAGAAGTCAAGCCAGCAACTTGACTTTCTAGAGCGGTGGTGCTGGATTCCGCAGCAAGAACTCTTCGGGTTGATGATTTGCGGCTGAATTGCCGTGAGTTCTCGGCCAACTCCGAAATTAAGTTTGTCGCTTGTGAAGGAGTTTTATTAACAATGCCACCTCCACAAGCGGCATTCACCATTCTTCTATCATCATCAACAAGACCATCATAAAAGTATAAGATGAGGTCTTGTTCAGTGTATCCGTGATAGGGGCAGCTAGCACATAGCTTCTTAAAACGCTCCCAATATTCATACAATGTCTCATCTTTTTTTTGTTCAATGTTGCTTATTTGTTTTTTCAAAGAAGATGAGACAGAGGCAGGATAGTACCTTTCCAAGAAGTGTTTTTTCATAGCCGCCCATGTGTTGATACTTCCTGAAGGAAGATAGAAAAGCCAATCTTTTGCGGTGTCCTTCAAAGAGAATGGAAAAGCCCTCAGTTTTATTTGCTCTTCCATGACACCATTTGGGCACATGCTTGTGCACACAATATGAAACTCCGACAAGTGTTTGTTCGGATCTTCGCCTCTTAGACCATGGAAAGATGGTAGTAGATGGATGAGCCCAGATTTTAGCTCAAATGTATTACCTTCATCAAGAGTGGGGAAGGTAATACACAATGGTTGTTGATTTAGATTAGGAGCGGTGAGCTCCCTTAAGGTCCTTGTCTCGAGAGCCATGTGGAATGACTCTTCGGATTCGCTAGAGCTAGAGCTAGCGTTTGAGGATTCCTCCGAGGGTGTGTGCGGAAATAAATTTCTCAACCTCTTGAAGGCTTGTTCTATTTCGGGGTTTGTTTGGTAAGTAAGTTCGTTTATAGAACGGGTTTTTACCATATACTCGTGAAAGCTCAGAAATAGAAAAAGTAAGAACTCTTTATATTTTGTTTATTTAATTTTTTTATTTTTATTTTTCTTGAATTAAATTGAAAAGAAAAATGATTGCCTTTCCCCGGCAACGGCGCCAAATTTGACGTGCACTTTGTCGTGAGGTGCACTCAAAGTAATAATACAATACAACAATTATACGTAGTATAATGAAGTAAGGTTCGTATCCACAGGGAAAGGAATATTTCTCTTTTTAATTAACTAGTAACAAAAGGGGGGGTTTAGGTTTGAGTGATTTAATTTAATTAAATACGAAGATGAACGAGTTATGTGGTTTAAGTAATGAGAAGGAGACTTGGCTTTGCTTTTATCCACTTAATGAAATGTTCGTCGATCCCGGTTATATCTTTAACTATCTTCCTCTCGAATACTCAATCGAGGAGTATATCCAATTCATCGAGGGTAGTTATTAATAACGAGACGCGTTCATTAATAAAACTTACTACCGAGTTAATATAGAACACGCGCCGTATATTCACTCGATAGTAGCAATAAAATCAAGATGAAAACGATTGAGATTGATAACCTCAACACAAGCGGTTTATTGGTTTAATCAATATAATTAATTCCCCTTGGTTTATTAACCATGAAACGCATGCATTAATAACCCAAGTTTACTACCGCGAAAGGACCGAATTAATAACAAGCGTATTAATCGACCGATTCTAGTAATAATTAATATATGAAACAAAACTAGTTGATCCTTTAAGTAATGTTCAAAATATTAATATGAAATATGAATAGGAATTAATTAATACTCAAGGAAGAATATTAAAGAAGATGAATCCTACTATAGTTAATATCAAGATGTTAACTAATTGTCATCTTAGTAACACTCCCCAATATTAACATAGAGGAAGAAATAGCTATTACTATAACTAATGTCAAGATGTTAACTAATTGTCATCTTAGTAACACTCCCCAACATTGATATAGAAATAGTATTTAAAGGAAGAATTAATATTCAAGGAAGAAGATTAAAGAGAATAACTCACAACTTACAATTCATTAAGCTTCAAAGTAGCAAAACCAAGATGGAAGAGTTTAGCTCCTCATTTGGAGACTAAACATGATGAAAAATATAAAGAAAGAACTTGTCTAAACTGAGCTAAGAAGTATATGTGAATTGGTGATTTTATTGTGAAGGAAAGGGGTGTATTTATAGGCTTTTGGGAGCTGCAGGGTCTGATACCCGATCGGGTATATAGGATACCCGATCGGGTATCTTAGGAAATTGCCCAGAAAGTCGCTTTTCTGGGCATACCCGATCGGGTATGTCGGCATACCCGATCGGGTATGTGACAAATCTTCACGAAAATCTTCTCCCACGATCATTTGTTCTCGGATTTGATTTGGACAATCGAATCAAGTAAATACCCGATCGGGTATAGGCAATACCCGACCGGGTACATGAGTATTTTCTCCAAATCGAAATCTTTCTTGTCTCCTTGCACTTTCCTTGATCTTTTAAGGTCCAATCTTGATCCCTTGGATGATCTTTGACCTGTTTAGCTCAGAAAAATCCTAATCTAACTAAATTACAAATAAAAATGAAAATAAAATATTACACCAAAAGTGTGTAATTTCCACAACTAGAACTAATAAAAACTAGTTAAAAATACAATCGGAAATTACATGAATATCATGGTTTAATTAATGAGAAGAAGACTTGGCTTTGCTTTTATCCACTTAATGAAATGTTCGTCGATCCCGGTTATATCTTTAACTATCTTCCTCTCGAATACTCAATCGAGGAGTATATCCAGTTCATCGAGGGTAGTTATTAATAACGAGACGCGTTCATTAATAAAACTTACTACCGAGTCAATATAGAACAAGCGCCGTATATTAACTTGATAGTAGCAATAAAATCAAGATGAAAACGATTGAGATTGATAACCTCAACACAAGCGGTTTATTGGTTTAATCAATATAATTAATTCTCCTTGGCTTATTAATCATGAGAAGCATGCATTAACAATCCAAGTTTACTACAATTGAAAGAACCGAATTAATAACAAGCGTATTAACCGATTGATTCTAGTAATAATTAATATATGAAACAAAACTAATTGATCCTTTAAGTAATGTTCAAAATATTAATATGAAATATGAATAGGAATTAATTAATACTCAAGAAAGAATATTAAAGAAGATGAATCCTACTATAGTTAATATCAAGATGTTAACTAATTGTCATCTTAGTAACACTCCCCGATATTAACGTAGAGGAAGAAATAACTATTACTATAACTAATGTCAAGATGTTAACTAATTGTCATCTTAGTAACACTCCCCAACATTGATATAGAAATAGTATTTAAAGAAAGAATTAATATTCAAGGAAGAAGATTAAAGATAATAACTCACAACTTACAAATTCATTAAGCTTCAAAGGAGCAAAACCAAGATGGAAGAGTTTAGCTCCTCATTTGGAGACTAAACATGCTATAAAAATATAAAAGAAATACTATTCTAAACTGAGCTTAAGAGTATGGAAGAAGGGATGTTTCTTTTGTGAAGGAAAATGGGGCTATTTATAGGTGTTTTTCAACACCTTTGGCCGGGTACCCGACCGGGTAAAGTGCCCACCCGACCGGGTGCATGTCAAAATCAAATATCCTACACGTTCTGGCGATCTTCGGCACGTTCTGGTGTTCCGGGTCAAGTCGGACCCGACCGGGTGAAATACCTCACCCGACCGGGTGATGTAATTTCCTGAGTACCTGCGTCTGTTAAATCAGACCCGACCGGGTGAAGTGTCTGACCCGGCCGGGTCTGTGCACCTGGATATTTTTCTTCTTCTTTTCACTTCTTTTCCTTGCCAATAACTCTACTACTACTTTACAACTTACTAAAAATGATTAAAATCAATTACAAACAAATGAAGATGATTGCTTAAAAACTAACTAAAAACGGTAAACAATCCACACAGAATAGATATAAAAACATACATTTATGCACTACAAACTAGTGCATATCAGTTATTCTAAGAACATAGAGGGAAGGTTTTCAGAATGCTGGAGGCGTTTTGTGAGCTAAAGAAACATGCAGTTCGTTTGTGTGTTGTGTTTTTTGCAAAGCAGCTGCCAACCTTTTATAGGGGAGGATCTTGGGTGTGTTAATGGCCTGTTTGACTTACAAGTGTTCGTATGAGAATTAGCAAGATATATTGCTACTGTGTGATTGATTGGCTCAAAGTTGTGTGATCGATTGGCTCAAAGTCGATCTGATCGGGGTGTTTATGATCACACAACGATTTAAGTCTTGTTGTATTTTATGTTGGATAAACAATACACTCTACACTGCTATACTGCTACGTAATGACATAGATATCAAACCAAGTATTAGAAACGAAGCAATGGAACATAGATCATTCTGATGTGCAATCTTTCATTCATTCTTTATGGGGAAAAATCCATTATAACCGGATGAAAAAACCCCATATGCACACCTACTTAAATACAACATGCAAGATATAACCACCTACGTACATCATGCTCCTACTTTCATGCACTCGTGTGGATGTGGTTTAATAACCAATTTCACACGTACGAAATAAACATGCAGTCCCTAATATGCACTCCTAAAAACTTGGAAACAAATAACAAAATGACTTTGACTAAGTAAAACAAGTTTAAAAATGTCCACATTCTCCCCCTTAAGCTTGTTTTGCTTCTCCAACATCTTTCATCCCAATCTTGTCTCGCAGCTCAGTGAATTTCTGCCTTCCAAGGGGTTTAGTTAGAATGTCTGCAAGCTGTTCTGCTGTCTTTGTATGCTCTAGCTCTATAACCCCATGCTCCACACATTCTCGGATAAAATGAACTTTGGTGTCAATATGCTTGCTTCTTTCATGGAAAACTGGATTTTTGGCCAAAGCAATTGCAGACTTATTATCAACTCTGAGTAGTGGTTTCACCTGTTTGTTCTTGTCCAGACTTTCCAACATTCTTTTGAGCCAAATACCCTGGCATGCACTCCCAGTTGCTGCTATGTATTCAGCCTCACAAGATGACAAGGCCACAATTCTTTGCTTCTGTGACACCCATGTAATAGGGCTCTCTCCAAGAAAATAAATGATGCCAGTAGTGCTCTTCCTATCATCAGTGTCCCCAGCGAGATCACTGTCACTATAACCAACCAAACTTTCACTGATTTGAGCTTTCTTATACACACAACCCATACCCAGTGTTCCTTTTACATATCTTAGAATCTGCTTGACTGCACTCATATGTGAGGTGGTTGGGGCCTCCATATACCTGCTGACGACTCCAACAGAATAGGCTAGATCAGGGCGTGTATTGACAAGATACCTAAGACTTCCAATAATGCTTCTGTACAGGGTTGTGTCAACAGGTGGTTCACCATCACTTTTGTTTAGTTTACTTCTTGGTTCCATTGGAAGTGAGCATGGGTTGCACTCTCCCATTCCAACCTTTTCCAAGATCTTCCTTGCATAGCTTGATTGACATAGGGTGATAGCTTCCTTATCTTGCTTCACTTCTATGCCCAAGTAGTGACTTAGCAGTCCTAAGTCACTCATCTCAAACTGAAGCATCATATCCTGTTTGAAATGTTTGATGGAATTAGAACTTGGACCGGTCAGAATCAGATCATCCACATAAACTCCAACAACCAGAATGTCTTCTTCTTTCTTCTTGATATACAGTGCATGTTCAAACATGCATTTGCTGAAACTCAGTGATTTTAAACACGTGTCTAGCTTCTCATTCCATGCTCTTGGGGCTTGTTTCAAGCCATAAAGAGCCTTGTGCAACCTCAGTACTTTGTTTGGGTTGTTCTTGTCAGTAAACCCCTCTGGCTGCATGACATATACTTCCTCCTTTAAGTCCCCATTTAGGAAGGCTGTTTTCACATCCATATGATGTACTTCCCACCTTCTTTGTGCTGAGAATGCAAGCAAGGTCCTTATTGTCTCAAGTCTAGCTACAGGGGCAAACACCTCCTTATAATCCACTCCATGCCTTTGAACATACCCCTTTGCAACAAGTCTGGCCTTGTGCTTGATTATTTTTCCATTTGGATCCTTCTTTAGCTTGAAAACCCACTTTAGGCCAATGGCTCTCTGATTCTTTGGAAGATCTGACAACTCCCAAGTTCCATTTTTCTGAATAGAATCAATCTCCAGTGCCATAGCTTCTCTCCAATTGTTGTTTCCCATAGCCTCCTCATAGTTTGATGGTTCTTCTACAGATAGGAAACACAACCCTGCTTCCTCATCCATTTCAGTAGTAGCATCATAGATTTCCTGTAAGGATCTGAAATTAAGATGCCCTTCACTTGAACTTAAGCTTGAGTTTGATCTTGGTGTACTACGAGGAGAGACTTCAGATGTTGTATCTCCTTCATCCCCATTTTCAGTCTGTGTTGTGTCACCATTCTCAGCTCTGTCTTCACTTATATGGACTGTGAAAGTAGTGTCACTATCATCTTGCTCCTCTCCTTGACTATTTTTCCATATCCACCCCTTTTCTTCTTCAAAAACTACATCTCTACTTACAATAACTCTTTCTCTTGCAGGATCTAACAGTCTGTACGCTTTGGACCCTTCTTCATATCCCAACAAGATAGTCATGATACTCCTATCATCCAGCTTTGCAGTGTGGGGTGATATAATTTTAGCATGAGCAAGACATCCAAACACACGCAAGTGTTGCACATTTGGAGTCCTTTCATACCAAGCCTGATAGGGAGTCATGTCCTGCACACTCTTAGTTGGGGCCCTGTTGAGAATATAGACTGAGGTCTTCACAGCCTCCCCCCAAAACTTAGCTGGTACACCTTTGCTCTTCATGATACTTCTAGTCATCTCCAAGACTGTTTGGTTCCTTCTCTCAACCACTCCATTTTGCTGAGGTGAATATGGTGCTGTGAGATGTCTCTTTACTCCTTCATCATCACAATATTGCTTGAACTGAGAGGAAGTAAACTCACCTCCCCTATCTGTTCTAAAACACCTCAGTTTCTTCACAACCTCATTTTCTGCTAGCTTCTTGAATCTTTTGAAAGTATCAAAGGCTTCATCCTTGCATTTCAGTAGATATATCCACATAAAACGTGAGTAGTCATCAACAAGTAGCATAAAGTACCTGTTACCTCCAGGTGTGGGTGGTGAGATGGGTCCACACAGGTCTCCATGTACCAATTCAAGTTGTTGAGTTGCTCTGTATACTGCTTTATCAGGAAATGGTGTTCTGTGTTGCTTACCCATAACACATCCATCACATATTCTGTTTATGTGAGTGATCTCAGGTACCCCTTCCACCATCTTCTTAGTTGTCAGTCTTCTTAAGGCTTGAAAATTCAAGTGCCCATACCTGGCATGCCACAACCAAGCTTGATCTCCCATACTCATCATTAGGCAAACCTTTTGTGCAGTCTCCAACTTTGCAACAAATAGTTTATTGTCCTGTCTTTTCACCTTAATCATGAGCCTGTTATTATGGTCATAGATTCTCAGCAAGCCACTTTCAATGACTACCCGGTTCCCACTTTCATCCAACTGCCCAAGACTAATGATGTTACTTTGCAGCTTAGGTATATAATACACATTGTTTAGAATCAGATGCTCCCCATTCTTACACTGAAATAGTATTGATCCCAAACCATGTATATTTATGACTGATCCATCACCAAATCTCACCTTGCCACTAATAGAAGAGTCAATGGTTGTAAAACTATCTTTATCTCCTGTCATATGATTACTAGCACCAGTATCAAGATACCAACCTGTTTCTTTTCTTGCATTCTCCTTTCTTGCTTCTGAGATTTGTGATTTGGTTAGTTCACAGGTTTCTATCATTAAGAGTGCAGGTTCCTCATGTTCCTCCTTTTCAGTTAGATTCACCTGGGCACCTTTTTCTTCTTCAAGGCATTCATAGGCAAAATGCCCCATCTTCCCACATGCATAGCATTTGATCTTAGATTTGTCAACCTTTCTTTTCTGCTGGGATTCTTCTCCTCTATTTTGAGAGGTACTGCCACCTCTCCCTCTTCCACGACCTCTGCCTCTTCCTCCTCTTGAACTCCCTTGATCTCTAGTGTTTTCTTTTTGATATTTATATTCTTCTTTTGCCTTCCATTCTGCCTGGGTGAGCAGAACAGTCTCATCCTCCTTTAAACCAAAACTTTGAAGTCTTGCTTCATGAGCCTTGAATGAGCCAATGACCTCCTCTGCAAGCTTTGTTTTCAGGTCCCCAAACTCCTCAATGGTGGAGGCAATTTGCAGAAACTTAGGTGATATAGATCTCAACAGCTTCTTGACTACCACCTCTTCTTTAACTTGGTTACCCAATCCCCTCAGTTTACTTACAATTATCTGAAGTTTTTGTGAATAATCATCAACATTATCACCATCAGTCATCTTCATGGCTTCAAAATCCCTCCAAAGAGCTTGGGTTCTCACCTCTTTCACCCTTTCAGCCCCAAGGTTCATGGTTTTTAACATATTCCAAGCTTCCTTAGCAGTTTTCTTAGCCCCTAACTGCAGTAAGGTATCCTCGCTTATACCTTGATAAATGGCTGCTAGAGCCATCTTATCCTTCCTTGTTTCAACCACCCCTTCGGCCTCAACTGCATCCCATACTCCTTGGGCCATCATGAACACCTCCATTTTGATAGCCCATGCGGCATAATTACTTTGGGTGAGCATGGGATACTTGAGGGAGAAGTTGTCTCCTTTCTCATGTGTTTGTTGATTCTCTCCTTCCCTGGACATAGTGGATCGTTTTCCTGAGTGCTCTGATACCAAATGTTGGATAAACAATACACTCTACACTGCTATACTGCTACGTAATGACATAGATATCAAACCAAGTATTAGAAACGAAGCAATGGAACATAGATCATTCTGATGTGCAATCTTTCATTTTACTTGATTTTTAATATAAGTCATTCACGATAAAAAATTGTTGAGTATTATAATTGTTTTATCTTTCACCAACATAATATATTCATGCGATTACATAATCATTAGTTTAGTATTATAATTGTTTTATCTTTCACTAACATAATGTATCCTTGCCATAACATAATCATTTGTTTATATTCCAATTATCCAATCAAGTTATTGTAATATTACTCCCTGATTGATAAATATTGCCAAGACATACCTCTAAAGTACGTGCTGCAGAGCTATTCTTTATAATATGGAGTATGAAGTACGTATTACTGAGTAAAATTCAAATTAGTGTAATTCCATATGGTGATGATAGTTTGTTATTTTTAGAGCTTATATGAGGGAATGTGTAGTTCTTAAAAATATCCTCCACCTGTATGGCAAGTAGTGAATTTTAATAAATCTACTATTTTGTTCTGTCTCAATGTGTGTGAGGCTGATAGGGCTCAGTTTTATGACTATCTGGGAATCCAAAATTAAGGAAGGGCAACATGCATGGATATGGTCGTTATTTGGGACTCCCAATAATGGTGGGGTGTGGCAAGAATGCTATTCTTGGCTATATTAGGGAGCAGGCAGAGTTGTGCTTCTTAAAAACGTGATCTAGGTCATGCCTACATATGACATGAATTTTTTCTTATTGCCCAAGAAGCCTACTTAGGAAATAGAAAAACTTATGAATGACTTTTGGTGGAAGGGCATTAATTTTGAGAAAAGAGGGATCAGGTGGAAAGATTGGGATGGTTTGTGTAGACCGAAAGGGGATGACAGTTTAGGTTTTAGCCGAATTAGAGAATTTAATGTTGCTATGCTACCAAAACAAGCTTGACGATTAAAAGTAGATGAAACTAGTTTGGTGAGTATAATTTTTAAAGCTCGTTGCTTTCCATATACTTCTTTTCTGGGTGAATGATTAGGAGTTAATCCCTCCTTTTATATGGAGAAGTGTTCTGGAGGCTCAAAAAGTTGTTTCAGATAATATTCGCAGGCGAGCGGGAATTGGTGAGGAAACTCAAGTTTGGGCTGATGCTTGGCTACTAGGTACTGAGTCGGGGCGGGTGAAATCACCTAAAATGGGGGGGGGGAGGGGGGATATATGATATGATTGTAGCGGTTTTATGATCTGGAGATGGAAAGAGTTGGCATGATTCTAGGGTAACCGATTTATTTTCCCCGGAGGAGGCCAAACAAATACTAAGTTTTCCAATTAGCATGATTAATCGTGAAGATGCCTTTTGGTGAAAGGGAGATCGCTACCTTGTTGGACCTAGGAGTGGAATTTTAATATTCCTCCTAAAATAAAGATTTTATTCTGGGAAGTTATGGTGGGCTGTCTTACTACAACGGTGAAATTATGCAGTAGAGGTGTGCAAATTTCACCTATTTGTAAGTTATGTGGAAATGACGAGGAGAACACAAATCATGCTTTACGAACTTGTCCGCATATGACCACTATTTGGCACGAAGTGGGTGGGGTTTTCTGCAGCGAGGCTAATAGTTTTGAAGAATGGGTTATGAGGTGTTTAGAAGGTTCTGATAATGAGAAACAATGTAGGTTTGTGATGATTCTATGGAGTTTGTGGAAACGCCGTAATGAGTTGTTTGGAAGGATGAAGTGTCAGATGGGTGGGTAGTGATTCATCGGGCATTAACTATGCTATCGGGATGGAGAGGAGCCCAATTTACGGCCGGAGCGGGTAGAAGAGTTGCAGGACAAGCGGGGACCTCGAGAGTGTCAAGATGGTAGATACCAAGTATTGGGTGGGTCAAGATTAACGTAGATGGGGCGGTGGATGAGGCTCGAGGAATTCTGGCATGGAGCTATATTGCTCGGGATGAAAATCGTGTTTTTATTTGAGGCTTAAATGAGTCCAAGGATGCTTGTTGATCGTCGTCCGAAACCGAAGCCATAGGAGTGAGAGCAGCACTGCTTGGTGCTATACAAGCAGGATGACATCAAGTTGAGGTTGAGACAAGTGCGTGCTTTGGTGGTTCTTCAGAGTATTCATCGAGAAGGCGACTCTTCTTATTTTCAGCTGGTCTTAGATGACATTCATTTTGTTCTAGAAAATCATACTTAGTACTTCCCCGTTCTTAAATAAGTGCAACATTGCAAATTTTACACTATTCATATGTTCTACTTTGACTACATTTTATTTATTAATGTATTAATATATATTTTTGAAAAAACATTATTAATTAGTTTCATTGTAAATTTTCAAAAATCTATTTTTTTTTAAATTTTTTTACTAATAGAGATAGTTATATATATTAATGGTCAAAGTTGTGCCTCGATAAATGTGAAATGTTGACTCTTGCACTTATTTAAGAACGGAGAGAGGTAGTATTAATTTTAAGATTTCATTCTGTAAGCGGTTAACAAAATCGTGTTGCTCATGCTTTAGGTTAACGGATGTGTCTGCCTCTGGCTGCAGTTTTAGTTTTGGACAGGTCCGAGATTTTATTGCAAGTATGGTACACAATGAGATGCTTGAAGAATGAGATTACACTTTTACCAAAAAAACTTATCCACTTATGCGATTCTTCTTCATTCCACACACGGTATTTTTTTGCTTCTTCTTTTATGCGTTTTCTAGTGTTAAAAGTAAAGAAAATGTATTATCGAAGTCTCGCTTACCATGTTAACATCTAATATCACAATCTTGATTTCCTTAACAAGAAAAGTATATTATTATGCACTAATAAAAGCTTGGTAGTTGAACTGCTTCGTAAACTCCCCATCCCTATACCACTCATTATTATATAATCCCATCATCACCTCCCACATTTTACCCAAACACAAAAAATCTCTTCTAGCTCAGTGTCTTCACGCTAAGAAATTACCGGCAAAACTGCGCGCCGAAAATGATCCCAGTCATTGGAGTAATGGAGAAAGCAATTTTAACACTCTTTTCTGTCACGCTTCTAGTTTCATTTTCAAGTAAGTTGTATACGTTATCTAGCAGCTCCTTAATTTTCATTCAAAATACCCGTATGTTTTAGTAATAGGCAATATGAGTGTTAATTTTCTCTCGAATTTATTTATGTGTACATTTAATATACGAAGTAAGACTTTTATTCATCCATCATCCTAAAAGAATGTTTAGCCAACAACTCTACAAAGTCCACCCTTGTCTTCTACGGTCTTCAAATTAAAGTGGACATTTGACCGTTAATGTTTAAAAATATGTACTTATATAGTTATTATATCAACAACTCATAATACTATCGTATGTAGTAACAAAAATTTTTAGCCAATAAAAAATAAAGTTAACAAAAATAAATGTGTCACATATTAACAAAGTCAAACGAGTGCTATGCTCAAAATAGTAGAGTCAATTAGTCAAGGACTCAAGGTTGCCAGACTAAAAATAGTAAATAAATGTATGCAGATGCTCAATTGCCATCAAACCAGCTGATCGGAATAAATTACGGCCGGCAAGGAACCAACTTACCCTCCCCATACGAGACCATCGAAAGGCTGAAGGCAATGAAAGTCAACCGTGTAAAGATCTACGACTCCGACCACGAGATTCTAAAGCTATTGTCCGGGACGTCCATCCGGGTCACAATCATGGTCCCGGACGACAGCATCCCGGACATTGCGGCCAACCAATCGGCCGCGAACCTCTGGGTGCACGACAACATCCTCGCCTTCTTGCCAGAGACAATGATACGCGGCGTGCTCGTCGGGAACGAAATCCTGGGTGACAGCCGCGCCCAGAGCTTGTCGTTCCACGTTGTCCCCGCCATGCGGAACATCAAGAAAACATTGAATCATCACAACATCCACAACATCAAAGTCGGGACTCCGGTGGCGATGGACGTCGTCGAGACGACGTTCCCGCCATCCAACGGCCGGTTCAGGAGTGATATCCCGAGGGAGGAAATTCTCCTCCCTCTGTTGAATTTCTTGAACCGGACGAGTTCATATTTCTTTCTTGATGTTTACCCTTACTTCTCTTGGTCGGCGAGCCCACACAACGTCAGCCTCGACGCCGCGCTGTTGCGGGAAGGGAACCAGACCGCCGTGGTTGACCCGGCCACCGGTCTGGCTTATACGAATCTCCTGGACCAAATGCTGGATTCCGTGGCGTTTGCCATGCAAGATTTAGGCTTTAACGGCGTCAAGATCGCGATCTCCGAAACCGGCTGGCCTAACGCCGGCGATCTTGATCAGCCCGGGGCAAACATCCACAATGCGGCTGCTTACAACCGGAATCTAGTCCGTAAAATCACGAGCAACCCGCCGCTCGGGACCCCGGCCCGGCCCGGTCAGGCCGTCCCGACTTTCGTCTTCTCGTTATACGACGAGGACCGGAAGTCTGGGCCGGGGACCGAGCGGCACTGGGGAATACTTCGGCCGAACGGGAACCCGGTTTATGAACTGAACTTGACCGGAGCTGTGCCGGAGAGCGAGTACCCGCCGCTGCCGCAGCCGGATAACAACGAGCCGTACGAAGGGAACTTGTGGTGCGTGGTGGCGAGCGGTGTCCGGGTCTTCGAGTTGGGACCGGCTATAGATTTCGCTTGTGCCGCCGGGAATGGAACGTGCGATGAGTTGGCTCCCGGCGGCAACTGCTATGAGCCGGTTTCCGTCGTGTCTCATGCAAACTATGCGTTCAGTTCTTTTTGGGCCAAATTTAGGAGTCGGGGAGCTAGTTGCCACTTCGATGGTCTTGCCGCCATGAGCACAGTGAATCCCAGTAAGTCATCACTTTTTGTTTCAATTATATCTTCAACTCATTTATTTTCTTCAATTTAACAATTCGTACGTGAAATTAAAGTATACATTTCCCCTTCCTATGATCCAGTAGTTTTACTTTCACGTTTGTCACACAAATGTGAAAAAGTTAATGTTTTGCAAAAGTTATTTTTTTTGAAAATATACATTAATATAAATTTAATACACTCGTCCCTTTTTTCAAGTCAAAGTTATTCAACTTTGACCGATTATATATTTATACACGGTAATAATGATAATATGAAAATTATATGCAAATGTTCTTTGTTTAAAGTACTATCATAAAAGTATAAATTTATTGAGTTTCACATAAATATATTAGTTAAAATAATGGATCAAAGTTTATCACCTTTAATTGGAAAAATCAAAGATGACTAAATAAAAAGGGACGAAGGTAGTACTACGTAATATTTTATACATAACAGTAGTATTAGAAAATCGTAGTCAAGGACTCAAGGTATGGAGTGTAATATTGCAAAAATTTCAATGTTGCAACTTTTAGTGTATGTTTGGGAGTTGAGTTTTGAAGGGGAGACGGTGGTTGACAAGGGTTTATGACCATCCCTTTCATGTTTGGGAGCTAAAAAAAATGGAGGAGTGATTTTGGAGAGTTTTTATAACCCTCCAAGACTCTTCAAATGCTCAATTTTTAAATTCCTCCAAATTGAAAGATTTTGAAGGATAACTAATTATATAACAACTTTAGCTCAATTTTAAATAAAATGAAACTCAATTACTTGAATTTGTCACATGTGAATTGATTTTAATTATAATTCACCCAAAATCTTTATTTTTTTTAAACTTGTTACTCCCTCCCAAACAAGAAGAAGAGTTTAATTCCAACCATTTCCATCTCATTCCTTTCGAATGACTAACTTTCAAAACCTCCCCTCATCTTCTCTTCAAACTCCCAAACATACCCTTAAAGAATGGATGAAGTATTACTTGAGTAAATTTGTGGATATGGATATTATTAATTAAAAACGCCATAAATATAAAGTCATGATGATTCTGATGCAAAACTCAATATTCCATCCATCTTACTTCTAGTTAATTAAGTAGTTAACCCGGCCTACTTTTTAAAAACATATGAAAAATAAATATAATTGGGATTAGATTTCTTAAATAGAGTAATTTTCAAAAAATAGATTTATGTCTATTTTACTAAATATGGATTAGTAATTTTCAATAGAGTTCTGCTCAATTATTATTATTGGTTAATACTAGTATAAATTAAAATAGACATTTTTATATCATACTTTTAGAACAATTGAAAAATAGCTTTAGTTTTGTATAAATTTAATATATTAAAGGGGAAGATTATATGCAGTGTCACTAAATAAATCACTAATTGATTTAATATGTTTGGGTTTGTTAACTGAACAGGTCATGGTGCATGCAAAATCCCAAGCGTGTGCGTTTAGAGACGAAGTCTAGAGATGCTCAAGACTTGAGAGGCAGAGGGGATCATATGCCGGAATAATCATTTTCATCATTTGTTTTCAATTGCTAGTGCAGTTGAGGGTGTTTATTAACGTAACTTTGATATTTATCTATAAACATTCTATTTTTAGAAATAGAAAATGAAAATAATAATCCATCCTTATCTTTTTTTGTTCTACTTTTATTGGAATTTCAATTCTTGAAATTGAAGCATGGTTCTAGCTTATTTGAAAAAGAAAATTACAGTATCGTGCCTCTCTAAAATTGAGCGATAGACATGAAAATTATACCATTACAATATAATGAATATATAACTTGGATCGTAGGGATCTTTCACAATTCACATGGCCTTTGACATATGGTCATCCATCCTAAATGATATTATCGGATCTAATCGAGGAAGTCTAAAAATTTACACGTTAACGTTCTTGATCTCTTGTTTTACATAATCCCTGCATGTAGGCTTCTCTTAGCTGTTTGTCACTACCAGAAAAGTGCGATTTTGACACGGAATATTGGCAGGCCAGGCATGCGTGCCATGTTTGGCACAACAATAGGCGCGTGTCGTGCCAACCTCGGCATATCAATGTCGTGCCAAATCCTGTCCGAAGTAAACGGATGTGAAACCCGGCAATGTTGCCGTTATAACCTTGGCACGGCTTTAGCAATGCCAAAATATTGCCGTGAGAGAGTCGTCCGTGGACGCGCCCAAGGTCGTGCCAAATCTGTTCCTATGTTGGGCCCAAATATTACTGTTGGTATGGCCGTGCCATAGTCGTGCCAAATGTGATGCCAAAATGTTACCGTTGTCGTCGGCGTGCATATGTCATACCTACGCAATGCCAAATCCCTACCTATGTTCGGACCAAATATTACCGTTAGCCAGACCGTGCCATGGGTGTGCCAATTTGTTATGCCAAAATACAACCGTTGTCTAGGGGTGCCCTATGTCGTGCCTAAAATCGTGCCAAAACGTTACCGTTGTCGGAGACGTGCCAAAATGCAGTGTCAATAAAGTGGCCGTTAGGAGGTAGATTTGCTTGGTGCCTAAGTCTGTGCCTGAGTCCGTGCCTAACATTATTTATAAATACCTATCCATTTTTAGTTTTGTACTCACACTCAATTTTTCTTCATAGTTAATGATGTAGAATGATGAATATGGATTTGCAAAGAGATGTTGCTTATGCTACATGTGGATGTTGAAGTGAACATTGTGCAGGATTTTCTAGGAAGAATTTATATTTTGTGTCCATTCTTAGGTATGTTTTTCTCATTATAATTTTTTAACTTAATTAATCTCTAATTCTTTAGTTAGATTGATTTTTAATTATCTTTTGATATTGTATAATAGCATGCATTAAATTAATTCACACGCTAATTTTAAAACCTAGTTGTTAAAATAGTGATTTTACTATCACTACCAAAAAAACTTCGTTATAGGCACGGATATTCGTTATATCATGCATGTGTTGAATTGTGAGTATTATGAATGAGCTTATTATACCCATAGTTTATAATTAGAAGGTTTACTAGTTGAATGTACTTGCTTAGTCAATAAATAAATAATTCCTTAACTTTTTTAATATTCAGGCACAATGAATAGAGAAAATAGAAATTGGATGTATAATCAATATGTTGACAATGGTAGAGGATTGACAAAAGAGTTTAAGAATGGAGTTACTGAATTTGTTAAGTGGGCACAACAACAAACACGGTACATGGATGGAAATAAGATAAGATGTCCGTGTAAGGAGTGTAAAAATAACAAATTTTTGCTTGGTGAAGACGTGTGTTGGGATTTATATACTAATGGTTTTATCGAAAACTATTACAATTGGACTTCTCAAGGAGAACCAATCGAGGCATGTTATTTGTGGTGTGTAGCATATAATGGGCACACAACTATTTTTTACCCAAGGAAGTAGGGTGTCGAACCACAGAGAAGCGGGAAATAAAATAATTAAGCACAAACTAAGGATTAAAGTTGGGAGTGCGTTTCTTTTGATTTTTTTGGTTGCGTGGAAAAGTAATAAAATAAAAGTGATTGAGATGAGAGATTTTTATCAACACAAAGTTCAACCAATAGCAAGTAGGGGTAGAAATTGGTAACTAATTGTTCAATGTTTAATTGAAAGAAATAATTGCTAATTTTATTCGTAGATAGATTGTGAGAAGTTGTGGATAAATATTTTAGGACCCAACACAAGTCATCTAAAATAAGTAACTAGTCAACATTTCCCAGTGATGGCCAAAACGAGACTAGTTGTTTAAGTACAACGACAACCTTAATTATTAACTATATTATTTACCCAACCCCGTGGTGTAAATAATATAATTAAATAATTAAATTCTCCCGTAAAACTTCAATCCGGGACAAGGTAAAAGAAGTTTAACGGTGTGTTCAGAAAGTGTTCATTTGTGTATTTAACAAACAATAGGTTTATGATTGAGTACTCATAATATATATCACAAACATAACATAATTAATTTTCTGGACACAACAATCTAAATAGAACAAACTTAACAATTAAAATCAATACAAATTAAAACATGATAAGAACAATTAATTAACCAATTTCTAGCCCCAAATTTATTTAGCTATACATTTTGGGAAGCTTAGAAATAGATGAATTCATGATTGAAGTACAAGATTTAAAGAGATAAGGAAGATCAAACTTGTGATAGATGACAATCCTTGGAGCTTGGTGCTAATCTTGACTTTAATCTTGATTGAGAAAGTGATTAATTGATGTTGAGGATTGGTTGATGATTTGGAGATGAAGAATGAAGAGAGGAGGAGGAAATGATTTTGGGAGGTGTAGAGAGAAGTTGGTTCGAGATTATGTGTGGAAGGAGATGGATTAAGGCAATATAATGATAAGATGATTAATGATTAATTGCTGGAATTTACGGAGCAAATAGTTTATGTACAACAAAGCGCAGTAAATTTCCAATAGTATGTAGTAGCTCAGCGAACCAGCGTCTTAGGGGAAAGCTCCGAGGTCACGGTATCGATTCTCGGCTTTGACTTTTTGTTCTTCTTTTCTTTGCTGTGTTTCAAAAGGAATGTATTAATTGCTAGCTGATTTCATTCACAGCAATGAGGACTAGCTTGTTGGTTGGCTGTGTTTGCTTCCTACCCAATGACCTGGGTTCAATTCCCAGCTCCTTGGTTGTCACTTTTTTTGGCTTCTTTTCTTGTATTTACTCCTTATTTGCTTTGAAAGAGATTCCACTTTTATTGACATCAAACTTGAACTTTTATTATCTTTTTTTTCTTTATGCTCAAATGTATCTAAATACAATCAAAAGTACCTGAAAATACAAAATACCCGTGTAAGACTGCACAAATACAAACTAACATGAAATACTAAAAATATGTACAAAGATACAACTTTATTAACTAAAACTATTAACAAACTAAGCCTAAAAAGTGTGTAAAATACAAGCACATCAATTTGCCTCAAGCTGTGGGAACATCTTAGTATGTTCCCGACGAGATGGATGTTTGGGGAAATTATGCAGATATGGAATGGGAGCAAAGAATGGTTTATGATTTGGTTGGTTCTTCTGCATTTCACAATACCCATCCAGATACCTGTCTGAATAATGATTTCACCACACACAGTAATGTGGGTGAGGGACCAAGTTCATATTTTTATGATGTTGATGCGTTAGGCACGCGATTTCAAGATGTTCTTAAAAATGCGGATCAACCATTGTATTCTGATTGTGATGGTCATTCGCAATTATCAGCGGTTTCTGAATTTTTGAATATAAAATCCGAATATAATCTGTCTGAGAATTGCATGTCCAGGATACTTGACTCAGTTGGTAGCATGTTACCACACGGTCATTCTCTTCTTGACACTTATTACAACACTAGTTTAGCCACGCGCGATGCGCGTTCGTGTAAATGCCCAAGACCGTTGTAGGCATATTAATTAATTGTCATGGTTAGGTTGATCCAGTGAATATGCGAGTATTATGAGTAAATTATTTGTATACATTGTTCGTTAGAAATTGATAAAGAAACTTAATGAATAAAATATTAGTAGCCCCGATTGTATGTGGGGAAATAAAGTAACCAATATGATTATAATAACCATAATATCAAAAGTATTTGAGACAAAATTGTCTAACTTTAATTCTTTGAAGTTCATTAGGTTAAAGCATTCAAATATTTATGTTGTTAATTCGATATTTGATTGAGCCACGTGTGGGATAGCTTGATCGGTGGATTTGAGTATGATTTTATCTGATAAAAACAAACATAGCAAAAATGCTTGGGACACTATGTAATTAGGTATATTCCCGACTCCATACTGTAATTATTATAAGGACATCCATTATAATTACTTGGGACACTATGTAATTAGGTTACAAACATTATTTTTCCAAAAATGCAGTTCGTTTTTCCCATAAGATGTCGCACAAATAAAGCTGATATTGACTCTTTAAACCTCAATCTAACTTTTAGTTAACAAAACATTCAAAGATAAATGTTGACCTATGTGGAGTACTCTCTTTTAAAACTTAATTCAACCAAATTTAACTTTAGCTAATTTTATAAATCCCATTTTGCAAAAATTGTTTAATTGAGCTTCCAGGAAGCTCAATTGGAGTTGCTCCAATTGTATGTGGGTTAATTTAACATGTAAGTATTTTCTAAAAGAAGTGATATAATTGGTCATATATTGAATGGAGATGTTAATATAAATTAGTAAAAAATATATTTTTTTACTATGTAAAAGAACTAACGAACAAAAACACATACCGAATATTTAAATTGCATCTCAACAACTTCATACAGTATATCTCAAAAACTTTTGACTTGAGCTCAAGAACTGTTTTTATCGATCATAAAAGTTTTAAACAATTGATACCTTGAGTAAAGATTTTTGTCATCTGAACTTAAACATGCCAGCATGGGTACTAAGTCTATAACTCTTGATATAATTGTTTGTTAACAAAAACATTAAACATAAACATGCCCATGTGTAGTACCCTCTTTTCAAATGTAATTCAGTATAATCAAATATTTCAGCCCCAATTCAATTCTCCTACAATTTCTATCATTGATTCTGAATACATCCGATCAGATTGATAGGCTATCAAGAGAGTTCGGAAATTATATTTACAGCCACAAGCCCACAACGACTCCCTCCCCCACCCCTCCGGGAACAATGAACAAACTTTCATCAGTAAAATCAAAATTGGAGATCTAACCATTTTGATGCATGTGCTCTACACATGTCATTCTATGGAGATCTAACCAAGCCAGGAGGTAAGTGAAGACTTCAAATATTATTTTCCTTACAATCGGAGGCTGCAACTTTAGTCAAAGGTGTCTTACACTGTTGGAGTGCTGGATAATGGCTTGTACAGATAGATCCGATCGGCAGAAGTTTTATTTCAGAATATCAATATGCATGTTATTCGGCTGTGAACGCAACACTTGTGCCGAAAACTCAAGCTATACGAGAGATGTAAAAGACGGGGGTTGCGATCTACAACCACAGCATTATAACGCACCGTTGAGGAATGCTACAGGGAGACGGGCTTGCATCTGAACCATACGAAGTGGGTTCTTAGTGCCTGCTAACCAATCTGCGTCAATTGCGATGAGATGTATGGGAGATAGACGGTGCGCTAACGGAAGGATGACAGACATCATTTATTACGGAGGAAAGACAGTACAATTATCTAAGCATTGGGTATATATCTCTAAAGCTATTATGTACCACCAACACATTTTCCATACCTAAAATACCCTTACCTCCATTCATGCTTATAATATTTGAGAGATGAAAAAATTAGTCTCTAAATTGGGTCTTCCTATGATTAAAATCCATGTATGCCCCGGAGGATGAATGTTATTTTGGAAATATGACAAGGGATTGACCCGTTGTAAATTTTGTAACGAGGATATGTACAAGTCTATCTCAGCAATGAGCCACAAACCACGAAAAAGATCTGCAACATCCAAATTGATATATTTGCCTTTAGCACCACGTTTACAAAGATTGTATGCGTCAAGTGCTACCGTTAAATACATGACGTGACATGTCGAGCATGACACAGAAGAAGGATTAATGTGTCACCCATCCAATTCGGATGCATGGAAGCATTTGGACCGATGTTATCCTGAATTCGCTTTCAAACCACGCAACGTTCGTCTTGGGTTGTGTGCTGATGGTTTTGCCCCATATGGTCAATTTGGCGGACAGTTCTCATGTTGGTCAATTATCATCACACCGTATAATCTGCCTCCGGACATGTGTATGAAACAGCATTTTATGTTTTAATCGTTAATGTGTTCGGGACCTGGTAATCCTAAGAAACGAATTGATGTGTACCTACAACCATTGATTGAGGAGCTGAAACAACTATGGGATGTAGGTGTTCCAACATATGATGTTTCGACAGAGCAGATATTTAATTTGAGAGCTGCGGTTTTATGGACAATTAGTGATTTCCCAGCATATGGAATGCTATCTGGTTGGAGTACCGCAGGCCTTATGGGGTGTCCTGTTTGTATGGAGAAGTCAAATGCATTTTGGCTCAAAAATAGCCGCAAACCATCTTATTTTGATTGTCACCGCAGGTTTCTCCCTCAAAACCATTCATACCGAAAGGATAAGAAGTCATTCCTGAAGGGGCGCGTTGAGCGTGATCCTCCACCTCCGAGGTTGACAGGATATCAAATTTATCATCGTGTCAAGCACATTCCATCTGCCATAGATGAACCTCTTGAGTATCCGGATGGATATTTGATTGATCATAAATGGACCAAAAAAAGTATTTTTGGGGAATTACCATACTAGAAAGATCTTCTCACTAGACACAATTTGGATGTAATGCATATTGAGAAAAATGTTTTTGATAACATTTTCAACACGGTCATGAACTTCAAAGGGAGAAGCAAAGATGGACTATCTCCCGAAAGGATGTAGCTTTGTATTGTGATAGACCGGAAATAGCTATGGGCCCTGAATATATGAAGGCCCCTACAAGAAAGCTGTTTACCAAATGACGGTTGAACAAAAGCAAAAAATATTGGAGTGGCTTATTCAGTTGCGATTTCCAGATGGATACACATCCAACTTTAGGAGAATTGTTGACTTAGAAAAGTTGTCAATGAAAAAAATGAAGAGTCATGATTGCCACGTAATCATGCAGCGTTTACTCTCAGTTGCTCTGAATGAATATCTTCCGACTAATGTATGGGCGTGTATTGCTGATGTTTTGCAAATTTTTCAGTTAATATGTTCGCCTGTACTAAACATAAAATCTGTTGAGGACCTTCACCGCAACCTTCCCACTATAATGTGTAATCTCGAAAAAGTGTTTCCTCCATCCTTTTTTGATGGAATAGAGCATCTACTTATCCATCTTCCATGGGAAGCTAGAAGAGGAGGTCCACCATTTTATAAATGGATGTACAGCTTTAAGAGGTAAATATTTTAACATTTTCACCATATTTTATACGTATATTATAATGAGATAATTACATTTGTTCAATGTTGTTAGATTTTTGCGGGAACTGAAAAAGAAAGTGACAAATAAAGCTCACGTCGGGGCTTCTATCTGCCAAGCATACCTCACGGAAGAAGTTTCTACATTCTCTTCTTTCTATTTTGAAAGAGATGTGATTACCAGACGAAAAAGACCAGCTAGAAATGATGACATTGATGAGGGAATGTATGAGCAAGTGGTATCAATTTTCAACTATCTTGACAAAGGTTATGGCAGACGAACACATCGTCATGTTGTCGGAGATGAGTTCCGAATTGCACACACCTACATTTTGGTGAGCTGTCTTGAAGTTATTCCGTATTACAAGTGCGTAACTATTTTGTCTATTTTGGATACTACGTGAAGCTGCCACAGGGACTATGGATCCATTTTTGGAGTCACTGGCATGGGGGCCTGAAACTTTAGTGAAGTGTTGGTCTGTCTATTTTGTCAATGGTTACAAATATCATACCCGAGCCTATGGAAAAAATAAACCCACAATGAACAGTGGAGTGTGTGTCCCAACATGCAATTATGGTAACTCAGAGACTGACTTTTTTGGATATGTTTACGAGATATTAGGGATGAAATATATATATATATATATATATATATATATATATATATATATATATATATATATATATATATATATTCTTATGTATTGCATGAGAAACGACTTTTCTCGGTCTAATTGTGCAAGCGCAAACCCAAGGAGATTTTCTCTGCTTTGTTGTCAGATATTCTGCGTAATAAACTTGGGCAGATATACTATATATATATATAGTATTCTACATTGCAGTGACTTCAGAGAATATCTTTCCAGTTCCGGTTACAGGAATGAGGACATTGATCATTTCATTGACACTGACTTTGCAAGATGGTTCAAGCAGACGGTACATCATTATACTACTTCATAAAATACATCATTTGTCCGAGTATTTTTTTAAATATGCCAATTTTGACATTTGGCACAGATACTACGTGAAGCTGCCACAGGGACTATGGATCCATTTTTGGAGTCACTGGCATGGGGGCCTGAAACTTTAGTGAAGTGTTGGTCTGTCTATTTTGTCAATGGTTACAGATATCATACCCGAGCCTATGGAAACAATAAACCCACAATGAACAGTGGAGTGTGTGTCCCAACATGCAGTTATGGTAACTCAGAGACTGACTTTTTTTGGATATGTTGACGAGATATTAGAGATGAAATTTGCAGGTGAAAAGGAGTTGTCGATTGTACTTTTTTGATGCACTTGGGTAGATCCCGTGAGGGGGGTGAGAAAAGACGACATACACAATTTACGCGGTGTTGTGAATCATGCGCGAGTATATCAGGAAAAACGAGCCATTCATTTTAGCTCAACAAGATGCCCAAGTTTATTACGCAGAATATCTGACAACAAAGCAGAGAAAATCTCCTTGGGTTTGCGCTTGCACAATTAGACCGAGAAAAGTCGTTTCTCATGCAATACATAAGAATGTCGATATTGACATTTACCAACAAGAGTTTTTTCTAGCTCCGGTTCCACAAACTATTGACGAGGAAATTATTTTGGAAGATTTTACTGGAGCAGAAATAGAACCCGATCCCAACGACGGCAACGATGACCCCAACGAAGGAAGTCAATATGAAAAGGATTGGAACTTCCAGACGGAAGATACATATGAAGATGACTAAATTGACAATACTGACCCAGATACTGAAGATGAAGATGAATTAACAATATGTAATTTGTAGCTGTTTTGCAATTTTGAATTCTGCTTCTCTTGAATAATGTTTTGTATTTGGTACTCTGACATTATTTATATGCACATAATTCAATGTGAGTTACAAAAATTGGAATTTATTGATTTACGAAGTACATAACAAAAAAGCAACATTAATTATTCTAAATATTTACATAAAATGCGAGAGTATATTACTAATTGACTTTACTTGAACCAAAATATGATTAGTTAAGTGTTTGAAAAAATGATTAGTATGAGTAAAATGAAGATTAATATTTGTATCTTTTCAATTTAGTTATAATTACATACTTCCTCCGTTCTTTTTAGTTGCAACGGTCAACATTTCACACTTGTCAACGCACATGTTTGACCGTAATTATATCTTAATCTCTATTAGTAAAAAATAATTAAAAATCAGATTTTGAAAATTTATAATGAGATGAATTGAAAAATATTTTTTTTTTTAAAATAATTTTCTTAAAATAATACTGTAAAATGTAGTCAAAGTAGGACATGTGAATAGTATAAAATTCAACATGTTGCGATTAAAAAAACAGAGGATAGTATATGACTAATAAAATGAAGATTGTTTACAAAAATATGACTAGTGACTAGAATAGTAATGGACTCAAAGTAATTTATGTTCAATTTTTAAACATAAAATACCATGACATTACATTGTAGTAACTACTAATTATATTTTTATAAATCAATTTAATTTTAATAATAATCTTTAAAAAATCTCATTTAATATTCAAAGGAAAAAACCAAACTATTTGAAGTAGAAAGTTTGACATTTTTAATTTGGCACGGATAAGCTGTGCTAGGTTTGTCCCAACTGGTGTAAGCCTGACACTTCTGACGAGCCGCTGAAAAAAAGTTTGGAGCTTGTGCAAAAGAAATGTGACTGTTTCCTTTGACACGGCTCTTCTGTGCCCGGTGTGTCCCAAGAAGTTGGAAGAATCTCGAATATTTGTTTGTAAGTCCCTTCCGTGGCAAAGTACTGACTGGGCTACAAATACATTTTATTAATGTTGGCACAGCTGTGTGGTGCCAAATACTAATGATATAAAAGCAACCCTTAGACTTAATTTATCATTTCCGCTCAAATCCCCTCTCAAACCCTAACGCCACCCCATCTCCCTTCGATACCTTCTGTCCGCCGGCATCGTGAATAGTCCAGCATCTTCGATCCCGACAACCGGAATCCGTCGTGAGGTCATGTATCTTCTCTCTTGTTGCTGTATTTTTTTCTTTTCATCTTATATATATATATATATATATATATATATATATATATATATATATATATATATATATATATATATATATTTACTCCAGGGGGGTTCTGGGGGAGGGGGGCTGGGGGGAGCCTGGAGTAATCAGGGCTGAAACTCACTCCATTGAGTTTCAAGCCCTTATGTGCCTAGTGGGATTTGAACACGAGACCTCCCACTAGGCACGATAACCTCGCAACCAGCTGGGCTGGAATGCTTGGTTATATATATATATATATATATATATATATATATAGGGTAAGGTTCAGGTGAGAAGAACCCTTTGGGTGAGAAATGAGAATGAATCCCAGCCATTGGATTCGACTAAGTTGCAGTAAAAGACACTTCATGATGCACTGAAATATGCAATCTAGCACGGTGGCATTTTTGTAAATACTTCTGAAAAATCCGTATTACACATGTCTAGTGCAACATGAAGCTATTTCGGTGCAACGCCGTCAAATATTAGTGCAACATGAAACAGTTTTAGTGCAACATGTCAAAACTTTAAATATTACTGCAACATAAAGCCAATTTTAGTGCAACTTCGTAAATCCAATGGCAGAGATTCATTCTCATTTCTCCTCTTGATTGAATCGTTTCAAGAAGCTTACATGAAAGGTAGGATGGATCTTCAATCTCTCTGGTAGCTTCAACCGATAAGCCACTTCACCCACTTTATGCATGACTTCAAAGGGACCATCATATTTCGGAATCAAGCCGCGGTGAACAGATTTGGTACTGATCTTCTTCCAAATCTGTGGAGTTAATTTCAGCATCACCAAGTCCCCAATTTGGAACTGAACATCTCTTCTCCGCTGGTCAACTTGTCTCTTCATCCTTGCTTGGGCCAACGCAAGACTATCTCGGGCCTCCTCAATCAGCTCTTGCTTGTCCCTTGCAAAACGTACCGCCGCTGGACACTGCCCTCCTACCCTTGCAATCACTTGGTGAGGCGCCAAGGGTTGAAATCCGAGAGCCAACTCGAACTGAGTCATTCCAGTCGTACTTGTTTGATGAAGATTGTAGCAAAACTGCGCTACATCCAGCAACTCAAGCCAGTTCTTTTGACTTGCAGTCACATAGTGCCTCAGGTATTCCTCGAGCAACGCATTCATCCTCTCCGTCTGCCCGTCAGTTTGCGGATGATTCGCAGTGGAGAACTTCAAATCACTGTCAAGGATTTTGAACAGGGCAGTCCAAAACCTTCCTGTGAACCTTGAATCCCGATCACTGATGATATCTTCCGGTAAACCAAAATGTTTCACAACATTTTTGAAGAATAGCTCCGCCGTTACTTCAGCCGGACAGGAATCTAGAGCAGCCACGAACACACCATACTTGGAAAATCGGTCCACGATCACCAAAATGGTTGACATGCCACCAACTTTAGGAAAACCTGAAATAAAATCCATAGAAACAGATTGCCAAGGCCTACTCGGGATTGGCAAAGGTTGAAGCAAACCCGCTTCCTTCCTTTTCTCCGTTTTGTCTTGCTGGCACACAAGACACGTCCTCACGTATGCCTCGATGTCCTGCTCCATCTTTGGCCATACATAATCTCTGGACAATAGTGCAAACATCCGTGCCACGCCGGGATGACCTGCCCACTGCGGGTCATGAGTCTCCTTCAAGAGCTCCACGCGAAGTCCACCAACAGGGACATACAGTCGTCCTCCTTTGCCGAAGAGGACACCATCTTCCAGCCAGTACCTTCTCACGGCACCGCTTGCCACCTGTTCACACAAACGTTGATAGCTTGGGTCTTCCTTAGCCATTTCCTTTATCCGTTCCACCATATTCCCCTGCACCATCACCAAAGCATTAACATACTCGTTAACAACCTTGCGACTAAGAGCATCTGCCACGGCATTGTGCCGGCCTGGCCGATGAACCCAATCAAAGTCAAACTCGTCCAGAAACTCCATCCATCGAGCCTGCTTTGGGGATAGCTTCTTCTGGGACTTGAAGTACGTGTTCGCCACATTGTCGGTCACCACCTTAAACTTCGTACCAAGCAAGTAGTGCCTCCATACTTCCAAGCAATGGACAACGGCCGTCATTTCCTTCTCATGGGCGCTGTACCTCGTCTCCGCATCCTTCAGCTTCCGACTTTCAAAGGCCACAGGGTGCTCATCCTGCACAAGCACTCCGCCTAAAGCTCGGTCTGAGGCATCAGTATGGATTTCGAACGGGGCAGCAAAGTCTGGCAACTTCAGGACTGGCTCACTAGCCACGGCCTTCTTCAAATCTTCAAAGGCACGCTGACATGCCTCTGTCCAGTTCCAACTCTGCTTCTTCCTCGTCAAATCCGTTAAAGGGTTTGCCCGTTTGGAATAGCCGCTAATGAACCGCCGATAATAATTGGCTAACCCAAGGAACGATCTCAACTGTCCCACATCCCTAGGGACTGGCCAATCAACAATGGCTTCAACTTTCTTTGAATCCATTTTGATTTCTCCTTGGCTAATCACGTGCCCAAGGAACGAAATCTGGCCCATGCAAAACTCGCATTTTTCCTTCTTAACATACAACTCGTTCTTACGCAGTTGCGTTAAGACCTTTCTAAGATGCACAATGTGGTCTTCAACAGAGTTCGAATACACCACAATGTCATCCAAATACACAACGACAAACAAATCAAGATACTCGTAAAGAACATCATTCATTAAGTTGCAGAAAGTAGCCGGGGCATTGGTTAGCCCAAACGGCATTACAAGGAATTCATAGGAGCCATATCTAGTGACTATGGTCGTTTTACCCTCATCTCCGGGACTGATTCTGACTTGCCAATAGCCCGCCCTCAAATCCAGCTTTGTGAAAACCCTCGCCTTCGACAGCTTGTCAAACAAGTCCTGTGCGTTCGGAATAGGATACTTGTTCTTGACAGTAACCTTGTTCAAGGCTCGGTAATCAGCGCACATCCGGAGGGATCCATCATGCTTCCGCTGGAACAGAACTGGAGCGCCATAGGGTGCCTTGGAAGGCTGCAACAGGCCGCTCTCCAACAACTCGTTCAACTGGGACCGCAACTCTTCCAACTCCGATGGGGACATCCGATAAGGCGCCTGGGCAGGAGGCCTTGCTCCTGGAACCAGTTCAATCTTGTGATCCACAGCACGTCTAGGAGGCAACTTCTTGGGCAACTCCGGTGGCATCACATCTTTGAACTCTTCCAACAAGTCAGCAACTCTTTCTGGAACATCCTGGTATATATATATATATATATATATATATATATATATATATATATATATATATATATATATATATATATATATATATATATATAGATTCGGTGAGCTCTAAGCAACATAACTTAGTGAATTGGAAGCAACAAAACTTTTTTCCTTCTCATTTTATATATTTTCAAAATTAACTTTTCTGTTCATGATTTCGTTGGGTGTAGTATGGCAGCTCCCATAGCCGGCCTTGCCCTGAAGAATCACCTAGGACCTCTATTGGCTCGCATTCAGCGCAAGGCATTTTCAATCGTGGCCCATCTCCAGATGTTACCTCCCCGAACAGAAGAAGAGATGTTGATGGTTCCTTATCCCGTAATGGCGAAGAAGGTTTCAATTCCCGTACTGTCGCGGTGCCTAACCCGAACAACCCCTTGATTACACCCCAAGGATATGCTTTGGTTAGTAGACTAAACGATGTGTCTTTTAATTTCAAATGGTTGGACCTCGCTTTGTTTAAATTGTTGATTGTTGATAATATTTTATTTTTCTTCGTTATTCTTTCTAAGATTTGGACCTGTTGATTACAGTCAATTTATTTTCCATTACATATATTCAAAAAAACTTTGTTTTTACATGTGCATAAGGTTTAGTAAACATTGAGTAGGCAATCATTTATTTCTGTATCAGTCCTCATGGATCAATACATTAATTACTCATTTATTATTATTCTGGTAAAAAAATGGAACGTCTTTTTTCTTTAGTTAACTAATATGATTATATATGCTTTATCTGACATTTTTTCACAATTTCTGGTGTTTCACTTATCCATATATTCCACAGTCTCTGTCTTGCATCTTCCACTGCAGGTAAGTAATTGGGTAATTAAAGAATTAATGAATGGGTTCAAGTAGTTTGCCACTATGTATGATCAATTAGTATTTCATTTCATCTAAGGTCCATTTTTTGTTGTTTTAGTGTATGGACTATTGGATATTGAGCTTTGAGTAATACTTGCAGAGTTTCTGCTATTTACTTTGAAGTTGTGGAGATTATGTCGGTCATTTTAGTCAAATTAATGCCTGCTGAAGTGTTAGAATCTAATCTTGCAAATGGTGGAAGAGAGAATGGCATTTTTAAAAACTCATATTTTAGCCAAACAAGTAAATCAACAATTGCTTACTTCTGATTATTCTGGATGTTTCTGCTTGTTTCATCTATAAGCAGATTTGTCAACCTTAGTTAATCTACCCAAAAGAGGTAGCAAATTTGGTTAATTTGTGTACTGACAATTTAAAATTGGGCATTTAGCTGTTACTAAGCACTCTCTAAATTGTACATAGCCTAAATTTCAAGAGAAGATAATGAAGAAGAACATTTGATAAATTGATACGCATTAGTTGTAGCAATTTGAGGCATGTTTCGTAGTGGCATACACCTAGAGCTTTAAAGCTTTTCCTAAACTTTATTCATTCTGTTTTGTTGAAGATGATAATTTGTGAGTTTAACATTCATGTCAATAGGAAATACTCTGTATCAGTACTCCGTAGTCCATACATTATAGGCTTGTAGTTGCTGTGATGGACCATTAGTATCAATTTAAATGTCATTATGGAATGTAACCCAGATTCTTTAGGGTAACCGTACATTATGATTATCATCTTCGGGGAAATGTGCATTATGATTATCATCTTCGGGGAAATGTGTGTGATCTTCTCTTCATTCATTTCAGGTGATTGAGAGACGTAAAGTTTTATTAAAAAAATTATTAAATATGGGCTGAAAACAGGATTATACTATAGTTAACTGCTGATTATTTTAGTTAACCGCTGATTATTTTAGTTAACCGCTATTCTTTTAGAGTATTTTAAGATATATACTTGGATCTCTAGTTAACTACTGATTCTTTTCGAAGTGTTTATTTTTTGGTTTAAACTATTTTACTGATTTATACTATGTGTATGAAAACATAGTATATCTGGGAGTTAAAGGAAAGAACTTACGGGTTTTGTAGTTGCTTAAATATGGGAAAAAACGTTACCCGGCTTGAGGATTTTAAGGGTTCCTTCAATTACGATTTCAAACTATTTTACTGTTTTATACTATGTGTTTAAAACTATGTGTATTAAACTATTTAAACTATTTTCCGATAAATGTTTTGCTATTAAACCAAAAATGAAAATAAATAAAATAACTTAAAATCAATTGAAACTCAAAACTGTTGTTTATCTTTTGTATGTTTAATTACCGTTAGCATGTTTTATATCTTTACGTGTTAGCATGTCCTGGACTTTAGAGATTAATCATTTATTTGAAAACATAAGTGTGTATAATGTAAAAATGAACATGCATCAATCAATTTGTGCTGAACAGAATTAAGGAGATAATTATGGGAAATTTTCATGGGCCTTGGACTTCGTTTCAAAATGTTTCGGAAGAGCAGTGAAATCGATGGTGGTTTTTGTTTACGGTAACTGATCGAATTAATAAGTTTTGGTGTTTGCTATAAAATCTAATAGGTTTTGTTTTAATGTTTATTTGTGTGTATTGTATTAGAACTCATACTGATGGGATCCTTGGCTCAACATAAAGATGAGGGAGCTGTTTGAGTCCCAGGGCTCTCATTGGTTGAGTAAGAAGTTAACGAAGCATAGAGGAAGCGATGTGAAGCCACCTTTGAAGCCAGAATGGGTAGCGGATAATTATTGGCTGACAATGACAACATATTGGGCCAATGACGAGTTTAAGAAGAAGAGTATTGTTGGAAGTAAAAATAGGAATACGGCTGCTGCTATCCAGTCTCAGTACAGAGGTGGTAGAAGTTGTGTGGATGCACATGCTGAAAAATTGGTAAAAATAGTTATAGTTGTATTGGCATTTTTTAAATTAAAATATGTAGTTAATTAGTATCTTCTTCAATTCAAGGTCGTGGAGTTGAATCGGGATCCGCTCTGTATTGAAGTTTATGAAAAGTGCTATGTCCCCAAGACGGGTGATCCGCCGCCTCGTGTTCAAGAAGTCCTCATGAGTAGTTTTTTTAATTATAAAATGTTTTATGTGATATATTAACATAATTTTTTTATGTAATTTATTAACTTTTTTCTAATTTTTTTAGAGCAGGTACAATGATCTGAAGGAGCAAGCTCCCAGTCAATCGGATAGTCAAATATCCGCATTCGAAGACAATTATCTGTTTTTGAAAGCCACGCCAAAGTACAAGAGCCGCCGGTTCGGGCATGGTAGTCGGGCTAAAACTACAGTGTTGGAATCATCCTCGGTGATCGGCCCTCCCGGTCCTACTCCTCAAGAAGTTGAAGCAATTCAACAGAAATTGCAGGCCCAAAATGATAAAATACTTCAACAAGGAAAAAACAGCAGGAACAAGATGCTCAAATGGCTGCTATGTCGGGTTGCTTTTCTGCTACTACCCCCGTCCCCCTAAGTTTGGGACAAGAGAAGGTGACACGGTTATTAATAAAAGTAGGTTTATGTGGTTGATATTGAATTGATAAAGTAAGAATAAAGTAGGAATGATATAGAACCACACAAACTTTACCAAATAAGGTATGGGACAATCTTAGTGGGACACAGTGAAATGGTAAAATGAGACAATCATAGCGGGACAGAGGGAGTATTTTACAGCAGTTAAAAACTACTAACCCCAACATAGTGATACCCGAGTTTCCCTTCCAGACTCAGCCAGACACGACTCAGCTAGCCCCGACTCTGCTAGCCCTGACTCAGCCAGATGAAATGAATGTTGATGAGTTTTTCGCTGATGAGTTTGACTCTCTTAATGGTCTGTAATGTTAATCCCTCCCTCCCAATGGTTTGAAATTTAGTACCTCCTTCCCAAACACTTATTTTTGCTGTTTTTGATGGATTTATTGGGGAGATCTTGATGGATACTAATGTTCAATGTTGATGATTTCAATGTTGATGTTTTCCTTGTTTAATATGTTTGGTTGGAATGGTGTTTGATTGTTGGAGTACCTTACCCTTTTTTTGTATGAAGATTGTGTTTGGTTGGAATAATGTTTGTGATACAAAAAAAATTGGCCCATATATTTATATAGATATATTTATAAATATATTTAATATCTATATTTAATATATTTTTGTTGTATATCTATATTTATATTTGGGCCAAATTTTTTTATAATTAATTTCAATTTGGCATAGCTTCTTCATGCCCATGTTCAAAAGCGCATATCAAAGATGGCATTTTTGGCACATTACTTCTGTGCCAACATTCACAAAATTCATTAAAACTGGAAATGTTTGGCATGGCTTCAACGTGCCACACCCAAACTTTTTAAAATGAGGACATACCGTTGGCACAACGTCCCCTTGCCAAAATTCAAACCACCCTTCTATTTTTGGCTCCAAAATCAGCGTGCCAAAATTCAAATTTATATGCGAGAGTTGACACAATTCTCGCCGTGCCACAAAAACTTTTTAGTGATTCCGTCCATTCTTTTGGCTGTGTCACATCTGTGCCAGACGTCGTGCCAAGATTTGGCACGGCATATATACACGTGCCATTTGATTTAGCAGGCCTCAGGTGGCACGACTTCGGTGTTTGTGCCAACGTCGTGCCAATACCGGTAGGCAGGGCAAAAAACTGAAAGCTGTCGTGGCAAAAGCTGTGCCAATTTAGCACTTTTCTGGTAGTGTCTGCTGGAGGCAAAATCTGTTCCCTACATATTTGACTTGGCGTTTCTGTCTCTGGTCAAAACTTACACTCAAATCTAACGGTCGGTTAACTCTAGTACTATACAACTGAAAATGCTAAGCACATTTTATCTATTATAGGTACTCTAAAATCCTATTTACAAACCATCACCAAAATCTAAAAACAAATTATTCCTTACACGACGAAAATTCATTGGAAAAAGCTACTCAGCCAAACAATCTTATTAGCTGATTGAATTGATATGGTCAAAAGGACCAAATATAATCAAACCGGTATAAAGATGGTTGATAGGCTCTTAACCAAACACCACACCCCATGATGTTGACTTGATCAATAATGTGAGATGTGAATATTTTCTCCGATTTATAATTAAATTCATTCTCATAGCAAAAAAGAACCTACATGTGTGATGAATGTTCTAGATGAAGATGAAATGGTAGTTTGTGAGATGTGAACAAGAATGAGATCAATTAAGAGAGGCAAATATGCACAAAGGTTGGAAAATACGTGGAAGGATCATTTAGGGGTCTATATATTATTATCTTTCAGCTTAATAGAAACACTTTATACTTTAATGTTTTTCATGGATTGATTATTGCATCCAAGACATATAATTTAGAAAGATAATGAGTTAATAATAAAGAAGGATTCATGTATTATATAATCTTTCAACTTAATAGAAAAGCTTCATACTTTAATGTTTTTGATGGATTATTGCATCTAAGACATAAAATTTAGAAAGATAACGAGTTAATAATGAGGAAGACGATGAATGGTGGTTATTAGAGTTTTTTGTAGAAGGGGAAAAAATCTAGCATGCCAGCGACTGGCGGTAGCCAGCAACGGCACTGCAGCAGGGGCAGTTGCAGTGGGAGTGCAGCGGTAACCGTGACAAGGGTATTTTTGCCCATTTATAAAAAAATCCCTATATTCAGAAGTTAAAAAACTACTCCTTTTCTTGCTTTTTATAATGCTTTACTCATACGAGATTATTGGAATGTCTCTCTCTTTAGGTTTTGGCGATGCCGCCGCCTAGTGTAGCTCTCGATTTTTCCCCTTTTGTCGTTTCCAACCTTTGCTTTGGACAGGAACAGGAACGGAGGTGGGTGATGGTTTTCCTCGGCAGACTTCGAAGACCCCAGCGGTCAAAGTTTCAGAATTGCTTCGTTTCGTCAGTTGAAACGAGCGAAGGTTTATACGCAGGGAGGCATTTGTGCAGACAGATTTTCTTCCAAAAGCTATGGAGGAAGTGGTGGAGCAGTACAGAAGAATGGCTTTGGAGAAGGATACCCGTAATCTAAACTTTGATGATGAGGAGGAAGAGGTTATTGCTCCAGCCGCAAAAGAGGCGGGTTTTCCGGTGGTGGGCGCCATCCGTACAGACCGGTAAGTCAGATTCCAGGCAGTACAGGACTTGTTTGCATCGCTCTAGAGGTCAGAAAAAGGAATGACAGTACAAGAAATTGATGAAAAGAGGTATCTATTCACTTTTTATCATAAAGTTGATATGAATCCTGTTATGGAGGATGGTCCATGGCTGTTTGAGCGGAATCTGTTATTGCTAAAGGCGGTTGGTCCTAATGATATACCACATAAAATGAATTTGTTTGAAGCAGAGTTTGGGGTGCAAGTTCCGTACAAATTTATGAATGTAATCACTGCTAGAAGGGTAATTACATTGGGGAATTCAATAGTTTTGATGAAAGCCACTTTAAGAAAAAATGGAGTTCATACTTGAGAGTTAGGGTGAAGATGGATGTGAGAAGGCACCTGAAAAAGGGATCTACTTTGACTAAGGGGGGTGAAGGACACTGAGTAGATTTTAAGTATGAAAAATTACCGAGTTTTTGTTTTATCTGTGAAATCATGGGGCACTCTGAGAAATTTTGCCCATTGAAATATGTGGAAGATATTACTGTGGAGAAAACTTTTAGTGCTGATCTTAGAACAGGTGGAGGGGGAAAGACTAGTCCCACAAGAGGTAGTAAGTGATTGGTGGATAAACAGGCGGCCCGAGTCATCACTGGAGGGTTCATCAAGAAGATGAAGGCATTATGAGACAGGGACGTAGTGGGAGTATAGCTGAGACAGAAAGTAGCGGCACAAAGGATGAGGATAGAAGCAGTGCAGGGGAGGTCTCGATTGACCAGAAGCGCAAGAGAGTCTGAAAGGATCCGACACAGGAAAACAACTCAGGAGAGGAGATGGCACTGGACAAAGCAAAAAATGTGTCTGAGTTCCTAGACCCGCCTGATGTGGTCGTGAGGTTGCGGATGCAGAAGTTCCACTGTGGTGTTTATTTTCTTGTTGTTTGTTATGTTTCGTTTCACGTTCAGACTGTTGTTTTTAGTTTTGGTTTTGTTTGGTTTTGTAAGACTCTTGCATTAGGCTCGGATGATGAAAGTTCTGCTGTAACCATTGTTGGCTCAATTATGTCCAGTTTAGGATCAACGAGTTATACTGCTTCCTTGAAAGTGGTTAACTCAGAGTCTGACCCAAGGACAAATGGTTAGCGGTGGTACTCTTGTTATTTTAAATCCTTGATGAATGCTTTTATTCTAATATAAACCCCCTTCATCCAAAAAAGAAGGTTTTACTCATATGTTCGGAATTATCTAAAAGATGTTCCGAAGTAATTTTCATACACAATATCATATGAAATAATTGTTGTTATCACTATCATAATTATTAAGTTTTGCTGTAGTATACTCATACTCCCTCCGTCCTAATTTGTTTTGCAAAGTCAACATTTTTTGGTCAACCAATAATAAAACTCAACCCTCCTTATGGATAATTAATTCAATTTTTAATAATTAAAAATTACATATTCAAAAACAACATTGAAATCTCTTTAAAGTTGTAAACTCCAAATTAGAAAATAATTAAAAATTGGCATCCTAATTAAGTGAACAAAACGAGACTGTTTGACTAAGTAAAGTCAAATTTGCAAATCTTTTTGGGACGGAGGCAGTATTTATTTTGTCACATTTTTATGCATTATTTTCATACGGAGTAATATATTAAAAAAAACTCGAGCTTTTTGTACAATGTAAGTTGTGAGAAAAGCCTAATAAAATGAGAAGTGTTTAGAAGAACTGATTTCACGAGGAAGAAGAGAAAAAACAAATCTGAAATTCAGATCTGGGAACGCCTGTCAACTCTCAGGTCTGGAAAATCACGGTGAAGCTATGTAGATGTAAGGCAAAGGAGGAAGGGGATTGAGCTGGGATGAGGATCTGTTGAAGGCGGAGCTCCGCCAGACCGCCACCTCCTCCGCAGAACCGCGACTCTCTGCGCACAACGCCGCCAGACGTAGGTGGCGACCCGTTTCTGCTGTCAGGCAGTGGTCCCCGACACTTCTCCAGCCAGTAGGCCGTTTCCCTCCTCTTTCATCGCAGCACGCCCCTGAGCCTGGTGAACTCCCGCCATTAATGGTTGTTCCGGAGCTTAGCTCACGACTCAAACCGCAGCAACATCGATAGTTTCCAATGCAACTACAACCGGCGAAACCTCAGCCGGAGACTGCTGGATCTCGAGCTCGAGTCGCAGCAGTGCAGCACCCAAGTCAAGGCATTTCCCTGGCTTGGACCATCTCCCTTGTTTGGACCCGTACATTAGGTGCATGAAGAGGCCCGTGGTAGCGGGTCGGGCCCACCCACTACAATGGGCAGATATTTGAATTTGAAAAATGCTAAAGGTACCTACCCCCATTTGGTACCCCAATTGTACTCTACCCTATTTTTGTGGCTCACAAAAGCACCTCATTAAAGTGGGGCAATTCATTTATTGAGTTGGACTTTTGTGAGCCACGAAAATAGCTTGAGGTACAAATTAGGGTACCCATAGCAGGGTTGTTTGAATAAAGTCTGGTCCGAGTCCGCTTGAATAAAATATACTACCTCCGTCCCACTATTTTTGGGACAAAGAGTAATAGGATGGACGAAAAAGATAAAATGAGACAAAGTTAAAGAGACGGAGGGAGTACTTTATACGTAGGAGTACATATACTGGCTTACACTTTAAACTTTACAGGGTGGTATTAGTACAACATGAGGCTAATCGCAATCCAATCCGTCAATAAATCTAACCCCCTAGTTTATATGTATTCACCAATCAATCCAGTTTTTCTCTGAATTCCAACTGTTAATGTATTCACTCACCACATTTTTTAAAAATAGATGCATAAATCTGTTTTTTTTATTACACATCATTTTTGTGATAATTTTATTTTACCAATAATTATGATTTAAGAAGTCAAACATTCCAGTGTAAAAATAAATAATTTTGGAGTTTATTTTTTTGTTACTCCAGATTTATTTTTTAAAAAAGTAATTGAGATACGGAGTATGTAAGAAAAAATATATTTTAACATTGAAATCATATCTTTATCACTTGAATTTATCTAAGAAAAAATTTGAATCATACATCTCTGTAAAATTATATATATTGATAAAGTACATATGGGGTGTTTGGATCTGATTCTTAAAACTGTTTCTTCTCCTGTAGAGAGCAGAAGTAGAAGTCGGAGTGTTTGGGTGAAAGTGTAGAAGTGTTTCTAGTGTTCTAATTTACTCTAGAATCAGTATTTTTAGAAGCCGGGAGAGATTAGGTTCTGAAAACTGATTCTGCTTCACCTTTAAAAAAGAAATATAAGCACAATCAATTCCAAACACCCCATAGACTTGGATCTCTGGTTCTCTCAACTATTGAGGTTTGATAGCGGCCGACACACACTTACCGGATAACATTTACATTATTGTATAATTTTATATTATTTGTATGTATTAAATTAAACTTTTATATAGTTGAGCCTACCAGGCCCATATTAGTTGTCCGGCCCGTTTTATCTCTATTTATACCCCTTGTGGAGATCTTGTTAACCTAGAACATAGGTTAACCTAGATCTTGTTAACCACATTCAATACAACATTCAACACAATTCACCTTCTTCTCCACTTTCAAAACTCTAATCCATCATTTGATATTTGATTGAGACATCAAGTTTCTTAGATTCCTCCTAAAAATACAAAAACCGTCCATTTACAAAAAAATCCAGCCAAAATTTATTCTGGAAAATCTAAAGAAACATCAAGAAATGAAAAAGTCTGGATCCAGATCTGGGAAGGAGGATGTCGCCGCCAGGAACACATTCGCCGGCCGCCGCCACCAGCCATTCTGCGCACAGCTTCAGCTCGTGTTGACGCAGCTGGTTTAGCATCGTTGTTGTCCCAGGGTATTGTAACAGAGCAGAGGAGGTCCCTGCGAATCGGTGGCCTAGAGCACCTGACAACCTTCTGGGCGCCGCTTGCTCTTCATCTTGCTGATTTTCGCTTGTTTTCACCATTAATGGCCGCCTTGGAGCTCCTGAGAGTGACGAGCGACTCTGGGCACAGGCCCTGCAGCTTCCGTCGCAGCACCTCTTGCCTTGGTCCTGGTCGCTCCACCGTCTTAACAATCTGTTACAGTAGCTCGATGGTCTTCGTCCGCCATTAATGGCTGTGAGAGAGCTCTCTGCTCACGACCCAGGTAGCAGCAAACCAGCAACATCGAGGCCCTTTCCTCTCCGACTGCCAACAGCGACTCCATCTTTATCTGCTCCCAGCCGCGGGCTATATCCAGCTAGCGTGACCAGGTCTTCTCAGCATTTGGGGCGGACAGAATTCATGGACAAAAGCTAGGGGTCAAAATTGGTCAATGAGTCAAAGTGTCAAGCCCAATTTCTCACCAGCCCACACAACTCCATTACTTCAAGCCTAGGATTGATTCTCAAAGCTAGTGGGCCACAGTTTCAACATCAGTCCATGACAATTCAGCCCAAGAAGAGCTAAGTACTCAACAACCCGTTACTCTTAATTTATGCATTAAACCTTAAAGGCTTAAATATTATTATTATTATTATCTAATGTTAATGTTATTATTGCTACTATTATTATATTATATTATTTCCACCACCATTATGACGGGTTAAAATCCTCCGAGGTGGTGAGACCATTATGGCGGGTTAAAATTCCCAGAGGTTTTTAATAATGCAATATTATTGATAATACTATATTATTATTACCATCACCATTATTAGCGGGTAATGATCCCCCAAGGTGGCACGAGCTGAGCCCCTTAATCTACTGAACATCTTTATTTGATAATTCGGATTCTAAGCATGCCCCTCGAATTACCCCTTGTCACCTTAATGACCACTTTAGTACAGGAGCAAGGATGTACCCTCCCGGAGCCTTTGTGGCACCGGGGTGATGATGATGTTGATGATGACCTTTATGACCACTTAATCTGGAATCGGAGGCCTGCCAAATGATCGAAGGCCCAAAAGGAGACACTTATCGAATCGTTGCCATAAGGGAACGACAGGCCGCAAAATGCCTGAGACTTGTAAAACTCCAAACACTTAAAGGTGATTCCGAGGGGCTCTAGAGCGCTAAAAATGCCCGACTCCAACTTCCAGGAGTATTTTTTAAGCTTGGCCTATTCTGAGTAAGTCAGTTTTGGTTAGTCTTTAGTTCTGGGTATGGTATGTTATCATGTTTAAGTCAGGTTTAACATTTTCGCTTGAACTGGATTCAAGTGAAAATATCCTAACAAACTTTTAACATTAATAGGATTGATGAAATTGAAAGTAGTTTCTATTATGTGATGTTTGAACTCTAAAAAAAAGAACTCTGATGATTGTTTTATCACATTATTTAATTTTTTTTTGTTTTATTTATAATATTCTATTTAGGAATTTATAATGTTTTATTACGCATCATTGCACAATAAGGCTTATTTACTCTTCGGACTCCACACATTCCAGTACTCCATCACACCCTTTATTAAGCATTGTGTCATTTTTTATCTGAATGGTCAATTTAAAATGGTTTCGTTGTGAAATTAGCACACAAGTGCAGTAGAATGAATCATAGACCGTGGGGAGTTCTTCCATGTGGGACAACTGAATTTACAGGTTGGGTGTGCTGGATATAAATTCAAATGAACCACCAGGCTACGGAATCATAGTTTGCAATAGATAAACTTTTTTATGGATCTCTAATATCTAATTAGTGAGTACTTGCCGAGTACTTGCTGCTCAAGTATACATCTGGCCAAGTAGCTTACATATTCATTGTTATGGAAACTACTGAGTTATGACCGAGTAAGCCAGTCGAACCAAAATGTGACTTTATTTTCTTCTTTTGAAAGATTGAAATTGAAGATTAGATTTTTTAAATAAATAGTGATTGTATTTTATTTAAGGAAAAGGAACACTGGATAGTGTATATTTTGATAGTATTAGACTTTTAAAATTTAAGATTTCACACAATGACTTTATGTGTCGGTGAGTCCTTTATATCTTCAATTTTTTATTTTCTTTAGGCTTCTTACTAGGAACCTTTGTTAATATATTACTACGTTAGTACTTCGTAGAATGTGGAACCAAAACAAGCTTCCTAACCCGTTAGTCTCATGTTCACTATTACAACCTATTATTTTGATCCAACACGCAGTTCCACACACATTTGAGCTGAAGGGAATATTTGTTCTCTTAGGTATAAATGAAACGTATTTTTGTTCCATTACATTGTTCATCTTTGTTTACAAGATAAACACGGATATTGACAACCTATTATTTAGATCCAAAAAACAGTTTCAAATACATTTGAGTCAAAAGGTTCTATTTGTTCTCTTAGGTATAATTGAAGTGTATTTTTGTTCCTTAACACTGCTCATAATAACCAAATTGATTTGGCAGGAAGAGATTATCTCTGTTTACAACATAAACACGAACATTGACAAACGCTTTGCAGGAGATGACAAAGGTATTAATCATTGACATATTAAGTTCACATAAAGTCATTTATTAATTACACACACAAATTATAAAGTCATCACACCAAACACTTTTAAGTGCATCGTGACCTCATTTTCACATGTCCAAAAGAATTGAGCTTAAGTCAGATTATGTACTATATCAAAGGTTTCAAGAACGAAATTGCAGAAGATGGTTTTGGAAAAATATTTAAAGGTTGGATGTTGGGAGAAGCCAGTGAAATAATTCATAAAATTACCATTAATGTTTCAGGATAAAGTGGGAAGTACGTTATTTAGGAATTAAGATGTCTCATTTTGCTTTAAAATATTTATTTTGAATGATATTTTTTGTTGGAATAATTGCATGCAATTGTAAAACGAGTGCTTTCTCTTAGAAGGTTATTGGTAAGATTATAAGAAAAGTCTTCTAAAAAATAATCACTTTAATAAAACTGAACAAACATATTTCAAATAAATGAAAGAAATTTAAAATTCAATGTGGGTAAAACAATTGTTTTAAAATTCCAAAGATATTTCTTATCATCTCAAGTATACTTGCATATGCAAGGTAACTTGTAGCATTTCATAACTATAACTTCGAGAGGTAAAAGTTGTATTTGTCGGCTCTATGTCATCCTAAGATAATAAAATAAATAGATATGCCTCAAACGACAATTTCTTTTTAGTATATGAGGAAATGGAGCATGGAACCATCAACAGCAAAATAAAAGCTAAAATTCTGAATAAAACGTTATACTCCCTCCGTAACATAAAGATCTTCCCATTTTGACTTTTCAAGGTCTTCTAAGTTGAACTTTGACTGCAAATATCTACATATCTATATTTATAAAATTCATAATAAATTAACATTCAAATAATACGTTTTACAATGAGTTATATAAAATAAATTTTTAATCATAACATAATGTGAGTTTTGAATAATTAATGGTCAAAGTTCATAAAGTTTGACCCAAAAGAGTCAAACTGGGAAGATTCTAGCGTTACGGAGGTAGTATATAACATATAGATTGCGCCTCTTTTACTAAGATGATAATTTTTTTACAAAAGAATATTATGTGTTTAAGTTTGGATTGGAAACAAACCAAAAATATCGCATTAGGTGTAGCTCAAACAATGCAACAATTACATGAGCACAATCCTTGTATGATCTTTCGAGATTTCAAAGCTTTAAATATATTGCTTGATCAAGTTAGCCCTGTAAATGAAATCAGAAAATTAATTATATGTTCTCTCGAAAACGAATGTTTATGGATGCATTTATGCAGAATTTCAATATAAAATATTTTACCCTTGAAACACTGACAACATAATATGAGAACTATATGAATTTCAATCATTAATGATGAATTTTCCATGTTTAGGATTACCATCTAAAGCAAAGTGACTTTGAAATTGTGACAAAAGAGAAATAATATTTTGGTGAAAATCTCAGATACACTGATCCAGTAATGTATACAAAAGTATGAGATCAGAATTTATATAAACTTCGTTTAGTTTTTTACGCATGGGACTTATTAATACTTAGTGAAGTTCTCTCCATTACCCTCATTTATTCTTAAGTGAGAATTGGAAGTATGAATTTGAAATTAGGGTGTAATATGTAAACAAGAGTCTAATCAAGACTACATAAAACAAGTTTATGATTGGAAAAATAACTAATTAGAAAGAAATATTGAATTTGAATATGAAACTATGAAAAGCAAATGAAATATTGTTTACACTATTGAATTCCAAAATGCCAATATTGAATATAAAAATACTCGGGATTGTAATGTTCACTCATAGAGTTGTGACTTCTTGTTATTTTTGTTAATGAATTAATTGCTACTATTTTTGTTACTTAATTCTTTGTATCACAATATTTTGGTTCGAAAGTTTTTCTCTTAACAAGAAAAGGTAATAAAGAAAGAGATGTGTATAACATGAGAATTCAATTGTTACAGCTCATCATCAAAAAGTTGATCATCAAAAAGTTGAATGACCCTGTTCAAATTGAAAAAATGGTGAAATCAAGATTTCAAGGAAAAAACAAAAGTGTTCATCACACAAGCTTAAAGGAAATGAAGCCTTCTATGGAAGAAGACAAAATCATTACCACACAAATGCTTAGGTTAGTTGACAAAGATATTGAAAAAAGACTGGATATTTAAGAAATTATAGGTGAACTAGAGAAATTAAAAGCAATTAATAACTAAGGTCATGATATTCTATCATTTCTTGAATCACATGTCATGTTGATACGGTTCAACCTCACATGTTTTCATCAGTGTAAATAAATAAAGTAGAGAAAAGGATAGTAGATCATGACCTTAGTTATCAATCGCTTTTAATTTCTTTAATTCGCCTACAACTTCTTATATAGTCGGTCTTTTTCAATGCCTTTATCAATTAACCTAAGTACTGGTGAAGTAATGATTTCTTTTATAGAGCATATCATTCCTTTTAAACTTGTGTGAAGGAAACTCTCGTTTTCTTCTTTGAAATCTTGATTGCACCGCTTTTTTTTATTTGAATAAGGCCATTCAACTTCTTTAATGAGCTGTAGTAATAGAATTGCCATGCTATACACATCCTTTTCTTTATTATCTTATCGTGTTAACGAAATTTTGTTAAACCAAAATATCAAGTAGCTAATAATTTATTGATAAAAATAACAAGTAGTCACAACATGATGAGTGAACGTTAAATATCTCGGTACCTTTATATACAATTTTGTCATTTTGGAATAGAGTAGTGATCTCAATTTTATCCGAATCAATATTTTATTTGCATTCCGTACTTCCAAATTTGAAATTCTATGTTTCTTTCTGGTTAGTTATTTTTCAATTGTAAGTTTGTCTGATGCAATCTTGGTTAGACTCTTGTTTACATATTGTGCCATAATTTCAAAACTCAACTTCATGAATTGGATTCTTATTTAAGAATAAACGAGGGTGGTGAAGAATTTCACTAAACTACTAATTAATCCCAATGTGTAGAAAAAGTGAAGAAAAACGTATATAAAGTGCGATCTCATACGTTTTGTTTACATTACTGGATCGGTATATCTGAGAGTTCCACCTGACAGATATGTATTCTCTATTATCACAATTCCGAAGTCACTTAGCTTTGGACTGTAATATCTTAGATATGGAAAATCCATCATTAGTATTGAAAGTTCTTATAGTTCTCATATTATCTATATTTTGTTGCCGCTGTTTCTAGGGTAAAGTATTTTACATTGAAATATTATACATATGCACCTATATACATTCTTTTTCAAGAGAACATATAATTAATGACTTTTTTGGTTATTTTTTACCGGGCTAACCTGGTCAAGCAGTATATTTGAAGCTTTGAAATCACGAAAGATCAAACAAGGGTTGTGCTCATGTAGTTGTTGCATTGCTTGAGCTGCACCTAATGCAATGTTTTTGGTTTGTTTCCAATCCAAACCTGAACGCATAATTTTCGTGTAGAGAAATTATATCTCACCAAGAAAGGTGCAAATCTATTTGTGATATATAATGTTTTATTCAAAATTTTACTTTTTGTTATTTTGTTGCTGATGGCTCCATGTACTCATATACTAAGTAGAAACTGTCGTTTGAGGCATATCTTTTTGTTTTATTATTTTGAAATGACTTAGAGTGCACAAATACATTTTTTCTGTCTGTAAAGGTTTTAGTTATGAAATGTAATATCACAAGTACACAAGGCTACAAGTTACCTTCAATATGCAAGTATACTCACATTGAGTTCTAAATTTGTTTCTTTTATTTGAAATATGTTAACGCTGTTTTATTAAAGTGATTATTTTGAGACCACTTTTTCTACAATCTTACTAATTAACTTTTTAAGGGAAAGTGCTCGTCTAACTAACAAAATATATCATCCAAAATAAGTAGTTAAAGAAAAATAAGCTTTTCCCAAATCTCGTTGATAATCCTTTTGACACTTTATCTGCAATTTTATGAATTACTTCACCAGCTTCTCCCAATACCCAACTTTTGAATACTTTTCCAAAACCAACTTTTGTAATTTCGTGTTTGAAACCTTTGGTGTAATACGTAATATGATTTGAGCTGAATTCTTTTGGATCTGTGAAATTGAGGTCACGATGCATTTAAAGTGTTTGGTGTGATTGACTTTGTAATTTGTATGTGTGTGATAAATAAAAGACTTTTTGTGAACTTAATTTGTTTAAGATTAATATCTTTGTCATCTCTTGCAAAGAGTTTGTCAATATTCGTGTTTATCTTGTAAGCATAGATAATTTCTTCTTGCAAAAACAATTTAGTTATTATGAACAATGTTAAAGAATAAAAATACGCTTCAATTATACCTTGGAGAACAAATATATCCTTTCTGCTCAAATGTATGTGAAACTGTGTTTTGGATCTAAATAAGAGGTTGTCATAGTGAACATAAGGCTAACAGGTCAGGAAGCTTGTTTTGGTTCCATTGTAAGAACCCTTTTTTGCAGTATTGTCTCCTAATTTGAAAAAACGCCATACTCCTGTTTGCAAGAAACCGGGTGATTCCCCATTTTCTCTATTTTTCGTGGAGTTAGAGGATTGCTGGCTAGAGAGTGTTGGATGATTGATAAGCCAAATGCCTAACAGACTGGTTTCCGGCTTTGTGTAGCCAGATGCATATTGGGAACACAGATTCCAATTGTTTAGTTAAACCAAAATCTAGCAATGCTTTCATGAGGCACATTGAAAGTAAGAAAATTAGTTTTTCAGAGACATTAAGGTCATCTTGATTAATCTTCCCTACACTTCACATGGGTAAGACCATTTAGCACACATAGAAGATTATATAAGAAATTATAGAGGCATTTACTAAGCATTTATTGTTCGAAGGTTTATGAGAATGTTTTGGAGAGGGTTGGGTTTATGATGGTGGCTGTCGTATGGGGGAATGGCAGGCCGCAAGTGAGGAAACATCAAGATTAACGTTGCGTAAGCATAATGGTATTTTTGGTCTTAATGTTGATTCAATGCATTTTGAGAAAAGAAATAGATTAGGACTATATGTGGTTTTGGGATATGAATGAGGGATAGGTTTTTCGTTACATACATATTGTAGAGCGTGTTTTATCATACCTCGACATTCATTAGATATTCATTAGATAAGTCGTTGTGTCATCATTTGACACAACGACTTCCAAAAGTCGTGTTCTAGACCAGAAACTGAGTGAATGGATGAAGCTTTTGAAGACGATGTGAAAGACACCGCGAGTATAGCGTTGCGAACATCTTCACTGGAAATTGTGTTATCCCCAATGTAACATGAACGATAAATAGTTGACATATTCACTTATGCTTATGTTACAATGATGTTACAGTACGTATAAACAAGGTCTCCTACAAAATAAAATTTTGGCCCGACTGAAACCTGTTATGATAAACTGCTTTATTATGATAACATAAAATACTGTCTAAATGGCACCAATTTTAACAATGAACAGGTTTTTTTTGCAGATAGTGACAAGCCATGGTGGGTGCAACAGAATCTGCAATGGAAGTGTGCAAACAAATTTTCCATTGCCAAGTTAGTACTCATCCAGGACATTGTCAAAACAAGTCTCATTGGAATAACTCAGTCCAGCGAATTGTTCAGAGGATAGATCATGTAATTTGCAAAAAAGACTGAAATTTTGACACAGCATAGATATTGAAGGGGTCTGGTAGTTCCTACCGGTAACTTGGTCGTAGATGTCCTGTTATGGTATATAAATTAATATATTTATAAATGTATATATTGCTACTGGGTAGAGCTCAACAATTTGGTACGACTGTACGAGCATTAGATGAGTTGCTAAACACTTCACGGGTTCTTCGTAAACAATGCTGATGGGTGAGGAATACACACCACTACACCAGGAGGAGGTGACACGCAGAAAGCTCCGTAATAAACTGTGAAGGGATGGATTGGGTCTGGGCGGACTATATTAATCCTATTTGGAAACATGCCTATTTTTCATTTTTTCATTCCATTCTTACCCATCTTTTAAATATGAGTAAAAAGTAGTCAAAAGTCATAATTAAATAATTCATATAAATTTGTAAAAAATAATAAAAATCGTAGAAAAATAAGAAAAAATTAACAAAGTATTTACAAAATAATAACCTAAGAAAATATTTAATATAAAAATAAAAAAATATGGATGTCTTTTCCATGCCTTGCACCACCATTTTTTCTAAAAGTGTCATTTTTTCCTGAAAATGCCCAAAAAATGGCATTCCTAATGCATGTGGCATTTTTCCCCAATAATTAGAGGTGGGGCGGCAGAGGCGGCAGTGATTTTTTATTTTATTTTTTGTGTGTTTTTTAAAATTCTTTAAAATGATATTATATAAATATTTTTATTATTATATTCAGTATTTTTTACGATTTTTTATTTTCTTTTAATTATTTTATTATGAATTAAAACATTTCAATAGCTAGAAGAGTATATTTGTTCGAGACATACATAATTGGTCCTACGAAATAAAGTTTATTTTTTGGTCTTATTTGTTCAAACGGACAGACTTTTAGTCCTATATACATACTTAACTCTAGACTCATACGGTATAAATTTTAGATAGTATTTAATCCTTTCACAAAACAATCATGAAGACTATTGATGTTTAAATGCATTTAGAGAGACAAAAAATATTGATCGTAGAAAATCTTATAATACCATTAATTATAATTATCATTATATATTTTATCATAATAAACTGAAAAGAAACTTAATACCATTAATTGTAATTATTATATGGTTTAGGGAAAAGGGTCAAATGGACCCTCGAACTCTCTTAAAAAGTTCAAATCACCTCTTTTATAGGACGTTCTGTCCAGCCGTTGCCATTTCCAGGTGGACTTTTTTATGCAAATTTTTGAACATCTTCTTCATTAAGTCTAATTTACCCATTCCAAATTTCAGATAAAAATTCAATCTAGAAGATAGTCAAATGATTTTCTGAAATGTACTGCGCTGTTTAATTGTGCAGCTCTCTTCAAAAACTCATTTGACTGTCTTCCAGATTGAATTTGTAGCTGAAACTTGGTATGAGTAAATTAGACTTAATAAAAAAGATGTTCAATAAATTTCATCAAAAAATTCCACCGGGAACAACCAAATATTCAAAGTGATACAAGTATTCGACTAACGGAGTACTATCTAGATAGATTTCTAGGTGGAATACAAGTATTCCACATTTCCACCGGGACTGAATAACAATTCTAGATTTCTAGGTACCAAATTTGAACTACCGAGTACTATCTAATGGGGGTTTTTCAACGTTTAGTTTATTGGATTAAAAATTTGACTAGTACATTGCACAAAGTGAATGTGCTAAATACTTCATCTTTCCCGCTAAAATTGTCATATAATTCCTTTTCGGTCCATTGCACTAAAATCGTCTCATACTAAATTTGGTAAGTTTGTGTGGTTCTAAACCATTATTACTTTATTTTTAATTTTATCAATTTAATATCAATCACATAAACTCACTTTTCTTAATAAGTGCACTATCTCTTCATGTTTCAATGTTAGTTGACGGAGGTAGTAATGTTTAAGATGTGAGAGTTAAAACAATTTTTTGTACAAATAAGGTTACTACAATAGTACTCCGTATTTATTAACAAGACATTTGCTATATTTTTATGTAAAAAACAGAAAATTAAAAGTCCTCATCACATATAGATGAATAATGTTAAGTTCATTGTCTTCCTTCATCGATTTCTAATGGCGTTAACCGTTAAGTTTTTGGGTTTGAAATTTTTTTAATTTAATTTAAGATCTTGGACTTTTATTGCGTTTCTAATTATTATTATCTTTGTGAATTTTTCTTGAACTTTACCTTATTTATCTACATATAAAAAGTGTTAAATAGCCATATAACATATATAAATAAGAGAAGTTAAATTAGTAGATTCTATTTTGACGTTTTCAATCTTTTTATTATTTTTATTTTTATTTATTTTTTACTCCAGAGGGGTCTTGAGGGCTGGAGTAATCAAGGCTGAAACTCACTCCATTGAGTTTCGGACCCTTATGTGTCTAGCGGGTTTCGAACTCGAGACCTCCCACTAGGCACGGTAACCTCACAACTAGCTGTGCTGGAATGCTTGGTTTGACATTTTAATCAATAGTACTCCCTCCGTTCCTTTTTTGGATGTCCCATTAACTTTAATTTGACACTTTTCCTTTTAAGTAAAGAATTTGTGGTTCCTGTTAGTTCTCTCTTCTGAACAAACCTCAACCACACAGTTTTTACTTTATTAATCCCCGTGTTGGTCAAACTTGGCAAAGTTAGTAGGGATGGAGGGGTATATATATTCTCACAGAGAAACGAATGTTTACGAGAGTATTCTTTAAAGACATTGCACACATACCATATTCTTAGGAGAATTCTCTCTTTCATGTAACTGAATAGACTTTACCTTTCATATGCACAAAATTATCAAAATAGAAAAGTGTTATTATAAGGAGGTGAACAAAGAATGGCATTCTTTACATGCTGCAAGTCACTCAATTTGCACTCTTCAACTAACTCTAACTTAAGCAATGCTTATTTTTCTCTCCACATGCTTCATTGCTTCTTTCACTCGTCATTCCCTCAAATTCTATCATCACTTATATTAGATTTCGTTAAACACTCTTCTCTAGTTTGCCTGCCTTCCTCTGTATTTGCATGAACAAAGTTAAAGATGGCGGGGTTGAACATTAAATCAGTACATTTTAATGTTCTGAACAAAAATGGCTCAAATCACTCTTTGCAGGGTTTAATGTCCCATCATGGATTCATCAAAATGATATCAGAACAAAATTATTGGGGTTCTAGAACCAAGAAGTTTAGAGTTTTCTGCAAGGCAGAGGTGTTTCTCCTTAGGGCTTATTATTTGATGCCAATTTTTATTTTTTAATTTATAAAAAGCATGATAGTTAGCTTTTATTTCAAAGCAACATTGTTGGTCTTACCAAACTTCTAGTGCATATGTTTTACTTTTCTTGGTCATTTTAATTTCACTCTATTCTCTATTTTTTAGTATCAACTTGAAGCCTTTTTTAATTTAGTCTAATCTATAAATATATAAATTTTTGTTATTAACATTAATTTGACAAAAACGTCAATTTCAAAATTATCATGTAAGGAGTAATTTTATTCTTGGTCTAGTGTTTTTTATGCAAATTAATTCCGGAAGGGGGATTATAGTTTTAATCCCAAGTAAATGCATGGTGCTCCTTTTAAGATAAAGGAAATTCAGGTCAGGAAGTGTTCACCAATTTTAGAAAGCATGTTTTTGTCGGGGAATGAATCGTTGCAATCATCTGAATGGAAAGCAGTTCCCGATATCTGGAATACGGCAGCAGAGAAGTTCGGAAATCAAGTCGCATTAGTGGACCAATACCACAATCCTCCAACAAATATGACCTATAAGCAGGTCAGCTTGTTTGAATCTTTTTTGGATACGGACAAGAATATAACTTTAAGGTATACCGACCTTCAACGTTATATAACAATATATCTATAATAACATGCGATTTGAAAATCAATTTAAGTCGATTTTAGGCAATAACAGTGGCGTAGCCAGAAATGATATGTTAGGGGGCTGGGTTTAAAGAATTTTATATAATATATGGGGTCAAAGTTTAAAATTTCAGTATATTTCTTACTGCCTATGAATATTTATACATATGAATATAAATCTTAATTTTTTCTTGGGGGGACGGTGTCCCCTCCACCCCTGGCAATAACAATGGTTTGAATCTATCACATAAATAATACGTAGTATAAGCTTATTTACATACGGCTAATCACTTAACCATCATGAATACCTAAAAAAAATATGTTTTAAAATGGAGTCACTTGAGGGTTTCATATCGGTTTTTGATAGGTTAAATAACCAACTGTGTTATAAAAAGTGTTCATGTACTACGTATGATGTTTGTTATACTTCGTATTATTTAAAATCACGCATTTACCCTATGGGCTCGTTTGGTTGTTTACTCATTAAAACTTTACATGCAATCACTTTGCATGTAAAGTGTAGGACTCTAATCAGTTTACGTGTAAATTAAAAATACACCGTTTGGCTATCTATGTAATCTATTATTAAATTACACGCAAACTCTTTAAAATGTTTGTTTGGAAAATAATAAAATAATCCGTATTAACAAACGGATCATATACATAGCCGATTGCTGCTAGTTGATGCTAGTTGCTTACAATCTGCTTTTATGCTTACATTCTCAATCACACAAATGTATTAAGATAGCAAGTTCTACAAACCTTTCTACTGATATTCTCAAGCAGCATGCGGTGAATTACGTAGTTTAAAAAAAATTGAAAAACAAGGTAGAGATCAGATCCAACATGGAATCATGGTGATAAATTTAAAAAAGAAAAAAGAAAACCAGAAGCTGGCTTAGCTCTTCAATTATTCGAAGGAGCAGATCGAGTAGGGCAACACAGATCAGCAATTAAGATAGGTAGTGGTGATTTGCTTCACGATTTTGTGTTCTTAAATAGGAGGGGAAATCTGCTTTTAGCAGCCAAAATTTTCTTTTGCTGCAATCAGCTAATTGCAATCGTAAAAACTTCTTGAATTGTAAAAGAAGTTCTCTCGGTATTAACGAGTGTAAAGTAGTTTACTACCCTCCTCCCACGTAAAATATTTTACACGGTACAGTGTAAAATGTTTTTAAAAAAGTACCCTACAGTTTACACCAAATATTCAAAACAAACGGTGTAAAATGTTCACATCCCCTCACTTTACACGCAAAGTGTTTACTTTACATCATACCAAACGGGCCCTATATTAAAACTACGTAGTATAATGTAAGAAGTGATTTAGCGATATATTGATTTTTTTATACATCGGAAAAGAAATAGCGATATATTGATAGATATGCTTATATATGGATGTTTCTAGCTATTTCAATGTTTTAACTTTCATTACTATTTAATTTGGCACCAAATGATTTTTATTCGGTCCCATTTTCTTTTATTATTGTTATTCTTGAAACTACAGCTTGAGATGGAAATAGTGAACTTTGCTGAAGGGCTTAGAGTTATTGGCTTAAAACCGGATGAAAAGATTGCCATTTTTGCTGAAAATTCATGCCGATGGCTAGTTGCAGATCAAGGTAATCCCTTTTCACTCATCATATCAATCCTCAAATTTGTATTCAATGTACTTTTTAATGCATTGTTAAATTTAAAATAACCAAAGTAGATAAATAAGGAGTATGTTATATTACATACAAATAATTAAATATTACTAATGACTATATTAGTAATTTAATCATAGTAATTTATGTTCAAACACTGAACTTAAGTGACCATGACACTATATTATAGTAATCTTTAGTCATATTTGTGTAAATAAATTTTATTTTAGTAATATTTTTGAAAAAAAAAAACTGTTACATAATGTAAGTTATTTTATTCAGAAAAGTCATTGCAATGAATCCCTTAGGTATAATGACCACTGGCGCTATAAATGTTGTGAGGGGTTCAAGGTCTTCAGTTGAAGAGCTTGTGAAAATATACACTCATTCAGAAAGGTCAGTTAATATGTTGTTAGGGTACGTTCAAGGTCGTTATCAATTTCTATTTATGTATCTTTAATTTAACTTTTAAAAGTTGATTCTCTTCATGTATCCTTTCTTTTGTACAAAAGCTGAATGTTTTTGTTTGCAATATAAAAACATGCCATAACTTGTGTCAGTGTATTAACAGTGTTGCACTTGTTGTTGACAATCCTGAAATGTACACTCGAGTCGCAAAAGCATTGCACTCTCGTGCAGATGTAAGATTTGTTATCTTACTTTGGGGAGAAAATTCAAGTATCACGAGTGAAGTAATAGATGGACTCCCAATATATAGTTATACAGAGATCTTGGATTTCGGGAATGATAGCTGTAGAACATTTCTTCAATCACAAGAAGCGAGTAAGTGGCTTTACCAGACATGTGATTTTTTAAAGCCGCATATTGTTATTAGATTTATAAATGACCACTGAGTTGTATATTCGAATCAATGTTCATTCTTTGACATGTTATATGTATGGATACTCTATAAAGTTAATCCTCTAATATTGCAAAAATAATGATCACTGACGAAAAAGTCACTACTATTTTAAAATTCTAATAGATGATCATACATGTTATATTAAATATATCTCTTGTTCAGAATGAAATGATAATGAGTGGAAAGATCATTTAATATAAGTATTTACTAATTCAATTACAGGGCATCAATATCTATATGAACCAATTGGCTCTAGTGACGTAGCTACACTTGTTTATACTAGTGGAACTACCGGCAATCCAAAAGGTGTTATGCTTACGCATACAAATTTTCTTCATCAGGTTTCTACCTTTTCATTTTTTCTATTAACCTTATATCACATGGGAAATACAGTTATTGACCTTAATATAAACTGACAATAGTTTTTGAAAGTTGTATCATTTTAAAGTTAGTACATTGGCCATCAAGATTCAAGAGTAAAATCGTGCATCAATACACCTTTGTGCATGAACTTTGAGTGTTAATTACTCTTAGATAATTACATGATATTGCTTTTAGGATCTTGTAAACTTTTCATTTTCAATTTATGAAAATGTTATTAGTTGATGCTTGACTAATTAATATTCTATCTAGGAGCTCATAATAATAATGTGCATGGAACTGATTTTATATTTCTCTCGTGCAGTCAATACAATTATGCATGTTCTAATGCATGAGAGATACAATAATTTAGTAGTATTGGGATCTTTGAGAAGGTATTCATACAACAAAAGGGAAAGACATAAATTCCCTAGTCACTCTCATGGTCAAGGGAGTACGAAGGGCTCCTTTTAGTCTCTCATGATCGAATAACAATCCAAAGTCATGCAAAAAAGAGTAACCAACCAAATAACCTCCTACCTCATCTCATCCTCATGGATGGAGTGTGTGTGGGTGTATCAAATAGGACCCTACAAGTCTCCTTGAGGGTCCAAAGAAACAACTAAGAGCAACGTGGCCGTCAAATTCTTAGAAATTCAAAGAAGCATTTTCACAAACACATTGTGTGCATAGTAATATTCCTTAAATTCCACCAAATTGAACCTCAAAACCTATGAAATCACATTGTTGGGTGATCCCTTTCCACCCCCAATTCCTAATTCTACTAATCACTCATGCTTGAATAAAAATCCATACAAGATATGCAATCCATAGTCATGAAATGAAGTAGATGCACAAGATAACAAACATATAGAGATAGTGTAATGTAAGATATTAAATGCAATAAGAACAATGATTTGATGTAAGGAAAACTTAGAAATGTAATATAAAAGATGGTATTTACACAACAGAAAAACTGGGGAAACGCCGAGAAGGAACGTCGTGCCTATCGGATGAATGCAGGGATTAACATTGACTAGAACGTCATTCCTGTAGCAATGATGGTAGGAATGTTGTTCCCTTCCAGCGTTCCTCCACCCAAAATGAAAAAATTCGGGGAACGAAAGGAGGAACGTTGGGGGAGGGACAATGTTCCTAAGGATGCTTCCGACCGTAACTCCTATGATACTTTCTTTTCTTACTTTTTGTGCCCGCTTCATATTTAGGGTCTTCAAATCATTTGTTTATGCTCACGAGACTCCTTCAAATGGTCGTTTTCACCCCCCAATGATGCTCAAATCATCCCCGTGGTCCCCGCAAATAAAAATATTGCATCAATAAAGTGAAACAGGAAAGAAATCACCAAAAGTTGACAAATAAAGACCAAAGTATATGAGAAAGTGTTAGATGTTTTCACACCTATCACTTTCCTACCAAAACAAGAAGTACTATTTTTAATTGTTTAAGACCTTAAGAGTTTGATTCTATACCTTGTTAGAACTGAGAGATGTGAGGGTATGGATGTAAACAATAAAGAAAGAACTTAAGAACTATATTATAATATTACAATGATGCCATGGAGATCGATATTCTTTATTTATCTTGTTTTCATTTTATTAGAAATATCCTTAGGGCTATTCCATATATGGCTTGTTCCATAATAGGATGTAAATTTACATGTATCTACAGTCGCATGGGACTTGACTATGTTCCTTTTATAGATTTTGAATCTGCGAGATTTTTTACCTTTTGAACCTGAGGATATATTCTTGACAATGCTTCCTCCTTGGCATGCGTATGAACGTTCTGCTGAATATTTTGCCCTCTCTTTCGGATGCAAGTTAGTATATACCACAATAAAAAACATGAAGGTATAATTTAGATTTGTTAATTTAACTGAATTTCATCTTTCCTAGCATTTCCGTTTTGAAAGAACTTTCCTAACATTAATTACTATTAAATATATTAATTTGGATATGAAATTGTCATTGTTAACCCTCTAATTGTACAACCCTTGACAAAATATGTTTTTCACTTTAAAGACTCTTTATTCTCACTTAGAATGAGATCATTATGCACGTTGTGATGACAACTTAACAATTGAAAAAATATGAGTATATGACCATTTTTACCTGTGAAATATACTGAAACACATCATGAAGCTTTCATGCTTACAAATTTAAATTAGATGTAGTGGTCTCCTAGAACCCCCCAAAGTTGAAATATAACAAAATATTCCAAAAGTTGAAATGAGCATCATTTAGAACGATTTTAATTAAACTTAAAAAAATTATTTCTAAAATAGATGTTGGTGGATAATTTTTTAGATACAACTATATCTATTTTAAATTCATCTGCAGAAATGCTTACTTTCATAGTTCATATGTAATCATGCTCATATTTTCAAGTGTACATTTACATCTCATCACTATACATATAATGGTCTCATTCGAGGTAAGATTAAATAACTTCTAATGTGAAAAATATATCACGTCAAAGGTTGTACAATTAGAAATCATACTTTTTAAAGTAAAAATGATGTTATTTAACACTCGTTAAGGGTATCGTAGAGAGTGTATTTTTTAAGTGCGAGGGTGTAAGTGGCAATACATTAAATTTCAAGGGAGGTCAATGGTATTTTCTTACTTAGATATTGCACCCAATTTGCAATTTTGATGGTCTTTTAAAAATTAAAAGATTGAGTATTTCTAAATTCTGATTCATTTCATTCATATTTTAGGATGATTTAAAACATTTTAAGCCGCAATACCTCTTATCAGTTCCTTTGGTATATGAGTCATTATACAGGTAAAGATACACCACTAAATTTTATTTATTTCAGTGATGAACATTTTTATACATATATAATTTCTAAGGTTTTAATTGAGTGCATTAATAACATTCCTTTCAATCTAACTTATATATGTCTGCTATGTTATTTCATATGAACTTATGTATTTAGTCAAAATAAAAATAGTAAGACCCGTGTTTTATGTACTTTCTGCATATCCCGGATGCATTCTTTTCCTTTGTGGTGTAATGGTGCATCTTTGTTTTATGTACTTGCAGTGAAATTTTGAAGCAAATTAATAGAAGTGGCCCTACTCAGAAGCTTATTGCCTTATTTTTTTTAAAGATCAGTTTGACATACAAGGAGGCTAAGAGGATATATGAGGTTTACCATTAGCATTGTAGTTCTTTCAATTTGGATGTGCTTGGATTTCATTATTAATTAAGTGTTGAATTTTGGTTAGCATCAACATTCATATTCTTACAAATCTCCAACTTTAACCAAAATGCTGCAAATTATGTATGTGAATTGTAAAAATGGTGCACATGATTTTCGTTGATGTTTTGTGTTTCAGGGGAGATGCTTAACAAAAGACCATAAACAACCTTCGTATCTTATTTCAGCTTTAGAGTGGTTAGGGACTAGAGCAATTGCTGCACTATTGTCTCCACTGCATCTGTTGGCGAGGAAATTAATTTATAGTAAATTTCACACAAATATTGGTATATCTAAGGTTCGATTGACATAGCATACATTGTTTAAAATAATAACATACTCCCTCCGTTCCGAAAAAGGTTCGCCAAATTGAATTTTCTTGGTCAATGGGAATCAATTTTAACTAATGATATTTTTCAATACGAAATTATTTTGAATATAAAAATTATTTCAAAACGTTCCTTATTCAAAATATTTCCATAAAAGTATAAAATTTATAATTTATATACAAATATAATAGTCAAAATTAATGTCCAAAATTTGTCATCATTGGCCAAGAAAAGTCAATATGATGAACCTTTTCGGGATGAAGATAGTACCATATTACCAGTTCAGTGTTCAAAAGTTACAATATTACCACAAATGTGTCACCTCATATTTTACTAGCAAATTAACTTTGCTAGTAAAAATTTGAACGGATTTATGGTGTGGTGAAAATGTGAAATCATACTCATCTTTCCAACAAGAAAAAAACCGGTAAATGAAGTTCAAATCAAGAAATATTATACAATTAAAGTACAAATATTGTTTCATCAATTCTACACAATTTTTTATACTTCTATTTTAAAATTTTGGGTGTACATGAACACTTCGAAACCAATATAGGTCCACCACTACTTGATATAGTTGTTGCCAAGATGTTATCATCTTCTCAAAATGAGAAACTCTTCAAAAATAAAAGTGTGAAGACGCATATGAGGTAAAAGTGAGACAGCATTATCAAATATACTTTTTTCTATAACGTTCAGTACTTTATTAAATACGGGCTTTAAATTTGTAAATAAAATATGGCATAGAATTGAGAGAGAGAGAGAGTCACGCACCAAAATTGTTAGATGAAAAGAATTGATATGCATTGTTCCTTATGAGAGGAAACAATTATGGTGCATGAATCGATGCCCCTAAAAATCTCTAGGGGTAATGAGTAACAAAATATAGACATCCTTTCAAAAAAATTAGACATTAATTTCTTAACCACCTCGGTAATTTACAGGCCGGGTTAAGCGGAGGTGGTAGCCTTTCTTCTCATGTTGACAAGTTCTTCGAGGTGTAGTGCTTTTATCGTCATGGCTACTAAAGTTATGTGCTTAGTTTTACCTTATGATTTAGAATTCATTATCATACAGGCAATTGACCTAACGATACAAAATGGATATGGTCTAACAGAAACGTCTCCTGTTGTTGCTTCTAGGCACCCAAACTGCACAGTAAGTTTACACATTGAATTGAAAATTTGCACTCAAGTCCTCCTCTATTCACTCCACTAAATGTATGTTTTTGCTTAAATCTATTTTACTTTATTTTATGTTGTTGTTAGACTAAGTGAGGAGGAATCCTACAAATTTACTCTCCCCTCAAACTGAGAACAAATATATGACTCACTTGTAGGAACTAGCATTTCCTTCTATTCTTTTGTTTCTTTTTTCGAATTGATGCTTTTTCCTAACCTTGCCTATCTTCCTCCCTCAATAGATAATTGAGCCTTGGTCTATCGCTACCAATCTAGCACCTAGTGTTTTTGTATACTACTATGTATACATTTTTATATGTTGCTATATCATTTAATGTGAGTTAATCTTTTCCTATATAAATTGTTATGTTTAGTGTGATCGTTAAAAATTTTACGTATACAGATCCTTGGCTCAGTTGGAGTTCCTGCTCGATACACAGAAATAAAAGTTGTAGATGTTGAAACAGATAACGTCCTCCCCCATGGTTCAAAAGGCATTGTCAAAGTCAAGGGACCACAAATTATGAAGGGCTACTACAAGGTCAATCCAACGTAACTAACCAAACAAAATCTGAAGTGTACATTTTTATTTATCTCTTTTTAATCTTGTCTTTTGAGAATATCAGTGTTTTGAATTTTTCGTTCCAACTTTTCGGCTTTATCATATTTGAAGCAACATTAGATCATATATATGCACATATTTATTTTTTTGTAATGTTTAGTTGCTTATACATAGATCATTTGTTGACTATAATCTTTCTATTTAAAATTTTTATTCATTATGAGCGTTTAGAATCCAATGGCCACAAAGCAAGCCATTGATGAGAATGGATGGCTAAATACTGGCGATCTTGGTTGGATTGTCCCTCATCATTCGATAGGCCCATCCCGCAATGCTTCAGGTGTTATTGTTCTTGAAGGTCGTGCCAAGGACACTATAGTACTTTCATCAGGTCATTGTTTAACAATGTCAAGGCTTTTATATTTGAAACTTTCAAATAAAGTTTATTTAACAACCAATATATATACACATGCAATGGATGGATAGGTGAAAACGTTGAACCTTCTGAGATTGAAGAAGCTGCAATGAGTAGCAATTTAATTCAACATATCGTTGTCATTGGTCAAGTACGTTATAGATTGATATTTTATTCCACTAACATATTTTGACTTGTTTAGAGTGAATACACATGCACTACCTATTCTAGCTATTGCATCATGCACTTATTACTTCAGGCATTCATTACATTTTCTGTAATTTTCAGGATAAACGGCGTCTTGGGGCCATTGTTGTACCACATAAGGAGGAGGTACTTTCTGCTGCAAAAAGATTATTTTTTGTTGATTCTGATGCCACCGAAGTTAGCAAGGAGAAAACAACCAACCTAATACATGAAGAACTAAAAAAATGGTAAGGCTTTTATGTTAGCAAATCTTTTAATTATTTATCACCTTTTAGTTTTAAGGCTTGTTTGCTCTAGGAATTTCGTAGACAAAGGGTGGGAGGTTTGAGTCTTATTTTATGAGTTTATCTTTATTTGATAGTTTATGACTATAAATAAATACTCCTTTCATCACATATAATTTAGTCAAGCTCGAGCGGCATATGGAATAATAAAGTAAAAAATTGTAAACCTTTGTGCAAAAGAGAGCATTATTAATAGCCAAATATTATTTATGTAAAAGGAAAAGTGACTAAATTTTGGAACAATCGAAACAAGAAAGTTGATTAAATTATAAGGGACAAAGGGAGCATATGATTAGTTAGATCATATATTAACTTTTATCTTCTCTATGTGAAAATAATTTAAAAAATAACTACCAACCAGATCATTCCTTTTACTCTCAAATCCCTTGACCAAAGTTGCAAAATAATTGAACTACACAATGCAAGTAATAGACTAACCACTTGTCTCTTGCTTACCTTGGTTCAGCACCATGAGTTGCACTTTCAAAATCGGGCCACTTCTCATTGTTGATGAGCCTTTTACGGTAATGAGTATTGCAAGTTGAACCATTCACTTTTCAATTCAATAATTTTTTAATTCACTTAGAGATTTTGTTTCTGGCTATGCAGATTGATAATGGTTTATTGACTCCAACAATGAAAGTCAAGAGAGATAAAGTAGCAGACCTATACAAAGAGCAAACAGACAAATTATATAAGTGAACTTTCAAAACTCAAATGAATATGTTTGTAACACTAAATTAAAGCTTTAATGATGACTTAATGGCATCTTAGAAATCTTGACTATTGTGGGTTTTCACGTTAAGTAATATAAGTGCATTTGTTTAAAACATGTCAGCCATTTGATCCAGCAAAAATAATAGATTGTTTATCAATCATTAAGAATGCATATAAAGCATTAACCACGTCAAGTATTATAAATAACTCCGTAATATATAAATCTATTAACTATAAAAATTAATTATGCTGCACAATTTGAATTTTCATGAAAAAGTATAATTTATATAATATTTGACTCTTCATGAAGTTTTATCAATTCTACACTTTCAAAATAAAAGAAATATTACAATTATAAGGCGCCTACTCCATCATAAAACTGGTTGGATAAGGAAAAAGAGTTACTCACTGATCGATACAAAAGTGATTGTGTCAAATTTAAACTGCTTGTTTGGTAGATAGGAAAAGTTTAGTGTAAAAGACCCATTTGGTAGTTTTAGATTAATGTATATGGAATATTTTGGAAGTAATAATGAAACAAGGTAACCTCCTTATGTTCAATATGAGTGATATTCATGGATACTTGAATCATTTGCAACCTTCTCATATTTAATATGTAAGATCCACGGATAGTTGAGTCATTGGCAACCTCAATAATATTTATTTCTATATAGGAAAATGTCCCTGATATTGGGTAAACATATGTATTTTTTCTCATACAGAACTACAAATATTAGTATAGCCTAAATATGTTGGATTGACCAAAATACCAAGTATTCCACAACCAACCTAAAAAGATAACTTGTGTTGTCAAATAGAAACACAATATAATAACCGATTGCTAGTGACTGCTACCACCACTGTTGGATTGCCACCGGTCTTAGGTCGATAGTCAAGTTTGTTGACCGTCATCACTAAACCCTAAATGATCATACCTCATGACCAATGTTCTAAAAGGCGCTAGGCGCTAGTCGGGCGCCAGCCCAGCGCCTAGCGCCTAGGCGGCTAGGCGGGCGCCTAGTCGGGGACTAGTCGGAGACATAGAAATTGCATTTTTATCTATATATGATAAAAATACATATACATATATACATATACATTAACAAACATGAATGATAGAATTATCACATTTAATCATACGTAGTATATGATAACTAATTACTTAACTTCATTATGTTATAAATATAAATAATGATAAAATTTAGGCATACATACAAACATATATAGTTTTATCTTAATTTACTACTTCATTTCTTCATATTCATGGCTAAAGTTAAAGTATGTGTATCGCTTAGAAAGTTAAAATTAAAAAGTGAAGTAATGTTCGGCGAATCTAGACGGCCTAGGCGGCCGATTAGGCGCTCTAGGCGGGCAACTAAGCGCCATAGGCGGCCGACTAATTCACCTAGATGGCAAACCAATTAGTCGGAGCGCCTAGACGAAAATCATGGCGCCCGACCACCGCCTAGCGCCTAGGCGGGGACTAGTCGGGCGCCTAGAACGATTTTTAGAACAGAGCTCATGACCGCACAAAGTATGTGAAAATCTATAACTAATGATGTTAAATAAGGTTCTGAAGTTATGCCAAGCAAAAACCCCTTCCACGCCTTTTAGAACACTGCTTCCAACATGTAACTCCTCCATTCGTAATGAAAAATACGTCAATCAATAAAAGAAAATGCACTCAAAGACATTTTGATAGTTGTATATAATTCAGAACGAAATAACGAACTTATAACACAGAATCGTCACACACTGACACAAATAGTTGGCACGACTTTGTGCCAAATAAGTTGTGACAAAATTAATTTGATAATGATTTTGACGTGAACCAGTGTTGTATCCGTGTGAATTTCGTGCCAATTAAAGTTGTTGTTACAACCTTTATGGCACAATTTTGTGTAAGAAAATCAATGCCAAATCCATATCTACAGTGTATACTACAGAATCTCACATGTCCTTGGACTATATACATATATTTTTATCTTTGATTTATCCCTTTGAAAAAGATACATGTAATACTCCCTCAGTCTCATAGTGTATGATACAAGCGAGTTTAGTGAGGGCTTTAAGAAAATAATGGATAAAATTATTGTTGTACACTTCAAGCCTCCAAAAGTAAGACATGACCCACAAAATCTAATAGATGAAATGATAGAAAAAAGAGGGGGAGCAGGACACCATCGGAAAATAATTGATTTGCCGACAAAAGAGTGGCTTTTCGAAGCACACAAAATTCGGAAGAGATAGAACCGAGAACCGCTTCTTCTTCTTGATTTCCAATCTCGATTTCATAGAGTTTGCGCAAAGCAATAATGGCTGTTTTTTTTACCTTGGTTTATTCAATCTTCTTCTTTGACACTTTTCCTTTATCATTCTTTTCAAAATAGATTGAAATACTTTGTTGGAGTCTAGCGTGGATTGCCCAATTGACAACATAATGCTTTGTATGGACTAGATTTCGCTGAGATTAACCTGACAAATCAATTCAACCCTTATCGCATCGCTCTCACATATCAAATGAGCATAACGTTTAAATGAAATGAGCATAGACAAATGAGAATTTGAGCATACTAGCGATTTCAAATGACATTTTGGATTTTTTTATGGTCATTTTGTAAGTTATGCATGCTCATTTGGTACTGATATTATGTTCATTTTAAAATGTCATATAAATCCATATTTCAAAAGTATTATATTAATTAAATTGCATTCATGAAGGAGTTGCTTATAGACACGAGACCACAAATCATGATACTCAATCACACAGATTCTAATACTCAATAACGGAGGTTTGATGCTCAGTTGAAATGTCTTAATGTTCAACGAACAAAACTTACCATTTTCATATCGATGCTCATCTTGTAAGTTACATTTGCTCATTTATATAGGTCGGATGCTCATTAAAATTCATTAATGCTCATTATATAGAAATCGTGATTTTTATCGATCTCACTATAGGAGGTTTGATGCTCAATGAAAATGTCGTAATGTTCAACTAAAAAAGCAACTAACAAATTCATTAATACTCATTTTGTAAGTTACGTATGCTCATCTGGTACTGATCTTATGCTTATTTTGTAAATATCATATCAGTGCATTTTTAAAAGTACTATTCTACATTAGATTCACATATTGAAATTCATAGGAGTTGATTACAAATATATTGAAATGAATTTTTATAAAAGAATAAATAACAAAAAGAAAGTGAATTAGAAGTTATGAAGTAGAGATCACAATTCTGAATATTAGACTCTTGATACTCAACAGAATAGGTTTGATGCGCATTAAAAGTTCATTGTTACTCATTCTCCAGAAGTCATGATTTTCATATCAATAGTGGATGTTTGATGCTCAATTAAAATGTCACGATGTTCAACTAACAAGTCTTACGATTTTCATATCAGTGCGCATTTTGTAAGTTACGTATTCTCATCTGGTACTGATCTTATGGTCATTTTCTAAATGTAATATCAATAAAAGTTCATTAGCGCTCATTTAAAATTGTGGTTTCTGGTGAATGAGCATTGATAAAATTGTAATGAGCATGAGACCTATTATGTTGAGTATTTTGAACGAGCATTGATAAAATTGTGGTTTCTGGTGAATGAGCATTGATAAAATTGTAATGAGCATGAGACCTATTATGTTAATTATTTTGAAATATGCATTGATATAATATTTTAAATTGAGTATAAAACCAGTACAAAATGAGCATATATCACTTACCAAATGAGCAATGATATGGAAATCATAAGCTTTGTTAGTTGAGCATCAAAACATTTTCATCGAATATCAAACACCCTCTATTGAGTATCAGAAACATGCAATTGAGTATCATTATCTTTGCTCTCGAGTCTATAATCAACTTTCATGCGAATCTAATGTAATACGATAGTTTTGAAATATGGATTGATATGACATTTTAAAATAAGCACACAACCAATACTAGATGAACATACGTAACTTACAAAATGAGTATCGAAAACTTCAAAAGCTCATTTAAAAATCTCTGATGTGTTCAAATATTCAGTTGTGTATACTCATTTCTTTTAAATGTTATACTCATTTAGGTATAACATAAAAGTCATGTTAGTAAGATGATGGAGGAAGAGATAAAGTACCAAACATGGTGGATAAGGAGAAAATAGACTCTGGTCCGACCAGGTCTAATGCCCAAACTATTGCTGCTGTCCAGCCCGAAGCTGAACTTGCTGTCCAGGACATGGTTGCTGCTGACCACCCGACCGGGCCTCGGTAAAGCAAGGTGATCAGGTAGCTGCAGTGACTATTCCAGTAGCCTAGGGACTTTCTAAAGCTACGGACAACGACCTTGACGTCGCAGGGGAGGATATTGAAAGGGTTGTGATGAAAGAACAAAATTTGAAAGTAAATGATGTGGTTATCAAATGTGAAGTAATAAACAGTAAGACACTCAAGTTGGTTGTCAAACCGTTTAGATTTGTGCGTGCGAGTGTGATTAGAGTGGATACTTCTCTTCGATTTACGGATGATTTGGATAAAAAGGGACTTACCTTCACTGCCAAATGTCTCGAGGGGATGCCGGGAGTTGCTAAAAAGAGAGGGGAAGTTTGCTTTGACTCAAAGTTTACTACTCCTTTCCGAGCTTTCTTTGGAGGTTAAATTAGGGATACCTAATATTTTGTTGAGATAGTTTGATTTTGTTTTGAACCTTTTTTGTGAAATGGGGACTGTCCCATTATTTTGATGCATTACATCTAGGTTAGTTTATTCTAGCTTAGATAGTCATTTTGATTTGGATTTGATGCATTGTAAAATGCTATTTTTTTCGATTTATAATATACTTACATGTTATCGAAAAAAAAATAAAAGTCATGTTAGTAATCAGGACACATTATTAAAATATTAATACACAATTACAATGCACAAATTAAAAAGTGAAGTTATAAAAGTTGATTGGAAAAAGCAAATAAATAAAACAAAGCATAACTGCATAAGTCTTGGACATTAAATAACACGGAGTATGCTATATTTGCAATTTTGCACTTAAAAAAAACAAAGCAAAAGAATTGAAGGTTAAAGAACAAGAAAGAAAACAGAAATAGAAAATATGCCAAGCGCAACTCAAGATCGATGAGAGCATAACTGCATAAGTCAGCGGATCGAAAGTAGGAGGTGGTCTGGCGCACTATAGTGGAAAACACCTGGCAGCAGAGTATTAGATTGAGTTGAAGAATTTACGATGCAAGAGGAGTGACTTTGTAAAATATTACAAAAAAACCGGGTGTACACGTACACCCGGGTGTAGGATATACGAAGTCCCTCGTTCCTAAATGTAGGGAGTGTTTGCGATTGCTTCAACTTTAAAAAAGTAATTTTTTAAAGTGATTTTGGGAAAAGTGATTAATAGTAAAAGTTGGTAGTGTTTGAGAAAAAAGTGATTCTGAAAAAGTAAAAGTTGGTAGTGTTTGGTAAAATAAGTACTTTTTGTGTAATAGAAAAAGTGAGAAGCAGTTTAAAGCACCCTTCTACCTGCTTCCAGCTTTTAGCTTTTAAGTGATTAATTTAAGCAGAAGCTGTCATTTAAAAACACTCTTTTCAACTTTTTTTAAGCCAAAAGCTGAAAAGCGCTTTTTTTAAGCAACCCCAAACACTCTTGTAATCTCGTCAATACTTCAAGTGAAGAAGAGTATAAACACGATTTCTTTAATCATTACCGTTCCCCATCGATACCTTCCATTCAACTGCCCACGGCCCCACCTTAGCAAGTCAACATCACACTATAGTCCAAACAATGTTCTTTCTTGCCCATCTCCCTGTTTTCTACTGTATTATTGCTCTGTTCTCATCACTACCGTGCAGTTTTTCATTGAATACACAATCATCACAGATCTCACTGCCACCTAACCCGTCACCTCTTCCCTTGCATGTCTTCCTTTTCCGATCGAGATGACGGCAGCCAACATTTCACCGGCTCTGTTTCTGGCTCCGACCTCAAATCACGGAAACCGTGCCTTTCAGGATCTCTTGTCTCACCGCGGATTCATCAGAATGAACCTGCAGCTTAACTGTTCGTCTTCCAGAACTCGGAAGCTCCGAGTCCTCTGCGAGTCGAAGGTGATCAATCTTCTTTAATCTTGAGTAGTAGTTCTTGTGACATCTGATGATTGCCATTTTGAGATAATGTAGTCATTATAGTTGGCTATTCTTTTAGTTTCATAGGCTGGGTGGTGTTGTTTGGTCCATTTACACCTTATGAAATGATAGTTTTGTTGTTTTTCTTGCTGCAAAGAAGTCTCCTCCTATCATTGTTACATGGAGATCATCATCATTACCCCAGTGCCGCAAACAGAAACGGATCCAGGATTTCGAGTTAAGGGGTGGAATTTTTTTATTAGTGTAGGGAGTGAAAAAATTTCGCTAGTAAGCAGAACGGGAAAAAAATCTCTAGTGTAGCGGGGCGAATTTTTTCGCTAGTGTAGGGCTCTGTGGCTAATTTTTATTTAAAAAGTTCCATTAGTACATACTACATACACGATGACAATTAAATCTATTATATTCTAATTCTAATTTTAGTCAATGAAAAGATAACTTTGATTTAATAACTATAAGTGCTCCAGAAAAAATATTGTTACATTAAAGCTTAAGAAATGACAAATTAAAGGAAAATTATTTGAAAATAAGAAAGGATATGATATACGTAGTATAACATTTTGTGATATTATTTGAAGGTAAAGTGGTTAAAGTTAAAGGTACACATCAACCAATGCTTTTTAAGTAACTTATGTCTTGTTTAACCACATGAATCTTAACAGGATAAAGAATTGGTTTTTTGATTGAGATTTTGTCTACCAAGAAGGGTATTTGTGGGTCATGATGAGTTTTCTTAATATTACAATAGTATGTATGAGATTATTATACTTAGAATAATATGATACGTAGTAATGTTAATTCATATATATATGATGCATATTATATTTGTATTAATGATAAAATAAGTTAAAGTATTATCTATTCAACAAATTGTTTTTAGAAAGTAAGAGGTAAATGAAATGTGTAATTTAATGTCAACAAACATTTATACTATTTAACTATTGTATCTGATATTCAATATCTTTTGATATCTTACAAAATCAATTACTAATTATCTATTAAAGATAATTAAACATTACAAAACTAAGATTTTTTTGGTACCCTAAGTCTTAAACAACGAGTTCTATTGTTTATTTGTTTAAGTTATGTAAATTATTTTAGATTATACTTCTTTTAAATCTCCAATTAAGCATTGCATTATGTGAGCCTATATATTAATTTTGAAAACTAAAAGTTAAGGGGGCGAAAACATATATACCTACTTAAAGTATGTAAATTTTATGAAAATATTATATATATACTCCCTCCGTCCCATAATTATCTTCATTCTTTCCTTTTTGGTCCGTCCCAAATTTATCTCCTCTTTCCCTTTTTAGCAAAGGATTTGTGGTTCACAACCATTCTTACACATTTCTCTCTCCTCTGCACAATTCTCCACCACACATTTCCCACTTTCTTAATCTTCGTGCCCAGTCAAAACCGAAGTTAATTCTGGGACGGAGGGAGTAATAGAAAATTTGGAAGTCCAAGGGGGGCGGTCGCCCCGCCCCCCCTTTGATCCGTCCCTGGCCGCAAAGGCTCCCACCTTTGCGGTGGGGTAAGGGGGTTGGATGTATGCTTCAAATTTAATACTCCAATTTACTCTAGCTTTAGTCCCATGTGGATGATTGAACGGCTGGAGTGGGTTGAAGCTGAAAAAAAATTAGTTGAACTGAAAAGTTTATATTTTTAGAGTTTCAATCCACCTGTATATGGCAGATTTATATCACAATTATCTTTGGGTAGTTTATTCTGAAACTCTAGTCATCTACTGTTCTCAGCTTTTCTGCTTCAGCAACCCACCCTATATCCAGCTTCCGACAATAATCTCCAGTCCCGTCATTAACCCCTAATCCTGACATTAACCTCTGGTTCGGTTCGCCAAACATAGCTGTTTTCTCAACATATATTATGAAGCATACAGCTTCAGACCACTCTTTTTATGCCTTTGTTTTTATTCTAACATGTACATTTGGAATGAAAACTTCCTATGTGAATGTAATATTATTTGATTCAATTGAGTTACTGCTTTGGCCTATTAGCTTCAGACCACTCTTTTTATCCCATTTTATTCATTTTGTCCTTTTTAAGTTGAAGGAAGTGCAAATTAGGAAGTGCTCACCTATTTTGGAGAGCATATATTTGTCAGGGAATGTATCATTGCCATCTTCTGAATACAAAACAGTTCCCGATATATGGAGGATGGCAGCAGAGAAGTTTGGCAGCCGCATAGCATTAGTGGACCCATATCATAACCCCCCAACAAATTTGAGCTACAAGCAGGTTAGCTTTTTACCATGGATATAGTTGTATAATTCTTTGTTGATAACTTTCTGAACATGCGAATCTAAGATGGTAAGGTACAAGCCATACATCATGGATCCCACATAGTTTTATTTTAACTTTACTTGTCAGCTTAACAAATTTATCATATACGACTTGTTTTGCACCCTTTTGGTAAAGTAAGTAAAAGATTGGCTTCATTGATCAAACAGGACTCTTTTCCTTGTAGAAAAAGTTGTCTGGAGCAAGATATATTTTTAGACTGAGTGAGTAACTTTTTCATAACATATAAACAGTACTGCCTCCGTCCCAAAATAAAGTTACCTCTTTCTTTTTGGGGACAATTCCAAAATAAAAGCTATGTTTCATTTTTTGGCAAATAGTCTTGCATACATTTCATACTTTACTCTTATTTTTTACTTTAACTTACAACTTTAGCATTCCAACTTTACTCAATTTTTTGGTGCTCATTGAAAGGGGAGGGTATAGAACACTAAATCCATCAGTTATTATATTCATATTAACGTAGATTGCAGTTACAACCCTTATAGAATACGTAGTATTATAATATCTATTAACCTAATGCAAAATCAGTCAAGCAATTCAGTCTGATTTTTTTCTTTCCTAAAGTACTATAGAGGGTGGTTTAGCTGTTTCATCCCACTTTTTTAATCTATCTGCCAAAAGGTTTGTAACTTTTATTTTGGGACGTAAGGAGTATAACAGTTTGTTATATCCTTCCAACTTCTAAAGTTTCTAAACGTTTTTGTAATGTTACCAATTCATAAACTTATTGCTTCTTTAATTGATGAATTATCGACACGCAATGGAACTATATTACAGTGAAATATGCCCCATTTGGGCGTAAGGAATAATTCATTATTAATGAAATGAAAATGGCAACAGACTGTAAGGAATAATTCATTATTAATGATCGTTTTTTGGTTTACATGTTTGCATTAGGCTATAAATAAAAAACCCTCATTTGAGAATAGGGGAGACTCAGCTGAAAACATCATATCAAGTTTCATGTCATAAAAAAAGAGTCAAGTCTCTACCTGGGTGTTGATTGATTCTCAATACACTTTTTGCCCAATGCAGCTTGAGAAGGAAATTCTGAGCTTTGCCGAAGGCCTTAGAGCTGTTGGGTTAAAACCAGATGAAAAGATTGCGCTTTTTGCAGATAATTCATGCCGATGGCTAGTTGCAGATCAAGGTACTCTCTCTTTTATCTCCAACTTCTGAAATATTGATTGTGATGTGGGGAGATAACACATGACTCAATTGTTAAAATTCTTACTCCACACTCTCAATTCATGTTATTATCAGTCTTCTCGAACTTCTTTTTAGATCTTCAGTGTTCCAACTCTTTACTACTCCATATTGGAGCACACATCCGTAGATGACAAACATACCCAAAACAACAAAGTTCGTTCTTCCTTACCATATCTTTAATAGCTGTTAATCTCATCATTGCACATATCTCCTTCATTTCCAACTCTAAAATGTGCATCTCAGCTACACACATCTTCATAATATACCATTTCTTAACAGCCTAGCCTAGGGGCTTATCTCTTGTGTCCATATAATAAGGCTTGTCAAATATAATTTTCCAATCATTCTTTGAGCAACATCATGAGCACACAATTCTGATGACTCAATATAGAATTAACTATAAAGGCTGCCAGGGAGGCTATAGGTTTGTAAACAAGAGCTGCTAGGGAGGATCTATGGCTGAAAAGGACAAATATACTCAAATGTTTGCTAAACCACCATGACACCATGGGTATAGGTCTTCTAGGTGGAAGCTATAAAGATGAAAAAGACAAATCTTCTCAAACATTTATAAAACCAGTACACCACTGTATCCCATAGATTATAGCTGGTGTACTCTTATGTAGGTTTGATATTTAATAATATAAACAATAAATGTGAAGTCCAACTATAAGCTGGCTTTTAGATAAGACTGTTCATATCCTTCTCAGACCCTACTTCCAAGTCGGACATAACGATATGTGTGATGTTGTTAGGCACTGGTAATTCAACAAGCAAAAGCAGTAAACAAGCTCACAGATCTAAGCACAAATGTAGATAACTGAAGTTTATTCATATGGGGGATAATCCGTAGGTAACAACAAGGCAACCGGGACAGGGACTTCTTAGGCAACAAAGGCAACACTTGATCAGAATAATCGTCTGCCTATTAAGCTACACCCCTTCCTATTTATAGCATTAAGTCCACACAGGGACTAAAATAGCTCAAGTAATTACTAAATTGACCCCCAGCCCCTTTATTTCTCCTTTCAAATACCCTAATAAAATACTAACTAGGCAGATTCCTAACATTACTCCTCCCCTAAATAACCACCTTGCCCTCAAGGTGGGTAATAAGACACAGCCTTGATCGAACTTCCTCTTCATCCTGGAACCTCTTCCTTCCCAGTACCTCTTTGGTTTCTGATCTTTTAGCTTTTGTGCATGGATCTTCATCATTACTTCCTTCACCTCTGGACTCCCACATAGGGCATCAACATCTCCAGCTATGTCATTCTGCTCAGCCCATTTTTCCATTGCTGGTTGGTTTGGTTCCGTAACTACTGATAGAATTTTATCCAAGCTACTCCCCAGGTCTGCCTCCATAACCACAATGATGATGTCCAGTGAAAGAATGTCATCTTCTGCCGCATTTTTGGAAGGATTTGTCTTGTACAACTTCAACAGCCCACATAAATTGTGCATAACAGTGCTGCCATGCGAGTACAGATTCTCTAACTGCCAAAGTCCCAAATCTGAGAAGTTTTCTTCTTTCCTTTCCCTTATAAGCTGAAACCCCAACGATGGAGTTAACAGATAAGCAAAACCAAGTCCAGAACCCTTGCTTTCATAGCATTCGGGAAAGGTTAATTCAACTCCCTTTGGTTCCCCAGGCTCTACTGGTCCAGACAAGATACTCTCGGGGCTGCCTTTCATCCCTTCTTTTCTTACCAGAGTGTAAATAAGTTCTATGCAATTTTCAACATCATCAATAGTCAAATTCAAAATGTAACTAGAACTGATTTTATCTATGACACCACCAGTCTTTACTTGAGACCATTCACCTGAATATTCACCCATCTCCCTGCCAGTATAAGAAGCCTTGAAACCAACACATTACCCTTCAGTCAAAGATACATCATATTCGAGGAAAAGGCAAGTTGGTAGCCCCGGAAAGATAGGTCCAACTTGCTCTGAAAGAACAAGAGCACCCCAGGCCCAATCACAACAAAAAGGTTCACCAAATACATATATGAAATAGCCAACCTCAGCCAATGAAAGTAAATAGGAAGAATCTGAAGGGATATGGAGGTTGACTACCTTCTTTTGCTCTTGTCTATGACCTCTTTCTTCAGCCTCATTTGAGTTATGGACTGATTGAATAGAAATCTGCCCATCAATACGAACATAGCTTCTTCTTTTCTCAGAAATTAACTGTAAACTGCTGCACTCTATCAAGTATCTTAGGATAGAATATGCTTCCTACCACATCTGCACAGCTTCCTAAAGCAGTCTCACCACTCTCCAATTGCTTTTCATATTTCAGGCTACTGAGATATATTTTCCCTTCACCATCTCTTGTACTCGGAAGTAATATCATATAAGGGCTATTTACATCAATGAACTCTTGAATCTGTCTCCTCCTTTCATCCAATTTGGCTTGGTCATCACTGTCAATTACAAATTCTGTATTCCCTCTCCTATCCAATCCAGAATCACTTTGAGTTCTATCCACGAGTGCTGCAGATGTAATCGGGTCTCCAATATGTGAAGCTGAATCTCCCGTACCCAGAGATATTTCAGGAACCACTTGGTTCTCCAATTCAGAAATATTTGAAACAACAATTTTCTCATCAGCAGATTCATATTCCTTCATAATTGAGGATTGAGTCACCACATCAGATTTATCCTCTCGTCCCTCATCCTCATCCATGAGCGTATCCTCAGAGAGAGGTTGCAATAGCCTTCCAGACTCCTGCAACTCAGACAACAAGGATGAACTGGAAGCTCCTCCTTCTGATTGTGTTGTACCTTGAAGTGAGCTACTGGTATATGATGAAGCCTGCGAACCTGGAGATGACACTTGCAAACTGAAATCTGATACCTGTGGACTCAGAAAACTGTTTCGCATTTGTGAATTGGAGACTTCCTTTTGCAACGCAGTATACGAACTGAGATGAGCAGTTCGCATCTGTGAAGAAGGAGAAACGATAAACGATGTTGGCTGAGATTTCGAAGAAGTTCGCGATTGTGAACTGGGAGAATTCCTTGACAATCGCGTATAGTGGTATACTGATTCCCTGTGTTCAGAATGCGTGTAGGCTGGAAATGCCTAGTTATGGATTCCTTCAGAGCCTGGTAATAATGTTAGGAATCTGCCTAGTTATGGATTCCTTCAAAGCCTTCCAACTATCTTCCCTCGTCTGAAATTGCCACCATTGAAACCAGTCAAACACCTCTTCCTCCATAGCCTCTTCTGCTATTTCAACTTTCCTTTCCTCCGCGGTAGATTTGAGTCTGAAGTATTCTTCCATCTTAACTATCCATTTGTCTACTTTATCTCCGTTAAACAAAGGTAGTTCAACCTTTATTCCCGTACGAGCATGTCTTCTCCTCTTATCGCCCTCCACCCTAGAACTTGAATGATCGGTTTTTTTTTAAGTTGCGTCGAGTTCATTTTGTCAGAAGAGCGTGGCCGAGGACTCGCCAAATCTGGATGATGCGATGCGGCTGATTGCGAACTGCGTGAGGCGGTTTGCGACCAAATCTGCGCACTCTGATGCTGGGCTTGCGATTGCGATCCAGGGAAACTGGTTTGCGGTGTCGATCGGTGGTGAGAGGGAACCTGCGCATTTGGCGATAAACTGGGGTACGCAGAAAGCCAGTTTTGAGATTCGCGATCTCTGCGAAGGTCTTCCTTCATCGCTGCTATAGAGGCTTCGATGTTGCTTTGAATCTGTTCCTTCATCGTTGTCTCGAAGTTTGTCATCATCGCCCTCATCTCCTGTTTCCACGCCTCCATGCGCTGTTCCAGTTCCGACCGTCGCGGTTCTCTGCTCTGCTCAGCGACCAACTTCGTTCGTTCGTATCTCAGCATCGCCAATCAATTTTCCTCTTCAACGATAGAGATGTGCCGATCGATTAAGTCTCCAGGAGCGAGTGCTCTGATACCAATGTTAGGCACTGGTAATTCAACAAGCAAAAGCAGTAAACAAGCTCACAGATCTAAGCAGAAATGTAGATAACTGAAGTTTATTGATATGGGGGATAATCCGTAGGTAACAACAAGGCAACCGGGACAGGGACTTCTTAGGCAACAAAGGCAACACTTGATCAGAATAATCGTCTGCCTATTAAGCTACACCCCTTCCTATTTATAGCATTAAGTCCACGCAGGGACTAAAATAGCTAAAGTAATTACTAAATTGACCCCCAGCCCCTTTATTTCTCCTTTCAAATACCCTAATAAAATACTAACTAGGCAGATTCCTAACAGATGTCCTATTATAAGATTAATCTTTTGGATAAGACTGATCACATCCTTCTATAAACTAAAGCTATTGATTCTGAAACATGTTTATTTTGAAAAAATTAATTGCAAATAAAATCTTTTAGGTATAATGTCTACTGGCGCAATCAATGTGGTGAGGGGTTCGAGGTCATCAGTTGTTGAGCTTTTGCATATATACAACCATTCTGAAAGGTTAGTCCAGATGTTCTTCAAGAGAGGTGCTTCTTCTAACTACGGAGTATCGATTTCTCACTTTTTTAATGTATCCATGGCTTATATATCTGGTATTTGCACTTTTACCTCATGGAGAGCATATAACTTGCTTCAAGTATTCCCCTCTCTTTTCTCCTAATTTCTTGCTGCATTTCTATATGTTCTTCATTGCAATGACAAAAGCTGGTGTGAGATCTCACTGTCGAAGATTCCCCTTCTTTCTGCCACAAACTTTGTTGTGTCTTTTATTTATTCATTGCAAGGACAAAATATGATGGCTTATATTTGTATTTTCATTAAATAAATTATACAAAGTACTATCTTTCATTATTCTATTTGAATATGGTAGATAAATCTTGTATCGATTAGGTCTTAGAGGAGATTGGGGCTGTTTGATAGGAGGATTTAATCCCGTATTGGAAATTATTACCACTAGCCATTACTACATAGCCAATTAGCCATTACCACAAGTGTTTACATCCTCCACATTAGGATTTAGCTTGGAGTCAAATTGAATCCCAGTGTATTATTATGATCTCTGGATGGATGCAGCGTTATAGAATTCCTTATTACTTGTCATTAAATCCTCTTCAATGTGTATATTCATATCAAATATCATTCTTGGAAAAATCCGATTCAGATTATTGAACTCCTGGTTTAATACCAAACCAGTAGCTCATGTAAAACACATACCAATTACTCAATCTATGATATGCTTTTTGACTCTGTTTCCCATTTTAGAACCAATGAGGCAAAGACCCAAGATTATTGTGATGTTTAGTTTTAGCTTTTCTAATAATAGGTGGGTTGCTGTATTTTTATATAGACACTGGATGAGATATTACTCTCAACGTTCCTGTCTTGATATCCTCTTTTTCATTCTTTCATGTTTTAAAGGGAAGCTTTTGTCTTTACTCTTAATAAAAAGACTAGTGTTTGAATACTGTTTTTAGACAGTACTGATTGTATATTTGTATATCTCAGCATTTATTTTTGGAACCAGACAATTTGCTTAGATTGATCCGTTCTTTCTTGTACGATTAACCTATCACATCTCCGTATTTTGGGTCTTTGTAAGCTCATCAATGTAAAACTTGTCATTCAGAAGAAGCATATACTTAATTATTACAATGAATGTAATTGTTACTGCAATCTCTCTCTTTCTTGTGTGTTCATCCTTTCCACAACAATTTAATATCTTTTATATATCCTTACAAAGGGAACATACTATAAATTACTTGCTACTATAATTGCAGTGTCGCCCTTGTTGTCGACAGTCCAGAAATGTACAGCCAAATTGCAGAAACTTTCCACACTCATGTAGATGTAAGATTCGTCATCATCCTTTGGGGAGAAAAGTCAAGTATCACACATGAAGTATTAGATGGACTCCCCATGTATACTTATACAGAGATCTTAGATTTGGGAAATGAGAGTCATATGGTGTTGCTTCACTCACAAGAAGCTGGTAAGTGGTTTTAATCCAGACAGAATGACAGATTATTAATAAAGCTTATTGTTTTTATTAAGAATTTGAGTAAGCCCAAAAGATCATTTTCAACTGTGTATTACTCATAGTAGACATTCTTTTACCATTTGATGCATCATATATAGAAGAAACTGTATGCTGTTGTGGATGCTTAATTCAATGTGCCTCCTCTCTAGTAGCTTATTCTTTGGACTGATTTAGAGAAGTAAACATAGTCTCATGACAAGTAGTTTTTTGAACTGTTAAATACAGTAAATAAATAAGTAATTATGTCCATCTACAATAGTTTGAGCTTTAGTTGTAGTCATCTAGTGGATAACACTTCACACTTTCTCTAGCATCCACACTAAATATGCCAGGAGAATGAAACTCCATCAGGTGTATGCTAGGCAGGTATCTCATTGACTAATTTCACTTGGTAAAACAATATGTATAAAGAACAACGGTGCATGTAACATTGTAACCAACGTCACAAAAGTTTCACTTATATTGAATAGGTAATGCTAGAGTATAATTAAGTTATAAGCTTAATTTTAAGTCTAAGTACTTTAACATCATAGACAATTTTATGTCCCTTTCAGATCCCTTGATCAGAATGAATCATATATGTGTGGACACTGTGATAGAAAGACTGAAATATCACTGATAAATTAATACACTCGCAGGGCATCAATACACATATGAACCAATCAAATCCGATGATGTCGCTACACTTGTTTATACTAGTGGAACTACGGGGAATCCAAAAGGTGTTATGCTTACACATAACAATCTGCTTCACCAGGTTTCTGCCTTTTCATTTTATCTTTATTATTATTATGGTAACATGACCAACTCTATTGACTTGTATAGAAATGGAAACCTGAAAAAGCAACAATATTAATCATCATAATGAGAACCTTGATCCCAACTGGTTGGGGTCAGTGGCATTAAATTTACAAGATATCTGTCCTATACACCTGGTGCAAAGGATAAGATGCATTTATTATCTTTTTAGTTTCCATAATTCTCTTAAAATATAAATTTTTGAAATAATATTTCCATGCATGTTGTACCATGACTGTTTAATTCTTCATATAAAGAAATTACTAAGCACATCCTATCGAGTCCACAGATACACATGCTAGCCAAGCATTATATTTAGTGTTGTTTTATTGTATAAAATTTGTTTCACCATAACTTCCTATAAGAAAGCACAGAAGCAAGTTTAAGGCGGATGCCCATTCTGTCTATCTAAACCTTTATAAGAAGGAATGAAACAACAATAATAAAAATGATATCATATAAGAAGTTATTTTCATCTAGATACTGAAAAGGGATTCTCATTTTACGTTTGCCAAACATAGGATATGGTGTTTATGGATATTGCCATGTCGGTGATAATTGATTATAGCATTTGCGCATAGAGCTACAACGTTGTAAACTTGTAATTCAAGTTTCATTGATGTTCTTTTCAATGATATCGTCTGGAGTAAATAGGGATGGAGTTGCTAAGTTCAATAAAAGAAGGGAAGCAACATTAGTAAAGAAGAAGAATATATTGCTAGATCAGTATCCTACAAAATGGAAAAAGAAGCAAAAGTAGTGACAATCATTTCCCTGTGCAGCAGTAATCCGAGATTATATACCATTTATCATAGTTGTTAGAATCTCACATCATAAAACTAAAACAACAATGATGGCTTAAAGACCTTGGGTTGAAGTGTTGAGCTAGCTAATTAATTGAATTTTATCTTTTAGTGTGGTAGCCTAGTGTTTGAGGGCCTTCTATCAATAGTGATAGGAGCAGAAAACATAGAAGGAATAACGTGACAAGTAGATGATTTTTGGGACACAGACAATGGTACTTTGGTACACCAGCATCTTCAACGGTTTCCCTTCAAGGGGAGGTACTATCCACCATATCTGAAACCTCAGAATAATGTGCTTCACTGCTTGAGCTGAGCTACCCTATTAGAACTGAATGTTTGAGAAATAATTGAGCTCTGGATTTTTCTAATCTCTTCCAGAGTTGGTTTGTTAAGGCATGGGAAAACTTACAAACCAGGAGAAATATATCTATTATCACAAAAATCTTTAACATTAGTTGATGACACTACAGGAGTAGAATAACAGGCTCCCCCTCTGTAAAAAGAATTTAGGGTAAAGTTTGAATGAAGGACAAGCATTGGGGCAATAAATGGAGGGAGAAACTGTGCAAAGTAGCTATAAACTGGAGGCTAAAGAAGGAAGAAAAAATGCCCCTCCCGTCAAAAGTCTGGACTAGAGTATATGGACTGATTTCAGTGTCATAAAGATGGGGTATAGCCATGACCATATAACGTTTTTGTTTTTGTAACATCTAAGTTTAATGAGAATTAGAGGGTTCTGCATTTGGGTAGAATACTGGAGTAACCTCTTTTCATCAATTGAGTTTACAAGTCTTCACTGATTTTTTTAGTGAGATATTTCTTTTCAAAATATCCATCTAGCTTGTATTTTTAGCATTTTATGATATTTTCATTTCACTTTTACCAACTAGTATAGAATTGTTACTCTGTTCATGCAATATGAAGTAAGACTTTGTATGTGTTCCTTTTCTAGGTTTTGAATCTCTGGGATCCTGTACCTGTTCTGCCAGGGGATAGATTCCTGAGCATGCTTCCTCCTTGGCATGCATATGAACGTGCTGCTGAGTATTTCTTACTCTCTCTTGGATGTGAGCTAGTATACACTACGGTAAAAAACTTAAAGGTATGCGCTATTTATTTATTCAATGTTAAAGTACTAGATGCTGCAATCAATTTGCTATCCACTATTTGCAGTTGTAACTGTTCTTTTATAATAATAATAATACTCCGTACTAAAAAACATCACGCCAAACTTCTGATTCAGTTTACTCATATTTTAGGAAGATCTAAAACTTTATCAGCCACAGTACGTAATATCAGTTCCTTTGGTATATGAGACATTGTACAGGTAAATCATGTTGAATGTATGTTATATTCCACTTTTAGTACAAAGTGTCCTACATATTTACGGATTTACCATTTGCCAAGGATGGATTGTGCACTGATAGTATCAAAATAAACTAGTTGTGCTAAAGATTGGATTAATGTTGATTTGCAATAAATTTTCAGGACACTAATAAAATGTGAGAATTATAACTCACGTCAACCCAACTCTCCATCATAGTTATCCTTAGATTGTCTGGAAAAAACTATTACGATTTATGTATAATTTGCTTTCTTCATTTTTAAGATACAGTCTTTTGCACCTCGATATCATGCTCTGTTGGTTTTTAATTTTAGACTTTTCAATCTTGCAGTGGAGTTCTGAAGCAGATTAATAAAAGCAGCACTGCTCGTAATCTCATTGCCTTGTTATTTTTAAAGATCAGTTTGGCGTACAAGGAAGCCAAAAGGATATATGAGGTTAACCTTGCTCTTACATTTTAGAGGTGTTTGAATTTTGTAATCTATTTAGCACAAAAAGCTTAGAAAGTATTCAGGATACCAGGATACATATTCTAACAAATACTCCCTCCGTCCCGGTGGACTTTGCCAAGTGCAAAGTAGGTGAGAAATAAGAATAGTAAAAACGGTGTGGTTGAGATTTGTGTAAAGGAGAGAGAAATGTGCAGAACCACAAATTAGTTGCTTTAATAGGAAAGTGACAAAGTTATTTGGGACAACCAAAAAGGAAAAGTTGGCAAAGTCCAATGGGACGGAGGGAGTATTTAGCTACAGCCTACAGTTGAAGTGTTCGAGACTTCATATGTAAATAAGTTGCAAAATAATTTATGTGAATTATCCATGATTTAGTTTAATCTCTTGTTTCAGGGGAAATGCTTAACACAGGATCAGAAGCAGCCTTCTTATCTTGTTTCAGTTTTTGACTGGTTATGCGCCAGAGCCATTGCTGCTCTATTGTGGCCATTGCATTTGTTGGCAAGGAAATTAGTTTACAGTAAAATTCACTCAAATCTTAGTATGTCTAAGGTAATGTTATTTCACTCTGCAGAATTCGAGGTTAATGTCATTTATCTACTTCTACCCTTTGGTTCAAAAGAGGGATGACAAGGCAGTTGAAATGGGAGAGGGGAGCGGAGGGGAGGAAATGGTAGAGTTTTAAAAGATGAATGGGGGAGAAAACTAGGTTAGTTAGAGTCATGGGAGCAGTTAGAATAGTTTGATTGAAATAGTTGTGCCTAAAGCCGCAGTTATACTTATGCTATCATTGAAGAACATTAGAAGAATGAAATTAAGTGACGTTTCTGGATGAGAAGTCAAAATTACCAAGGCCCACTCCTAAAATCTGAGAAACATTGAAGCATGGTTGTCATGGCGTCGCCTAGGCGTCCTGGCAATGGGGCAGTCATGGCCCACGCCATGCTCGATCGACTCACCTGAAGTCGCCATTGCAGGCCAGGTCGCTGATGCAGGTCACTATCGCTGGACACCGGCGCTGGTTGCCATCGCTTTTCTCCGCAGATTGTGAGTTCTGCCGTTTGCTACTGATCATCCTTCTTCTGTATCTTTAGACCGAAGTACGACATGTTGGTCCCATTTTTTATCTCATAGTTTTTATGTGTAGGAACTACATATCTCCAAATTTATTTTAATTTCATTTTTTATATCGCTTTTAACCCACTTTTCATTCACTTTTGCTACTCAAATCCCGTGTAAAGACTAAAGTCCATGTGTGGACATTGCCATAGACATTGTCTACAATTTATTTCTATCTCTCTCCTCTTTTTCATTTTACCCTACACACCCCTATCTCTAATCTCTATATTTAATTAAAATTGTTATCCTATCTCTATCTCTCTCCTATACCACATGGACTTCACTACGATCCACTTCCCCACTGGAGATGTCCTCCAAGCTATTTTTTCTCTTTTTGTTTTTCTTTCTTTTTGTCAGTCAGTTGACTCCCGCTGGACGATTATACTACATCTTTCCATCCTTTGTTGTGTATTACACAATATATTCTATTTTCACAGTTGATTTTTAAAGACATGAAAAAATAATTACTTCATTTACATTGACTACTTTATATTACATTAAAATCAACTTAAATTTTCTTAATTTGCAGTTTCAATGGTCTTGATACTTATTTGAAATGGCTATTGAACTCTTGTGTTGAATTATTTAACTCTAGTTTGAATAAGTAATGTATAATATAATTTATAATACATCAATTCGTCATATTTAAATATTATATATGGTGTGACATGTCGCTTAGGCGATATGGTGATCAGCTGGCACCGCGCCTCGCCTTGCCGCTGTGACAATCATGCATTGAAGTTGAACTGGTCACAGTGATCTGCATTCACATTGCCATATAAGATCTGCAAAAGCCTAATTTGGATGTGAAAATTATCTTCTGTACATGAAACAAACAAAAAGAACAAGTAAGGAAGAACATCATAGAAGCCAACGTGCATCACTACACCACAAAGATGTATTTCACTAGTATAGTGATACATAAGTATGGAAAACATACCGGGATATTAGGAAACAGTCGCACACAGTGTAGGTTTGGGGAAAGTAAAGATCTATGCAACCTACACCCTTTTGAGAGAAGTCTATTATAGATTTATAGTGCATGAATCTATGACTCAAGTACTCAACCTGTAACACTCGATTACCATATTTAGTACCAATAATGAGTTGTACTGTACAAGATAATTGCGGATCTTTTGTTGACTGATGTAACTGCTCTTTTTCTGTCAGGCTGGAATAAGTGGAGGTGGTAGTCTATCCCCACACGTCGACAGGTTCTTTGAGGTTTGGTGCTTTATCTTTGTGGTTATATGATCCGTAGATTGATGCAATCACCTGATTTAAAAATGTGATTATGGTACAGGCAATTGACATGACAATACAGAATGGATATGGTTTAACAGAGTCATCTCCTGTTGTTGCATGTCGGCGTCCAAACTTGAATGTAGGTGCAGTATTTTTCCATTAAAAACTTATCAGTGTCTACTGTCTAGTAATTTATACTCGGGTAACTTATAGCTGAAGCTATTTGTTGATTTTCCCTACGTAGTAGTTTTTACATTTTTCCATCATTTGCAATGGAGCCAAAGATTCATTATTTTTTGGCTTGAGAATATGATGGAATAAAGCAAAATGGCTCACTAAACTGTCTGCGCTTCTTTGGACGCGATTTTCACTATGGGTCATCCGGAAACAGTCTCTCTGTGCTTTAGTACAGAGGTTGACTGCGTACATCCGACCCCCCCCCACCTTACCCCACCGTAGGTGGGAGCCTTTGCGGCACTGGGGTAAATGAAAATGATGAAATGATGAGTAGTTTTTACATTTTAGTGAGGGAGTGAAAATTAATTTATTCTCATGCTGGAATCATCTACCTAAAGTATGCTATCCATACTGCTACTTAATTTTATAAAGCATTTTAATTGTGATTAACTTTGCATGGCATAATTGGAAAAGATAAAGGACAATGTATGAATGAAGCACACAGCTTTAGTTATATGAGGATCTTGATATGATCTTCAGATAAAGTAATATTTTCTTAATATTATCTTAAAATAAAGCATTTTAGTTGAGCTTTTGTTTCCGGTAAAAGACCTTATGCGAGCAAACAAGGTTGAGAACTTCTTTACCTGTGAGTGTAGCTCTCTATCTAATAAGAAAGATATAATTTAATCTAGTTTTTTTAGTTGTGGGATAAAATAAATCGGATATTCCAAACTTTTACACCTTTTACACATGCGACCTTGCTTGTAGTTTGAAAAGTAACATGAATGTTAAACTTATCAGTTTGGTTTTCAAACTTGGCACATTTTGACAATTTGATGCTTCAACTTGCAAGTGAAGAATTGGAGTCTGAACTTTGCTAAAACTTAATAAAGTTGTATGTTTTCATATTGCATGTAATGAATATGCTATGGCGGTTACAGATTTAATTCGCACAGGTAATTGGTTCAATCGGGCATCCCATTCGGTACACAGAAATAAAAGTTGTGGATATTGAAACAGATGAAGTCCTCCCTCATGGTTCAAAAGGCATTGTCAAAGTCAAGGGACCACAAGTCATGAAGGGGTACTACAAGGTTAGACCAAATAACCAATCAACCCATGGAGTACTGATTTTTAAACACTTCCTAGTTCCTATTAGTCTCATATTTGCCACTATTTGCAACTTTAATTCCAAATCTTTGGCTTTATAATATTGAATTTTACAATTCCCCTGGCATGTTTAGTTTCTTTTGTATAGATCATTTGCTTCTATATTCGGAAAATAATATTTCTGTTTGATTTGTTTATTCAACATGAGCATTTCATTCATGTCAGAATTCTATGGCTACAAAGCAAGCTATAGATGAGAACGGATGGCTAAATACTGGCGATCTTGGTTGGATTGTTCCTCATCATTCTATCGGACGATCCCGTAATGCCTCGGGTGTTATTGTTCTCGAAGGTCGTGCCAAGGACACTATAGTCCTTTCATCAGGTGATCATACTCTTCTTACTCAGAGTTTAACTACGGTCAGGATGTTGTCTTTGAACCCCACCATTTTTCATTTCCATTACTTGAACATGGATCTTTTTTTCTATATTCATGAACATGCTGGTATGACCTTTGCTACTAGTAGGATAACAATTTTCTTATATTCTCTCTTTTAGTAGGAATACGGTTGTGCATGAATATCAATTGGCAAAATCCTGTCAAGTCAGAACTCTACTGACATAACATCCTACTCTTACAGTTCTTGTGCACAAACAAATGTTTCAAAAGGAACTTATATTTTTAGTTTGCCAATAACACATAATTCTGTTATTAAATCACGAAGTATTTGATCAATTTTGAATTGTGGACTGAATCAGTCGGAACTCAGAACTTTATGATGCAAATTATATTAATAGTAAAGCTGAATAACAAAATTCTTACTTAAGTTAGCACTTGAAGAAAGTGCTCTATAGTTTGGAACTAAGCATTTAAGTTTTAGTATATCATTAAAGTAATATTTTACAAAGTAATTTGAATCCATCAACTATTCCACTAATGAGGAAGTCCAAAGTACCATCATAACTCACATACCTGGTTCTTCTCCATTTTTTGTATACAATCACATTACTATTTTGTTGTAATCCTGAAATGAATCAAATTGTTTCATATGTGCCCATGAATCACATGATTCCTCTCAGTTATTATTAAAAGCATGCGCTCTATCATCAGAATCCTGAATGGAGTTGTGTGACACTATCATGAATCACTTGATATACAACCTTGCAAAATTACCATTCCTACTTTTTTCTGGTATTTATGATCTATTCATTTCTTTCTAACCTTAAGGCCTTGGCTATCAGCATCCCTGCTACAAAGCATTTCCATGAAGTTTATGTAACAACCAATGTATATGTGCAATGAATGGATAGGTGAAAACATTGAACCATCTGAGATTGAAGATGCTGCAATGGGTAGCAATTTAATTCGGAATATTGTTGTCATTGGCCAGGTATGTAATAGAATTTGGTACACAAAATTGTCTTTCTACAGCACTTTTTGACGTCTTCATAGTGAAAACACACCTTTTCTAATTTCTATTGCATCACATGTATTCCTTGACATCTGAACATAAAGGATAAACGCCGTCTTGGAGCTATTGTTGTACCACATAAGGAAGAGGTCCTTTCTGCTGCAAAAAGATTGTCTGTTGTGGATGCTGATGCCACTGAAGTTAGCAAGGAGAAAACAGCTAGCCTACTACATAAAGAACTAGTTAAATGGTCAGGATATTACCTTGTTTTTTAATTTGTTTAACTAATACCAACTATCCAAAAAAATCCCAACTTTAGATATTAGGTATTGATAGACGCACAATTTCAATCTATACTGAAAATAATTGAGCATATTCTCTGATGAAATTTTCAGCCGATGTGCAGACATATATAATTAATAATTCCTATTCTGGTTTGTTGACCAAAAACAATTGAGCATATTTTCAGATCTATTCTTACCTCTAATAATCATGACAGCACTAAGCCGGATTTCTTGCCCAATAATTGCTTGTTTTATTTTTGGTATATATTAAATTATTTTGGCTCAAATTTGTGATTTCTAAAGCGGATATTATTTTAGTCATTTTCCTTTTTTGTAAATCAAATTGGTTGTCATTTGTGTGGTTGCAACCATTGAAATAGTCATCGCACCTGATAGACATGCCGTGCTTGCTTGTTTCAACTAATCCAGGACGGCAGGTTGCATGTTTCAAGTTGGTCCTCTCCTTGTGATTGATGAGCCTTTTACGGTATGCAAAATTGCCTGTTGAGCCATGCATTTCACTATACAAAGATGTAGCAATTGCTTAGGCATTTTGCTTTCTGGCTGTGCAGGTTGATAATGGTTTGTTGACTCCAACAATGAAAGTTAAGAGAGACAAAGTAACAGATCTGTATAAAGAACAAATAGAAAATCTATATAATTGACTTCCCCAAACGTATTTCCAAGCGTTCCTCCAAAAACTGAGAATGATGTAATGTTGTTTTCAGTACTAGAAAATTTACTCATTTTTAGTCAGATGTAGTAATTAATACTACGTACTACGTATAATTGTATAGGCGTTTAACGATTCTAAGTGCCTATTGGTTCTGCATAATGGAGGTTAGCATCCTGTCCATCCATGATCCATCCCTATTAGGGAGTTGACTACATATATAAACCATTGAGGATCACTGAAGATAGGGGTAGAGAAGTGGTTGGACACAGTCCTACCAGTGGACTCCCGGTTCTGCTCCTCCATTTGATATGATTAGATCAGAACCTTAAATAGCATGGTCCCGACCTCAGCCATTGGGACTAGTAGTCATGGTTTCGATCGATACTACTAAAGGATCATAATTTATCTTATACTACTGTATTTTAATCCTAACACCTTGTTCTGGTTTTTCGTTTGACAAAACCAGACTAGGATCTTATGTAACATTATTACCGGGTTTGATCAAAACATGATTGATCAAAGCTGGAACTTTTTGAAAAAACTTTTGGTCTCGAACATCAATTATTTGTATTTGTTTTCTGCCTTGTTTCTTGTTCTTGGATAGTTGGATTGTTCAACTCAGTAGCCTTAAAGTGAACCTTTGTTTACTATAAAAATCTGGATTAAAGAGATTGATGAGCAATCATCAAATGGATGAAAAAATAACATAAAATCTTGTCTTTGGGATCCATCATCCAGATTCACCACCAGCACTTCTGAACCCCTTTTTACACAATAGTTTAAAAATAACTCCTTTTCGTCTTTGTCTAGGTCCATACGTTCCAATTTGTTTTACATACACGTAGGCCTGGACTCGGGCCGGGCGGCCCGACTTGGAACCGGCCCGGCCACTGTAGCAACCGGCCCGGTGGCCCGGTCCACCGGCGGTTCGGGTCGAACCGGCCTGGTGGTTCCTGGTTCCGGGACCGGGCCTTCCATATGGTGAACCGGCCCGGCCGGTTCGGGCCTGGTCCGGGCCGGAAATAATTTTTTTTTTTTTTGAAAATTTTTTATGTTTTGGGTTAGATTAGGTATTTTGGTCCATTTGAGGTGGTTTGGGGTTGAGAAAGAGGGGTAGGGGATTAAATAAAGAAGCCAAAAACAAAAAAAAAATAGGGCGGGTGGCCCGGCCCGGAACCGGCCCGGTCTGGCCCGGAACCGGCCCGGAACCGGCCACCCCCGGTTCGGGCTCGGGCCTCAATATTTTGAACCGAGGCCCGGCCGGGCCCAGGCCCGAGGCCCGAACCGGCCCGGTTCAGTCCACCCCTACATACACGGCGGCCTCCAGAACCCTCCTGTGCAAATAAATTTATTTGTTAAGTAGGTAATAAATAAAATATTTGAAGAATTTGTGAATGAAAGTTTGATGTCATAAATAAAAAATGTCTTACTGATCTATTGTAGACACTAGTTGAGGGCACACGGGCATTGGTATGTGTGCGAAGTACTCGGACAGTCGGACTAGCTAGCAAACATGTATCTGATAGGCTGATAGCCTTTAATTTTTCGTGTAGTTTTATGTGAAGAGTGCAACATGTTTTTTCTATTATTAGTACAATTACTGCTATTGTGATTATACATTTCTATTACTCTCTCTCTGTCTCATAAAATTCTTTGCACTTTCTTTTTTGGAACGTTAAAAAAAATCTTTCTCATTTCCCTTTCATAAAGTTTTGTGGGGCTATAATTCATTACATTTTTCTTACTCAATCATAATCATACATTTTCACTTTATAAATGATTAATTATAAAAAAGGTTTTGAATCAGAACTGGCGGTCCCCGTTCCATTTTTTGGGAGAACTGAATTGGGATAGTAAACCCTCAATTTCAAAACGGAAGTAATATGTCGTTCCAGTTCAAAAACCAACGATTTTGATTCAAAACCCGGTGATTCAAATTCTGGTATAACTAGAACTATGGACATGTCTAATTGTGTGTGTGTGTTAGAGCATCTACAATGCTTGGGTGCATTGGTGCTTATGTGGCTAATAAATGGAGTAGGTCTAGACCCAATATGAGTAAGAAAAGTAAGGTGCATTTGAAGGATGCTCCAATGGAGAATGGAGAAAAGCAAATAAAATATAAAGAGTTGATGAAAGAGAAAAAAGCTTTGTATATTGCTTGGATGTGTGTCAAAAGGTGGCACCGAGGGTCTCACACTCTCACTGTAGGCCCTTCTCTGGACCTTGTGCTTTGCCAAGTCAGAATTTGGGAGTCCATTCATATTACCATTGAAGAGTACATATAGGTATAGAAAGTGCATTTGCTCAGTTGGAATCCCAATTCACCCATTCATTAGAGATGCCCTTGTGAATTGCTGCTGAGATGACAAAGTAATAAGCATAGTGTATTCCAAATGTGGACCAAAAAATTAAGAAAAAACTAGGGTCTATTCAATTTGAACTATAATGCAAATAAGAAAGGAAAATTAAATAAAAAGTAAAAATGCAAATGAATGGCCGGAAAAACTGGAGGCCTACGGATGCCTTGTTGGCTTTGTCACACGGTGAGACCTTACGGTGAGACCCAAGGTCTCAATATGGACCTTCTCCCGGACATTGTTCCAAATTATAAAGTGTCAAGTCACCTAAAAATGGAACCACTTTATTTTGCATTGAAAAATAGACTTCCATTTTAACTTTACATTTGATGATATGGATGTGCAATGGACTTGTGCATTGGACAATTGGAAATGCCTTTATAAAACTGAAAGCACGTTCGCAACTCACAAGGTGAAAAGGTCATTTTTAATGTTTCACCCACCATTTGCTATAACTAACGTAGGTATTCAAGAGCGTCATAGTGGGTACATGACACCCGAGGGTGAGGAATTAGACATCGCCATACACTCAGCGAATGTATTCAATTTGCACTTGAAAATCTGCGTATAATATTTATTTTAAAGATGAAATATAGGCGTAAACAAAAGGGTAATGTACATAAATAATACGTAGTACTATTCTTTTTTTTTTTTTTTGAGGAAAAATACGTAGTACTATTCTTACTTCATATTATATTAGAAATACGATCCCATGGATCAACTCCTCATAGAAAAAAAAACGATAATCCTTGTGAATGGGTTTCATTATAAGATAAAATCATAAAAATGATACTTTAGTTTTAATTATGAAATGCATTACATTTTAATTCTAATTATGAATCTTTAATTTTATGAGAAAATATGTACGTAGTACAATTTAGTGTTTAAGGGGACCATGACAGTAATTAAAAGATCTTTTAATAACTTTATGATTTGTGCAGGTTTGCTATTAGGAAGAAAAAGATAAAAACGTAATAATGTTTCTTCTTGCTTCTTCATAAACCGAACAACCCCTTTTTAAATACAAGAAGATGCCAATCACCCCTCTCTGGTCATCCGTAATACAGAGTATATATTAGGCTAAGGAATAGCTACCATAATTAAAATAATATACTAGCCACAAATAAATAAAACAATCTTAAACAATACTTCTCAAAAAATATCTCTCAATACCCCATCTCAAGTTGGCGCATGGGGATTTAAAATGCCTAACTTGCGTAGGAGAGTCTGAAACTGAGCTTTGCCAAGTGCTTTAGTAAAGATATCAGCGAGTTGAATGGTAGTAGGAACATAGTTGGGAGCAATTATATTGGCTTGAATAGCGTCGCGGACAAAATGACAGTCAACCTCAATGTGTTTGGTCCTTTCATGAAAGACAGGATTTTGAGCAATATGAAGGGCAAATTGACTATCACAGTACAATGGAATAGCCTGAGGATGCTGAACTCCAAGACTTAAAAGAAGTGCCTTTAGCCATTTTAATTCACAGGTTGCCGCCGCCATGGAGCGGTATTCAGCCTCAGCAGAAGAACGAGCAACAGTTGATTGTTTCTTAGCTTTCCAGGAGATAGGTGAATGACCAAGAAAAACCAACCAACCAGAGAGTGATCTACGTGTAATGGGGCAAGCAGCCCAATCAGAATCACACCAGCCAATAAGAGAAAGGTCACTATCAGCACGAAGAAGAATCCCTTGGCCAAGGGACCCTTTGAGATACCGGACAACACGCAAGGCAGCGGACCAATGCTCGCTGAGAGGTTAGTGCATAAATTGAGAGAGAATGTGCACGAAGTATGTGATGTCCGGGCGAGTGACAGCCAAATAAATTAGGCGACCAACAAGACGGCGATATGGTTCAGGGTCCAGGAGAGGTGGTCCAGTAGCCGTCCCAAGGGTGTGATGTTGTTCAATTGGAAGAGGCGGGTTTTGTCCCCAAAAGACCAGTTTCGGTAATAATATCCAGGGCATATTTTCTTTGGTTAAGAAAAATACCAGTAGAGCTGCGGGCCACTTCAATACCCAAAAAATATTTCAGAAAGCCCAAATCCTTCATATGATAGCATGCATTCAGGTATGATTTAAAACTGCCCATAGCAGCACTATCATTTCCAGAGATAAGTAGATCATCCACATAAACAAGGACATTAAGCTGGACGGCACCGCGAGTAAGAGTAAATAAAGAATAGTCAGCATATGACTGAAGAAAGCCATAATTCTTAAGAGCAGTGACCAATTTTGCGAACCAGCACCGCGGGGCCTGCTTAAGTCCATATAAGGATTTATGAAGTCTACAGACCAAGGTGGTGTCACGTGTTTTATAGCCCGGAGGAATAGTCATGTAGACTTCCTCATGTAAATCTCCGTGAAGAAAAGCATTGTGTACATCCATTTGATGTAACTCCCAATGCTTACAAGCTGCTATGGCACGAAAAGCTCGCACAGTCACCATTTTAGCAACCGGAGCAAAAGTTTCTGTATAATCGAGACCAGCAACCTGCCTATTCCCAAAAATAACAAGACGAGCTTTCAGCCGTTCAACAGTGCCATCAGATTTGTGCTTCACTTTATAAACCCAGCGACAACCCAAGGCACGTTTTCCAGGAGGTAAAGGAACAAGACTCCAAGTGGAGTTATTTTCAAGTGCCTGTATCTCGGCCTTCATAACATCACGCCATCCATCATGTTTAACAGCATCATGAAAAGATTGGGGCTCCGTAATAGAATTAAGAGCTGCCAAGTAAGCTTTATGTTTCGGAGAAAAAGAGTCACAAGTAACATAATGAGTTATAGGATACGACGTACCTGAACAGGGTGACGAAGCAGGAGGAGTGGGGAATGGACTGTTTTTAATAATAGTATGCGTAACATAGTCTTTGAGACGCACCGAAGGTATGCGTGTGCGCTGTCCGCGGCCGAGTGGAGCTGGCTGCTCCTACTGGGAAACAAGAGGTGTGTCCTCTGCCATAATTGAGGATGATGATGTCCCATCAAGTGAAGACTCATCGGGTGGCCCATTTGCTTGGGACGTGAATTCATTATGTACTAGTGGCTGCACCCCTTTATTCAAATCACCAGAATATCCAAGAGAAAAGGGATCATCATAATCATTAGGCGAAAAAATAGGTGGCGAGTGAGAAGTATCTGGAGGAGAGGAATCCGATGCAAATGGAAAAATGTGTTCAAAAAATTTTACATCACGGGACACAAAGTATTCTTGAGTCTCTAGATCAAAAACATTTCACTCTTTCTTGCCAAAAACATACCCCACATATACACATTTTCGGCTCCGATTAAGAAATTTGTCACCCTTAGAAGCTGTTCTCTTCACCTTATCTGAATCTTTCTGATATGAATTTTTTAAGTTCTGATCTGATCTGATCTGAATTTTTCTGATATGATCTGATCTGAATCTTTCTGATTTGATCTGAATCTTTCTGATCTGATCTGAATGTTCCTGATCTGATCTGAATGTTCCTGATCTGATCTGAATGTTCCTTATCTGATCTGAATGTTCCTGATCTGATCTGAATGTTTCTGATCTGATCTGAATCCTTCTGATCTGATCTGAATCTTTCTGATCTAATCTGATTTGAATATTTCTAAAATTATAATTACAATTATAATTACTATAATTATAAATGTAATTACACATATATAATTTAAATATAATTATAATTATGATCATAATTATAAAAATTATAATTATAATTATAATATTTATTTCTATAATTTTAATTGTAATTACTCCGTATAATATGATAATAACGAAAACATAACTAATAACAATAACAACAACAACCATATTAGTAGTAAGAATAATAATAATCATGGTAATAATAAATATCATAATAATAATAATAATCTTAGTAATCATAGTAGTAATAATAATAATAATAATAATAATAATAATAATAATAATAATAATAATAATAATAACAACAACAACAATAACAATAACAACAGTAATAATAAGAATAATAATAATAATACTAATAATAGTAATATCAATAAAATTATTAATTATAATAATAATTACAATAACAACATCAGGAATAATAATAATAATAATAATTATAATTATTATAATTATTATAAATATTATAAATATTATTATAATTAGTATTATAATAAAAAGGATAAATCATGTCTGAACTTTTCTGATCTGATCTGAATGTTCCTGATCTGATCTGAATGTTACTGATTTGATCTGTATGTTCCTGATCTGATCTGAATGTTTCTGATCTGATCTGAATCTTTCTGATCTGAATCTTTCTGATCTGATCTGAATGATTCTGATCTGATCTGAATCTTTCTGATCTGATCTGATCTAAATTTTTCTGATCTGATCTGAATAAAATAAGAATAAGCAATAAGTAATAAGATTATGACGAACAGAACAGCTTCTCAGACTTCATATTGAAAGCATAGCATAAACATCCAAATACTCGCATAGGTTTATGACAAGGGGGGACACCAAACAATATTTCATAAGGTGTTTTGTAATCATGAATCGCAGAAGGTGTGCGATTAATAAGATAAGAAGTAGTCAATACACATTCTCCCCAAAAAGAAATGAGTAAGTTCCCCTGAAATCTCAACGCACGTGCCACATTTAATATATGTCTATGCTTACGCTCAACACGCCCATTCTGTTGGGGTGTACCAACACAAGAGGTCTGGAATATGATACCACTAGTGCGGAAAAAATCTTTCAAACAATTAAACTCAGTCCCATTGTCACTTCGCACACGTTTTATTTTCTTAGAAATTTGAAGTTCAACCATAGCAACAAAAGAGAGAAACATCTTGAAAACCTCCCTTTTATCAAGAAGCAGATAAACCCAAACAGCACGGGAATAATCATCAACAATTGTCAAAAATTGTCTAGCACCACACGAAGAAGGAGATTTATATGGGCCCCATAAATCACAATGTATCATCTCAAAAGCATCATGAGTTTTATTCGAACTAGTAGGAAAAGAATCCTTAGTCTGCTTAGCTCTAAAACAAATATCACAAGGAGATATTCCAAAATTTTTCAATCCACTTACGGGAGCCAAATTTTCAACTATTTGAGAAGATGGGTGACCCAACCTTTGATGCCACAAATCTGCTACAACATTCTTTGACTCTTTGATTGTCAACACATGTGTTGTTGGTTCCTCCCGTAGGTAGTACAGTCCATTCCGCCGTTCACCTATTCCAATCAGCCTCCTCGAGGGACGGTCCTGTATAACACATAAATTACAAGTGAATTGAACGAAACAATCAAGTTTATCACTCGGTTGAGATACAGATATAAGATTACAATGTAACTTTGGGACAAAAAGCACATTATTCAAATATAAATCATTTGTAAACCACACACTTCCTTCCTCTGTAGCCAAAACAGTTTGTCCATCTGGCAGACCAACGGAGCATGTGTTAAATGTCCCACACCGGAAAATTGAGAAACATTAGAGTGCTATATTAAGCTTCGGGCTACTCCTCCTAACAGGTTGACCTTTTAGGATGGAACCCCGGATCTTAACATGGTATCAGAGCCAAATCGATCCATGGTGTGGGCCCCTTATGAATCGTGATGACACGATTATAAAAATGGCCGGATGAAAAAAAACGGACCGATGAAAAAAAAATGAATGATTGCACGATCCAGACGAAGTGTCTGGTCGTGAGGAGGGGTGTTAAATGTCCCACACCGGAAAATTGAGAAACATTAGAGTGCTATATTAAGCTTCGGGCTACTCCTCCTAACAGGTTGACCTTTTAGGATGGAACCCCGAGTCTTAACAGCATGGTTCAACGGTTTTAATATCACATAATAAGGACCGATTTCCACAAATATGATTTGTGGCACCGGTATCAATAATCCAAGCATTATTATTAAACTTACCGGCTATGCGACCGTTAGTAGAGAGTGAATTACCAAATGTGGAGAGCAAAAATTTCCATTGTTCGGGTGTAAACCCCGGCAGAGGAGTAGTCTGGTTGTTACCTCCTTCACTGTTATGTTGCTGCTTGGTCACTATTTCAGCCACAACAGCGTGCACCTTCGCCAGAGGCTTCCCGTGAGGTGCTCCAGAACTATGATAAGAAGTATAATCGATTTCCGTCGCCGGCGTATATTCTTCCTCTTCCGTCGACATCCCTGCCGATGGTTAATCAGAAAAAGTGATCTGCGACCGATTAACCCAAGAACCTCTCTGATATCATAATAACTTTATGATTTGTGCAGGTTTGCTATTAGGAAGAAAAAGATAAAAACGTAATAATGTTTCTTCTTGCTTCTTCATAAACCGAACAACCCCTTTTTTTTTAAATACAAGAAGATGCCAATCACCCCTCTCTGGTCATCCGTAATACAGAGTATATATTAGGCTAAGGAATAGCTACCATAATTAAAATAATATACTAGCCATAAATAAATAAAACAATCTTAAACAATACTTCTCAAAAAATATCTCTCAATATCTTTAATAAATAAATGTTATCCTATAAAAAATGATAAATATATGACTAAATTTTAAAAATTGCCAAAAATAAGACTTTTTATATGCTATGACCTTGTCAATATTTATATTTTATAGTACCTTAATATTTGGCATTTCCCCTTGAATATTACTACCTGTCTAAATGGAGTAGTATATTGAAATCCAATTCAATAAACGTGACTAACTTTATACGTAGTATATGCACAAATATGTGAGACATAACTCTTATGACACTATCATCAGTGTCATTGTCGCCGCCATCAATATCATTATCTCCGCGACCGGTGTCATTGGCGCCACGAAATAAGGTACCTTAGCTTGACAGCCGGGAATTTGTTGGTGAATTTTTTGGCGAAATTTATTACATTTTTTTTAAAAAAAAAACCCACTTATATTAATATCATTATGATTCGGATCGTTACAACAAACTCAAAAGGGACCAACACTTACAATAATTATTTGTAACCAACTAGTGTTATCAACCCTGCGGCTAGACTCACAGACGGTAACCCCTGAAAGAGCAATATGAATCGCTAACCACCAAACGGGTGTGACACAACAATCACCGGGCATATGGATCCTTCAAATGACATAATATCTAGCTAGCAGAATTGTCAATCATTACTGTAGACGTAAAACTAAAAACATCAATAAAAAACAAAGCAACGTAAAACATAACGTGAAAATAAGACCATAAAAAATAAAATAACCGATGAATCTTCCAAACTCTATCCCCTCGATCACTCCAAGGCGGCGGTTCAGGAGGGGGGCGGACCGTCGATCTATCCTCTCCTTTGCTCAGCCCTTCACCTTTTCCCATCTGCTCGTTGCCCCTGCTGCCTGCACAACTTCCACCGCCCTCCACCCATGTTGATCCTCCAAGAATATCCCTTCGACCTCCTCCTCAATTGTTGGAATAGGACAACACTGCTCTAGATCATTCATAGAAATCATAATTATCCTTTCTTGACCATGCACTCGATCAAAATGTCAAAAAAAATGGATGCGCATAAGTGCGGCATTACACTGCTCTCGACATGCGCGAGAAAAAGAAACCCAACTCTCGATAAGTGAGAGAAAACCTAGCTCTCGACATGCGATAGAAATTAAACCTACATGAGTCTCCATTTAAGAATGGAAGGTTGGGAAGCAATTTCCACTACGCAGGGACAAACTCTTGTCCTTAAATTTATACGTAGAAAAACCCCATGCATCGAGAGCTTCTGTCTTAAATTAATTATTACAAATTGAAAAGTAGAAAAAGTTTTTTGATGGAATATTACGTACAGAGGAAACTTCATGTCCAACTGTCCTGACGGCAACTGCCGTCCAGACAAGGACATTTCGGGCACTTTCTGGTTGAATTTTTTGAGGACGTTCTTCATCAAGTCTAGTTTATCCATACCAAATTTCAACTAAAAAATCAATCGGGAAGGCAGTCAAATAATTTTTGTAAGACAACTGCGGCGTTGTTTGTTGGAACATATTGTTTTGTTGATGACAAACGACTAGTGTTACTTTTGGTTGTAAGTGACTACATGAAAAGAGTTTAAGTCGTGCTCTGGAACAAGCCGTAGAACTGGTCCGAGAACTGCACCGTAAATCCAAGATTGATTAATCCGGCTTGCTTAAAATATCTTTTCTCTCCATTTAATTTCGGATCTATCTTGCTAAATTAAAGAGAACCTTTTAAGCAAGAAAATAATCAATGATCATACAAAGAAAGGATTTTTTCTTTAAAGGAAAGTTATTTAAATCAAAGGCATTAATTAAGAGATCTTTCTACAAAGCAAGTTTCCAAAATAATTGTTGTTATTCAAAATTCAAAAAGGATTTTCGTGCATATCCTCTCACAAGGAATGTTTCCTTAAGAAAAATGATTTCCTTCAATCAAATAAAAAGAATATCTTTTAATACCTATAAGGAAATATTTTTGAATGATTTCCATGCAAGAGGACCGAAATATATATGGAGATCCGAGCTATTAAAGATAGTACATCAAGTCCTGATCTTGCCCATCTAAGAAGACCGATCTCAAAGGAAAGAATCTGTTGAGTATGTAGTTTTATTAATGACTAACTATGCAGGTGGAACAGCGGACGGAACCGCTCTCAGTTCCATACGGAACGGAAGAAAAAATTATTCTTAATTCTATTTTGTGTGAACGGTTGATTTACATGGTGTATGATTTAATTAATATGTGCTTTCCTTATATGAGTGCTTATACTTTGTCAAGAATATTATTTTAAGCAAAAATATATTTTCATGCATGACTTACTATTATAGCTTATTATTTTATGGAAAGAATCTTTAATTGATTAGCTAGTTGATTGTGCATACCTATTAAACAAATATTCTCCTGCATATTATTCTCCGTTGCATGCTTGCATAGTTTAAGTGAATAAATTAATTCCCTTGATATGTATTGATATATATCTTTGTGGAATTGTTACTAAATGGTTGATCACATAATATGCTCTATACCTTTTTGACTTGCTCATGATATGCACGTATCCTCCTGCTCCCATATATATATGGTTGACCAAGGACCATCATAATTAAGAGCTAGAAGATCCTTAAATAAAAGGAAAGCATTTTGAATAATTTCAAGGCAAGTTCCTCAACCATTCAAGGAAAGAAGTGTTCTCAACGGATCCATTCCTAGTAGACTATATAATCGAGATCAAGAAGAAGAAGCAGTGTGTGCTTGACCAAGAAAACATCAAGAGAGATACTCGAGAGAAATACAAAGTTCAAGGCACCTGAAACTGCTCCCGGAGTTCTAGACAGAGTTCTTATTCTCTTCCTATATTGTAATTGGGTTATTGAGGATTAGCTAAGTGTAGCTTCCTCGGGTTGGGTAACGTGTGTTGTGAGAGCTTTGTTGTAAAGCTGAGAGGCTCTCTACCCGCAAGGTAGAGAAGCGTAACTCTTCCTAGAGAGGATAGAGTTGGGGTGGCTCAAGGGTAGACTAGGAGAGTTTCCCTTGTAATCATTCAAAGGCTTTTTAGTGAAGTTGTTAAAATTCCTCCGAGGGAGGTCGAGGTTTTTTAATCCCTTTGAGCCAAGGGATTTTTCCTCGTTAAATCCTTGTGCACTTTACTTTTCGCAATTCCCTTTACCCCGCACTAGAACTGGGCGAAAAACTGCCACGGTTCCACACACACACAATTCACCCCCCCTCTTGTGTTGCTAACCGTTTTCATCAATTGGTATCAGAGCCGGTCTTCACCACATAGAGGTTAATACCTTGGGAAGAGATCCGGCAAAATGAACACGGTTGACCGTCTTGAAGAAGGTTATTCGACCGTACGACCTCCAATGTTCAATGGCCAGTTCTATCAATTTTGGAAAAGCCGAATGGAGAACTTTATCAAAGCCGATAATTATCAGGTATGGAATGTGATAGAAGGTGGCGACAACGTCATCACAAAGCTAAACGGCGAAGGTAAAATTGTTCCTAAACCTAAAGCTGAATTTACTACTAATGATTATCAAAAACTCGAGCATAATGCCCAAGCTCTTAAATACTTGATTTGTGGTCTTGGTCCTGCTGAATACAACCGAGTTCTAGGATGTAAGACTGCAAAACAAATGTGGGATTTGCTCGAGGTTACTCATGAAGGTACCTCACGTGTAAAAAAATCTAAAATTGACATATTTATGCGTAATTACGAATTATTCGTAATGAAGCCTGGAGAGTCAATTAAGGATATGATTACACGTTTTACTAATATCATCAATGAGCTTTCAGCCCTTGGAAGAGAAATTACAGTGGAAGATCAAGTAAGAAAAATTTTAAGAAGTCTGCCCCAAGTATGGAAGCCTAAGACCACGGCTATTGAAGAAGCAAAGGATCTATCCACCATGACGCTTGAAGACTTGACTGGATCACTCTTGACATATGAACTAGGTCTTCAAGAAGAACAAGATGCCGAGAGTGCTAGACGAGAAAGAGGAATAGCTCTAAAGGCTCGAGAAGAAGAAGAGGAATCCGAGAGTGAATCGGATGATGAGATGAGCATGTTTGCAAAACAATTTGGGAGGATGTACCGAAAGTTCAAGAACAACCGTATCAAACAAGGTAAAAAGAACACTCAATCTTTTAATAACCAAGGCTGTTTTGTTTGTAGTTCCTTTGAGCACAGGGCTAAAGACTGCCCACAAAAGAAAAATGACCGGAACTGCGACAAGAACAAGTCCAGTTCCAACCGGAGGTTCAGCGAAGACAAAGGGTTCAAGAGAGATCTAAAAAGGGCCATGATGGCAGCCTGGGGAGACTCATCCGATGACGAAGAAGAGGAGAGTGATAAGAACTCTAACCATACAGGTCTATGTCTTATGGCACACTCCGACGAGGAATCCGACCAAGAGAGCTTCGAGGTAAACTTTGAAAATTTTCTATCTAAGTTTGACTCTCTATCTAAAACCAAAGCCCGGAAAATTTTCAAAAGATTGACTATTGAGCTTAATCAAAACCTTTCTGAAAATGATCATCTTAAATCACAAATCACTGAGCTTGAGTCTAAACTCGAGGAAGCCACGAGAGCCAAGATAAGGCTTGAAACAAAAGTGGGAGAGTTAATAGATGAAAGGCTTAAGTACAGTGAAGTAATTTTAGAACAAGATCAAATCATTTGCTCTCTTAAGCTCGATAGTATGAACAAACAAGTTAATCATGATGAAAAACTTCTCTCAAAAATTCCGAGCGTTGGTACTTTGATTGATCATCTTCATCGTCTTGTTGCCGAGTGTACAGATTTTAAAAATAGACCGGAATACCAAGCATATAGTGCTACGAACAAAACCAGGTCTAGACCTTATTCTGGAACTGGTCCCCCTCGGCACAATAAGAAGGAAAACGAGACTGCTGGTCTCGGTTATATTCCAAGGAACACTCAACCTAATAAAAAACCCGATTTTCAGAACCGATCCTTTAATGGAAATAGAACCAGAGGACAACCCAGTTCTAGACCATATCAACAACCACCTAGAACTGGACCAAACTGGTTCGATAGACTGGTTCAGAGGCACAAAAACGGTTATGGACAAACGCCAAACCGAACTTTTCATAAGAAAACAAGAGGCTTTTATGGTAAATGGAAACCTAAATACGTTGATACCTATGACAACCGAGTTTGCATGCATTGTGGCAAAATCGGGCATCTTCGGTATCAATGTCACTCTCGACAAAAGACCTTAGAAAGATGTTTTGACTATGTTCGATATCCATCCTCAAACAAATACAAAATGGAACCCAAGCAAGTCTGGGTTCCACGGACTAACCCGTGATTCAGGAACAGCGCCAAGTGAGGGGGAACAATCACTGGTTCCTTGACAGTGGTTGTTCTAAGCACATGACTGGAGACTCATCTTTATTCCTCTCACTTCGGCCATTTAGTGGTGGGAAGGTGATATTTGGAGACAACGGCAAAGGAGAAATTTTAGCCGTGGGAAAAATCGGAAAATCACCCAACCATTCAATTTTTTTTTGTCAAGGTTTTAAGTTCAATTTGCTACGTATCTTTCAATTATGAGACGGAGGTAACAATGTTATTTTTTTTGGAATATGTGCCTATAATTGTTGATGATTTCTCAAGATATACTTGGACTATCTTTCTTGATAGTAAGAAAGATACTTTTAATGAGTTTGTTATTTTTGTAAGGAAAGTTGAGCATCATTGCATCTAATAGGGCAGCAATTAATTAAGATCCGTTCGGATCATGGGACCGAATTTGACAAAATGCTCTTTGATACATTCTGCCAAGAACGAGAAGTGGTAGAACCGAGAAATAGAACACTGAAAGATATGACTAGAACTATGTTCATCTGTAGTGGTCTAGCAAAGAATTTATGGGCAGAAGCTCTAAACGCGGAGATTTCACCAATTCCATGAGAAAGGGGGAACTAATCATGAAACCAATTGCCCACGAGGAGACATGAACATGAACTGATGATAACATGCTTAGAACTGAGGATGTACCCAGTCAATCCACTGCCAACCAGACTGAAGAACAGGCAGATCCAGTTCCAGACGACTCGCATGAAATTGAAGACTATTCAAATGCTCCTAGAGGATGGAAACATCATCGATCACATCCTTTGGATAACCTCTTGATTAACCTAAATCAGGGAGTAACTACTAGATCTAAACTTAGAAATTTTTATTCCTTCTTTGCTTATCTATCACTTATAGAACCGGAGAACCATGAAGTGGCTCTCTCCGAAGCTGACTGGTTCTAGCAATGCAGGAAGAACTAAATCAGTTCGAGAGAAATAAAGTGTGGCATCTAGAACCGAGACCCAAGAACAAGACCAAGATAGGTCTCAAATGGGTATTCAAGAACAAGCTTGATGAACATGAGCAAATATAGATGGAACTTGGGTTCATCAAGGCATGAACTATCTTTCCTGAATTTATCTCTTATCTTTTATCTTTCAAGCTATTTATTGTTTTGTTGGTGACAAAAGGGGGAAGAATATGTGCCCTATGTGTTCTATGCTCGATACTTTGGGCTTATTCATTATGAAACTAACTTTAGGGCACCAAGTGTTTGTCATCAACAAAAAGGGGGAATTTGTTGGAACATATTGTTTTGTTGATGACAAACGACTAGTGTTACTTTTGGTTGTAAGTGACTACATGAAAAGAGTTTAAGTCGTGCTCTGGAACAAGCCGTAGAACTGGTCCGAGAACTGCACCGTAAATCCAAGATTGATTAATCCGGCTTGCTTAAAATATCTTTTCTCTCCATTTAATTTCGGATCTATCTTGCTAAATTAAAGAGAACCTTTTAAGCAAGAAAATAATCAATGATCATACAAAGAAAGGATTTTTTCTTTAAAGGAAAGTTATTTAAATCAAAGGCATTAATTAAGAGATCTTTCTACAAAGCAAGTTTCCAAAATAATTGTTGTTATTCAAAATTCAAAAAGGATTTTCGTGCATATCCTCTCACAAGGAATGTTTCCTTAAGAAAAATGATTTCCTTCAATCAAATAAAAAGAATATCTTTTAATACCTATAAGGAAATATTTTTGAATGATTTCCATGCAAGAGGACCGAAATATATATGGAGATCCGAGCTATTAAAGATAGTACATCAAGTCCTGATCTTGCCCATCTAAGAAGACCGATCTCAAAGGAAAGAATCTGTTGAGTATGTAGTTTTATTAATGACTAACTATGCAGGTGGAACAGCGGACGGAACCGCTCTCAGTTCCATACGGAACGGAAGAAAAAATTATTCTTAATTCTATTTTGTGTGAACGGTTGATTTACATGGTGTATGATTTAATTAATATGTGCTTTCCTTATATGAGTGCTTATACTTTGTCAAGAATATTATTTTAAGCAAAAATATATTTTCATGCATGACTTACTATTATAGCTTATTATTTTATGGAAAGAATCTTTAATTGATTAGCTAGTTGATTGTGCATACCTATTAAACAAATATTCTCCTGCATATTATTCTCCGTTGCATGCTTGCATAGTTTAAGTGAATAAATTAATTCCCTTGATATGTATTGATATATATCTTTGTGGAATTGTTACTAAATGGTTGATCACATAATATGCTCTATACCTTTTTGACTTGCTCATGATATGCACGTATCCTCCTGCTCCCATATATATATGGTTGACCAAGGACCATCATAATTAAGAGCTAGAAGATCCTTAAATAAAAGGAAAGCATTTTGAATAATTTCAAGGCAAGTTCCTCAACCATTCAAGGAAAGAAGTGTTCTCAACGGATCCATTCCTAGTAGACTATATAATCGAGATCAAGAAGAAGAAGCAGTGTGTGCTTGACCAAGAAAACATCAAGAGAGATACTCGAGAGAAATACAAAGTTCAAGGCACCTGAAACTGCTCCCGGAGTTCTAGACAGAGTTCTTATTCTCTTCCTATATTGTAATTGGGTTATTGAGGATTAGCTAAGTGTAGCTTCCTCGGGTTGGGTAACGTGTGTTGTGAGAGCTTTGTTGTAAAGCTGAGAGGCTCTCTACCCGCAAGGTAGAGAAGCGTAACTCTTCCTAGAGAGGATAGAGTTGGGGTGGCTCAAGGGTAGACTAGGAGAGTTTCCCTTGTAATCATTCAAAGGCTTTTTAGTGAAGTTGTTAAAATTCCTCCGAGGGAGGTCGAGGTTTTTTAATCCCTTTGAGCCAAGGGATTTTTCCTCGTTAAATCCTTGTGCACTTTACTTTTCGCAATTCCCTTTACCCCGCACTAGAACTGGGCGAAAAACTGCCACGGTTCCACACACACACAATTCACCCCCCCTCTTGTGTTGCTAACCGTTTTCATCATTGTTTATATATATATACAAAGCGCAATTATCTTCTAAAAATCATTTGACTACCTTCTCGATTAAATTTTTAGCTGAAATTTGATACGGATAAACTAGACTTGATGAAGAACGTAACGTGCTCAAAATATTTCATCAAAAAAAATTGACCGAGAAGTGCTAGAAATGCCCTCGGCTGGACGGCGGCTCCCGTCAAGCCGAGTGGACAGGAATGAGACTCATTACGTAGATTCATTTAAAGTTACAAATGTATTACTCCGTATTATAAACTTGCATCAGTAGGGCAGGGGCGGGCAGGGCAGGGTAGTCAAGTAATTAAGAATTACAACTTACAAGTATGATAAATATATACTTTCTCCGTTCCTTTTTAGTTGCAACAGTCAACATTTAACACTTGCGAACGCACATATTTGACCGTAATTATATCTTAATCTCTATTCGTAAAAACAATTAAAAACAGATTTTGAAAATTTGTAATGAGATGAATTGGACAATATTTTTTAAAAAATAGGAGTAATTCTCATAAAATAATAGCGTAAAATGTAGTTAAAATAGAACATGTGAATATTGCAAAATTCAACATGTTGCGATTAAAAAAATAGAGGATAGTAAGTACTACTTTCTAAATGTTACTCACAATTTTGTAAAATAAAAAATTAATTATATACGGGGTACGAGTATTTATTTTTCAAAAAAAAATGGAGAGGTAATACTCGTATTTTAAATAGGAAAAAGAATAAGTTATTCGGCATGGTTCTGGTAAACTGTCTTTTCAATTCGGTGACTCACCTAATTTTTATACTACCTCACTAACTTAAAGAGGATATGAATTATTGAGGGTATGATGAGAAAATAATGGAATAATGTGATGGAATGTGGGATAAATCCCCAAAAAATAGTTGTAATAGTGTATTATTTTAAGAATTATTGAGGGTATGATGAGAAGATTTAGAAATAAGACTTTTTTTTGTTACGGAAGAAAAAGAAAAGTGGGAAGATTTTTATGTTAGGAAGGAAGTAGTAACGGTATGTCATACTCCGTATTTCATAAATTATACGGTGCAACCGGCGTACCATGCGCATGGTATGCCGGTTGCTAATATGGTACCATTTTTTGCTTTTCTCATGCTTCCAAAAGTCCAAAGCCTAAATTACGGAAGTATTCTTTCTACGAGGTAAGTACTTCCTTTTTCTTTATTGTTCTTTTCTATTTTTTTTTAATTCTTTTCTCTTTAACATCAAATACTAAAAATTTATTTGTGATTTTACTTATCTTTATCTTTAACTAATTAAAATATAAATGAATTTACATTTTTTCTTTACCAAAATATTACAAAATTTTATTAATCCACATAAAATAAGTGTATTGTAATACATTTTATATTTTATTAATCCACATAAAAAGCATATTTTATTAATCCACATAATAATTGAATCTATTTTTTTTTATTCTCTATCAATGCATAACAAAAGTTTATAAATCTAAATAAAATAAGTATATTCCATCATTCAGCTCCTAGACAATGAAATCACATCTTCTTCTGCGCAAGTTACATATTAATGTACGCGAGTTAGATCTAAATATACGTGAGTTACATCTTAATGTATGTGAGTTACACCACTGAATAAACTCTAGTTATATCATTTTTATTGCCCTAATATTAAAAATAAAACATATTCACTATTTATAAAAAGAAATTAAGCTATTAGGATCAATTTTTCATTGTTTACATTGAAATCAATGTTTATAATATCTCAAACACAAAAAAAAAATCATTGTTCAACTTTCCAACAAGTTACATTCTGTATACACCCAAGCTACATTTGGCATCAATGTGAGTTACATTTGTAATAATACGAGTTACATTAAAAAATCAACCCCCGCTATTGAAACAAAAAAAAATGATTTTTTCTAAAAAATTATTTTTTATAGCCATGATATTAAAAACAAAACATATTCCCATTTTACCTAAAACAATTGTGTAATTAGACTCTCTTTTTTCATTATTTACATTGAAATCAATATTTGACAAGTTACATTATGGATGGGCTTGAGTTACATTAATCAATAACGCGAATTACATATCTTTACATGCACGCGAGTTACACCATCTATGTTACTGGGACAAAAAAAAAGTCACTGCACACGTGTGTACTGTTCACGCGTGTACTATTCATGCGTTTTTTTTAAATTGTCCAAAACTACGTCGTTTTGGGAGTGAGAGTACGGTGCTCATGGTGGGACGATTGTATGGTATACCAACTGGTATTTCATTGATTTGTTGTAATAAACAATGGCGGGCCAGAAATCCAGACCCGGATTCATTCATTCAAATACCGGTACGCTTTGTATTCCCTCCCTTTATTATCCTTCTGTTTTATCATATCAGCTGTATACATAAACAGCGGTCGTCCCTTTTCCTTCGTTGCCTAGTCTGAGCTGAGACTCTTCGTCTACTCCGACATTACTCCAGTCGTCATCAAACAATGCTCATTTCTTCCTCTTCTTAGTATATATATATCCTTTTGCCTTCTTCTTCTCCTTCTCCCTAACCCGTTCATGCGCTTAGATAGATTCAAACATTGGCCACGATGAACATCAAGGCGTTACCGTGTCATGTTTCAATCTTCTACGATAGGAACCGTCCGTTTCAGGATATCCTTCCTCGACCAGGACCCGTCAAAGTTAACTTGCATCAGCGAACTCCTCCTGGCTCCACAAGTCTGAAATTCAGGGTGCTCTGCGATTTAACTGTAATTTTACTCTGTAGTCTGTACCTTCCTCTTTGCATCTCCTGGTGCCTATTTTAGTATCTGGATTTTACTAGAAACACTTTTTATGAAATTTCGAAGCCATACTATTTGTTTTGGAAGAATTGCGTAAAACTTAATTGGTTGTTAGTATCTGATTATTTGAGTATGACAGGATCTTAAGTTTTATTTAGTACTTGAATTTATATCATTGGCACTTCGGTAACTGTTTCAACCTCCTACTATAGGAACACTGAACCGTCCATTTCCTGACCTGCATTACCTTATCTCAGTAAACCATTACATTTTCAAATGATATAACATATCAATAAAACATTTATTGATATCATTAAATTGATATATAACATAATAATTCCAATTTGTCAGTATTTGTATTGGTTATTTGTCATCCATAAGCTCCTATGTCATGATATTTGAGAGTTAAGAGTGCATTTGTTTTCCTTTAAATGATGTCAAATTGTCAAGTACTACGTATGTGATCATATGAGCAAGGGATTGTTCAAATCAGCAAAGCCATCTTTTTTTAGGAGGTGCAATATGTTCTTGGCACCGGGGCCCACTCTTATAGGGGGTCTCCAAATATTTAGAACGTTAAACGTAGTATTAGTTATAGGTTGATTTTTCTACATGTTATGCACTATTCAAGATTTCAAAAGATATAGAGTTCAAAAGGTATGTCACTTTTAGATTCTCTAATTTGTGTACTTTAGACATCATAAAACTTATATTTCATTGAACTGTTAAGTTTAATTGTATTTCGTTGTTAAAATTTGTTTTTTTTTTCTTGTTTTAGGGGCCTCAATTTGTCATTTGAAACCGGGACCTCCAAATTCATTAGACGGCCCTGCAAATCAGTGTGCTCTGTAAAAATGGACTTTTCCAAACAACTCATGCAGTCCTCCTTTTGATCTCAAGTTACAAATTAACTAAGCATTGTTTTGTGGAGCAGTTATTTGCTTCACATCAAACTTTTTTTATATTAAGCTAGCTTAAGCAAAATCATGTCCTTAATTGAGGAATACCAGCTTTGCATGCTTCCTTTGTTCCACCATGGCCTCTAAATTACAATATCGTCTTTTTGGAGTTCAAATGCTTTATTGATATGTTATATCATTTGAAAATATAATGGTATACTGAGATGAAGGTAATGCAGGTCAGGAAATGCTCTCCTGTTTTGGAGAGCACACTGTTGTCAAGGAATGAATTACTGCAGTCTTCGGAATTGATAACAGTTCCTGATATCTGGAAGGCAGCAGCAGACAAGTTTGGTGATCGTGTAGCATTGGTGGACCCTTACCATGATCCGCCAACAAAGCTGAGTTATAGGCAGGTCAACAGCTTTTCCTTTTGATATCTGTGTTTTAATATTACGGAGTACTATATATGATTGTCTGATAAATATTCATCATGCTCAAGGAACTTAATTGAAACAAGTAAGATAAAGTATTGCATGGATTTAATCCTTGTAACTTACATTATGTGAGAGTGTATCTTGTTGACTTGAAAGTCTGGAACATATTTGTAGAATAGTGAGTTTTTTAGCTGCTAATTCAAATGTTCATTATGTTTACATTAGATTCGTTTTCCATTTCAAGTAATTGATGATCTTTTAGACTATCTCACATGTAAATGCATAGAGTTATTGGTGAAGTATTTGGTTGAGATTTTTAAAAAGTTCACAGTTTTTGCGTCTGCCAAATCTTAAGTGAGTGGTGTACCTTTACCTTTAATGAACTAAGTCCTCTATTTCATTAGAGCAAGTATCAGCGGATTTAATGCTTTGAGTTCCTTGTCAATGAGATACGTGACATATTTTCACCTTTCAAAATTGATATTAATTAAATATACTGATGGGTGTTAAGACTTCAATTTGTATGAACTCCTTCTAGTTATCAGTTTATTGTAAAAGAAAATGGAGTGCTGTATATATTTTTAAAAATACTTGATCTCAATCATGATTTTATCCTTGTTCATGTTTTCGTTGTTTTAAGTTTAGCTAGAGAAGGAAATTTTGAGCTTTGCTGAGGGTCTAAGAGTTGTTGGCTTAAAACCTGATGAGAAGATTGCACTCTTTGCTGAAAATTCCTGCCGTTGGCTTGTTGCAGATCAAGGTAAACTCTCTCTCTATATATATAGATGACATCGTATAAGGAGTGAGAGCTATTTGGTGATTTTAGCATTTTAGCTCTTCTCAACGTGTGCAAGACATCCTAATTTCTAAACTTCCTCCTAATTTTTTTGGTTGCATTTAATTCTCTTGCTTAATATTTACGGAGTTTTACACACTCTCTCTCCATATTTCTCATTTTTCTTTAGTACTCCGTATACTTTTTTCCATTTCTTTTAAATTTGACTTTATTCCTTACACATTACGTACATCCTAAATTTTATGTTCTTATATTTTTAAAAATTAAAAACTCAATGTTTATTAATTACAATAGCCAAGGTATGGAGTTCTACAGATCAATTCGAGTACATTTTAAAAAAACATTAAAGGATTCATAGTCAATGAAAAATAACATACTTGCACTTGTTGCAAGTGTCTCAACAACTATAATTTGAGTCCAATTATATTTTGTATGTATAAGATACACTTTTACTTGATGAAAGTGCACTTATATGTGCATTGAGAATGCACTACTCAGATGTTGATTTACAATATTGTAAATCATCCCATATGCAACATTTTAGCTAAAGTTGTACAAATTAAAACTCATATTCAATTACTAAAGGCCATGCATTATGAATGTATCAAATGTGTAAAAAAAAATCAAATGTGCAAAAGGATTTTGAGGAGGATAACACATACTTATAAGAGATCTCTATATAATGCACATTGAATTTACTTTTGTGCATCATAAATTTATTAATAGTGCATAATTAAAAATAGAAAAATTAAAGCTTAACTACAATAAAATGCACGTATATTGTGTAGGTGTGCGTAAAAAAATAAGATCAAATGGACTAACAAAGTGCCCTTATATATTAAACGTTAAGCAGTCATGATTATTGTACATATATAAAATAGATATCAAGAAGTGCATTTAATACTAGAAAAAGTGCATTTTATAAAATTGCTAATTAACTAAATAGAAAAATCACGATTTAATTAAGTCTAATGCACTTTTTTTTTTGCAAAATTAAGTCTAATGCACTTATTAAATCGAGTTACACAAGATTTAGTATGTTGCAATACTTTTACTCAACAAATTCATGCACGGTGCATTATTACTATTAAGTAATTGCACTATTAAATGTTATTATGGATCATCCTATGCAACTATTGCACTATAATGTTTAATATGTCACACCGCAGAAGTTATATCTTATTAAAATGCTATATAAATATTTTCTTATGCACATAATTCACTTATCTCTTAAATATTACTTAGTTAATCACATATGCACAAATTAACTATTCAAAATGCACATTTTAGACGAATATCGACACATGCACTTTATCAATAATGCATTGCACGTTTTGCTCATTCGTAAATGAAATTACTTTAATTTGAATCACACTTACGTAAAAAAGTGTATATATAGAGAAAAATAATTAAAATACCCCAAACTTCAAAGGGGTGTGACATAAACACCCCCAACTTTCATATGTAATTAAAATACCACAAATTTTATATAACAAGTTATTTTAGCACCATGATCATGTATTATTTATTTCAAAAATGTAAATTGGTGGTGTTAATTGCATAATTTAAAATAGCAAATTGAAAACGTTGCAATTATATAGAGTGTGGGGTGATACTATTTATTTCACAATTAAAGTTTAGAATGTTAATTGTATCTTCATTAATGCTAAAATAATTTAAATTATGAAACTAGTACAAAAAAATTAACATTTTTGAAAGAAATAATACATGACCATGGTCCTAAAATAACTTTTTATATAAAGTTTGGGGTATTTAAACTACATATGCAAGTTTAGGGTGCTTACCTCACACCCCTTCAAAGTTAGATATTTTATTTATTTTTCCCTATACACACATATCTTTTCCCCACACATGTTGTGAGTGTGCAGTCTTTATTCACAACTATTACTATGACCTTTGAAACTTTTTCACTACTTTAATGTTTGCAATCTTACATGCTTTTACACCCTCATAATACAGGGATGAACTAAGTAAGGCTACTTACGTGACTTTGGCTCTGTTTGCAAACCCAACTGAGAAGTGCTTTTAACTTTTTTAAATGATTTGGTAAAAAAGTGATTAATAGTAAAAGTTGGTAGTGTTTGAGAAAAAAGTGATTTTGAAAAGTAAAAGTTGGTGGTGTTTGGTAAAATAAGTGCTTTTTGTGTAATAGAAAAAGTGAAAAGCAGATTCTAGCTTTTAGCTTTTAAGTGATTCATTTAAGTAGAAGTTGTCATTTGAAAACATCTTTTTTAGCTTTTTTAAGCCAAAAGCTGGGAAGTGCTTTTTTAGTTGTGTTTGCAAACAGAGCCTTTATGATTACATCGCTTGCATAGATTTAGAAACCCGATGTACGTGTCACATACTCTCTTTGTATTTTAAAGATGGTTACATATGGCTTTGACGCATTATTTAAGGATTAAAGTGGCAGGGTAATGAATAGCGTAAAAAAAGCAGGAGAGAAGTTGTAAAAGTATGAAAGAGAAGATAAAAAGTTGAAAAAATGTTAAATGTTCCACACTGGAAAAAGTTTGGATCAACAAAGTGCTATAATAACACATGGGCTACTCCTCCTATCAGGTTGACCGTTTAGGATGGAATCCCAGGTCTTAACATGGTATCAGAGCTAAATCGATCCATGGTGTGGGCCCCCTTATGAGAAAATGACGGCATGATTATAAAAACAAATATGACAATTACGAACCGATGAAAAACTGAATGACGGCACGATTCAGACGAAGTGTCTGGTCGTGAGTAGGGGTATTAAATGTCCCACACCGGAAAAAGTTTGGATGAACAAAGTGTTATATTAACACATGAGTTACACCTCCTATCAGGTTGACTTTTTAGGATGGAACCCCGGGTGTTAACAAAATATAAGGGTAATTGAGTATTTTTAAAGGGAAAACTTACTAAAAGAAAGAAATGTAGCAAACTTTAAAATATGGAGGGAGTAGTGCAAAATGAAAATTCTCTTATTCAGAGATACATAATGAATCCTTTAGGTATAATGACCACTGGAGCAATTGATGTGGTGCGCGGTTCAAGGTCATCCACCGAAGAGCTTTTGCAAATATACAATCACTCTGAGAGGTTAGCCCTCATGTATTAGACAGTACTGTTTGCTAAAACTTATTTGCTTCATTTATGAGTAAATATTACTACGTACCAATTTTCTCTATTTCATTGTGTTTCTAAACTCATTAGGAATAGTACTATGTTGAGGTCTTCCCTGCATGTTTTTCATTCTTAATCTATATAATATTTGAAATTAATGCAATGATTTCTTGTTACTATAATTTCAGTGTTGCACTTGTTGTCGATAATCATGAAATGTACTCTCGAATTGCAAAAACCTTCCACTCATTAGCAAAAGCAAGATTTGTCATATTACTTTGGGGGGAAATGTCGAGTATAACAAGTGACGGAATAGACGGACTCCCCATATACAGCTATTCAGAGATCATAGATTCAGGAAATGAGAGTCATCTATCATTGATGCATTCAGAAGAAGGTAGTAAGTATTTTGTTGGAAATAGTATGCTTCTAAGGATCCTTTATAAGTTTAAATATACATGATAATTGTAGTATGTCTTTTGACCGTTTGTGGAGAAAAGATCATTCATAGCTAATGCAACTGCAGGTAAGCAGTATGTATATGAACCAATCAACTCTCATGATGTTGCCACACTTATCTATACTAGTGGAACTACAGGCAACCCAAAAGGAGTTATGCTTACACATAATAATTTGCTTCACCAGGTTGCCATCTTTTAAATTTAAAACTTAATACTATAGTAATTATTAAAGTATTTGTCTCACACCGGAAAGTTATAAAACATTAAAACACTATACAAGGCTATCAGCTACTCCTCCTATCAGGTTGACCTTTTAGGATGGAACCCCGGGTCTTAACATGGTACCAGAGCCAATTTCGGTTGTGGTTTTACTCCTTGTTTAGCACCCATGATTACGGGTAGCTTGTTAAGGGTCTGTTTGGCCCATTTATACACCCCAGTATTGTCCGGCCCGGTTCAGGCTGAGGGGGGCGCGTTGAAGTATTTGTCCCACATCGGAAAGCTATAAAACAATAAAACACTATATAAGGCTATCGGCTACTCCTCCTATCAGGTTGACCTTTTAGGATGAAGTCCCGGGTCTTAACAATAATATAAGGGCAATGCTTTAAATTTGGTCTTATACTCTTATACGTAGTAATAACTAAAATTTATCCATATAGATGTTGTATTGTAATTACCTTCTGCTAAGGTTGCAATCTCTGGATCAGAGTTAGAGGTGCATTTGTGTGAAATTCCTTCTACAAGTGTTTTGTTATTCAATAGTTTTATATAACAATAGTAGTAATAATAATTATGATTGAAGAATACATGCTTCCTTTCTTCAGCATTATTGGATCTGGTAATTGTACATTTTTCTATGGAAGTGTTTCCCGGCGCACGTGCATGAATCAAAACCTTGTGTTCTCTTCGTAGGTTTTGAATTTCTGGGATTGTGTACCTGTTGTTCCTGGAGATAGATTCCTCAGCGTTCTTCCTCCATGGCATGCATATGAACGTGCATGTGAATATTCAGCTCTTGCTTTTGGAACTGAGCAAGTATACACTACTGTCAGACACTTGAAGGCATGTGGTACTGCTATACTGCTATATTCTCTTATGCATTATAAAGGTGTCCTTTTTAAAATTGACCTACTATGACAAAATTACAAAATATGGAAGATTTATTTGTGGTTCTGATTCGGTTTATATATATATTTTAGGAAGATTTGAAAAGTTATCAGCCAAATTATCTTGTATCAGTCCCTTTGATATATGAGACATTATACAGGTAAATCTAGTGCGGTTATCCTTGTTTTTTATACCTATTCACTTCAGATTTGTATTAGTTTGCCGTGGAATTGCAGTGCTACTTTGAAGAATGTTGTGCTAAAGCATTTAAGACACTAAACAAAATGCATGCATAGGAAATCCCTTTGATCCACCTGTCTGATACATCGTGTGATCCAAGTTCCGAAAAAGAACTTATGAAGACTCGTCTGTTTTCATGTAATCCTACTTTCATCGTCTTTATTTTATTTTGTTCACCTTGCAGTGGGATTATGAAACAGATTAATGCAAGTGGTAGGTATCGTAAGCTCATTGCCTTGATATTTCTGAAGATCAGTTATGCCTACAAAGAGTTCAAAAATATTTATAAGGTATGACCGCAACATTTAGATTTTATCAATATTTTAGCTACAGTTAACGTTGTTGGATATTCTTGATTGACTTTTAACTTCTATGTTTCAGGGTAAATGCTTAACACAAGATCAGAAACCGCCTTCTTTTCTTGTGTCAGCTTTAGACTGGTTATTGGCTAGATCCATTGCTGCTCTATTGTGTCCATTGCATATCTTTGCAAAGAAATTATTCTACACTAAAATTTGCTCAAATATTGGTATATCCAAGGTATATGCCTCCAATACTTCGACCTCTTTTCTTTAAAAAGTTAAGGAATCAGGGTTGATTTTGTTTTTATTTTTTGCAGGCTGGAATAAGTGGAGGTGGTAGTCTTCCTATACACGTTGACAAGTTTTTTGAGGTTATATACTTTTATTTTTATGAATATACCAAAGTTTGGATTGCTTTCTAGTTTCTAATTCAAGATGTGATATCATCTAGGCAATTGACATAACTGTACAAAATGGATATGGTTTAACAGAGGCGTCTCCTGTTGTTGCTTGCCGATGGCCAAATTCTAATGTAAGTGTTGTCTCCTCTGAACTGTGAAACCTTTCACCTAATTGTCTGCTCTGATTAGCAATGCGAGTATCATTACCAATTATTCTCATGTTTGAACCGTTTCAAAAGAGATGATTTTGTCAGAAATAAATATGAACATCCAAAAAGTTGTACAATTTCTGACAGTACCATATAGCGTCTAGGCAAAACTATCCGTAGTATAAGAAGCCGAAGCCTGCTCTCTCTCATCTTTTCCTCTGCATGCATGAATAGTGACTAATGAGTGGACAATCATATATTAGCCACAATTAAACTAAGTCAATATCATGAAAAATACAAATATAATGTTGGCAGGTCATTGGATCAATCGGATTTCCCTTGGCGTACACAGAAATAAAAGTTGTAGATGTTGAAACGGATGAGGTCCTCCCCCATGGTTCTAAAGGCCTTGTCAAAGTCAAGGGACCACAGGTCATGAAGGGCTACTACAAGGTTAGTGGAATTGTGCATTTGAGCAATGTTTTCTTCGTCTTACCCGTCACCTCTTATTGTCCTGTCATGTGTGTTTCCTTTGTAAACTTCTTATATATTTTTTGTTTTTCCATAACAGCATTGAAAAACACGGTCATATTTACTTGCCTTTTTAAAATGTTGTAAATATAGAACACTATTTATTTCAACATTTGAAATTAATCTCTCTCCTTAACTTGTTTCGTAATTGTGAGCATTGCATTGTTGTTCAGAATCCAATGGCTACAAAGCAAGCTATTGATGAGAACGGATGGCTAAATACTGGTGATCTTGGTTGGATAGTTCCTCATCATTCTGTTGGGCGATCTCGGAGTGCTTCAGGTGTTATTGTTCTTGAAGGTCGTGCAAAGGACACTATAGTCCTTTCATCAGGTAATGGTTAAACTCTTATTACTCGTGCGCAATCTATCATAATCGAAAACCACCAATTTTGATATATGTCATATCATCTAGTAGTAGAAATACAATTGTGCATGAGTATCGAATTTGAAGTGAAATCTTCCATTAGTTCCATAAATTTTATGAAAAAAAAAACTTCTGTATGCGTTAGGTGAAAATGTTGAACCGTCTGAGATTGAAGAAGCTGCAATGTGTAGCAATATGATTGAGCAGATTGTTGTCATTGGGCAGGCATGCAATACTTATTTATCTTTTATTTAATGTATACCACATTTGAAACTCAGCTTGTTCATTTGAACGCATTGACCTGTAAAATGTAGGATAAACGGCGCCTTGGTGCTATTGTTGTACCAAATAAGGAGGAGGTTCTTTCTGCAGCAAAAAAACTTTCAGTTATTGGTTCTGATGCCATAGAAGTCAACAAGGAGAAAATAGCTAGCCTCTTACATGAAGAACTAAGAAAATGGTAACAGTCTTGTATTTTGTAGGTCTATTAGCAGAAAAAAGTGCTCAACACAGCTAACCAAAGTTATCTGGTGTTTCATTTATTGAAATGCAGGACGACGGGTTGTACATTTCAAGTTGGGCCTCTCCTTGTCATTGATGAGCCTTTTACGGTATCTTTTCGTCTTCTGAGCTACATACATTTCCCAACCACTTCCCTTTTCTCAGACATTTTGATTTATTATGGCTGTGCAGGTTGAGAATGGTTTGTTGACACCCACTATGAAAGTTAAGAGAGACAAAGTAGCAGACTTGTACAAAGAGCAAATAGACAGTCTATACATTTGACTTGCCTTAAACTTTTTGCATTTGCATACTACTTGATGTAATAACTAAACAGGTGCTTTGCAGGGTTTCTCTTGATTTTTTGGTTTCTTATGAAATGCAAGGTGTTTATTTGTAAAAGATCACTAAGGTGGTGTTCAATATGTTTCATCGAGTCAAGTAGTTTTTTTGCGGAATCCTATTATATACCATTGAATTTTTGTGAATTTGGAATTTTGGACAAATTGTAGTGGAGTTCTTTTGTATAAAACCAATATAGAAACAATGTTTTTATGGATTTATCACAACTTCATGATCAAAGCATATGAAAAGAAATGTAAACACGGGAAGCAAAGTCACTCGCCAAAAAAGGTTAGATATTTGAGATCCAACTGCATCATCATTTGATTCTATAGGAAGACATTTATGCTATATAAATTTATAAGTTTATAACTAATGCGAATCATTATGATGCAATGAGGTGCTGGGAAATTTTCTAGACTAATAGGTTTAAGTTCAATTGGAGCCATTGTGGCATTATCTTTCTTCTCTTATTGCTCTTTTTTTGCATTTTCCTTTTTCATGATGAAATATATTCCCTGTCCCAAAAAAAAATTCTCATTTTAACTTTGATCGGAGTTTAAGAAAGTGGGAATAAAGTAAAATTGTATGGTTGTGGTTGAGTACGAAAAAGGTAAATGAATGATAGACACACAATCCTTTCCAAAAAGGGAAGATTTTTTTGGGACGGACCAAAAAGGTAAGTGGGAAGAATTTTCAGGGACGGAGAGAGTATAGATAAAAGTTTTATACAGAATTTGATAATCAAAATCTTCCATCAATTTTCATCTCCCATTTATGTCGGTATGTGGCATATCCTCTTTATTAATTGGTTTGATGTAATACTCCGTACTAATTAGCTTCGCTTGGGTAACAGACTTGTAGAATGGAGCTAGGCAGTCATGCGCAGAATACTCATTAAATTACAAGGTTTATTTCGAACAACATGGCAGGCAGTGCCAGCAAATATTCCATTCGTGGGCTAACAAGCCTTCATTATTCTTGGCATAATAAGCTATAACTCTATAAAATAACAAAATATAATATGGTACATGCTTTTAAATCCAGATATCAGAAGTGCAGTCACCCCCAGGATACCTCATTTCATGAGCCAATGCTGGACCATCAGGTTCAGCTCCAAAGTCAACGAAGAAGTTTGGGTTGACGGAAAGTCCGCCTTTTTCAGTGTCCACATCAATCTGTATAATGTGGGACCCTTTCTCCACGAGCTCTGGATAGAATTGCTTGTCCCATGTGCTGTACAGCGAGTTAGTCGCGTATAGCCTTTTCCCATCAAGACTCAACTGTATCATCTGCGGTCCTCCCCTCAACTTGTTTCCCTGGAATGTGTTCCCAATATCTTGAGTTAGGCTCTATTGATTTTCTATCAGTATGGTTTAAATCAACCCATATCATTTTTTTGCAACATGGTTTGTAATTATTATAGCTTTTTTTGTAGGAGTAAAAATGTCAAAGTACCTGAACATCTGGGACATCAACCTGGAAGGTTGTACCATCTTCCGCTTCTGCGACTACAGCGCTTCCTTTTCTAATCAACCCACCCACCCAGACTTGCCCCGCCAGCTTTGGCTTTGCTGGTTCTTCAATGTTATACTGCCTAATGTCACCATGCAGCCAATTGGCCAAGTAAAGAAAACGGTCATCCAGAGAGATCAGAAAATCAGTGATCAGTCCGGGCATTTCAGGAAGAATCCAATTTTGCACCTTCAATGATTTTACTGACTCTGCTACCTGCAGTGGTTTGGTATTTTTGTATCACGTATAAACATATAATTTACACTTAAGCTTCCACCGAAAAGGTGAGCCCATGATAGGTGAAATAACTTTATCTCATATGTTGGTTTGTAATTCCATATTTTTAGGCGATCTTTAACACTATAGTCTTAACAGTAATAATGTATTTATGTAAATGTGTAATAAGGTGAGAAAAGCCAGGGCACAGTCCACTGTATGGGTATGATTTTTGGTACCAGCCGCGGCACAAGACAATGATTAGACATTTTTGGTACCTATCATGGCCCTTGCGGGATGTAGTGCTGAGGGTTCACCTATCATAGTGCTTCAAAAACTTTATACCTCATATGATTTTTATTTTGTTGTTTTATTTAATATTTAACGTACCAGAAAGATAGTGACTAGTAGGATTCGACTTATTGTGTTTTTAAAAGTCTTGGTTAAATTTTTTGCTCATTTGAGCTCAATTGGATTTTATAATGCGTAAATACTCGGGGTTTTACCATAAAAAGTCAATAAGAGTGCCTAATGAGTGACTTGACACATACAGCTCAATGGTTTCACAATTATTGGCATACGAATATTCGGCTTTTAAGTTTACCTCATGGCTCCAAGAATCGTCTGGATTCTTAAAAAAACGCACCATGTTGCTAGTCAATGCACACCCCACGAACCCAGTTGCTTCGGATGGATCATGGAGGAATCTTATCTGCCACACATTCAAACTGAAAAGTTATACAAAATGAAAATGAAGAAAGGGGTGAAAAAGATGAATCTTATATTTACCTCCAAGGGTAGAAGCCCAGTATTGCCGAGATCAAGTGTCTGTTTCAGTTCACCATCAGGCCAACTATAGACATGCAAATGGCGACCATAGAGCCCATCAGAAACATGCTGAGGATCAAAGCCTTTGGTGAAGGCCCTGGGAGCTCCCCAAGATGAGCTAATCATTGTCTTGTGCCGCGGCTGGTACCAAAAATCATACCCATACAGTGGACTGTGCCCTGGCTTTTCCCACCTTATTACACATTTACATAAATACATTATTACTGTTAAGACTATAGTGTTAAAGATCGCCTAAAAATATGGAATTACAAACCAACATATGAGATAAAGTTATTTCACCTATCATGGGCTCACCTTTTCGGATGGAACATATGTCTTACTAAGTTACTATTGCATCATATTCATTCCGACAAAAACTGTGATAAGGGCTCACCGGCTCACCTATCATGGCCCTTGCGGGATGTAGTGCTGAGGGTTCGTTCCCTTATGAAAAATGATCAAAATTAAAACGGTCAACCTGATGCGCCAGGCCGTTAGGACGAAAACAGTCATTTTATTCAAGAACTTTTTTGTAACAAAAAAGAGTCCGGTTTTAGAAGTCAAATTTCATTTTCAAGTAGAATACTAGTAAAGCCAGGCTGCAACCAGATCTATTCAATTACTCCAAACATTTTTAGTGTAAACTTTAGGAGTATATAATATAAGTGATCATTCACAACTTGTAAAAGCATAACCCCTACTAAAATATTCTTTTTGGGACTGGGCAAGTACGTGAGAGGGGATAATAAAATCTGAACTATGCAAAAAGACTAGTTATAACAAAAATAAAGAATAGGAGGCAAGAAAATAATGTCTTTTTTCTATAAAGATGATTTTAGCACATGTAGACTACCTTCCTTTCACATTGAAATTGGAATCAAGCAGAAGAAATCCATTCCCCTCAGCATTTCCATCTTTATCACCAAGGCATGACAGCATGATGTCACCGGAAGCAAGGCAGTGAGCAGTATGTGGATAGGCTAAACCAGTCTTCTTTACAATCTCATCTGGCTCTACAACTTTATGTACACTGGGAGCTTTTGGATCCTTTAATGTGTCAATTGCATATATGCGCCCGGATCTGAAAACATTAAAAAATTCTCTCAAATGCAAACAAATGCAGAGTGTAGATTCTTCTTGGTTCAAATCTCAATCAACACCACGGATCTTTAGAGAAGTAATGGCCATACTAATTAATATAGACAGATCAGAAGCCTAGTAAGTTATACCATTACTAGTTATTATATAAATATACTTGGAATTTATTTACATAAAAAAATATAAATATACTTGGAAACAACTAGCACAAAGTAAATAAGAATCTTGTAAGACAGCAGAGGAGGCAGGCCAGTTACATGAGTGAAGGCAAGACAAGATATCGACGAGAAGCAGTTGGGTCACCAAAGCAAGAGCTGCAGGAATTCCATCCAGAATGATGTAGTTCATCACCTATATAAGGCATTGGTAGCCTGTGGATCACTTTAGAATATGTTGGCGAATTACTATCAACATCAACAGTAGCCAAGTAATCTGGCTTCTCCCTTCCTGTTCCTGCAATGATGAACATACACAAAAATTTCAGCATATAACAATTTAAATTGTCTCTTTGTGCTTTAGTACAGGGGTAATGTTGTTGATGATGATGATGTGTGTGTGATAGAATTTAAGATTGGATTGAGATGGTTGATCAAGGACATAAAGCACTTGGGCTACTCCAAAGGACACACGTGCCACGGTGGTGTTAAGATCCACAGATAATATTTGTCTAGTCGGGTCCGGGATAGACATCAGATTCCACTTGCAATGAAAGCGGCCCAGAACTGCTTTAATGCTAAAAGAAAGAATTCAATCTATTGGCTAGTTTAACCCAATGATTTATTATCATTTATCTGTTCTTTTGTTTGATGTGGGACCATACAATGTGCGTGCAGTTTGCCTGTATTCGAATTATATATAGAACTCTTAGTTTGGAGCTTCTGCATTTCTCAATATAATGTATTCAAAATATCAACATTTTGAAATGGTACATCTCAAATTTCTGCTTAAGTACTAAGTGAACATCAGTAACAACTGTTCAGCTCAAAATGCTAAGGGTATGTTTGGGAGTTTGGAGGAAAGGGGAGGGAAGACTTTGAAGGTATGTTGTTGGAGGGGAAAGGGAGGGGAAGGTGAGGAAACCCTTCTTGGTATTTGGGAGTAATAAATTTGGAAGAAGAGAGTTTTTGAAGGAATTATAATTAAAATCACCTTGAGATATGACAAATTCAAATAATTTAGTTGATATTCATTTTAAATTAGGCTTAAATTATCATTTCATTAATTACTCTTCAAAACTCTTCAAATTGGGAGAACTTAAAAATTGAGAACTTAAAAATTGAGAACTTAAAAATTGAGCATTTAGAGCCCGTTTGGTAGCACCAAAATCGGCTGTTTTGGCTGATTCTGCTGAAATTTATGATATTCTGGCTGGAGTGGCTGTTTTGGCTGATTCTGCTGATTTAAGAAAAAAATATTTTAAAATATATTTTATTAATAAATTAAAGAAAAAATTATATGTAAAAATAGCTAAAATGGTCCTCTACAGTAACTTCAGCCAATACAGCCAGAAAAGTAACTTCAACCTTACTTTTTCGGCTTATTACACAATTCAGCGCGCGAAAGTAAAAGTTACGTGTTTGGTGAAAAAGCTGGCTGATAAGCCGAAAACAGAGTTCTCCAAACGGGCTCTTAGAGGGTTTTGGGGGGTTACAAAAGCCCTCCGAAACCAATTTCTTTAACTCCCAAACATGAAAAGAAGGGTCATAAACCCCCATAAACCTTCCCCTCCCCTCCAAAACCCCAAGGGTATGTTTGAGAGTTTTGAGGGAGGGGGAAGAAGAAACCATCCCCTTCAATTTCATAAACTCCCAAACATGAAAAGAAGGGTCATAAACCCCCATAAACCTTCTCCTCCCCTCCAAAACCCTAAGGGTATGTTTGGGAGTTTGGAGGGAAGGGGAGGGGAAGACTTTAAATGTATGTTGTTGGAGGGGAAAGGGAGGTGAAGGTGAGGAAACCATTCTTCGTATTTGGGAGTAATAAATTTGGATTTTGGAAAAAGAGGGTTTTTGAAGGAATTATAATTAAAATCACCTTCAGATATGACAAATTCAAATAATTTAATTGATATTCATTTTAAATTAAGCTTAAATTATCATTTCATTAATTACCAAAAGCCTTCCAATTGAGGAATTTAAAAATTGAGCATTTAGAGTGTTTTGGGGGTTACAAAAGCAATCTAAAACCATCCCTTCAATTTCTTTAAACTCTCAAACATCAAAAGGAGGGTCATAAATCCCCATAAACCCCACACACCCTAAGGAAGTGTTTGCAAATGCTTTTGATTAAAAAAACACTTTTTTGAAGTGATTTTGAAAAGTGATTAGTAGTAAAAGTTGATAGTTTTTAAGAAAAAAGTGATTTTGAAAAGTAAAAGTTGGTAGTGTTTGGTAAAATAAGTGCTTTTAATAGAAAAAGTAAAAAGCATTTTTCACACAAAAGCCGAGAAACGCTTTTTTAAGCAGAAGTTGTCACTTGAAAACACTTTTTTTAGCTTTTTTAAGCCAAAAGCCGAAAAGCGTTTTTTTAAGCAGTTGCACACACTCCCTAAGTGTATAGAAGGTAAAACTTATTCAAAATATCAGTAACAACTGTTCCACTCAAATGTCTGGTTTAACTCTAAGTTTACAATGGTACATCTCAAATTCCCTTGAGTCAAACAGATAGAGAGGACATACATAGAAAAATGTTCAAAACCAGGTAAAATCTAATTGCAATGCCAAGCTAAGAAACACTAACATGCCAATTCATAGGAGCTCACTATTTCTACCAAACTAGTAGATGAAGGCAAATATCCAATGATGTAAAGACTACTTATGCTGCAGAACCAGGGATAGTTAACAGCTTATATAAAGGTTCATTATAAGCAATTAGGGACTCTTTGGTAATAGGACATTAAAAGGGTGTTTGGAATTGATTCTATTTTTTTAAGAAGTGGAATCAGAATTAGTTTTCACAATATATTTTTTTGTGCACTCTCACACAAACACTCAAATATCTGTTCCTCTAAGAAACAGATCCAAACACCCGCTAAAATAGAACCTTGATTCTTATACACAATTCTTTGATAATACTTTGGTGTGCCTAAGGTATACCAAAGTAGTTTTGGCTTTTGGTTCCTATGGTATAGAACTTGACTAAACAAAACCCGTTCTTTAAAAATTAGAATCTCATCTTTAGCACAAAACTAGGATATCCACCGCGCACCAGTTTCAATACCCAACAAAAAGGAATTGAAGTGAAAGGCGTGGATGAAATATTACTGACCTGAATAGACGCAGGTGACATAAATAAGGGACTCCTCAGGACCTTTCATGGCTTCCATAGGACTGGCATACCCCGGACCTCTCTTGCAGCACCCACCGGCGCCGACCACTCCGGCGTGCTCCACCGCTGCTGCCACATCCGTAGCCATCCTCGCTTTTCCGTCGGAGAAATTGAACCAGACAAAAAAAAAAAAAGACGGCCCGGAAGTCAAAGGTAAAGAGTAGGTGAGATGAACTGCGTGAGTGTGTTATCAGGACGCCCCAGGCCGGCCGGAGTTTGTTGATTTATTACTGCGATAAAAGATAAGCTTCGTCTTCCTCAGCTCCTTATATTTATAATTTATAAATAAAAAGAGTGGCGGTTTAACTTAGCTAATCGTGTTTTATCCGTATCTGGACGTCCTGTTGTTTGTGGGTCTGTTGCAGTAACTTTGCGTCTAGGAGGGATGAACCTGGAGTCCTCTTCCGCCAATACAATCACAATTCACACCACAGCCTATAAACAACAATTGACAAACGTAACATACTTTTCTTAAATATATTTATAGATTTTTCAAAAAAAGAAAAATATTTATATATTCATATATTCTACTTTGAGTACATTTTATTTGTTAATGCATTAGAGAATTATTTTTATAAAAGTATTGTTACACTTTGTCACATTGTAAATTTTTAGTAAATAAATTTTTTATTTTTTATAATAGATAATTAAATATATTAATGATCAAAATTATGCATTAACAAACGTGAAAATATGACTGATACATTTATTTAATAACGGATGTAATATTTGTTTTGTTTGTGACAGGAAAAAAATCTTCCTGAACCATGTAAAAATGTGTACAAAAGTGAAGCGTGAACAAAAGGTTATTTCGGTTATAAATTATCGAGAAAAACAACGTAAATTGCAACGTTGGGAGAAATGCCTAACACCTATATACTAATATATATTTTTCAGTTTTCTTTTATGTTTCCGGTTCTCCAATTTTATGTTTTAATTTTTCAAATTTTCTATGCTCAATTTAAGTATGTAAATTCATTCCAGCAACACTGCATCATCCACGTATTTCAAATTTGAAAAACTAGCAAATTCACTCCTCCAATACACTATTATTATTATTATATTATTATTATTACTAGTAATCACATCGTATTTAAAAGATCACTACATTATGTCTTGACATAATATTTAAGGGAGAAATAGTAGGGGTAATGATGGACAGTGTACCCGGGGGGTAGCTTATCCGATGGGTTATTGCGGGAAATAACTTAGAGAGAAGTCAGAGCAAACAAGTAGGAGAGAGAGGCGATTATATTTATGAACTCGAGATGTCCTGGTCCTTTACAATGGGAAAAGGGGGTGCTATTTACAGTAGTAATAAATGCGATGAGAGTACATGTGGCGATAATCTAACGGCCAAGGGGTCACCTCAATCGAGTGGCACTGGCAGTCGCATGTGCACCGCATTGAATGCGGTGGGTGGATGTGACGTCGCATTAAATGCGGTGGTTGCTTGTTTCCAAAGGGAATCTTCGATGATTGAGTCGGTGGCCGAGGGCTCCCCCTGCGGCCGAGGGCATGTGTAGCCGAAGGCATCGTACAGCCGAAGGTTTCCCTGATGCCGAAGGCATCAAAGTGCCGAAGGCTCCTGGTAGCCGAGGGCTACCGTTTTACGTCGTTTTCTTCCGGCAGCTTAGTGCACTTAAATCTGGCTGCCCTGTGTATTTTGGAGCCTTCGGCCAAGGAGACCGAAGGCACCCCAGTGTGTTTTTAGGCTTCTTTGAGACATGGGCCGATGTATTTGGGCTTCGAATGCTCCTTGGGCTCAATGGGCCTGTGTAGGAGAAGTAGGAGTCTATGGGCCAGGGGTCCCTGGGCCATATACTCCATCAGGTAACAGGGCCGGTCCTGAGAAAACGGAGGCCCTGTGCAAGAATAAAACTTGGGCTTTCCTTTCTTACGCAAATAAAAATAAAATATAAATAAAAATGATAATAGTAAAAAATACTGATAATTTGTGTTAAATTAAAACTTTTAATTTTGCTGGGCTAATTAATTGGGCCAATAAAAATGCAAAACACTAGACTACTAATAAATACTAGTACTAATTTTTTTTGGGGGGGGCCTTCATTTTTTCAGGCCCGGTGCGGTCGGACTGCTCACTCCCCCCAAGGGCCGGCCCTGTCAGGTAATATAATGAATATTGCTGAAAAAGTAGGAAATAAGATGAAAAATTAGGAAACGGAAGATACAAAGTAGAACAAGTAAGGGTAATTGGGTATTTTAAAAAAAAAAACTCATCAAAAAATATACCAAACTTTTAAATACATCTCCATTAGGAAAGTATTATTATTATAAATATTATTATTATTATTACTTTCTATTATCATCATTATCCTGACATCATCATCGTCATCATCATTATTATTATTGTTATTTTTATTATTAATTTAATTAAATATCAATATAATATGTGTGGGTCCAATAAAATATATATTCCATTAACGAGCATCGGTCCTGTTAGAATTAGAACTCATTGATAATAAAGACTTTCATTATAATTGAGAAACTAATTTAGAACTAGTATAAATACATTATGCTACTTCATAGTGTAGAAACCTCAAGTTAAGGATAAAACACCTTATCAAATACTCCCTCCGTCCCGCTAACAATGGGACAAGAGGGAGCGACATGCAAATTAACCAAAATTGGTTTAAATGATTGATATTAAATTAATAAAGTAAGAATAAAATAAGAATGATTTAGAGCCACACAAACTTTGCCAAATTTGGTATGTGACAATCTTAGTGGAGCGGACAGAAATGACAAAATGGGACAATCTTAGCGGGACGGATGTAGTAATTATTTGTTTAATTCATATATCATCATTTAAGATTGGGAAAACTGTCAAATAGGTCCTCGAACTTTCATAAAAAAGTCAATTAAGTCCTTCTATAGAAGATTCTGTTCGGCGGTCGCGATTTAGGGCGGTTCCCGGTGGAATTTTTTGATGAATTTTTTTGAGTATCTTATTCATCAAGTCTAGTTTACTCATACCAAATTTTAGCTAAAAAATCGATCGGGAACACATTCAAATTAATTCGAGAACGCAAAAATGCGCAGTTATCTTCATGAATTAATTTGAATGTGTTCCTGATTGAATTTTTAGCTGAAATTTGGTATGAGTAAACTAGACTTGATGAATACGATGCTCAAAAAATTTCATCAAAAAATTCCACCGGGAACCACCCCAAATCGCGACGTCCGGACAAAATCTCCTATAGAAAGACTTAATTGACTTTTTTATGAAAGTTCGAGAACCTATTTGACAGTTTCACTTTAAGATTTCTCTTTTGGGGAGAAACCTTTGAGAAGCAAATGGGTTTATAAAAGCCGGTCTGATAGCCCTCGTTTGGATTATAGCAAATTGAGCAAACCGCTGTTTAATTCCAATACCAAAACGCTGTAAAATGCAGTGATTAGCTAGCAACCCACTAAAAACAAACGATGTCATAGTCTTGGTGAATTATCAGACCGAAGGACTGAATTGTACAAATATTTTTGTGCCTAAGGCAAAAATAGTCAATGCTCGGGCCTTTTTTACTATGGCAGCTTTAAGAAAAGAGAACTTCATCAAATACTCCCTCCGTCCCAAAAACAATTTCTCATTTTCCTTAAATGGACGTCCCTAATTAACTTCCTACTTCAATACTTTCCTTATTTGCCAAATTATCTACATCAAAAAAGTGACAAACAGTGTCAAACAGTGTTCAAATAGTGTTTGAACAGTGCAAAATTTGTGCACCCAACAGTAAAGTCAAATTTATTTTATTAATCTGTGTGATTGTCAAACTGTGAAAGTTGTTTTTGGGACGGAGGTGTTGGGGTATCACGTAGGGGTATATATTTACAATGCATTCTTACATAGTGGATTTGGATGAAGAGGGATATACAATCTTATTGGAATTATTCTCTTTTTACCTATACTAATGGTGTTCTTTAAATTAATGATTGGGTCTATGTTGATGATATTATTCTTTAACGTAATGATTCTCTGAAACTAGCTCATTGCTTGGCATATCCGAACAATTGTTTTGGATATCAAGTGTATTCAAATATGTTTATGGCATCGAAGTGGTTCTTAGTTATGTAGATTTATACCTCTGCCAATGAAATTATAACTTAAGTTAGTTAAGTATTGTCGGGTAGTGTTGCACCATCCTATGTTTCTACTACTCTCCAATTGGTCTATTTATTCACAAAAGATCTATCCAAAAACAGTTCGATGTTTTACTTGGGATGTTTTCTTTTCGACTGAAATTTGCTGGTCTGGTTTGGTCTGATATGATCTGGTCTGGTCTGTTTAAGTCTGAACTGGTCTGGTCTGGTCTGGTCTGAATTGGTCTGGTAAAAGTCTGGTCTCTATGTATTTTATAACTGTCAAAGTCTGGCCTGGTCTGGTCTGGTCTGTTTAAGTCTGGTCTGTTCTAGTCTGGTCTGGGACTGAAAACAGTCCAAAAGAAAACATCCTTAGGCATTTGTACTTTACGGGTATGTTTGGCAAAAAGCTGACTGTTTGATTTAGTTCGATTTGGTGTAAAAGCTGTTAGGACAAATTAATATTAAAAGTCACGAGCTTTTCTCAGATGTTACGCTCGGTAGCATCTCAAAAAAGATCTTTTAATTTTTGAATAACTCTTAAAAAATGTCATGTCAAACATACAACTAGAGTCTTTTAAGATCTTTTTAAAGAAAAGATAAGCTAGAAGGCAGAAGCTTTTGTGTGCCAAACATAGCCTACATGCACCGCGTGACTTATATTCGAGGTATTTAAATTTTCATAGAAAAGTAATTATACTTTCCTTGTTTAATATAGGAAGGTAATCATTTATTTTATTGTTGTTAATCTCTTCCTTTAATTTATGAAGATATATCTTCGTATTGTTAAATAAACATTTAACATTAAGTTTCTATCGGGGGTGTTTCGTAAGGTAGATTCTATGGTACCCAAAAGGTATCATACCTTTGTTCACATGGACCAATCAAAATGATGCAGTTGAATTATTTAAATCTAAATTTTAAAGAGTATAATGATTTGGACCAATCAAAAACATGATAGATACGACACCTCATTTTTTAAATGAGTACTGGAGTTGTCACCGTTTCGTAATTGGTTGTTGCGGTTGGCTGTTGGTTGATTATGTTGGCTGATTCATAACAGCAGATTCTGTTGACTATTTTGATTAGCTGATATTATTAGCAGTTCTTAAAACGGTGTTTGGTTAAACGGCGGTTTATAATCAGCTAATAACTTGTTAAATGACTATTAAGGATATCAATTAAATTTTAGCTTCTATTATTATTGTTAGTATTATTAATATTATTATTAATAGGGAAATTAAAAATAATTTAAATATCTCAAACTTGCATATGTAATATATATACCCCAAACTTTCTATAAAAAGTTATATTCGCACTATAATTGTATGTTTTTTTACAAATACAAATTTATCGGAAAAATTAAATAATTTAAAATAATCTAAGATTTGTTGGAATACAACTAACACTCAAAATTTTCATTTGTGAAATAATAATATTACACCTGCTTTAATTTAATTTTAATTGCATCCTCATAAAATGTTGTGTGTATTTTAGATTATTTACTTAACACCATGAAATTATATTTGTGAAAAAATGTGATCATCAGTACTAATATGATTTTTTATATAAAATTTGGGGTATACAAGTTTGGGGCACTTAACTCACACTCATTCAAAATTTGAGATATATAAATTATTTCCTCATTAATACGTAGTATTATTATTTATTATTTTGGGATTAAAAAATACAAAAAAAATTTAATAAATGCACAAAAGTAAATTTAAGCTAAATTGGGGGTGGGGGGGGGGGGGGGATATAGTAAAGAATACGTGGTATTTTATTGAATGCTCCCTGCATTAACTGCTCTCTTCCGTGGAAAGGGATGGGTGGGTTTCCCATTGACGCGTGGGAGGAGGCAAAACAGAAGTAAGGAGAAGGCCGTGGGGGTAGTAACGTAAAAATGAGCAACAGCCATGCCAAAACGCCACATGAGATAGCATTTCGCATTTTGCCCGTTTGGACCAAAAAACCATGGTTGGTCAAATCAGTCAAAAATTGACCGATAGACTCCTAACCAGTCTTCTAAAAGGCTTTAAAAGGCGCCGCTTATGAAGGCCTAGGCGAGACGCGGCCCACAAACGCCCCGCCTCCATACAAAGCGTGACAAAACGCGGCCCAGCTTACTAATTTTGAAATTTTATTTTGGTTTTAGCCCAAACCGGAGAATTAATTATTCCCAATGAAGCCAGATGTCAAGCATATTTCGCATAGGCCTTGGACTTGCGAATTTGCTTAGGTTACTAAAGGCAAAGACGTTATTTTTATATAGAGAAGTAGAAGCAAGACTCTTGACTACTTCCTGTGTGGGAAATCCAAAAGAGTAATTTGATTTCAAAGACTACAACTACATACGGTCAGTGGCGTGGAGTTTCATCAAGACATAGCTTTTAGCATGTACTCCGTATAATCAATACGTATTACCAACTCTACATCTTCACATATATAGCTTAATTAATAGTAATGTTAAATATAATATTGAAAAATAAATATGAATATTACTATAAGGGTTTTTTATAAGAATATTACTAAAATAAAACTTATTTACATAAATATGACTATTCATTACTACAACGTAGTGTTGTGATAACTTAAGTTCAAAATTTGAACATAAATTACTATGATTTCATTACTACTCTAGTAACTAGTCATATTTTTGTAAACCATCTTTATTTTGGTCACATTTATATAATTATTTCTTACTATAATATATCTTCATTACTAATGTCACAAATATAATAATAATACTATAATAGTAATAATAATTATAATAATATAATAATAATAATAATGGTAATAATAACAACAATAATAATAGTTATTGTTGTTGTTCATTAACATCATTATTTTATTATTTTTAGAACTCTAGACACCTATATTCGTGTCCATATGTAAAAGTGTGATGCTTATGCATAATATTTATCTAATATTACATTAATATATTTACTAATGTCTCTATAAAAATTTATACATTAGTAAAAAAACTAAAACGCCTTTTCGCGTCTTTTCCCCGCCTAAACCCGCCTAGGCCTCAAAGGCCTAAGGCTTGATCACGCCGCCTTGCAACGCCTTGCGCCTTTTAGAACACTGCTCCTAACCAAACACCCTAATTATGTCTGTTTTGTTAGTTACTGATCAAATTAATTTTCCATGTTTGATGATCGGTGAAGTCGAATCTTTTATTCATACCTTTTTATCTTTTCATTGTAGTAGCAAGTGTAGCAACACTATTAGTTAGACTGCATTGTGGTGGGATAATCGATCTGTAAGTGTTTGTGTGACCCTTTTTAATTTTATGTTTCATCTCATCGTAGTTTTAGACTATTCATTCGCCTACTTCTTTTTATATTCATTTTTATGTTCCATTCACTTACTTCTTTATTTAGAAAATTCTCATTTTTTAGATGTATCAAATTGACAGCATCATGTTTGTCATTTTTTATACTCCGCACTACGTATAAGATATCTATTTTAGCTTAACTTTTATGCATAATTCAAACATATTAAAATGAGTAGCTTTTATGTAAGAGTAATTGATTAAGTTACATGTGTTGTTAAATATTGTGTCAAAAAGTATGACACTAGTAAATCGGAGTAGAGTTGTGATAAGAAGTATCACTGTACTATAAAAATATGCACGTAACACTCAAATAGCCCTAAAATATACTCCGTAACATTAGTTACAATAAAAGTAATCAAGAAATCTTGTTCAAAAAAAAGTAATCAAGAAATGGGTGATAAAAGAACATTTAAATACCCATTTATGGGTAAAATAAGTAAGTAAAATAATTAATCTTTTATGGCCCATTTATGTAGTACCTTTACTGGGATTAATGTCATTCTTTGGAGGCTACTTTAGTGATATGTGCGTTTCTACCTAAGGCAAGCTTCACTAAAATACATCTTCACCTCAATATAAAAACATATAATCCACGACCTGAATTACACTTGCAACATAAAATTCACAATTCTTTCACTAATTTGTTTAATTAGAAAGCTCAAACAAAATACCCGAGTATATATACAAATAGAACACTCTGACCTTAATTGTAACATAAATGCAAATAGAGAACACTTCGATCTTAAATAGGACATTGGAACCGGAAATATAAGAGCTTGACCAAACACCGATCTATACCTAGAAATGGCCAAAACACCACACGATAACTTAAATTTAAAATAAAAAAAAATAAAATAAAATAGGAAGAACTAATTTAAGTGCGGGAAATGTCGAAAGAGAGAACTCGATAGTCATAAAAGTGTAAAAGATGTTAGGGCAAACTGTAATTAACCGAAAGATTTAATTGGGAGAATAGACTGGCTAACTCAGCCCAGCCAGATAGATGTCTTATTTATAGTGTAAAATACACTTATTACAATTCTTGGTAATTACATTCTTCTTAACATCCCCCCTTAATACCAAGAATTCACAAACAACAACATCAACAACATCTGAAAATACAATGCTAAGATTATAAACTGACTACATTTAGCATATTTCTAAACCTCTGAAAGTTGTCAGTCTTCAATGCCTTGGTGAATACATCTGCTATCTGCTCACTTGTGTTACAATGGATCAAGTGAACTCTCTCCTTATTAACCTGATCCCTGAGAAAATGAAACCTGGTTTCAATGTGCTTACTTCGGCCATGAGCAACTGGATTCTTGGCCAAATTTATAGCAGATTTGTTATCCACATACAATTCCAGTCCACTGTTACTCATCTGGTTAAGTTCCTTGAGCAAAGATAACAGCCATAACCCTTGACATGTAGTGTGACAAGCTGCAATATACTCAGCTTCGCAAGTAGACAAAGCTACTACATCCTGCTTTGTGGAACACCACGATATAGGTATATTCTCCAGAAAAAAATAAATACCCCATAGTACTTCTTCTATCCACTTTATCACCACACCAGTCTGAATCAGAATATGCTATCAACTTTAGTTCTGAATATTGAGCGCATTCAGGCATTTTACTAGCAAAAAGGATTCCACAACCTGATGTACCTTTCAAGTACCTTAAAACTCTTTTGACTGCAACTAGATGTGAGTGTCTAGGTTCTTGCATAAACCTGCTAACCAGACCCACTCCAAACATGATCTCAGGTCTGCTGTGACACATAAACCTCAGACAACCTGTCATTTGTCTGTACAGAGTTGCATCAACTCTAGGTTCATTACTGCAACTATCTAGCTTGCAACTTACTTCTACTGGTGTATCAACTGAATTACAATCCTTCATCCCAAACCTTTCCAAAACTTTAGAAAGGTATTTCTTCTGACTCATGATTATTCCTTGATTTGTGTGTACAAACTCGATGCCAAGAAAGTAGGACAGTTCACCCAAGTCTGTCATTTCAAATTCAGTCTTCAGTTTCTTCTTCAAATCTTCTACTTCACTCAGGTGACTTCCTGTAATAAGTAAATCATCTACATACAAACAGATATATAGTATGGAGCCTGATTCCTTCATTTTTATGTAGACCCCATGCTCCACTATACATTTCTTGAAGCCAAGTTGTATCAGAAATTGGTCAATTCTCTTGTTCCATGCCCTGGGTGCTTGCTTTAACCCATATAGAGCCTTCTTCAATCTAAGTACTAGATGTTCCCTGCCTTTCACTTCAAAGTCTGGTGGTTGCTTAATGAACACCAGTTCTTCAAGTGAGCCATTCAAAAAGGCTGCTTTCACATCTAGATGTCATAAAGTCCAACCCCTCTGACTTGCTATGGCAACAATCACTCTTATAGTCTCAAACCTAGCAACTGGTGCAAAAATCTCTGAATAATCAGTCCCTAGTTTTTGCATGAATCCTTTTGCCACCAAACGTGCTTTATGTTTGGCTATGGACCCATCATCATGTGTCTTTATCTTATAAATCCATTTGACTGCAATAAGAACTTTATCTTTTGGTAAATCTGTTAGTTCCCAAACCCGGTTCTTCTTGATAGAGTTGAGTTCTTCCTTCATAGCATGCTGCCAAACATCTTGTTGTACAGCTTCTTCAAAACAGATAGAATCCATATCTGCTATCAAAGCCATATATACAGGATCACCTCTGTCATCAATTTCTGAGTCTCTGAGTATCTGAAAATCTCTCAATCTATGTGGTAGCATTCTATTTCTGACAGGTCGGCTATGTGACTCCTCAGTGTGCACCATACCTCTAATGCCTCCATCACCATTAGCATTGTCATTATTTGAGAAATTTAAACTAGACAGATCAAGATTGAATCTAACTTGGGACAAGTCTTCAGAGTCAGTAGTAGTACCCCAGCTATTCATTTCATCAAAAATTACATCTCTACTGAGTTCTATCTTCTTCTTTTTGGGATTAAACAGTCTGTAAGAGCCAGTAGCATTGTAACCAACAAATATCATTGGTTCTCCTTTGTTATCAAGCTTTCTTCTTGTTTGATCTGGGATATGCATGTAGCATAAACAACCAAAGGTTCTGAAATGAGTCACTGAGGGTTTAACTCCAGACCAAACCTCTTCTGGAACCTGATTTGGCAACCTTTTTGTATGAGATCTGTTCAGTATGTATACTGCAGTGGATACAGCTTCTCCCCACAAATACTGAGGTAAATTCCTGCTCTTAAGCATAGATCTTACCATATTAAGAACTGTCCTATTCCTCCTCTCAGCCACACCATTGTGCTGAGGAGTATAAGGAGCAGTAATCTCATGTATTATGCCATTCTCTCTGCAAAAAATAATCATTTCATTGGAGCAGAATTCTCCACCTCCATCAGTTCTCAGGATCTTGATAACACAACCAGATTGTTTTTCAGCCATGCACTTAAAAACTCTGAATGTATCATGCACCTCACTTTTGTTTTTCAGCAGGTATACCCACATTTTTCTACTGAACTCATCAATAAATGAAACAAAGTACCTGTTACCCCCTAATGATGCATTCTCAAATGGACCACAAACATCAGAAAACACAACTTCCAGTAATACAGTTGCCCTAGGAGGTAGGTAATCACCAAAAACTCCTCTAGCCTGTTTTCCAATCATACAACTATCACAAATCTTATCAGGTTTTTTATTGTAGGTATTCCAGAAACCATACCTTGAGTACCCAATTTGTTTAGGTCTCTAAAATTCAAATGACCAAACTTGAGGTGCCACAACCAAGAGTGATCCATTGCTACAGATTCTGCCACACAACATTGACTCTCTATTGCTGAAATTTGCACCTGGAAGGTCCTGTTATTTGACATAGGAACCTTGAATATCAGCTTACCATTTGGTCCACAAATATGAAGAATGCCCTGCTTCATATGAATCTCAAACTTCTTTTCTAACAACTGGCCCAAACTCAGTAAGTTACTCCTCATTCCTGGAACATATAACACATCTGTGATGATAGCTTCAGTTCCATTCTTTTTCCTGATAATCACATCCCCTGCACCTTCTGCAAGTATAAGTCTATCATCCGCGAATTTTACTTTACTCTTCTTGCTTTCATCAAAATGTACAAGCCAGTTTTTGTGGCCTGTCATATGATTGGAACAGCCTGAGTCCAAATACCATGTATTTGTTTGTGCATCATCAGAAATTGTGGTCATCATTAGGGTAACAGGTTCTTCATCTGATTCTTTCTCATTATCTTGCACCAGGTTTACCTCCTCACTTTGTTTGCCATCCAAGAATTGATTACTGCGACTTGGTGCCCTGCATTCATTTGAGAAGTGGCCTATCTTGTCACAATTGAAACACCTGATTTTCTTTCTATCGATCTTCTTCTTGCTACCTTTGTTCTGAGTATACCCTCCTCTTTTGGAACTTCCTTCCTTGCTTTGATCATGTTGTTGGTAATCAGAAGAGGTGTCATTCTTTTGGGAACCACCTCTGCCTCGTCCCCTTCCTCTTCCTCTATATCCTCCCCTACCAGATGATTTCTTGGTAGTTAGGACTTGAAGCACTTGATCCGGACCCTTCTCATATTTCCTTTCAAGAATCCGGTGTTCATTCGCTTCTAGGGATCCTTTCAAGCCTTCCAACTTCAGAGTGGTGAGATCTCTGGATTCTTCTATAGCAACAACAATATGATCAAAGCTGGGAGGTAGGGTTCGCAACACTTTCTCAACCAGGTTCTGTTCAGACAGTTTTTCACCGCATAACTTCATGTCATTGGTCAAGCTCACAAGACGATTGATATAATCCTCAATTTTCTCATTGGACTCCATCTTCATGAGTTCATACTGACGCCGCATTGATTGAAGCTTGACCTTCTTGAGTTGGTCTACTCCTTCATTGCTTCGTTCTAGAATCTGCCAGGCTTCTTTGGAAGTCGTTGCACTGGCAATCTGCTCAAAATGTGCGTTATCGACGCACTGATGAATGAGGAACATGGCTTTACAATCTTTCTTCTTGTTTTCGCCATACGCAGTCTTCTCCGCATCTGTAGGATTCTCGGTTAGCACCGGAAAGCCATCAGCCACTATCTCTTGAACGTCTTGGCAACCAAACAACACCTTCATTTGGATAGACCAACGACGCCAGTTCTTGCCATCAAGGATAGGGAGGTTCGATGGAAAGCTATTCATCGCCATAGCCGATCTTGAATTCCCGAGTTCGTAACTACCTTCTCGCTCTGATACCAGTTCGTTAGGGCAAAATGTAATTAACCGAAAGATTTAATTGGGAGAATAAACTGGCTAACTCAGCCCAGCCAGATAGATGTCTTATTTATAGTGTAAAATACACTTATTACAATTCTTGGTAATTACATTCTTCTTAACAAAAGAGAGTAAGAGAAAGAGAAATAAAACTAGGAAGTGCCATCAATTTTTTAGCTAAAAAAAGAAAAAATATCTTGTATTGACTTTTAGAAAAATCATTCAAAGAAAGCATTTGTTTGATGAATTTCAAAAGTTTAGAATCATTCTCCTGACCATTTCACCGCATCGAGTGTTACAATGTCCACTAGTCCCCTCATTTCTATGTGAATCCCAATGAATTGTTTCAAATGATGATAATTTGTTTTCTACTCGAAATAAAATGACTTTTTTAATATCTACTATCTTCCGTCCCTTCTTTACTCTCTCTGTCTCATTCGAATTTGCAAATTTTCTTTTTTCTATTTGTATTTTAAAAAATTACATATTCATATTCATGACTAAATGTATTTCACTCGACTTTGTCAATTTCTATGTTCTCTATATTTTAAAAATATTGTTGCTTTCTCGTTAAAATAAGAAATGTGCAAGTCTCCTTATTTAAGGAATGTTTGCAAAAACTAAAAAGAGGTGCTTTTCAGCCTTTTGTTTTAAATGATAAATTGATATTTTCAAGTGATAACTTCTGCTTAAATTAAACACCTAAAGGCTAAAAGCTGGAAACAAGTTGAATGATGATTTAAATTGTTTTCACTTTTTCTATTAGACTTATTTTATCAAACATTACTCACTTTTACTCTTTCAGAGACATTTTTTTATTAAACGCCGTACTATCAACATTTTACTATTAAACTATTCTTCCATAATCACTTTAAAAAATCACATTTTAAAATAGAAGCAGTCACAAACATTCCTTCGATCTCTTGTGCACAAACATTAATCGTACGCTAAAGGGTCAAATAGGCCATCGAATTAAACTTAGAGTCCTGTTATATAAGTGGACAAGAGGATGCACGTTTTAAGTTAGTTCGACCATTTGCTTATTTTGTAGGAAAAATTGATAGTAATAATCCCAACTATTGGTGGTCCGCTCATAATAATCCCTACTATTGTTTATTACAGAATAATCCTAACTTTAGGGACCTTCCGCCAATAATGGTCCCTATGAATAAATTTTTGTAGTTTCTAAAGTGGATGAGATGAGATATAACAAGTAATCCCTATAAATAATCTCAACTTTTAATTTTTACGCTTAATTTCTATTTAAAATTCACTTTTTATAGAGGTAATATATGACCATGGACCATTATTGGCGGATAGTATATATTGTTGGGATTATACAAAAATAATCAATAGTTGAGATTATTTTCAGCGGACCAGCAATAGTTGAGATTATTATTTTCAATTTTTCTTAGTTTGATTGTTTAAGCTCCCAACTAAATCAAACTTAAAAAACATTTTTCTCCTTTTTTTTTATATAAAAAGTTATGATCGGAAGTTCGTGTCCTCACTTTCCCTTTTCCTCTCTTCTTCTCAGCAGCTTAGTTACACATTTATGGTGACGGGAGAGAATTTGCATATTAGATCACGACTGAAGTAAGCAAGGTAACATTTGAATTGGTCTTATACGGCAAAGGATATAAAGGATTGCCAACAGACTGGCCATAACCGTGTAAAAGCGTAAATTACTTAAAGACTATTCGGCTTCAAATATAGTTCAACTTGCAGGCCAAAAGTCAACCGGAATGGATGGGATTGCCCTGCTGGCGGCCGCCGTGGGCGGCGGCGGCGGCGGAGGTCCGGCTCCGTTCCTTCTGAAGACCTATGACATGGTGGACGACTCGGCTACCGACGACATAGTGCAGTGGACTCCAGACGGCCACAGCTTCGTGGTTTGGAACCCTCCCGAATTTGCGCGGGTTCTCCTCCCGACCTACTTCAAACACAACAATTTCTCAAGTTTTATTCGTCAGCTCAACACCTATGTATGTCATTCGTTTCACTGTTCTCACCATTTGTCATCTAATCGATTAAATTCTTCTAAAATAGTCCAGATTTTCTTTGATTGATTCTCGTAATTTAATCAGTAAGTACCTCTGCGAATGTCTGGGTATCGCTTTTAGGGGATGGAGGTGTATGCCTTTGGGATGAGAGGGGTGTTTCAGTGAAATTCGTTGATTAGTAATTCTGCCTCTAAGAACGAATAAAAAATTGGTCTTCTTTCTTTCAATTATGTTAGATAGGTATTGTATATTCTAAATGATCAATAATAGGTATTGTCTGGGAATCGTTTTTAGGAGATTGAGGTGTATAGCCTCAGCTGGATACTGTATTTCGGTTTGTTTTTCCCTAATTCCCTTCATGTGGTTTCTGGACTTTAGGAAAGTTTAGGTCTGTTTTTCTGGAGCCACAGTAAATGCTGTTTCTACGAAGCGGAACAGGAACCGAAAGTAGAATTGAGTACTATGTGTTTTCTTACATCTACTTCACTAAATGCAAAACTAAAAGGTTATGAGACTAAATTGTTTGATAGCGCTATCGTTGTAACGTGTTTTTGAAGGAAAGTAGCTTTTTTTTAGCAATGAAGCAAAATACCTTAAGCAAAATGACAATTAAGTTCTTTTTTTTTACAATCATGTGTCAGTTGGTTCTGCTATTAATCCTTAGTCAGGATCTCAGATTCATCAGGATCTCAGAATCACCTCTAGGTTTTTTTTTCCAGCACCCTAAAAGCTAATGCCCAGCACCCCAAAAGCTAACTCTTCTGATATGTTGATGGGTTCTGCTATTGTGTGCTCATGGGCACATGTTAAGAAGCAATTAATGTGTGACATCCTCGAGTTTCAAGAAAGAATTTAATAATTTTAAAAATTAATGTATGATTTAAAAGTTCAGTACAATTATCACCAATGTTTATGCATTAATCACCATTTTCAAGGACCATTTAAGAAAATCATAAGTACTAAATAACATTAATTTCTTCTTAACATGGTCCTATACTCCTATAGGCACGCATTTGAAAAACTTTATATTAGTTTACCTCCAACTTTTGTTGACATTAATGTCTCTACAAGAATACTATTGTTAGTTTTCTCAAACATTGATACCATATTATGTGCATAAATGGAAATTTTTTACTGTCTTACATCACAGGCGCTTTTTTCTCTTGTTGACTTTGTACATATGGGTAAAGTGCTAACGGTCTCAAGAGGGAAGCTGATGATGTGTTAAAGCATGCAATGTTATGAGGAATGATAAATCTCTGTTCTCTTTCACAGGGTTTCCGAAAGATTGACTCGGAAAGATGGGAATTTGCTAATGAAGAATTTATGAGAGGCCAAAAGCATCTCCTTAAGAATATCCACCGCAGAAAACCAATTCACAGTCATAGTCATCCTCCAGGTTCTGCAATAGATCCGGAAAGAGCTGCATTTGAGGAAGAAATCGATAAGCTTACTCATGAGAAGAGCACACTTGAGGCTAACCTCTTAACTTCCAAACAGCAACAGTCCACTGCAAAGCAGCAGCTTGAACAACTAACTCAGCGGGTTGGTAATATGGAGCAAAGACAAGAAAATTTGTTGGCATATTTCAAGAAAGCTGTCCAAAATCCTAAGTTTGTTCAGTGCCTTGCTAAAAAACTAGAATCCATGGATTTTTCAGCATATACCAAGAAAAGAAGATTGCCTCTAGCAGTAGAGCATTCATTTCCTGTTGAAGAGACAGTCTTGGTAGACAACCATAGCAGTTGCAGATCTGAGCTTGGTAACATTTGCCGTCAAGATCTCTCAAATAAGCTGAGTCTGGAGTTATCCCCAGCCGTTTCAGATGTTAATTTCCTTTCTCATAGCACTCAAAGCTCAAACGAAGACGGGGGAAGCATTCCAGAAAGGAGAGTATCAGAAGGATGGCCAAATGATTTGCAAATGGGAACTGCTCATGCTCCTATATGTGTCCCAGAAACAGTAGAGCTTTCAGATACAGGGACATCATTTACGCTAATGATGGATTCATCTTTGACCAGCAAAGCCAGTGCAGTCACTAGTCCGAAACTTAACTCATTTCAACATTCATTTACTACCAACGAGGAAGTTGATGACCATATGTGCTGCCATTTGAACCTTACCCTAGCATCTTCTTTATTACCACAAACAAGTGATATGGTTAGATGTTCAGTGTCAAAATCCTGCATCGAAGGCTGCAACCTCCAAGATCGTAGCTCTCCACAAAAATCCAGCTACCCTTCCATTGATGACTCCGATGATAAGTCAGCACCAAGTGATAAGCAAGGGCCTGCTGCACCTCCAGCTCGTGTGAATGATGTGTTCTGGGAGCAATTCCTGACCGAGAGGCCAGGTTGTTCTGATAATGAAGAGGCAAGCTCTTGTTCCCGAGAAATCCCATACAATGAGAAAGAGGATCATAGAACAAATCAGGGAATATCTAGAAATACTAGCAGCATGAACAAACTCTCTCTCTAAGATCAATATTCTTCCCAATGTTTCAACCACGGAGTATGATTCAATTTTTTCAATTTTTGTGTGTAATTAACTTCTGTCACTCACTTAAGCTGGTAAGTAATAATCATGGAGCATACTGTGCCAGCATCTATACCTCCTGTATCTGTTTTTTTAACAATAGTTTATATTATTGTATATTACATGCTCTTAACCGTAATGAGTGTTGACCACCATTTTTATTCATATTTGTATACAGAGAGAGTATTGGTTATCGAGAATATTAGTTGAAGTTGAATCTGCTTGAGATGATTACATAGTACTCCGTACTATGTATATACTCCGTACTTTATATCTTTCCCGTGGATCACTTTTTACAGTTAGATTGTCAATTTGTCAGTGATATATACATGTACAGTTGTACAGTTTGTCAAGAACCAGAATACCAAATAACTACTCCGTATAATATTGCAAGTTGAGTTCATGTTTCTTCTCCCCTTTATCAATGAGTCAATCCATATGCCATTAAGGACCTAATAGATATGCAGCGTCCCTCAATCTCCTCTCCCACACCAGCAGTGGCGGGTCTAACACTCCAACTACATGATCTATATTATTTACAATTAAAATTTTGAATACTAGTAATGTTAAATGTAACAATTTTTGAGCATGTACTCCTATCTCTTTAACAAAAATTTTTAGGGAATAAAGTTAAAAGTAGAAAATATCCCTCTAAACAAAGGTAAACTAAATCATTGCATTAGTTTTCGAAATCCTATACCTAAAAGCACTACGCTGGAGAGAGAAAATTCTCCCGCCTAAGCGTTTAAGGCTGATCCGTAATTTCACTTACGCTTCAATTCACTCGTGTTTACCTTCTCTCCCTCGACCTATCGCCCGAGCTTAAGATATGTCTGCCACTCTTCCTGCCTTCTCTCTTCTTCAGCCGCCCACCCGCACCGATTTAGCTACCAACGTCGCCTACAAAAACACTTTCTTCATCTCCACGTCTGCACCAGTTCTGGGAATTCAAATCTTCACTTTTCCAACGATAGGGCTGAAAAGTTAAATCCCGATTTTCTGGTAAAAATTCCCTCTTCTCCCTTCAATCACATGAAATACGACCACTATACGTTGCATAGATAGTGTTTTTCTTTTATTTATGAAAATGATAATCTATTTTGACCTAGGGTTTCATTCAGGCCATTCTCCTGCTTCATTTTAAAGCCGCATTTTGTATGGTTATCATGTTTACAGCTGATTCATGGTACGGAGAAAGTGACAGCCATAGTCAGTGGAGAAAGCATGTTTTTTTGTTCTCTGTTTAAAAATTCTTGTGGTGTTTATTTGAAGATTCTGACTTAGAATCTTTATCTCTGACTTAGAATCTTTATCTTTACTCTTAGAATTTTTGACAAATTGCCTTTTCTCTTTCAAGCAATAAGTTTCCTATTTGCTTGGTAGTTTTGGAGCTGGTTTCAAGCAATAAGTTTACTCAGGGAAAAATGAGAAAAATGTTTTAAGTTCCCCCCACAAGTTTCATTTAGTGTACAATATTTAAATTGCAGTGTTGTCTTCTTTCATTCTTTTTAACACCAATGTGATTTAGTCAATATGTGTAGTTAGGGGGCTTACTTCCCCTTAAAAAATAATGCTAATGCAAATACAGAAATGTACGTTCTGGTGGTTGACTCTCATATCATATTGATGAATATTTTTTTTTGCTCATTATCACAAAGAATAACCGTTTCCCCTTAGGAGTGGACAATGCCCATCTTTTACGATATCATCAAATCCCTCAACTCTCTGAACCGAATTGTTTGAATAAGACCCGGTTTGTGTCAGCTCTTAACCTGTTTCCCCTGGATCTCCAATCAGCCTGCTTATACTGTTCTAACTATCAAAGTGCTTGATGGATAGTCTATCCGGGGGTATCTTATCCGAGGGGTTATTGCGGGAATAACTTAGAGAGAAGTCAGAGCAAATAGGAGGAGAGAGAGTCGATTTTATTAAATGAACTCAGCGTGTGGAGTTGAGATGTAGATGATGATTTACAAGGAGAAATGGGCTGCTATTTATAGCAGCAATAAATGTGATGAGAGGACACGTGTCAGTAATCCAACGGCCGAAGGGTCACATCAGCCTGGTGGCACCGGCAGTGGTACGTCAACCGCATTGAATGCGGTTGGTGGATGCGACGCGGCATTAAATGCGGTGGTTGGCTGTCTCTAAAAGGAATCTTCGATGATTGAGCTTGTTCAGCCGAAGGCTCCTTGTTCAGCCGAAGGCTCCTTGTGTAGCCGAGGGCTCCTCGTGTAGCCGAGGGCTCCTTGTGTAGCCACGAGCTTCTTGTGTAGCCGAGGGCTTCTTGTGTAGCCGAGGGCTTCTTGTGTAGCCGAGGGCTTGGTTCAACCGAAGGCTTCCCCTGGTGCCGAGGGCATGAGAATGCCGAAGGCTCATGTCCTCGCTCGTTTTCTCCCAGCAGCTTCTTGTGCCAGAGAAGGCTATCCTGTGAGTTTTGGAGCCTTCGGCCAAGGAGGCCGAAGGCACCCCAGTGTGTATTCTGGGCTACTTTGAGGCTTGGGCCGTTGTATTTGGGCCTGAGTTGTTTCCTGAACTCAATGGACTTGTGTAGGAGAAATAGGAGTCTATGGGCCGGGGGTTCCTGGGCCATATACTCCATCAGGAGTCCCTCACTCCTTTTGCCGAAAGGTACTTGAGGGAAAAGGAGTAGATGTGTTGCTTCTTCTGGAGGCTTCATCATTTCGCTGGGTGCCTTTGCTGGAGAACTTGTCTTCTCCTGATTGCCGAAGGCTTCCCCTCAGTCCCTCACATGTCGAGGGCTTTCTGAGGGCAGCACAACACCTGTATGACCGCAGAAGGCTTTCCTCAGTCCCTCACATGTCGAGGGTTTTCTGAGGAAAGCATAGATGTATTGCCTGCACGTGTTGTGATGAAAGCTGCTTCATCACCACTAGTGACTTGTGGGGCAATTTTTGATATTTTGCTTCTGCCGAAGGGTATAGAGAAGTATGTACCCGAGGGCTTTTACTTTGATTTTTGCCCGGAGGCTGTATGCATCACTTGCGAATTTGTCGCATTTGGGAATCTTTGTGTATTTAGTGTGTGATTCCCGAGGGGTGTATCCCAGTCCCCCACTCCTTTTGGCCGAAGGCTAGTTCGGGCTGAAGGAGTTATGATGTGTTGATGCAAACTCGAGGGGTGGCAACATTGACAAGCTAGGTGCTTATGCTGCCGCAAGCTCGAGGCGTTTGGTGGAATTCGTTGCCTGAAGGCTCCGAAAGCGATAGCCGGAGACTATCATCCGAGGGCACGCCGGTGTTGCCGAAATATATCCGTTGTAATATAGCCGTTGGAGGAGGAGCTGATGTGGCTAGCTGGCGTTGGCTGACGGTGGGCGGTTGTCACCCATTGGGGAATGAGGCGGCGTGCAATGATGATTTTTTTTTTAAACGGAGGCCCATATATCGAGGCCCATTCCCTATAAATACCCAAGCCAGAGGTCATTCTCCTTGTGCGATTTTTTGATAGCGAAGCTCTGCCCTTTTGTTTTCTAGAGAGAGAAAGCCCTGTTCGATCAAACCCCAAGTTTCGAGGTCAGTTCTTCACTGTTCTTCGATTCTTCTAGCATACTTTGCTCTATTGTTCTTAGATTAAGTGTTAGAGCCTTCCTGGGAAACCCCTAGTATCCTTTCTTCCTTCCATACCTGCGTTCTCTCGATTCCGAAGGATGTCATCAACAAGCGATTCCCAGAACCATTCAAGGGAGCCCTCAGCTGCAGTAGAGAGCTTTTCTGATTCGGAGTCATCGAGCGAGCAGTCCTCGACCAATAATGACCTTGCCGTGGCCGAGGAGGTACAGAGTAACCTTCGGGTTGAGCTGGAGGCTGAAGAATTCGAACAAGTTGCCGCTGATGAAGAAATGGCCCTCGCACTCCAAGTAGCTGAGGAAGAAGAAGAGAGGGAACGACAGGAGGTTACGGTCGCCGTCTTGCCCCTCCGTGGATCCGGGGAGGCGAGTACCTCCCGGCCTCTAGATCCAGAACCCCTCAGCGTTGCCGTGGGGAAGAAGAGGAAGAAGACGAAGGCTTCTCAGAAGAAGAAGAAGCAACCTGCCGCAGATTGTGGGAAGCCTGTGGGGATCCCCGAGGGACACTCCTGGTTGAATACAGCCGCCCTCGCGCTTAGGTCGAGGGCTGACCGGGCAGAGTGCTACGTTACTCAGCTCCATGTGGGTCCGTCGGCCACTGTTATAGAACCGGGGCCCAACGATATCCTATCTCGGGCTCCCGAAGGATGTTTCGCCGTCCATGTGCTGTCGGTGGCCATGGGCCTCCGGTTCCCGTTGCATCCTTTCCTCCTCGAATATCTGAGGTACGTGGGTTTAGCCCCCTGTCAGCTCACCCCAAACAGCCACTCGTACATCACAGGCTTCCTTCAGCTTTGCCGGGACCGGGGGGTAACCGCGACCCTCGATTTATTTTTTCAAAGCTTCAACTTGTGCCGGGGGGGGGGGGGGGGGGGGGGCATACCAACTCCGAGGGGTTTGCAAACCTGCAGCAGCTTGCCCCTTGGAGGCTTTTTGATGATGTGCCTTCGTCTCACAAGGGATGGAGGGACCGGTTCTGCTATATCAAGATGGCAGAAAACCCGTTTCCGGGGGAACTGCGTAATCACTTTCGGCGGCACCCGAAGGTGGGAAGTGCCGCGCTTCAGAAGGAGGGGAAGAAGCTTGTTGCTCTGCTGCCGGGGGCCACAAAGCATGTGACCGTCAAAGACTCGACCCTCCCGGAAGATTTGTTGGCCCTCGGCTTCCGGCGGTATCGTTTTCTGGGTGAAAAGGACGAACAGTACCCTGTCCTCGAGAGAGCCTTCGGTAGCATTGGAGGTAGTTACCGAAGGGTCTGCTTTATTGTACTTAGGATTTTTGTATTTCCTCATTTCCCCCTTTTTTTTTAGTTGACCCCTTCGGTCTGACTTTACCGTTGTTTTGCAGGTGTTAGCATGGACGTTTCCAACTTTGCCGCGCTGAAGAAGAAGCTGGCCAAGGAGCCGAAGAGGAAGAAGGAGACGGGGGCTCAGAAACCCGTCGATGAGTTCTTCCAAAAGGAAGGGGTTGCTCAGGTCCCGGAGGGTGGGGGACCCTCCCAAGCTGCTGATACCGGTGCTGGTGCCGGGGGCTCCAAGGCGGAGCACAAGAGGAAAAACGCGGGGAAAGGCGTGGCTCCTCCGGAGAAGAAGAAGAAGGGGGCCCGAGAAGACGGACGCCCCCATTGTTATTGTCGAAGAGCACTCTTCTTCCCCCCCCCAGCAAATGCCCTTCCTCCTCCTGGGGACCAAGGCAACAACCTGGCTTGGCCCCGGGATGATGTGCAGTTCTCTATCACCAAGGGAACTGCCATCATGCATGGCACCCTCAACCCGAGGGAGTTCCTAAAGGGTGCCACGCCTCCGACTAACAAGTCGGTGCTCTCGAGGGCTAAGGATGATGCCCTCAGTGCCAAGGTGCTCCAAGCCTCCGTCACTGTAAGTTTCTCTCTTAACTTTTGTTTAGTTGATGGGCTTGGCGTATTTTTACTTTACCAAGCTGACCATTGCTGTATGACGGTTTTGATTTGCAGGCTGCCCTCGGGCTTGGGGAACTGCTCCAGAGGATGGAGCAATACCAGGTGCAGAAGTTGCAGGCCGATGATGCCCTGGCGGAGTCCCGGCGGCAACTCCAGGAAGCCCAAGAGACCCTCCGGCTGGAGAAGATGGCGTTTAATGGTATTCTTGAGAACAACAAAGTAATCGCCAGGGCCGAGGGGAAGGCCGATGCTGAGAGAGCTGCCGCCGAAGCCTCCAAGGCTGCTGCGGAGGAAGCCGAGGCCAAGAAGAAGGAGGCCGTCGCCCAAGCAGAGAGAGATGCCGTCGATGCCTTCGTTGCTGATGGGTGGAAGGCGGAAGACCGGAGGGCATGGGTGGAGTCGGTGGTAGAGGCCTCGGTGGACACATGGGCGAAGGGTCCTGGGGTTATGTGGCTAGCCCGGAAGGGCAAAGATTATTATGACGGTGGAGAGTTCTTCACTCAAAACCTCATATATAGGAGGCTAGCCAGGCACTTCAAGGTTGAGCCAAAGGATTTCAATCCCGCGGCGTATGGTCTCCCCCCCTTCAGCCAGATGTTAGAGTGCCACTTCCCCCGGGCGAAGAGAGACCGGATCTCGAAGATTCGGAGCTGTTGGCGGAAGCCGAGGATGCCGAGGAGGAGGTTGGGGATGGTGCTACCTCCGAGCCGAAAGTTGACGCGGCCCAAGGAACTCAGACTTAGGAATTTCTTGATGTATCATTTTGTAATAGCTTGTAGCTTCCGGCTTCTGCCATGCAATGTAAATCAAACATCTCGTTGTTACTTTGTTTTGTTTTCTTGAATGAATGTGATATGCCTTCGGGCTTCCGTGATATGTTCCTTTGACTTTTGATGAATGCATGCCTTCGTTTCTTTCTGTTTGTGTATGAATGCTTTCCTTCACTTGGACGAATGTATTTTTTTCCTTCTTTAGTCTGGTTTCCCGAAGGCCACAAGTTTGTGGACTTAGTAAATTTTCTAAGTGTACTGGCGGCAAGCCTCCGGTTGTAGTGTAGAATTACCGGGGGCTTGTTGTTGTGGACTTGGAAAATTCCTTGAGTAAGATCCCAGCGTGTGCCTTCGGTGATGAACCATTGCCATCGCCTCCGGTTGTAGCAGTAGGACCGAGGGCTAAAATTTTTCTCAGTGAAATTGCATCTTATGCCCCCGGAAGCCCTGGAAGCCTTCGTTTAGTAGTGTAGCTTCTGGCCATTGCCAAGTAGTTTAGGAGGCCATCGGCCATGAATCTGTAGGTGAAGAATTGCCCTTCCGAAGGGTCCACAATTGTGGACTTAGTAATTTTTTCACAAACTTTCAATAGGTGTTGTAGTGATCCTTCGAATGTGAGAATTGCTTAAGCCCCCGGCGTGCACAGTCTAGCCGAGGGGACCCCAGCTCGTGGGCATGGTGTAACCCAGAGTGTAAATATTGTGAGCATCCTTCGGCTTGATGAGTGTCCTCCCACGGGTGCTAATATGTGGATTTCGGCATGAAGCCTCCGGTTTATGTAGATATAGGTTTAGCTTGTCTTAGAACTTTGTGCAGCCTTCGGCATGGAATCTAGTTGTATTTGATTCAGCCAGATTTAGGACTTCCAGGGGAACTGTTGTACTCCAAGGCTTTATGTAGTGGAGCCTTCGGCTATGTAGCCAGATGACTCGTTGTTGAGAGATTTTCTTGTGCCTCTGTAGGAGCCTTCGGGAACATATATCCGAAGTGTCGAGCCTCCGGGGAGAATAGTATCCGGGGAGTTCCTTCCCCCCCACACATCTTTTTTTTTTTTTAGATGGTGTAGGAGAGGCATCTAGAAACTTGGTTTCTAGGAAAGGCTTGGCCTATATGGGAGGCAACGGAGCAAACCGTTGGCTCCCCCTTCGGGAATGACCTTCCGATATCCCGAAGGGTTTGAGGGTCGTTTCCTCGGCCCGAGACATCGTCTGTTGCCTGCTTCCCCTTGGGAGATAGCACGGAAAGCGCCTCGGTTTTGAAAGTCGTCCCCTCAGCCCGAGACATGGTCTGTTGCCTGCTTCCCCTTGGGGGATAGCGCGGGGAGCGTTTCGTTTGTGGAAGTCGAATCCTGGGCCCGGGACATGGTCCGTTGCCTGCCTCCCCTTGGGGGATGGCGCGGAAAGCGTTCCTGGGAAGGGTTTGATTTGTGTGTGGAACACAAATAGCCGGGGGCACTTGGTACCAGCCGGAGCCGAGGGGTGTTGCACGCCCCGGTTTTTTTTTTTTTTTTTTTTTGGGAGAATATGTAAAGGCTTTTGAAAACACTTGGTGTTTTCAAAGAGTGATGGGGGTGGCCCATACACTTGGTACTTGGTACCTTAATTGTTGATGAGGAGTGGCCTTGGGCCTTTTATGGTGAAGAGATGAGGGGGCCTTGGGCCTCTTGTATAATATGTAGGTGATGAAGGCTTGGCCTTTTGATTATTCTTCAAAAACAGATGGGGCCTTGGGCCCTTGATATTTACACTTGCTGAGGATGAGGGCTTGGCCGCTCATGCCTTATTGATAGAATTTGACAAGGTGATGCACATTCCAATGTCTAGGGACCTCCGTCCCATTGGGGCGTTTAAGCTTGTATGTCCCTGGTTTGATGATGGCTGAGATGATGTAGGGACCTTCAAACTTGGGCGCCATTTTTCCTCCTTCGGTGGGTAGGCTGGCCTCCCTTCGTCGGAGGACGTAGTCACCCACCTGAAATTCCCGGGAGCGGACCTTGGCGTCGATGTAGCCTTTGACTTGTCTCCTATAGTTTTCGGCCCTGAGAAAAGCTTGCTCTCGGCGTTCTGAGATGAGATGAAGGTCGAGGGCCATGTTGGCATCGTTGACTTCGGGTTCATATTGTTCAACCCTTCGGGTGGGTAGGGTCACTTCTGTTGGAGCCTTTGCCTCAAAGCCATAGCATAGGGAGAAGGGTGTTTCGCCTGTCGCCCGCCGAGGGGTGGTGCGATAGGCCCATAAGATGTTGTGAAGCTCTTCTACCCAGCCTCCCCCTTCGGCTTCCAGCTTTTTCTTCAACCCTTCAAGTAGGGTTCGGTTGGCGTTCTCTACTTGCCCGTTGCGCTGAGGGTAGGCAACGGAAGAGAATGTGTGCTTGATGCCCCAAGCCTCAAGGAGGGCACAGAAGGGGGCTGCCTCGAACTGAGTCCCGTTGTCGGAGATAATTTGTTGGGGGACGCCAAACCTTGTGAGAATATTTTTGAGAACAAAGTGGCGGCACCGGGCCTCAGTGATGCTGGCGAGGGGCTCGGCCTCTACCCACTTGGTGAAGTAGTCAATTGCCACAATGATATACCTGTTGTTGGAGGTGCCCCTCGGCAGAGGGCCTACTAAGTCAATCCCCCATCTGGAGAAGGGTATAGCGGTGCTGATGGGAGCATAGTTGACCGCTGGTCTGCCGGGGGCTTTCTGAAAGTGTTGACAAGCGGTGCACCTTCGGGCCAGATCAGCACAATCTCTAGCCATCGTGGGCCAGAAGTAGCCCTGAACTATGAGCCTTCGGGACATGGAGAAGGGTCCCTGGTGAGCAGAGCAAGTGCCACTGTGCACTTCCTCCATGGCGACTTCGGCCTCATCTTGATGAAGGCACCGAAGGAGGGTGCCGTTGTAAGATCTCTTGTAAAGCCTCCCGTTTTCGATGGTGTAGCTGGGAGCCCTCAGCTTTGCTAACTTGGCGCGGGCTTCGTCCTGGGGCAGTCGCCCTGTGTTGATGAAGGCGATAATGTCGGAGATCCAATCCTCCGGCCTCAGGTTAATGCTCATGACGGGGCTCGCGTGGATGCTTGAGAGGCTGAGTTCCTCAATTCTTGCAATTTTGGAGAGGTGCTCTGGGGATTCATCCGAAAGCTTGGATAGAATGTCGGCCTCGGAGTTTTGAGCCCTCGGTATTTGGGTAAGAGAATGTGCCTCAAACACCTTGAGCAACTCCTTAGCCGCTTCTTTGTATTGTTTCATCCTCCCTTCTTTGGCTTCGTACTCCCCGGAAATTTGACCCACGACGAGTTTGGAGTCACATTTGACGTGGATCATTTTAGCCTTCAGATTTGCTGCCAGCCGAAGGCCACAGAGGAGGGCTTCGTACTCGGCCTCGTTGTTGGAGACTTTGAAGGAGAAGCGGATGGCATAATAGGCGCGGAAGCCCTCGGGTGTGATGAGAACTACACCCCCTCCGCATGCTTTGGTGGCGGAGGAGCCATCGGTATAGAGTGTCCTCCATTCATCGAGGGGTGCCGAGGGCTCTTCCTCTGTTGCTGATCTCGCGGTGCACTCCGTCACGAAGTCCGCCAGGGCTTGGCCCTTGATGGCAGGCCTCGGCCGGATGTCTATGTTGTATTGACTGAGGAAGATGGCCCATTTCACCATTCGGGAGGAATTTGTGGGGCTCCTCATGAGGGCGCCGAGGGGTTGATGAGTGAGCACTTGAACTGGATGAGCTTGAAAGTAGTGGCCAAGCTTCTTGACGGTCCAAACGATGGCTAGCACCGTCTTCTCGACGGGAGAATACTTGAGTTCGGCCTCCCGGAGGGTTTTGCTGACGTAGAAGATGGCATGTTGGATGCCGTCTTCCTCTCGGATTAGTACTGAGCTGATAGCCGCAGGGCTAACCCCGAGATATAAGTATAAAGTCTCCCCCACCTTTGGTTTGGAGAGCACTGGGGGAGAGGAGAGGTACTTCTTGAGTTCGTCGAAGGCCTCTTGACATTCAGATGTCCATTGAAAACCCGCCGTCTTCCTCATGATTTGGAAGAAGGGGAGGGCCCTCTCGGCTGACTTAGAGAGGAATCGGTTGAGGGCCGCCAGGCGACCCGTCAGCCGTTGAACTTCTTTGACGTTGCGTGGAGGCTCCATGTTGATGATGGCCTGAATCTTCTCGGGGTTGGCCTCAATACCCCTTCGGCTGACCATGTAACCCAAGAACTTCCCCCCTTGCACGCCGAAGGTGCATTTCTTTGGATTTAGCCGGAGATTGAATTTTTGCATGATGGCAAAGATTTCCCGGAGGTCGTCGGCGTGGGTGCTTGCTTTTTTGCTTTTGACGATCATGTCGTCAACGTAAGCCTCCATGGTGCGTCCTAGGACAGCTTGAAAGACTCTGGCCACCATTCGGGTGTAGGTGGCGCCCGAATTCTTGAGACCGAAGGCCATCACAAGGTAGCAGAAGATGCCTTCGGGTGTCATGAAGGCGGTTTTTTCAGCGTCCTCTTCATGCATGTAGATTTGATGATATCCGCGGAACGCGTCGAGGAATGACATGATCTCGCATCCCGCGGTCTCATCCACTAATTGGTCAATGTTTGGCAGTGGGAAGGGGTCCATGGGGCATGCCTTATTCAGATCTGTGTAGTCCACGCACATACGGAAGGTGGGAGGCTTCTGTGCGAGGACTACGTTCGCCAACCAAGAAGGGTATTTCACCTCCTTAATGTGTTTGATGGAGAGGAGCATGGATACCTCCTTCTTCACGAACTCCCTTCTCTCGGCCGAGAGGGGTCTTCTCCGTTGCTGTACTGGTCTGGCCGAAGGGTCTACCGCTAGGCGGTGGGTGATAACCCTTCGGTCAATTCCTGGCATATCCTCTGGCCCCCATGCAAAAACAATGGAATAGGCGCGGAGGGCTTTGGTGATGTCAGCCTTCAGGTCTTCGGGGAGCTTGGCTCCAATCTTCAGGACTCTCTCCGGCTTGGCCGGATTGAGTATCAAGTCTTCGGTTTCCTCGGCAGGCTCAGCCCTAGGCCTGCCTTCCTCTTCCTCCAAGGCTTTGGTGGTGATGGTGTCAACACGAAACTCGGTTTTACTAACCTTCTTGGTGAGTTGAAGGTAGCAGGCCCTGGAGAGCTTCTGATTCCCCCTCGAGTAACCGATGCCGGTAGGCGTGGGGAACTTGAGGCAGAGGTGTCTCATGGAGATGATGGCTTCTAAGTCCTCGAGGGCAGGCCGGCCGAGGATGATGTTGTGTGCGCAGTCGAGGTTGACGACGACGAACTCCACTTCGAGCTTGGCTCTGTGGGATCCGTCGCCGAATTCGACCATGAGTGTGATGACGCCCTCGGCGTCTATGCTGTCTCCCGTAAATCCGGAGAGGGGGGTGTTGATGTGCCGAAGGGACCCCCTGTCGAGTCCCAACTCTTGAAAAGTGCGGAGGTACATGACGTTGACAGAACTCCCTGTGTCGACGTAAGTCCGGTGGATGATGGCGTCATTGATCTCGGTGCGGATGACGAGGGCATCCCTATGTGGCAGAGAGCCCGAGGGGAGGTCCGCATCCGTGAAGAAGATTGGATCCGCCCTCGGCCTTGTAGTTGGGCGTATGTGATCGACTTCCCCAATGTAAAGGGACTGTGCCCACTTCTTCCTTTGGCTTGTTGAATCGCCTCCGGTGTTGCCGCCGTTGATCATATGAATATGGCGTTTGTATTGTTGATGGGAGCCTTCTCCCTCGTCATCGAGGCCACCAATTTCACGTTTCTTCCCCTGTGGGTTTCCCAAGGGGATGGTGTTGGGGTTCACCCACTTGTTTGCCTTCGGCGGTGGCCCTTGATGGTGAAGGGGGCCCTGGGGAGGAGGGCCCCTGATAAATTGAGACAAGTGGCCCGCCTGTATCAGCCTCTCGATGGCGTTCTTCAGCTGATGGCAGTCGTCGGTTTTGTGTCCATGGTGGCGGTGGAAGCGGCAATAGGGCTCATCAGGACCGATGGCATAAATCTCGAGGGGTGTACGGGAGTCTCGCTCAACGAGCCCCCGCTCTTCAGCATGATCGAGGATGACGCTGACGGGATGCGTCAAGGGAGTGCGTGGGTGCTCAAGGAGGACGGGTTGCGCCCATGCCTTCGGATTATTCTTGTAACCGCCCCCGGTTCTGGCTTGGCCACCTCCGGGGCGATCATTATATTGCGCATCTCGGTTGACCGGAGGGGGAGGCCCTCCGGGCCGATTCCTGCCTTCATTCTTCTGAGAAGGATCCGTATTGCGGCGGTCCTTCTCGATTTCCTCCGCTTCAGCGTATCGGTCCCCCCGCTGAAGGGCCTTTGTATAATCGCGGGGGGGATCAGTGATAAGGCTCCGGGAGAAGTTGCCGTTGCGGAGGACGGTGTGGAAGAGGGCCATTAGTGTCCTGTCATCAGCGCCTTCGACCTCGAGGGAGGCCTGCCTCCAGCGTTCTAGGAAACTCCGAAGGGTTTCCTCCTTCTGTTGTCTCACGTTCAGGAGGTGGGAGAAGTGCTTCTTTGAGCGATGCCTCCCAGCAAATTGCGTAAGGAAGCGGTGGGCAAGTTCTTGCCAAGAATCAATGCTGCCTTCGGGCAACCGGTTGAACCACTCATACGCGGGTCCCTCCAAGGTGGAAAGGAACCAACGGCACAAGTACTCATCCGAGGCCCCCATCATCATCATGCTATTTTGATAGCGGCTGTAGTGTTCTTGGGGATCCGTCTTCCCCTCATACGGTTTGATGGGTTGCCCCCGGTATTTATGGGGGATTTTGGCCGCCAACACCCTCGGGGTGAAGGGTGTTCTAGTGCAGAGTTGAATGAGGGGCTCGCCTGAACCTTCGGCGAGCTTACGCTTCATTTCCTCCACTTGCGCCCGGAGGTCAGCGTACTCCGGATCTGGCCTCGCTGTGGAAGCCGTCGGGGGTGCCTGACGATTCTCCTCGAGTCGACGGAGGAGGGCTTCAATGATTTCGTCCTTGGGATCCTTCGGAGCAATCCCTTGGGAGTTGGCCCGGAAGGATTGCGCCTGATTGATTTGGTGTCTGGCGTCATCGGCATGGAGGAGGGCTTTGCCCTTGCTCCGGGGCGGAGGTATGCCCTCGGCTCCCGAAGCGGAGGCTCCACTCTCCTGAGGCCTGCTGAATTCCTGTTTGCCGAGGCGGTCTTGGACCCCTCGGCGTATGGGAGCTCCCCCAAGCCTCTCAAGTGCAGAGGTCCGGGGTTTCTCCTTCATCAAGGGACGTTTATCCCTGGATTGGGCCTCTTGGGAGGCGGTGTCCTGCGCCATGACCCCTTCGGCGTTTCCAATCCCCGGGGGAGGATTGTTGAACAGAGGAGGGAGCGGTGGTAATTGAATAAAATTCCCTCCAGCGTAGGGCTGGAGGGGTGCCTGAGAGGCGAGGGCTCCGGAATTGAGAGCCATGTTTTGAACAAAGGCCGCAAAGGCAGCCTGAAGATCGATGGCCGAGGCCGGAGGGGGAACTTGGTTCTCACTCCGATCCCTCCTTCGATTATCAAGGCCAATGCGGGCATCAGGGGCGTTCTTCTGTAGCTGCTGACGGAGGTCAGCGGCAGCCTGCTCTAATTCGAGGATGATACCACCCTCGGGAACTAAGAGCCTGTTGGAGGCCTCAGCCCCGTTAGTTTCGCCGGGGGCTACGTGGTTTTCCTCAAGGGTCTTGGATTGGGCACGGGTGGTTCTTCCCATTTTTGGTGAGTGTTCTGTGTTTGGTAGAGGGGGAGGGTTTCTTACTTGATAGTTCAGACCTCTCAACGAGAGCACCAAATGATGGATAGTCTATCCGGGGGGTATCTTATCCGAGGGGTTATTGCGGGAATAACTTAGAGAGAAGTCAGAGCAAATAGGAGGAGAGAGAGTCGATTTTATTAAATGAACTCAGCGTGTGGAGTTGAGATGTAGATGATGATTTACAAGGAGAAATGGGCTGCTATTTATAGCAGCAATAAATGCGATGAGAGGACACGTGTCAGTAATCCAACGACCGAAGGGTCACATCAGCCTGGTGGCACCGGCAGTGGTACGTCAACCGCATTGAATGCAGTTGGTGGATGCGACGCGGCATTAAATGCGGTGGTTGGCTGTCTCTAAAAGGAATCTTCGATGATTGAGCTTGTTCAGCCGAAGGCTCCTTGTTCAGCCGAAGGCTCCTTGTGTAGCCGAGGGCTCCTCGTGTAGCCGAGGGCTCCTTGTGTAACCACGGGCTTCTTGTGTAGCCGAGGGCTTCTTGTGTAGCCGAGGGCTTCTTGTGTAGCCGAGGGCTTGGTTCAACCGAAGGCTTCCCCTGGTGCCGAGGGCATGAGAATGCCGAAGGCTCATGTCCTCGCCCGTTTTCTCCCAGCAGCTTCTTGTGCCAGAGAAGGCTATCCTGTGAGTTTTGGAGCCTTCGGCCAAGGAGGCCGAAGGCACCCCAGTGTGTATTCTGGGCTACTTTGAGGCTTGGGCCGTTGTATTTGGGCCTGAGTTGTTTCCTGAGCTCAATGGACTTGTGTAGGAGAAATAGGAGTCTATGGGCCGGGGGTTCCTGGGCCATATACTCCATCAGTGCTATTTTAGCACATTTTTTTATGTTTATCTATCACTTAGGCTGATTGCAACGTATGGAGTGAAAAAGCCATATTCAATCTATTAACTCCTATGTGTACTCCAACCCAAAGAAAAAAGCGTAGAGAAGGGTCTTATAATGGGTGCATAGCTCCCCAAACATGGATTGGTAGCACCCTTATTGACTCTAGAGAGGAAAGTTGGGAGGCAGCTCAAGGACAAGACACGCATATCCAAGCAACTAAAAATCTCAACTTTCTTTGAATTCCTATAACTTTTTTATTTTAATTTTAATTTTTACAAAATATATATAAAAATTCATAATTTTTTATTATCTTTCATATGACACCAATAATGTATACATAAAATTTAAAAAAAAAATGAAATTTCACTTGTTGAAGATTTTCAGGTTCAATATTTTCCTTAACTTTGGATCCAAGTGCTAAAATTAAAATTTCATACTTAAATTTCTTTTATACATCTTCCAGTTATTTTTTTATTTTTAAACGTCTGAAGTAAGAATAAAAAAAATTTAATTTCAAATTTATTTATTTTTATATCGAAATGTTTGACTTTTTAAATCATAATTATTCGCAAAAAAGAATTTGGCTAAAAACTTATGGATAATAATAAAAGTAAGGTTTTAATTTTAAAAAACTTTGTTGACTGAATATATTGACGATGCTGGATTGCAGAAAAAACCGAGTTGACTGAGTGAATACGTATAAATTAGTGGGAGATTTAATTTTTTGACGGAGAGGGTTGCGGTCAGCCTTAGACAGGTCAAGTTAACCTAACAACAATGCCGATAAACAGTTATATATGCCTGGATCTACTTTTGATAGAATATGCATTTGCTGGAGGAGCCCATCAATTTATAATATGACATGTTGCTATGATATACTACCTCCATTTCATATTAGCGGTTTCATTTATATAAAAAAGATCACTATTGATATTGAACAATGTTAAACAAAGGGAGAGTTTATTAAAAAAAAAGTGGAGAATATTAAGAAGTAAAGGACTTACCCCATACACTGATTACACCCATCTTTAATAAATACAACTTTTTATGCAGCTGTCGTTTAATCATCAAGAGTACTTTATTGAGCTGCTTTTTTCTCTGTTTCAATATCTACTCCAACAATATTTGAAATCTAGACATTTTGTCATGCCTTATGCTTCTTTCTCTGTTTTAGTATCTACGCCAACAGTTTAACTTCCCTGTTTATTTTACAATCTTCTTTTAGGGTGAACCTGTCTCTTATCACACTTTTGAGTGACATGTTTCATGGTTTCTAAAAATGATTACCATTATACGTGATATTAATAATATTATTCCCAATTAACAACTTAGTTGGAATATATGATTTACATTTTATATTTATTTGAGCTTAGATTTAAAACTAATAAATTGCAATAGATATTGGTTTCTTAGTCATATAATATCCATTTATCATTTCATCATTATTTTTCAACCTTAAAATAATCCAACGTTTCCATGTGATTTTCAGATCTAATAAATGAGTTCACAAGATGAGACAAACTTTTATACTTTTTTACTTGGGTTTAATGAGTCACTTTTGATTCTATAGTTTTCTTTTTATATGCTTTCCAAAAACACTTCGATTAAATTGATCATATGCATATTGCGTAGTATCAAACGAATCTACCAATTAAATTATTAAGTTTGTTATCTATTTGATGTGTTGTATTATCTTAGTGTGAAGGAGGAGGCTACTTAGGGAGGGTTTGCAACAGCTTAAAAAAGCGCTTCTCGACTTTTGACTTAAAAAAGTTAAAATTAATGTTTTCAAATGACAACTACTTAAAAAAGTGTTTCTTGGCTTTCGTGTGAAAAATGTTTTTTATTTTATTATTACACAAAAATTACTTATTTTACCAAACATTACAAACATTTACTTTTCAAATTCATTTTTTCTCAAACACTATCAACTTTTACTACTACCTCCGTCCCAAAAAGAGTTACAAATTTGACTTTTCGTAGTCAAACAGTCTCATTTTGTTCACTAAATTAGGATGTCAATTTTTAATTATTTTCTAATTTCGAGTTTACAACTTTGAAGAGATTTTAATGTAGTTTTTGAATATGTAAATTTTAATTATTAAAAATTGAATTAATTATGCGTAGGGAGGGTTGACTTTTATTATTGGTTGACCAAAAAATGTTGACTTTGCAAAACCCAAATTGGGACAGAGGGAGTACTAATTACTTTTTTCAAAATCACTTCCAAAAGTGTTTTTTTAAACAGTTACAAACATTCCCTTAAATAGTAAGCTAACCAATCTTAAAATCTGAAGCACGTACCATGGTTGTAGGTTTCAAGGTAAGATTAGCTCGATGCAATTCAAGGTTGGAATTATATTGGCTGGTGTGATTAGTTGTACTTGTACCACAAGACATGAATTGTGGATTTGTTTTTTGAAAAAAAAAATGGTGTCGACTATGATTTGTTTTTTGAATGATTTTAAATTCATCATCTGCGAGGTCGGATCTAAATAGTGTCGACTGTCTAGTATTGTTCAAGGGTGTACATCTCATGAATGATGAACTAAAAAATGTCAAGTGTGAAAAAATAAATGTGCAGAATTAAGGTTGTTGGAAAAAATGTGTAGAAATTTGTATCAAATTCAAAAAACGATTAAAAAACTTATTTCGAGCACATCTTCAAAAAACCCTATTTTAACACATAAAACTTGTGTGTTAGTCTGTTAGATCATTCACTACAAATATTTTCCCATTAATTATATCATACCATTTGGATACTCCACATTTTAAAAAAAATGAACGGCTATTGTAAGAACGCTACATATAATGAGGTTTTGGCCTTGTTTGGCAAATGGCTTATCAGCCATTTTTTAGCTTCTTCGACTACAATTAATGAGTTTGACTATTTAAAAAGCTAAAATTATTGTTTGGTAAATTACTTATTAAGTTAGCTTATTGGACCCTACCAGCCAAAAATCAAAACGCTGCATAGCCTAGCGATTGGATTCGGCTGCTCCAGCTTGTGCCTGTAATGCCTTCATTTATTCTTCTTTTTAGTTCACGATCGGGCTCGGGACTCTATTAAAAGATCGAGGTGTAGAGCTAGATTTGCATCGAACCCGATCCATTGAAAGTCTTACACAGTGGCGGGTATAATTAAATTTTTACATCTCGTGCAACGCACGGGTGGGATACTAGTTACTTTGTATTTTACATGTTTATTATTATAACTACATGTAAACATCATTACCAATAATTACATGTTTATTATTACAGTTTTTTAAAAAAGTTGACCAATTTTCTCAGAATTGCCTGTGATTTCGTCGTTTAGCCGGGTGGCTTTCCGATAACATAGATTGACACCAGATCTCTATGGCTTCATGTTAGATCAAGTATATTTTAATGTTGCTGTGAATCTTGTGAGTGGTAGTGTATAATTGTATATACCTAAGTAATAAGAGAGACTTGGTAGTACTTCGTATTTCACAGTCTTCCACCGATGTTCTAGGGGCAAAGGCATAAAAGTCCTTAACTCCTGATTTTGGGTCTTTGGGACTTTGTCCCCTTTTATGGACATTAATCTAATTAGTGAGTAGTATTTCACGGGTGCTTTAGGGGCAAAGGCATGCTAAGAGTCATTCATGATATTTGGGATTTGGGCCCTTTAAAGGGATTTTTCGGACTTTTTGAGTAGTACTTCCAAAGTCTTCCATGTTCTAGGGACAATGGCATGTTAATTCTCCTTAGCTTTTGATATTTGGGACTTCATGGATTTTTCGGACAATAATTAGTACTGATTTAGCTTTGTTTTGGCAAAACAGAATATGAAGTTAATTGTTAGGTAATAAATTGATCGATTAAGTGATAACCAATGCATCAGTTAGTAAATGATCGAATTATCGAGACACTACGCTGAAATATTGTGCGTGAAAATGAGGAGACATGAATTAGAAAATTGGTAAGTTATATGGGCCTTTTTTTCCATATTATCAAATTGAAGCTAATTTTCAAAATGTGGTCATTTTTATAAAAGGACAAAAATGTGACTAAAAATGTCACATATTTGAAAAAACATGATGTCACTACATTTTTTGTGTCATTGCAAAAATTTTATGTCACTGTTCTAAGTCACTATTGGATTTTTATGTCACTGTAATGGAGTTGTACGTCACTTTTGAATGTCACTACGATCGTAAGACATGTCACTATGACGACGGAAAATTTTCCAGTGACTACTCCGCCGCACAAACTCCGACCGCCAACTCCCAGCCTAGCCTCCGCAGCCCCCACGATGACGTTGCCACCAAGTTTTATAGTAACTACCACCGTCCGCCGCCGACCACCATCATTGGTCACGACCTCCGATGATCCACCGCCTCCGTGTATCGTGTCATTTTACTCCACCGGTAACCCAACTGTCTCAACCAATCCGCCATCCCGTCATAGTCCACCATCACCCGGCCATTGTCCAACACCCATGCCATCTCAGGCCACTAGCTCACAACCGCCACCACCGCGCCACTAAGCTGCCACTACCCCTTCCATTACCATAATACAATCACAGATCCAAATCCAGATCTAGTAGTTGTGTTGAGCGATTTTTCAGGACAACTTTGATCGGTAGTTGTGTTGGTTAGTGTGTTGTGAATTGAACTCTCGTGAAGTTGTGCGTTTGCATATAGATTGTGGCTCTTTTTTTAATCTGTGAGTGGTTCCTTGATATTGTAATACTCTCTTCATAGGTATGATTGTCAAGAATTACAGTATGATCTCTATAACTGAGGAAGAAAACATGGGCTAAGTGCTTGAAGCAGACCCGGTAGGGAGTACTTGTGAGACTGGTGAGAGTGCTTGCCTCTCAACTGTGGTCAGAGTGATTTCAGACAAACCTATTCGTGTTATTTCTTTCTGTCAAACAATGGACATGGTTTGGAGAGTTTGGGGAGTCTCTATTGATGAGATAGGTGAATCCAAGTTTCTTCTACAATTCTACCATGAAGGAGCTATGCGAGACCTTAGTCGAGTCATTGAGGAAGGGCTTTGGTCCTTTGAACAAAACCCAATGGTGATTCGGAGTGTGGGATGTACTACATGCGCCTTGAAGTCCCATTGGATGACACTCATTTTTTAGTTCAAGGACACAATTTACCACTAGGGTACACGATGGAAAAGGCAGCTCGTGGGATTGGTAATGGTGTTGGGTATTTTGTTCAACTGGATGAACGTTTTCTTGGAGGAAAACAAAGATTGATACTGCGTATTAGAGTTACTATTAATATCAATGTGGGTTTGACTAGGCGTTTGCAGGTACGACAGGAGGGCGATAATTGGATATGGGCGGATTTTCGATACGAGAGACTTCCAAATTTCTATTTTCTGTGTGGAATACTTGGGGCCATGCTGACCATTCATGTCCTTCTAATCCACACAGTGGTCCTTGGATTGATAAGAAGCCTTATATATGGGCCACTGTTATGTGTAAATATGAGGCAGATAGGGAGGTCTTGGGCTCCTCGTGCATATTATAATTGGCCAGGGAAGCTATGTGGTAGAAGGTTTGATCTCAAAGGGAATGAAAGTTTCTACTACATAAGAAGAACCAAGGAAACGCAGGGTCATTAAACTAATTAGTAAGGATGGTGCTCAAGCAAAGACGAAGGTTGGTGGTGCGGATCCAAAAACTTGTAGGTGGCGTGCTGTCTGGAGAGCTCCGCCAGTGATCGGGGATCTTTGTGATGTGCAAGTGGGACCTTTGTCAGGAGCTGGTCAAACCACTCTCTCCTTATGAGTGGCTGACAAAACTAGATATTGTTTTCCTTATTTTTGTTTGCCTTTTCAGAACTCTTATGTTATTTTCGTCTTTTCTTCTAGTAGCAGGTGCATCATAGCTGTTAATGGAGTCAAACACATCGCATGATTAGCGAGTTGGGCCGTTTGTAAGCGTTACTGATGTGAGTTTTCTCGCACTTAAAATAGATAGTATAGTGGTGTAAGTACGAGTATCATCTCCACAGGGACGGACAAAAGGGAATCAAAAATTAATTAAATTCAGCGATTAAAAAGAAATAAAATAAATGCGTCGTGCGAGATAAATGGTTGATTTGGAAATTAAAATGCGAATGAAACGATCAGACTAAAGGGTTCTTTCTAAATAATGACGAAGGGAACGTGGATTGATTCCGGGGTAACCAGATTTCTGGTAGATCAGACTTAATTACATGAAATTAATTTAATTTAGTCTAGCTAATCATTACTAAGTTCTTACCCCTCTGGCGGCGTAGAGTACAATAATTTAGGGGACCAGGCTGATCTCTCATGCGACAAGATCCTAAATTATTGCCAAGACGAGCGAGCTTACGGGCCCTTAATCGCTACTAATCTCTTAGCGAACGATTATGTGTGTGTGAATGTGTCCTAGAATAAACTAGATCTCTCTTAATTTATTCTATAAGCAATTGTAATTCTAGCGGTCGTTCTAAGTTACAAAAGATATCAGTTAAATTATTCAAACACAAATTAAACGGCATTCATGCAATTATACCAACAAGAATCTAGTCATACATCATGATTAACCCCTTCATCAACCCCAAATCCCTAATTAAACTACTCACAATTCATAATTGAAGAATCAACAGAATTGGGATGAATAGAAATAATTGTCATTAATTAAAAAGATGAACTTACAAATAATCCCAGGGTCTTGGAGTAAAATAGCGGAAAACAATGAATAAATTCGTCCCTAGGCCTCTCCGTAATGTTCGTAACCCTTAAACAGGAGAATAGAGGCCTTATTTATAGAAAACATATGAGTTTGGACTGAACTCAGACAAAAACGAGGTAATCCGGATGAAAATAGGATTTTACGGAGTCAGGCATGACCGTGCCGGACCTAGATAGGCTGGGTACCCTTTTCTTCTACAGGAACGGCGTGCCTGACTGCCATGCACGACCGTGCCTGGCTCGTTTCTTCCCCGGGGTTTCCGTGCATTCTTCGGGCGCTATTCGCGCATTCTTCCTTTCCGAATTTGACAAAACTTCCTTCATGAAAATTGTAGATAATGAAGTCCTCTATCCATCACAACTTGCCGAATTGGATTTGAATCATTTAATCAAGAGATATGAATAAAATGGTGGAAAGTTGCATTCTGAAATCGCAATAGAGATCATCTGACTTCATCGTCTATTTTCACATTACTCCTCTCAGATTCTTGTAATGATGTCTTCATATGATTCGTAGATCTTGGAGTTATCTTTCATATGGATCTTGAATCGTGTCCTTTAGATGTTTCTACAAAGAGTTATGCTTGAACGATTGACAGAAGGTCATCCTGATCGTCGTTTTCAAGCTTCATTCATCTTCTTTTGATCCCGTGGCCAATCCTAGAGCTCTTTTTCCTTCAAATCTTCATCGTGAACCTCCCGGTGACCTCCAAAACATTTTTAAATCAATCTCCAATGATTCTCAACTCATCCCGATTGCTTCTCAAGCGCCGGTGTCGGGCTCAAATTCCTTGATTTTGACTACAAACAACACAAAACTCGAACCAACGCCCGGTAAATATAACTTGAACTAAAATTGAGACTTGTAACATCTTAAAGGTAGGAAAACCATCAAAAGCCGATCCCAACACGCATCAAATGTGTGTCTAAATACGGACTTATTAGTTACTCCAACTCTGAGTATCATCCCAGTGTAGCCTTTTATATGGCGACTTTGTATCAGGTTGTCGTTATTAATATAAATTAAGTTATCTTTTCAAAAAAAAAGAAAAAAGAAAAAAGTCTAAAGAAACATAAATAAATCAGGAAAGAAATATAGAGTAATAAAATTGTGTGTAAATCCAAATTTGAAGCATCGTCTTCCAAACTCTAGGCACATGATCCTCCATGGCGGTGGTTCTGGAGGGAGGCAGAGCGGCAGTACTGCATCTCATTTCTCACCCTGCTTCATGTGTGTCCCATTCTCTGTCATGCCTTCACTTTCGGCATGCCGCCAAACGTCAATCGCCATCTCTGTTGCTGAAACTAAATCATGAGCAAATATCCAATCTTGCCATAATCGGTTCGATTCCCAAAGTTGCCAAATCCGTTGTCTTCAGTGATTGTGCACCCCAAAACACCCTAGACAAAGCTAGGATATGATCGTTCGTCGCTAGGTTTTCTCTTTCATTCTCTTCGCATCACACTTCTGTCTTGTGTTGACCGTCCAGTCTCAAAGATGGCGATTGCAGGTTCCTGATTACATAGTGGCGTGCAAAACATCTATGATCCCTATGATTTTTCTCCACCGCTAATTGTAAAAACGTTATATACTAAAACGAAATACTTCAATGAATAAATTTGATAAGTTTCTTTTATTTATTATTGCTTTAAACTAATGAAAATACAAATTCAAGTAAAAAATATATTTTGATATTAATTCAATTTGATATTTAATACTGGTAATGTTTTAAAATTAATTTAGTAATAATATTAATAGATAATGAAAGTTCTAGGTTTTGATTTGGGAACATGCATCAACGTGGATAAGTACAATTTAAAAAGGGTGGCGTTGAAAATAGTCATATACCGAAAACTGGGGAAAATAAAAAGCATGAACTTAGTATGAAATCGACAAAAAAATCTATTGTACACATTTTCATACACACACATACACACTCATGTTTGTGAAGAGTATTTTTTTTGTTTGTATACAAACATAATGTTTGTGAAAATGTGTTATGTCTGTATACAGACAAAAAAACACTCTTCACAAACATGAGTGTGTAAGTGTGTGTATGAAAATGTGTACCTCAAGCTGGATTGTGAAATCGACCACAACTTCACAAGTGGATAAAGAATAATAGTCATATAACAAATCAGTGGTGCGAAACATCACCCGATGCTATAATATTTCAATTGCTATTCAAGACATTCTTCAACTCATCCATTTTTGTCATTTTAAGACTTGGGGCTCCATCCTAAAAGGAGTAGCCCAAAATCTTATATAGTGTTTAATTGTTTTATAGCTTTCCGGTGTGGGACAAATGCTTTTAACACGCCCACTCAGCCCGAACCGGGTTGGACAATATCGGGGTGTATAAACGGGCCAAACAAACCCCTAACAAGCTACCCTTAATCATGGATGCTAAACAAACTGTCAAACCACAACCGGAATTGGCTCTGATACCATGTTAAGACTCGGGTCTCCATCCTAAAAGGTCAGCCTGATAGGAGGAGTAGTCCAAAGCCTTATATAGTGTTTAATTGTTTTATAGCTTTCCGGTGTGGGACAAATGCTTTTAACAGGTCATCATTTTTCTTGACCCAATTATAATGTTATTCGTGGCTCGCCTTCTCTTGAACCTCTGCCATTGATTAGTGTGATTCTAAATCTCATTCAGATTGATGCGCTTTAGTTTGGAATGAATGTCGTTGTTGTTCTGATAGCTTGATTTTACTTTATCGTTTTTATACAATTTCTCTTAGCTGTTTACTAACGTGTAATATATAATGTTACTAACGTGTAATAATCAACCATCGTGTTAAATGGTACTCTCCGTTGCACTTTGCTAACTTTCTGTTTGTTCTATCCTCCCAGAATCAACGTGTTGACCGTGTTGATATCAAGTTGACCTCGTTGATCATCCAGCTTCGAGAATTGACCTGCAAAATAATCACTAAAAAGAACTAAACACATACTCGTATTAGAAGCTCGAGACGCGTCAGACGCTGTCCTAAGGAATTATTTCCGGCGTACGAAAATTTCCCCCAGGATATAACGAACCCTTCGGTTATAAAACCGGTACCAGAACTAACAAGAAGAAAGCAATATATATGAACCCAATAATAATAAAGGATTTTAGCTCAAGGTAAACTGGTGTCTCTGTATAAAACTTGATCCTCGTACAAAATCGGTAGTAGCGAGCAGCCGAGCATGCTGATATATACTGAAAGGAAAAGTTTGTTTTGTTGTTTTCTATCTCAATCCTTTTACTCAGCTGGGGCAAGTATATATTTATATACGCCTTGAAGCAAAAAAAAAAAAAACAGTTTCGGATGAATAAATAAATGGTGGTACTTAATAAAAAAAAACATGGCAACTTGGGTCCTAGATTGACAAAAAAACAATTTTATCAATTTAGGATCCGAAAGATAGATGAAATATCAATCCAGAACTCGAAAGATCAAATGTATCATTATATTATATGACCCAAATGATGGAAATTTATCAATCTAGGACCTAACATTTCATAGATTTTGATTTATTTATTTATTTTATTAATTCCAATGCTAATTTTTGATAAACATTTTTTCACAAAAGTTTATTAGTTAATAAAACTAAATATATTTAAAAATTTTAAAATAAAAAATTAATAAAAATCATGACAACTTGGGTCCTAGATTGATAATTTTCAATCATTCAGGTCCTAAATTGATAGTTATGCATCATTCGAGTCTTGAATTGATAAAATTCCAATGAATGTAGGAGATAAAGGATGATTTTACTTGGACTGTATTTCATCCCAGACCAGACCAGACTTGGATAGTTATAAAAATACAAAGAAACCAGACCAGCAAATTACAGTCCAAGTAATAAAAATCAATATTAAATTTGATCGTTTGAGCCTTAAAAGATTTCCCATAAATTAAGTAAGCTTTAATTCATTTGAAATACCTTAAGATTTCCAACACTTTCCTTTCGTGTTTATTTCAAAAATGAACATTTTATATTTAAAATTTTAAATCAAATAATTTGTAATCCTCCTTATTTTTATCTCCTCCATACTAATGCACAACTCCTAACTCTATATTATTACTTTTTTTATTTCACACCTAACCCATATTTTGCAATGCCCAATACAGCGGAGGTAATATATGATGACGGACGATAGTGATGTATAAAATAACAATAAACAATAAACAATAAAATATACTTGTATATACGAAGTAGGTGGTAAGCAATTTAATACAATAGTACATGATATCGAAAAGGGAAAAAAATTTAAACACCCCAAACTTTGTAAGGGTGTGAGATAAGCACATCAAATTTGCACATGTAATATATATAAAAGTTATATTAGTACTATGATTATATGTTTTTTCACAAATGTAATTAATTGTGTTAAGTACATAACTGTACTTAAAATACACAAAATATTTATGAGGATCCAATTAAAATTAAATTAAACCGGATGTAATATTATTTATTCACAAATGAAATTTTACAATATTAATTACATTCTAACAAAGTTTAGATCATTTTAAATTATATAATTATTCAAATAAATTTATATTTGTAGAAAATATACAATAATGGTTCGAAAATAATTTTTATATAAAATTTGGGGTATTTTAATTATTTTTCCCTATTGAAAATGTGATAGATCAAGAAACATTAATCGCAACAACAAAAAAGTAAATGGGAATTGTAAATAGAATGAGAATTATAAAGGTCACAAATATTGAAGTGACGCATTATACGAGAATATGCCTTGATGATCAAGAATATACTTGCATTTTTGTTTTAACGCTTGTGAAAACAAAAAAGACTCGATAATATAGTAGTACTAGTATTCTACCCGTGCGATGCATGTGAGAATAAATTTGTAAATTGAGCAGAAATTGATTAATATAAAGTTTTGTTCATATAGACATGAATATTTTGTCATATAATTTGTTGATGATTTTTTTTTTAGTTAAACAAAAAATATACTCCATGTGGGTAAATGATATCACTGTTTTTAAAATTTTAGATTGTTAAAAATTTGATTGCGACATACAGCTATTCACTTTTATTTTAGAAATGAACCAATTCTTTTAAATGATATTTTATCATCAAATATTAAAAAAGAACACATTTATAACATCACAGTTATTATCAATGACTTCATTATTATATTACTTCGTATATTATAAGGAAATCCACACTTTTAGTTCCTCAAATAGTATAAATATTGAAATGCAATCCTCATGTTTTCAAGAGTGTAAATGTAACCTCTCAATTGTCCGAATTAGTGTAAATGTAGTCATCGCCTATATTGTAACTTTTACCCCTCAAAAGGCTACATTTACAGCAATTTGGACAATTCAAACATGACATTTATAAATTTGAAAACTCAGTACTATTTGAGGGACATAAAGTGCGATTTTTCCTATATTCTAAGCAAAAGTGTTTTTATGAAAAATGTCATTTGCAATTCGAGATATAAGGTAGTTTTTAATTGAATTGATTTTTTAGTCTGATTTGATCTGTTTAAATATGATATAATAAAAGTCTAATTTATGTGTATTTTATACCGATCAAAGTCTAGTATATTTAAATCTGATTTGTTCTGGTCTATTTTGGACTGATACTGGTGTCTTACCTGGACGGATTTTGAGAATGTTTGAATACTTTACAAGATACAACATATAAATAAATCATCATTTTACTTTAAATAAACGTTTGTTCATTTGTTCGTTGTGGTTAGTAAATGTCTTGGACGAAAATTAGATCATTGATAAATGGTCGGTGCAAGAATAGATGAGTGGTGGCATTGAAGAGGGTGATGGCAGTGTTCCTTTGACGAAATTGAAGGGAAACGACAAGAGTTATCCGTAGATGTAGAAAACTAAGCCCATACTTTACAACTCAATGCTTGATATACTCACTCTTATATCAATCTTATACTCACCATGTTTGTGAAGATTTTTTTTAACTGTGAACCCGATTCACAGACAATATTTTGTTTGTGCAAAATATTGTCTGTGAACAGGTATTCACAGACAAAAAAAACCTTCACAAACATAGGTGAGTACAAATGTGTGTATAAGAGTGGGTACAAAGATCATTTTTGTAATGAAAAGGGAAACTCGGTTGAAGTGGTAGAAAATAGGTCACTATGAAAAAATGTAAAGCGTCATATTTTTGGAATTGAAAAGACTAACACTAAAAGACCGTTTGGCAACACTGTTTTTCGGCTTATCAGGCTTATCAGCCAACTTTTTCACCAAACACGTAACTTTTGCTTCCGCGCGCTGAATTGTGTAATAAGCAGAAAAGGTAAGTGATGTGTGTTTTCTCGCACTTAAGAATGATGTTGTAAAGTGGTTGAAAGTACGAGTATCGTCTCCACAGGGACGGACAAAAGGGAATTAAAGATTAACTAAATTCAGCGATTAAAAGAAAAAAAAATAAAATAAAATTACAAGTGTGCGAGGTTGATTGGTGAATTAAAATTAAACTAACGTGAATGAGCGAGTAAAAATAAAGCTTGGTTTCTTCTCAATTAACGACGAAGGGAACAAGAATTGATTCCGGGGTTAACCAGATTTCTGGCAGAACAGGCCTAATTACATGAGTTTAATTTAATTGAGCCTAGCTAATCATTACTAAGTTCTTACCGCTCTCGCGGCGTAGAGTACAATAATTTAGGGGACCAGGCTGATCTCTCATGCGACAAGATCCTAAATTATTGTCAAAACGAGCGAGCTTATGGCCCCTTAATCGTTACTAATCTCTTAGCGAACGATTAGGTGTGTGTGAATGTGTCCTAGAATAAACTAGATCTCTCTTAATTTATTCTATAAGCAATTGTAATTCTAGCCGCGGTTCCAGGTTACAAAAGATATCAGTTAAATTATTCAAACACAAACTAAACGGCATTCATGCAATTAAACCAACAAGAATCTAGCCATCAATCATGATTAACCCCTTCATCAATCCCAAATCCCTAATTAAAACTACTCACAATTCATAATTGAAGAATCAACAGAATTGGGATGAATAGAAATAATTGTCATTAATTAAAAAGATGAACTTACAAATAATTCCAGGGTCTTGGAAGAAAATAGCGTAAAAAAAGGTGTTAAATTCGTCCCTATGCCTCTACGTAATGTTTGTAACCCCGAAATAGGAGAATGAGGGCCTTATTTATAGAAAAAGATGAGTTTGGGTTGAATTAGGACTAAAACGGGGTCAGGCACGACCGTGCCTGCGGAGCAAGCCCGTGTTTCGTAACTTCGGGTCCAGGCACGGAGTGCCTCCCTGCCAGGCATGGCGTGCCTGGCCATTCTAGCAACCCGGTACATATTTCTTCTATAGGCACGGCGTGCCTAAGGGCCAGCACGGCGTGCCTAAGGGCCAGGCACGGCGTGCCTGCCTTTCCAGCGACCAGGTACATTTTTGTACTGATTACCGTGCCTGCCCTTTTCATCTTCAAAACTTGTCTTTTCTTGTTCCAAATGCTCCGGGACGCTTCTATAATCGATCCAAAGACCATTTCTTCATCCATTCTTTGCCGTGATCCTCCCGGTGACCTCCAAGTCTCTCAAATCTCTCTTGAATGCTCTCTATCTCCTCCCGATTGTCTCTCAAGCGCCGATTGCCGGACTCTAACTTATTCAATTTGACTCCAAATGCAACAACACTCGACCCAATGCCTAGTAATCACAACTTGAGCTAAAATTGAGACTTGCAACACCTTAAAGCAAGGAAAAACATCAAAATCCAATCCCAACACGCATCAAATGCGTGTTGAAATATGAACTTATTAGTAAGGTTGTAGTTACTTTCTGGCTACATTGGCTGAAGTTACTGTAGATGACCATTTTAGCTATTTTACATATAATTTTTTCTTTATTTTATTAGTCACATATATTTTAAAAATATTTTTTTCTTAAATCAGCAGAATCAACCAATGCATCCACTTCAGCCAGAACTTCATAAATTTCAGCAAAATCAGCCAAAACAGCTGATTTTCGTGCTACCAAACGGGCTCTATTACATGTGCCATTTTTTCATGTAAGATTGGCCAATATTAAAACTTATCTTTCAAGGTATAAATCAAACTTTAAGAAGGTTTATTTCACCATGCAAGCATAATGGTTACAAAAAAATCCAAATATATAAATTTAAAAGTAAATCAATTTGTTTATTTTCAGTATCTCTAATGCATGCATATTCAGTAGAAATTGACAATTTCATAATATTATGGAGAATAAAATAATAAGAAAAAGTGTTTTTATATTTACTTTGAAAATCTCACAATGTGCATGTACTTACAATTTAACTTAGTATACTACGTATTTGATCAATACTATTTCAATTTCTTAACTCGATAATCTATATACAAAATGAATATGGAGAATCAAAAAATCTGAAATTATTTCAATTTATGTATTTTTTTCTTATCCTAAATACATGCACATTTAGTATAGTATACTATTCCCATAATTTTATGGAGAATATAAAAATATAGATAAATATGGTTTATATTCATTTAGAACTTAGGAGAATACACAACGTGTATGTAGTCACAATTTACTTATTATATCATACTTTATCAGTATTATTTCAATTCTTTAAATTGAAAATCATAATTTGTATTTTTAAATGCTTTTTCTGTTTTAAGCGTAATTTGAAAGGCAATTTTATTACTAAATGTAAAATGTCAATTTTAAAACTAAATAAGAAAATATATCAATAATTTTTTAACCATTATCTCTTATGTTTTGAATACATTCACATTTTTATCGCATTTATCAACAAAAACTATTGTTTTTTTTGGGAACCTTATAAAAAAATCTAATCATTATACTCTTTATAACTAAATAAATATTATATTCACTTGCTTTTTTTAAATTAAATTATTCTTTTGATTTTTTTTCAAATAAAAATAACTATTATTGTCAAAAGAAACTTAATATTGTAGAATAAAAATTTATTCTGCTTATTACAAAAAAAAATATTGTACATATGAATAAATATGTTGGAATATGCAAAAGAGTATAAATGTACAATCATTATATGTGGGTTTCTCTCTAAATGGTATGATGTAATTTATTTATAAATTGATGCTCCATAATATATGTAAATATTATGAATTTAGGATTTCCTTGCAATTAATGACTATTCAATAGGAATTACTACCTCCGTCCCTTGAAACTTTGCCAAGTTTGACTGGCACGGAGATTAATAAAGTAAAAACTGTGTGGTTGAGGTTTGTGCAGAGGAAAGAGAATTAACTGGAACCACAAATTCTTTACTTAAAATAGAAAGTAGCAAAGTTATTGGGACAACCAAAAAAGGAAAGTTGGCAAAGTTTTAAGGGACGGAGGGAGTAATTGAGAATTTACTTTCAATTAAAAGAAAAGGTAGTACTCCCTACTTTATAGACTAGAAATCTATTCAAGCCTCAATTAAAAACATTATGAATAAAGAATTCAAATGACAGGCGCTAAATGAATGCAAGGATTTGCTCATTTATCTGTTCCATTTATTGAGGTACCTGGCATGAACAGTCACTGGGGTCTGGGGGGTGTTTTCCCCTTCAAATTTCAGCATTTACTCTTCAGTCTTCACCACATATCTCTCACCTCACATGCATCTCTTAACCACAAATGATGAAACCCCAACTGCATCTGCATTTCCAACCCTTCCGCGCCATCATATTAACCCTACTTTTCTTGAATTCCAGGATGAGAATCTTCCATGGGGCGGCTTCAGAAACAATCGGGCTGAATCCAGTGAAAGACATTAACTTTGATGTAATGGTGAAAAGGGGTTGTGCTGGAATGACCAGCGAGTGCCCTGCCATGGCTTTGGTAGAGGAGGAGGAAGAAGGAGAGATGAATTCTGAGAGCAATAGGAGGGCTTTGTTGGTGCGTAGGAGGTACATTAGCTATGAAACTCTAAGAAGAGATATGGTGCCTTGTGATATACCTGGTGCTTCCTACTACTACTGCAAGGGTCCTGCTAAAGCTAACTCCTACAACAGAGGCTGTGAGATCATCACAAGATGTGCCAGAGAGGTCAATGGCATCCATTCTTGAGCAGTTGTGTTGTAAAGAAATGAAATTGGTAATTTTTTGGCTTCTTTTCTTGATTTATTGGATTTGTATATAAGAAGATCAATGGGTAAATTTTCTATCCTCAAATTGTCAAATGCAAGTATGGGTACTTTCCACTTTCCAGGTAGTAATATATTGAGAGTTAATGATTATAATGAAACTGTCATAAAAATTAAAGAATGGCTGCCAAAGATTGAGTTAGAGATCCCCTTGCCAGTTTGATAGTTATAACTCTCAAACTAGAACTGAGTGTGCACATTTGCTTTATTGTGCTGAGTATAACTGTATTTTTATAACCGTAAGAAAATCTGAGTATGAACATATGCTTATTACTCGAGGTAAAATTTGCTTTGATGTTACCTCAGCCTATACTCTGCGTGGTTTATAACTATCAAACTCTGATCGAGTAAGAGATCCCCTTTCCAAAGATACAGCTATAATGTTACCTCAGCGATACTCTGCCTGTATGAACATTTGCTTTATTGCGCTGAGTATGCTATAAACCTGGCAGAGTATAGGCTGAGGTAACATTATTTCAATATTTCTCATAGGATTCTAATTGGACAGTTTTAGTGTAATTCACTAAACAAACTCAAAGAAAATACTTCGAATTCATTTCACTAGTAAAGCCAATAGGAATTCGTTTAAAGTGTCATGCTTCCTGAACATTAATGTACAGGGCAATTATCAAGTAACTTCAAATAAGTGAATAAAAGCAGCTACTTCTTTCTTGAAATAGAAAACTCTTTTGATGATAATATCTATACTGGAGAATCAGGGGTAAACACACCGCTCTCGGTCCCCAAAAAGTAATTACATGGTACCTTGTTACATTTGCTTTTGATTCAATTGAATAATACTTTCGTATTAATTTTACAATATTATTTTACAATTTTACCTCTAGTATTTTCAAAATAGGACAATTTGTCTCATAAAAAAGATGAACTTCATGTTTAGGCTTTTCCAAATGGACTGAGAATGAGGCCTGGAACCGTCATATGTACATGACTGAAATATGAATCTAGTGTACTAGGTTAGAGATAAAATTCTTTATTCAGGAAACCTGAATTTATCAGACGAGTTTCAGGCTAGTTTTGACCCGTGCCTATTCCGATCTCCTTGGAAAAAGTTCTGAGTCCGCCACTTTTCTTGAAATTCTGCTTCCTATATTCATTACAGTAAAGTTCAGTATATTTATTTAGTTTTTTTTTTGTGTGTGTTTTTCGAATATGATTCGTCCATGCTATGCTTGCATGTTTCTTTGGTCTAACAGATTGTGCTGTGCAAGAATGCCTAACATCTGAAGTCACCATTATCAATTTTTCATTCAGTCCCATAGCATATGTACATAGCCTTTACCCCTTAATCACAGCTCTAGTGAAAATGCAGTTAAGATTATCGATCTTTCGAGCATGTTCATGGTGGCCATAATAGGCAATGGTTTCAAGGAATCCCTCCGGCTTTGTATTTCAGCTGGGACTATAGAATAGATCTAGTAATAATGTAATGATTTGTATGTAAACTACTTTATGCATTTACTTGTCCAAAAACCAATTAACCAAATACATTATGCTCCCTCCATTGCAACAAACACAGAGTTTTTTTTCTTTCTGAAATGCAAAGTTATATTTACATGCATTTCGGGGAAAGAGTCCCGAAAACAACTAATTTAATCGAAATTCTAGTTAATGATATACTCATCATGCAATTTAGCGACTAGTTTGGATAGTGTGGTGTTTTTCCTCTAAAGCGATAAGTGAATTGAGTTATTCATGTCTTAATTAGAGTAGTTGTTCTAATGTCTACCTGCGCTTTTGGGCATCATGAGCAACATTCTTGTATTATTGAGGTATTGAAGCTGTGAAGCATGATCTTATTAAAACAATGTTCGACCTGGATAATTTAAGCTATGTTCTCTTTTGGAATGCAGATTAAATGCTAGGGCAAAAAATAGAGAAATACGCGAGTCTGGGATTGAAATTGTGATATTTTTTAGTTCATTCTCAATAAATTCTTTTTAATAATTCTTTGGTTTCATTTTTTATTTATTGTCAAAAAAGAGGTTTCATTTTTATTTAATCTTATGTTTATATATACTCATCAAAGGTAAGAACTTGAAAAGGAAAGGTTATCTCAACCTTTCTAACTCAAAATCAATGATGTTTTTTCATTTGAGGTGGTTTCAGGAACTAGATTATACTTGAATGAAATATAATAGATCAGATGAGAACATATTTAATTAGACTTAGACAATAGTAAAATATATTAATAATAGACATTTACCATATTATATTAAATCAAACTAGACTAGATCAAATTTCAATAAATCATATCATTTCATACCACAAATCAATTGAAAACATAGAAGTGGAATTGAAGCCTAAAACATCAGATTAACTTGTAATTTTCTTTCATTTTGGAGGCATTTTATGAGATTTAAACATAGCTGAACTGGTATTGCTACGAAATCAATCAAATTAGAAGGTAATATTTGTTCCCACCAAATATATGTTCAACCAGAGTCTGCACAAGTGAATTTGTTCCCACCAAATTTGATAATATTTTTGTGGTTTTAAATCATTTTACTTTAAACTCATTTTTCTAAAAACTTGCACCACTGCCTCATGTACCAAACCTAGGGAGATAGAGATATGAGTTGTTTCCCAAAGAGAGAGTAATTTTCAATCTTATTTTCCAAACTATGGTACTTCTAAACTTATGTTACCAAATAAGAGTATTTTTTACCTTGTCATCTATCATGTCAACATAGTGGTCATATATCACCTTCCACACCATTCTCCCTCACTCAATCCACAATGGTGAACACGTGAAGCCACTCTAGGGAGCAGTTGTGCAAGTATACAGTTTACTTGGGAGTTTGGATACTGCCAAGTATGTGTGCAGCTCGACTCGCAGAGTCGCGGGCACCGATTCAGATTTTAATGCCGGGAAGTGACCACTTCATTTTAGAGTACACGAAAATCAGATAATGTGGAAAAAGACTTTAAAAAATTTTCCAGCGGTTAGAATGATATGTTTCACGGCGACATGAAAATCTGATTGTAACATGGAAAATCTAGTAGTGATATCGTGTTTTTCAAATAATATAACCTTGTTAGTCACATATTTAGAAATTAAAAAATACTTCGTACGTAGTATCAAATTTTCATTCATTATCCACTTTTAGCAAAATTGAGGTTAAAACCCCACAATTTATTCTCTTTGAAAATGGCACAAAATATAGAATCTGCTTTTCAAAGTAGAAAAGCTGTATTGGTTTGATTCGATGCCCAACTTCACGTGCCCATTAATTTAGGAATCAAAATGGTGTAAATTTCCCACCAAGGCCGAAAATAAGTCTCAAGAGCCATTGAGAACGAAGAATTAGGTACACCCCTACATAGCGTTTTGTCTTGCGTAAAAATGTGAAAACAGATTTCGCCAAGCAGCAAAGAAAACAAAACTGGCCTCCATTTTTCGAAGGAAAGAAACACCACATGACCAAACCGACGTAGAAAACACATTGTACCTACCAGGCTACCAAAAGTCAGGCAAAAGATCACAAAGCGGATTAAAATACGAAGAAATAATGTATTCTTTTTATGTGCGTATTTATTATTATGTAAATAAACACTAAACATTTTAAGCAATACACAAAAAAATTAAAACATTAATCGTAGCTCATTTTACTTTGCATCAACGCTGCAAGTCCAAGTATAAGAAAATAATTTCTAAAGTGACATTTTCAAGTCTTTTCATACCAATTTCACATAGCCGAAGTCTTAATTTTGTGTTTGTGTTACACACTTACACACATGGGTACTTGAGTACATGACACATACACCACAAATTTTAGGTTCCAATTTACCTTTGAACGTCCATATTAAATCAGATGTTTTATTGACAAACAATCATCATTGAGACTTGACACCCTAAATTGATAATTTTTTAGTTTTAAGTGTTAAATAATGGTTAATCTGTCTTATAGGATCATATGCCATTAATAAAAGATTAAAAATGTTGCAGAATGCAGATTTCCAACTAAAGACCGAAATCCTAAAATCAGTTGCTAGAAGTCTAGAACCATTCAATTTGACTGAGATGAAATTGAAAAACAGAAGCACAACCCTACATAACGTTTTTCCTGATGTAAAAAGTGAAAAAGATTGGACAAGCAGCAAAGAAAACAAAACCGGCCTTCATTTTTTAAAGAAAAGAAACAACATAAGCGAGCAATCAAACCAATCTAAGAAACAATAATACCAAAAGACCCCTCCCCCACCAAAAACTTATTCAAAATTTACCTTTGAACGTCCATATTAAATCAGATGTTTTATTGACAAACAATCATCATTGAGACTTGACACCCTAAATTGATAATTTTTTAGTTTTAAGTGTTAAATAATGGTTAATCTGTCTTATAGGATCATATGCCATTAATAAAAGATTAAAAATGTTGCAGAATGCAGATTTCCAACTAAAGGCCGAAATCCTAAAATCAGTTGCTAGAAGTCTAGAACCATTCAATTTGACTGAGATGAAATTGAAAAACAGAAGCACAACCCTACATAACGTTTTTCCTGATGTAAAAAGTGAAAAAGATTGGACAAGCAGCAAAGAAAACAAAACCGGCCTTCATTTTTTAAAGAAAAGAAACAACATAAGCGAGCAATCAAACCAATCTAAGAAACAATAATACCAAAAGACCCCTCCCCCACCAAAAACTTATTCAAAATTTACCTTTGAACGTCCATATTAAATCAGATGTTTTATTGACAAACAATCATCATTGAGACTTGACACCCTAAATTGATAATTTTTTAGTTTTAAGTGTTAAATAATGGTTAATCTGTCTTATAGGATCATATGCCATTAATAAAAGATTAAAAATGTTGCAGAATGCAGATTTCCAACTAAAGGCCGAAATCCTAAAATCAGTTGCTAGAAGTCTAGAACCATTCAATTTGACTGAGATGAAATTGAAAAACAGAAGCACAACCCTACATAACGTTTTTCCTGATGTAAAAAGTGAAAAAGATTGGACAAGCAGCAAAGAAAACAAAACCGGCCTTCATTTTTTAAAGAAAAGAAACAACATAAGCGAGCAATCAAACCAATCTAAGAAACAATAATACCAAAAGACCCCTCCCCCACCAAAAACTTATTCAAAATTTACCTTTGAACGTCCATATTAAATCAGATGTTTTATTGACAAACAATCATCATTGAGACTTGACACCCTAAATTGATAATTTTTTAGTTTTAAGTGTTAAATAATGGTTAATCTGTCTTATAGGATCATATGCCATTAATAAAAGATTAAAAATGTTGCAGAATGCAGATTTCCAACTAAAGGCCGAAATCCTAAAATCAGTTGCTAGAAGTCTAGAACCATTCAATTTGACTGAGATGAAATTGAAAAACAGAAGCACAACCCTACATAACGTTTTTCCTGATGTAAAAAGTGAAAAAGATTGGACAAGCAGCAAAGAAAACAAAACCGGCCTTCATTTTTTAAAGAAAAGAAACAACATAAGCGAGCAATCAAACCAATCTAAGAAACAATAATACCAAAAGACCCCTCCCCCACCAAAAACTTATTCAACATATCGTAGATGGTCTCTCTCTTGTTCAGAGATCTCAGCTTCTAGTATCCAAACACCTCAACATGTCCCCAACAATTACAAAAAAAGAACTTCTGTTTCTGATCAGATAAAAAAAACACTCCCTTCTTGATCCCGGGAAACGTCTCTGCTTAGTACCTGTACTGGGCAGGCTTGTAAGGACCCTCAACTGGAACACTGATATATGCAGCTTGCTCAGGTGTGAGTTTAGTAAGCTTAGCACCAAGCTTCCCAAGATGAAGGGCTGCAACCTTCTCATCAAGATGCTTTGGCAAGACATAGACCTTCTTCTCATACTTCCCGGTAGCCCTCTCCTTCCACAGCTCAAGCTGGGCAATCACTTGGTTAGTGAACGAGCACGACATGACAAAGCTGGGGTGTCCGGTGGCACAACCCAAGTTCATGAGACGGCCCTCTGCCAAAATAAGCACACCTTTTCCTGTTTCAGGGAAGACAAATCTGTCTGTTTGGGGCTTAATGGTAATTCTCTTGATCCCTGGGTAGGTTTCGAGCCCTAGCATGTCGATTTCATTGTCAAAGTGACCAATGTTGCAAACAATGGCATTGTTCTTCATCTTCTTCATGTCTCCCACCATGATGATGTCCTTGTTACCAGTGGTGGTGACAAAGATATCAGCATCAGCAACTACATCCTCTAGAGGAAGAACCTGGATGCCCTCCATAGTGGCCTGAAGAGCACAGATTGGGTCAATCTCAGTCACGATCACACGGGCACCTGCCTGCTTCAGGGCTGCAGCACAACCCTTGCCCACATCTCCATATCCACATACCACTCCAACCTTTCCGGCAATCATGACATCAGTGGCTCTCATCAAACCATCGGGTAGAGAGTGGCGGCATCCATACAGGTTGTCAAACTGTCAAACAAAGTCACCAACTTCATCATTCATTTAAATATGTAATGTACTACACTAATAATAGCATAATCCAATGATCCAACAACATAAAAGTTCACGTTATAATTCTACAATTTAAAATAAGGTTACACAATTAAAACCTGATGAAGCATACCAGCATCAGAATATAAACAAACCTACCCAGTAGAGTATTTGAAAAAAGATTTAAGAACCAAATAAACATGTTATATGATGGAACATCAACTGCCTCTATTAGATTTACAATTTAGGCACACTTCACCTAATCTTTCCTCATATGTAAATTAATAATCCATATCGAATCAAAAGCAATCAAACTTACAGCATGCATAAATATACTCATGAAAAACAAAAAAAACACACACTGCATCCCAAAATCATCCTAATTTGACTTTGCATATGAAACATTGTTAATATAGTATCAGATCTAGACCTAGAGGTAGCGACATCAAGCAGGATTGGGAATAGGGGAGATCTATCATGGTTGTATGCGATCCAGAAAATAATAAATGAGAAGAAGTAAATATATACCTTGCTCTTGGTAACAGAGTCATTGACATTGATCGCAGGGAATAGAAGAGTTCCATTTTCCTGCATCTGATAAAGCCTCTTGACACCAGTGGTGGTCTCCTCAGACACACCAACAAGTCTCTCCTTCATCTTGGTGTACTTCGTTGGATCGGCCTTGAGCCCGTCCCTGATGATTGTGAGCACGATCTGGAACTCCGCATTGTCGGTGGAGGCCGGATCCGGCAGGGTTCCGTTTTTAGCGTACAGCTCCTCGGCCTTAACACCCTCATGGATCAATAGAGTTGCATCCCCACCGTCATCGACAATGAGATCCGGTCCACCACCGGGGCCCCAGTCGAGGGCCCTCTCAGTGCACCACCAGTACTCCTGGAGGGTCTCTCCCTTCCAGGCGAACACGGCGGCGCTGTCACGTGCGATGGCCGCAGCGGCGTGGTCCTGGGTGGAGAAGATGTTGCAGGAGCACCATCTGACTTCGGCGCCAAGAGCCGTGAGGGTCTCGATCAACACGGCAGTTTGGATAGTCATATGCAGACTGCCGGTGATCCTGGCGCCCTTGAATGGCTGGGAAGGTCCGAATTCGGCCCGGGAAGCCATGAGACCGGGCATTTCAACCTCGGCAAGCTCGATCTCGAGCCGGCCAAAGTCGGCCTGAGACATGTCCTTGACCTTGTACTCGCGGCCGGAGTTGGTTTTCTCGACGAGCAAAGCCATGGCTAGAGAAAGGGAGAGAGACAGAGTACGGAAGGTTCAGATCTGGACCTCGCTTCTTTGGGTTTCGAAAGAAGTGAGTGTGCAAGGAAGAAATGGCAGAGGAGAGTGATATAAATAGGTTTAAAGAGCGAAATGGACGATCAGGATTTGTTTGAGATCTGGGATCAGCGATGTTGGTTGGTGGATTTTGGATCTGACGACTCCTCCCTGCACCAGAGAAATGGTAAAACAGATATTGTTATCAATTGCATTTTATGCTTACAATTTTTTTTTCCTTGAAAATTCTATCTTATGCTAGGGCAATGGGTCGGGCGGACCGAGTGGTGCAGGACCCGGACCCGGACCCAGACCCGTTTCATGACATAAATAAGTGGATTCATTCCGTCCAGTGACCCACACGGGTCATTAGATTTTGGCCCATGATCCTCCTACAATAACCTATTAAGTAGTACACATTTCTAGTTTTGTGATGTTATTATTATAAGGGAAAACTATCAAATAAGCCCTGTACTATACCGAAAAAGTCAATTAGGCCCCCGTACAAACACTCAATTAAGTCCTCGAACTGTTAAAAAACGTTCAATTAAGCCCTTTTGGTCAGTAAGGAACCGATTTCCCAGTACAATGTAACCCGTTTCCCGGCAGCCGCCGTTGCTGGGGTTCGAGCACATCGTTGCCGTCGTCGCTGTTTAATCGGAAAACCGGTTACTTACCGACCAAAAGGACTTAATTGAACGTTTTTTAATAGCTCGGGGACTTAATTGAGTGTTTGTAAAGTACGAGGGCCTAATTGACTTTTTCTGTATAGTACGGGGGCTTATTTGATAGTTTTCCCTTATTATAACTTGAATTTTACATAAAGTTTGTCTTCAAATGATTATAAAAAAGAAAGAATGGCCTGAATATTACTTGTGGGGTTTTACTAGACCAAAATATGACTAATTTTTAGAATTGCCAAAAAGTTGCTAAATCTAAGCTGCCCAACCCTTTTCCTCTCCCGATATGCGGCCCAGACCTTTTCCTCTCCCCAAGAATACGAAGCATCTCCCAACCTTCAATGAAGCTGCCCATACTTGACTGTAGACTCTCTTTCAACCTTCAATCACGCCTCCAACGACAAAGCCTCCGCCGCCATAGCTCTCCAATCTCCGCCGCTCCGCCGCCATAGCTCTCCAATCTCCGCCGCTCCGCCGCCATAGCTCTCCAATCTCCGCCGCTCCGCCGCCATAGCTCTCCAATCTCCGCCGCCCCCGCCGCCCCGCCGCCCCGCCGCCGTTCTCTTCTTCTTCTTCTTCTCATTTCTTTTTGGTCGATGGTCGATTGCCGCGCCTTGGCTAGCCTCTCCGTCATCCCAGATGGCCACCGGTGATGGATCCGCGGCCTTGATGAACGACGACTCCGATTTAGGACCGTCGGTTCTGGATCTGCCGTCTTTGATGGACAACGGCTGCGATTTGTGGCTGCCTGTGCCGGATCTGCCATCTCGGTGGACGGCGAGTTGGTGGGGGTGAGATGAGGGTTCTGTGGTGGAAGAGTGGTGCTATGGCTAAGACTTCTGGCGAACTTGTAGGAGAGAGGCCTAAGGGAGGACAGGGGCGGCGCAGGGAGCAGGGGAGGGGGACCGGGAGTGGGGTTGGGGGCTGGCGAGTTGGTATGTAGGGCTAGGGGATGGTCATCGGAGATTCAGCGGTGGTCGGTGGTTGTGACGACTGAGGGCTGGGGCTGTGGTGGTGTCATTGGAGAATGAGAATGATGCGTTTATGTGGCGGCGTCACTGTGGTCGCCGGTGTAACTGCAGCGATGTCACTATGGCTGGTGGCGGTGTCACTGCAGCCACCGGTGATGTAACTGTGACGGTGTCACTATGACCGGCGGCGGTGTCACTATGACCGGTGGTAGTGTCACTACGGTCGCTGGTGATGTAACTGTGGCGGTGCCACTATGGCCGGCAACGGTGTCACTATGGCCGGCAGCGATGTCACTATGGCCGCCGGCGGTGTCACTATGGCCGCCGGCGGTGTCACTATGGCCGCCGGCGGTGTCACTATGGCCGCCGGCGGTGTCACTATGGCCGCCGGCGGTGTCACTATGGCCGCCGGCGGTGTCACTATGGCCGCCGGCGGTGTCACTGTGGCGGTGTAATAAAACGAACAGTGACATAAATTTTTTGCAGTGACATCTTGTTTTCTAATACCACATATATGACCTTTTGATCACTTTTTTGCCCCTTTTTAAAAGTGGTCACTTTTTTGATAATTAGTTCAAAATTAGTAATATTCAAATAAAAACCCCTATAAAAAACAAATACGGAGTATAATAATTCATAAAATAAAAAGTTAATATAGACGTAATACGTGAACTATTTATATATGAATAAATGAATATATATATAAATGCTAAATGTAAAAAAACAAATTAACTATTAATTTTTCATCTAGTTCAAAATGTATATATTACTCCACAACATATTCAAACATCAAGGAATTCATGAATTATTGCTCACACATATATACACATATATATGTATTTGTAGTTTAATTTAAAAGAGAGATATATTAATATATTGAGCGGGATAGGGCGGGGCGGGGTGGGGCGGCAGATGTAAATACTAATACCCAAACCTGCCCCATTATATGCACGGGGCGAGGCGGACCCATCCCTTTTGCAAGAAGGGGCAGGCTGGACCTTCCTCAAATGTCTCGGGGCAAGGCGGGTCTCTACGGGCTTTTTTTAGCCCCAATTTAACTTTGTCAATAATTAAGATCTCCACCAATTTATTCATATTCATTCACAATTCAGTTTTTACTGTAACTCGGCATTGATCGTCAATATGTTCAGTTTTTTTTAGAGTAACTAAGCATCGTCATTATTTCTCGTTTTTTTTGTAAATAATTACGATTTAAAAAAGTCAAACATTGCGATGTAAAAAATATAAATTTGGAGTTTAATTTTATTATTTCTAGTTTTCTACTTAAAAGCTAATTTAAAATAAAAAATAATCAAAAGATACCAAAATATTTTAATTATGGCATCTTAATTTTAGCACCTGAATCTATTTAAGAATAATTTTAGGTCTGAAAAGCTTCATCAGATGAAACTTAAATTATTATTTTTTTACTTTATATATGCAAGATTATAAAAAGTTAAGAATTTTGATATATATATTTGCAAAATTTGAAGTATAAATAAAAAAGTTTTATCACTTCAAATGAAATTTTGATATATCAAAATATATATTTTTGTAAACAATTTCCTTCACGGCAACGACCCTAGTAATCTCCACAGGAGCCAGTCTAGCCTCAAGGTCTGCCATGACCTTCGAATAGGGGTGGGCACCGTCCGGGACGGTCCGAGATTTGGCTTATCCCGATCCCGTCCCGGTTTTATAACAACGGTCCGATATGGTACGGGATAAGTCTTTATCCCAATGTTGTCCCATTTAAAACGGGACTGGGACAACCTGAGAAAAACCGGGACGGTTCGGGATGTCCCATAAGATATGTATTTGTGAAATGTGATATAAAAATAAACATTACATTAAAATAAAGACGTAACTATTTTTGCAAATTTAGCTTCCCTAAAAAGTTAAGTAAAACCTTTAATTAACTATTTTTAATGTTTGTCTTGTAAATTTTCTTGGCCCCCCTAATCGTGTGTTTCCTCTAATAGAATAGTAGCACAAAATATTTTTATACTTTGTAGTACACTTCTAATTTTTCAATACCACATTAAATTAAATATCATATCTATAAATACGCTTATACACTATATATATTTTCTAGTATTTATTTTGGAAAATATTAAATCTATAACAACACTATAAATAGTATTTTGCACGCAATAATATATTATGTATTAGTATTGGAATGAGAACTAAACAAATTTTAATCAAAAGAAACAAAAGAAATAAAATTACGAGAGACATGAAATAAAATAAAATTACACTAGGGAGACCAAGGACTAGAAGCTTTTAATTGGGCATGACTATTACATAGCATTAGAAACTTAAAATAACATATTACTTTCAAACAAGACACAGGGACGGGACATGATATTTTATAGCTATCCCGGTCCCATCCCGGTTAATATCAGTGCGGGACCGGTTCGGGATAAAAAAAATGCGTCCTAAATGGATCGGGATAGTTTCGGAACGGTATCGGGATTTTTCGGTTTGGGACACGGGACCGGGATTTTTGCCCACTCCTACCTTCGATGACAGACCTTGGACCTCTTTATGCTCCTCGTCCAGGCGTCTAGAGTCGTAAGCGACAAGGATAAAGACCTGAGACAACATAATTCAACATAATAGGGCCGTCTAATGAATTTGGAGGCCCCGGTTTTAAATGTAAAATCGAGGCCCCAAATTAATACTCCGTATAATTTTTTAAAAACAATCAATCCAAATAGTTATACTCAAATCAATTATATACTCATTAAAAAGAATTAAAAGAGTAAAAGGACCAACGAAAAAATCATGCATCTTTATTTTTCTTCATTACTAATTGTATTTTACTGATTAGTATTAATATATAATATTACTCCGTACTATATAATACTAAAAGAAATTTAAAAATTTGGGGCCCCATAAATTCGGGGGCCCTGTTCTGGATAACCTATTGAACCCCCTAAAAAACGGCCCTGCAACATATCATAATTAAAGGATAAAGTTATCTACCAAGACAGATGACAAGTTGTGGATAAAAGATCGGAGGGTACCTCAGAGACAGGGATAACCTCCGAGATAAACCATCAAGCTCTTCCACATAAGTCGGAGGGGTAATATCAAAGGCCAGAGCCATTAGATTTACATTGCCATGCAGAAGAGAAGATGAACTTGAGTGCATGGTCAGGCGGACTGTGCGGTAAGGTGCCAAAGTCGCAGGCTCGCAGCCACGCCCCCAGGAAAAGTCCCTCCTGGTCCTTCCTGTCACGCCCCGGACCTCCCAGGACACGTCAACAATCCGCCGTACAATACGAATAGTCAATCGCAGTCCAACACATCCATATTATACAAAGCGTCTTGAATATCATTCACACATATAACATCCATAAACAAACATAATAAGTAATTCATAACGCAGCGGAAAACATTGTTTAAAACAAAAGGGCCACACAGGGCTATTCATGAGCACGCAGGCTCTATAGTAAAATATCCATGAGCATGTTTAATATTATTCAAAACAGAATGGAGAAAACACGAACCGCGTCTTCTCTCCAAATGATCACCCGAGCAACGGGCACAGGTAGCAAGCTCAAGCCTCAACCTGAAATGGTGGTGGGACGCCCCCGAAGAGGTTAGTACTCTATACGACTATAAAGTACTGGTGTGGCAGACATCTAATAGATATACAACAAGTATTTCACACACAAGGCCCTCAAATGGGATGATATATAATCTAAGTTATAACCCCAAGTTACCCCTTTTTAAAATACATGCTTACTTTATATAAAGTCAAGTAATCGACCCATAGGCCCATGTTTATCACAAATCATAACCCAAACCCCGTGACTACCGGTCACGACAATACATAGGGTCCAACCCTAATACATCCACTTTATATCTACCCATTGCAATTCTAGAGCTCGGGCTCAAGTACATCCCCTTGCATGGCATAGAACCTAACCTTTCGATCATATCATCAATCTCGAATCTCATGTCCACCCAATGTAATTCTAGAGCGCGGGCTCAAGTACATCTCCTTACATTGGCATAGACTCCACATCCTTATATCTACCCAATGCATTTTTAGAGCGCGGGCTCAAGTACATCTCCATGCATTGGCATAGACCCCAATTCCTAAGCACCACTATGCCTAGAATTGTCATAACATCTGTAACACCGTCCCCAAATATATTTACTTTATGTAAATAATGTATCGAACCTTATTAAAGGATTAATGAATTTACGAAGTTGTAAATCTTTATTATTTCTTTCGCGTGAATAGTAATTGCATGTGGGACCCACACCGGGAGCGGGGCCGCCCGACACTCCCGAGACCACATATTTTATTCATCTTGGTCAAGATAATATTTATATAGTGGTGGGTATTTCATTTGGGTCGTGGAAAGGCGTAGAGTTGACCGATTGGGAAAAAGAGGCCCAATTACCGGTACCGACAATTTAACAGGTAACAGCCCGGAAATGAATTTCGGAGGCTTATAAATTAAAGTTGGGGAATGTATATTCATTATACATGTCATAATGAGTAAGAGCACATAATATATTCTATTTGACCCGATAAAATAAAATATGATTAAAACAGTCCGAAAAATACAACTTTCGGGACCGATTGTACACCTCGGGACACAAAGGGATGACCTCCCACATGAGTGGGGGCCATCCCACGTTTTATTCAGCTCCATGTGACCCCTTGGGAGTTGCAAGGACAAGGGAAGGTGGGAGGAAGGTCAACCATGTGGTAGGATGGGACCCTTTTCCCCCATAATTGGTGAGATGAGCCAAAAAGGCCATCCTATCACCCCCTCACCCCAATAGCTCGACCAAGCCACCCAAGAAAGAGAAAGAAAGGCTCTCCAACCCTCCTCCATTGCTGCAACTCGAGCTCAAGCAAGAAAGGTCCAAGGAGTGGGATTAAAGAAGGAAAAAGGGCTAGGAAAAGTGTGTAAATCAAGGTAATGACCTCATTGTAACTTTTCCTTTATTTTTTCTCCTACCATATGAGATATATATCATGTGAAGAATCCTTAAGAGGGTTCTACATGTTATAAGTATGGATTTATGGGTTGGGAAGTGATTATATGTCCAAGAACGGTCTTAGAAGCCAAAATGACCGGTTCACCGGAAAATAACCTTTTTGAGGTTATTTGTATTAATATGGGTTTTATGATTATAAAACCTTGTTAGGAACTTGTGAAAGGTATTTCAAGTGATTTCACAAAGTTGGAAAAGTCGCCGGAATTGTCGCCGGAGTTGACCAAAAGTCGCCGGAGTTTCACCGGAGTTCAACCAAGAAGGGTAGAACTTCATACGCTAGTTCAAGGTGAGTGGACGGCTTAATATCTTATAACTTTTGAGTTAATTATAAGATTACCTAAATAAATGTTATAAGTGTTCATAATGATGTTTAAAAGATATTTAAACATGTGATTAGCCAACATAGATAAGTTTGTATGAAAAGAATTAATTGTTTATACATGAAACATGATATGAGAAATAATATGAAATGCATATTTGTTGGGAATGTCAAAGAAGCACAAATGATTATTATTAACTTAATTATATGATGATTAAGTTGATATGTACAAGGCTTGAATGGCGGTCAACGACAACGTTGACCGATGGATAATGGATTAATTAATGTCGGTTGATATTAGTTAATTGTACATTTATATAATTGCATGGATTTGCATGGATTGTGATACATAAGCTTTATGTAGTGAATTAGTTATGAATGACTAAATATGATATAGACCCTATCTAGCGTGATATGTGGTAAGTCATAGGTCGGGTGGAGTACCCAATGGATCGGGCGGTTATCCTCAAAACTCGGTTATATAGGGTGGAGTACCCAAGGATCGGGCGGTTATCCTCAAAACTCGGTTATATAGGGTGGAGTACCCAAGGATCGGGCGGTTATCCTCAAAACTCGGTTATAGGGTGGAGTACCCAAGGATCGGGCGTGTATCCTCAAAACTCATAGATTACATTTAATGATCTAGAACCGGGCGGTGTCCTTATGATAATTTATTTGAACAAGGAGGAATTCTATACACTCATAGGTATATGGGTGGGTTGGGATTTAAGTCAAGGATATTGGCTACTATTATTTTCCCAAATAAACAATGACCTACGGGTCGGGTATTTCCAAGTGTATGTATACTAATATGTATTTCAAACTTAGGAAAAGGACTATATGTATATGTATCACCCTATGTTTGGGTCTTATACTTGAAACGATAGTTATTCTATATTTAGCCTGCTACTCGCTCGGTACTTGTACTGACCCCTTCGGGGGGCCCCACCATTTTCAGGTTGAAGCTAGGGCTTGCTACCTGCACCTTTCTACGGGTGACATCAAATCAAGGAAGACGTGGTTCGTGCTTCCTCATTTTATTTCAAATTACCAAACATTGCTCATGGATATTTTTATTTGTCATAAACTATTCTTTTGGGGCTTGCATGCCCATGTTATTGGCCGGTTGTGGCTTATGACTTACCGTTGAATATTTCCGCTATTCATTGGTTTAAATGTGATGTTGTTATGTATGTTTACTACTGAGTATGGATGGATTATTTTCTCGAACGCCTTGTGTAATCAAGTGAGGTTGACTCGCGGGTGACGTCACTTGATTATACGGCGGTTGTACACGCGCTTGGATTGCGGTCTGGGGCGTGACAATTAAGTGGTATCAGAGCCATCTCAGTTCTAAACTATATAATCAACCTCTCACACGAGACTTTGCAAAAGAGTTTTTACCGAAAACCATGAGCATTGTATTTTGACGTTTATAGGACTATTGGTGCTTAAGTTGCAAGGCCTCTAATTGTTAAGACGGTACCCTTAACAATTGGTATGGTAGTGACTTGGGCCAATACGTGTCTGTAACGTTCTTCCGTCAATTGACATTTATAGGAGTCTAATGACTCATCCATATTTCTTTCAGAAATGGAGGGCAGACGAATGGGGACCAGGAACAATCCGAGGGGGCAGACGCCGGTAGCATCCCAAAGGGGAAGCCGGGCTGCATCTCGGGGTTCAAGAGGAGGCCGTGGAGGCCGTGGGAGCCGTGGAGGTCATCAAGCTCAAACTGTGAGTGATGGCCATGTAAGCTCGGTGTATGAAACCAACACCGAGGACTATGACTCTACGTATGCTCCTGAGACAGAGCATGAGGAGACCCCATATGATGGGGGTGACACATACACCGATGAGGACAATGATGAAAGTGATGCCCACTTCGCCCAAATGGGCGAATTACTCGAGTGGTATCAAAAGGAGAAACTGAGGAGAGACCTTAGGCGCCAAGCGAGGCGTGGCTCTCGTGGTGGTTCGGGTCAAGGAAGCCGGGGAGCTTCCGTGGCCACCCCAGCAGCGCCACAAGGTGGGCATGAGGGAGGTTTTGTGGTAAGAATCTCCAAATACCTCAAGGAGGCTAGGGCCTTGGGGTGTAGGTCCTTCGACGGCACCGGCGACATTACCGTTGCCGCCGATTGGATTAAGAAAGTGAAGGATGCATCGAGAGACATGCAGATTACTCCGGACGTGAAGCTAACTGTCGCTTCACGGCTACTTGAGGGGATGGCTTCTACATGGTGGGAAGGTGTAGAAGGGAAATACCGTGGGGACACCTCATGGGAAAATTTTGAGCAAGAATTTTATGCTCAATACTACTCCGATTTCGAGGTTAATGTGAAGAGGAGGGAGTACACCAACCTCAAGCAGAAAGAGGGTTGCACGGTTAAGCAACTGGAGCAAGAGTTTAGGACCTTGGCTAGGTTCTTACCGGAGTATGCGATCGATGAGGACCGCATGACTGAACACTTTTGGGATGCCTTACTCTTGGACATCCGAGATCGTGCCACGTATTCCCGCCTCATGACCTTTAGTGAGGTGGTAGAGCAGGGCATGCTTGGAGAGGCCCAGTGGAATGAGAGGAAAGCAAGGGACGCCGAAGAGGCGAAGAAGAGGAAATGGAATAATTCGGGGCCACCCGATCATTCTCGAAGGAACAACCACGGTGGTGGTGGTGGTGGCGGTGGTTCATTCAAGGCGCCGGCTCCACCGGCAAAGAAGAATAGGGATGCGAGGTGGCACGGACCTAGGCCACAGAACTCGGGGCCACCTAGATGTCCCAATTGCTCAAAACAACACTTTGGGAAGTGCAATGAACCACCGAGGTGTTTTATGTGCGGGAATGCGGGCCATATGAAGGCCAATTGCCCTCAATTGATGCAAGAGAGTGCCTCGGGAGCCGGGGGAGGGACCATGACGGGAAGGAACCGTGCGGGACCGTCAAACGGAGGTACGGGAAGAGGCGGTGCATCCACAAGCCATGCCGCATCGGTCAACCAAGGTGGGACCCAAGCACGAGTCTACGCGATGACCGAGGCGGATGCGCGGGCAAACCCGGACTCCGTCGCAGGTAATACCCTTATTTTGGGCATTTCTAGGCTTACTTTGATCATATACGTCGTTGGGATTGAGTGCGGGCCACCCCGGGGTCAAACCGGGCGAGTTAGGCCAAAACAGATGGAACACAGCCACTGCCGGCCAGGCACGGCCGCAGGCACGCCGTGCCTGGCACCGTGCCTGGAAGGCAGTGGCGCCCCGAAGAAAAAAAAAAAAAATTTTGGCCAGGCACGGCCGCAGGCACGCCGTGCCTGGCACCGTGCCTGGAAGGCAGTGGCGCCCCGAAAATTTTTGGCCAGGCACGGCCGCAGGCACGCCGTGCCTGGCACCGTGCCTGGGAGGCAGAGGGGTGCAGGAAGAATTCGTTGCACGCACGGCCGTGCGTGCCACCCAGGCATGCCGTGTGTGGACCCCCGGCACCCGAAACTCGATTTTTTCGCCCCGTTCTTCTACGTTTGGACCCCCGTTTGATTCCAAACATTAGTATGAACCTAATAACCTCCTAAAGGTGTGTAAAAACATTAGAAAATGTATCTTACATGGTGTATAAATGTAGGAACATTAAAGATCAATGGTAGGTGTGCGAGGATCCTCATCGATACCGGGGCACAACGCTCATTTGTGAGTGAGGCGTTTGCTAAGGGGCTCGACGTGCCATTGACGCCTATGACACAAACATTGCTAGTCTCCACACCGTTAGGAGACGACGTGGAGAGAAATCAGTACTATCCATCATGTGAGGTGGAAGTGACGGGTCAACCTTTGACTTGTGATTTCGTACCTCTGAGCATGTTGGAGTTCGATGCAATCCTAGGAATGGATTGGCTCGAGAAACACCATGCCCGAGTGGATTGCTACACCAAGGTGTTGGAGCTTGAGGATGATCAAGGGAATATGCTACGTTTTGAAGGAGATCGGGGGAAATCTAATGCTTGCATCATATCCGTGATGAGGGCAAGGAAGATGATGAGGAAGGGATGCCACGCATACCTTGCCTACATGGTGGACGATACCAAGAAGGAAGTCGACATCAAAGATGTACGGGTCGTATGCAAATACCCGGATGTCTTTCCCAAAGACCTACCGGGGCTTCCACCCGATAGAGAGATAGAGTTTGTAATTGAAGTGGAGCCGGGAACCAAACCCATTTCGATTCCTCCTTATCGAATGGCACCGGCCGAGCTTCAAGAGTTGAAGGTCCAACTACAAGAACTGTTGGACAACGGATTCATCAGACCCAGTCATTCACCGTGGGGAGCACCCGTACTCTTTGTAAAGAAGAAAGATGGTACGCTAAGAATGTGTATCGACTACCGACAGTTGAACAAGGTCACAATCAAGAACAGGTATCCTTTACCTAGGATTGATGACTTGTTTGATCAACTTCGAGGGGCTATAGTATTCTCGAAGATTGACTTGAGATCGGGGTATCATCAGTTGAAGATCAAGGAGAGTGACATACCTAAGAGTGCATTTCGCACTAGATATGGTCACTACGAGTTTCTTGTGATGTCGTTTGGTTTAACCAATGCACCGACAGCATTCATGGACTTGATGAACCGGGTGTTTAGTGAATACTTAGATCAATTTGTGATAGTATTCATTGATGATATCTTGATATACTCCAAGAGTGAGGAGGAGCACGAACATCATTTGAGGCTTATACTTGATCGGCTAAGGGAAAAGCAACTCTTTGCCAAGTTCTCTAAATGCGAATTTTGGCTCAAGGAGATTGGTTTTCTAGGTCACGTCATATCCGGTTCGGGCGTAGCTGTGGATAACGCCAAGATAAAAGCTATCGTGGATTGGGAGAGACCAAAGAATGTGAAAGAGATACGTAGTTTCCTTGGCTTAGCGGGATACTATCGTAAATTTGTTGAAAAATTTTCCGTATTGGCGTCTCCATTAACGAAGCTCACAAAGAAAGGGGCCAAGTTCATATGGGACGACAAGTGTGAGAAGGGGTTCCTTGAACTGAAGAAACGACTTACCGAAGCACCAGTCCTCGCCCTACCCATACAGGGGATAGGGTATGATATTTACAGCGATGCTAGCATCCAAGGGCTTGGATGTGTGCTAATGCAAAACGGTAAGGTGATTGCCTATGCTTCTAGGCAATTGAGGAAACACGAGGTGAACTACCCTACTCACGATCTAGAGTTGGGGGCGGTAGTGTTTGCATTGAAGATTTGGAGGCATTATCTCTACGGGGAGACGTGTCACATTTATACTGATCATAAGAGCTTGGAGTATGTATTCACTCAGAAAGAGTTGAATATGAGGCAGAGGAGATGGATGGAGTTGATCAAGGACTATGACTTGATTATCGACTATCATCCCGGAAAGGCCAATGTAGTGGCCGACGCACTGAGCAGGAAGAGTACGTCAGGGACGTTACTTACTTGTCTTCGAGTATTGAGGGCACACGTGGAGGTGTCCACGACCGGGGCGCTCATTGCTAGGTTCGAGGTGAGGCCTACATTGCTGAGTGAGATCAGTAGATGTCAGGCCATTGATGAGGAATGTCAGAAGATCCGCGAACGGATCCTTGAGGGGCCTGTCGAGAATTTTCGGGTACGTGATGACAGTCTTTTATTATTTAAGGATCGTGTGTGCATACCAAAGAATGAGGAGCTCCAGAAGTCTATACTTGAGGAGGCTCATTCTTCAGCATATGCCATGCATCCAGGAGGTACTAAGATGTACCGAGATCTGAAGGAAAGCTACTGGTGGTCAGGTATGAAGAGAGATATCGCAGAGTTTGTGAGTCGATGCCTTACTTGCCAGCAAGTTAAGGCGGAGCATCAGCACCCAGCAGGGCTCTTACAACCGCTCACCATCCCAGAGTGGAAGTGGGAACATGTGACCATGGACTTCGTGGTGGGGCTGCCACGAACAGTGAACAACTACGATGCCGTATGGGTAGTGGTTGATAGGCTCACCAAGAGTGCACACTTTCTGCCTATCAACATTACTTATCCTCTTGAAAGATTGGCCAAGCTATACACGGAGGAGATTGTGAGATTACATGGAGTCCCAATATCCATTGTCTCGGATAGGGATCCACGATTCACATCCCGATTTTGGCCAAAGTTTCAAGCATCTCTGGGGACTAAACTGAAGTTTAGCACAGCTTTTCACCCACAGACGGATGGACAGTCCGAGCGGGTGATACAGATTCTGGAAGACATGCTTAGGGCATGTGCTTTGGAGTTCCAAGGAAGTTGGGACAAACATTTGGCCCTAGTGGAGTTTGCCTATAACAACAGTTATCAGGCAAGTATTGGCATGCCTCCATACGAGGCATTGTATGGGAGGAAGTGCAGAACACCGTTGTGTTGGGACGAGGTTGGCGAGGCCAAACTCGAAGGGATAGAGCTAGTTGAGATCACCAAGGCCAAGGTGAGGATCATTCGGGATAGACTGAAGGCCGCTCAGGACCGACAGAAGAGTTATGCTGATAAACGGCGGAGACCGTTGGAGTTCGAAGTCGGTGATGAGGTCTTCCTAAGGATTTCTCCTTGGAAGGGCATCATCCGATTCGTATCGAGGGGGAAGCTTAACCCCCGATACATTGGTCCGTTTGAAATCCTTGAAAGGATCGGGGCCGTGGCTTACCGTCTCAAGTTGACGCCTGAACTTGAGAAGATACATGACGTGTTTCATGTATCGATGCTCAAGAAGTACATACGAGACCCATCTCATATTCTTGAGAGGCCACCGGTAGAGATCCGTGAGGACTTGCAATATGCGGTGGAACCAGTGAAGATTGTTGGTCAACAAGTGAAGAAGCTTAGGAATAAGGAGATTCCTATGGTAAAGGTCCTTTGGAGGAGTGATCGAGTCGAAGAAGAAACTTGGGAGACCGAGGTCTCCATGAGGGAGCAATACCCATTTCTTTTCGATTAGATACTTGGATTTCGGGTACGAAATCCCAAATAAGGGGGGGTGAACTTGTAACACCGTCCCCAAATATATTTACTTTATGTAAATAATGTATCGAACCTTATTAAAGGATTAATGAATTTACGAAGTTGTAAATCTTTATTATTTCTTTCGCGTGAATAGTAATTGCACGTGGGACCCACACCGGGAGCGGGGCCGCCCGACACTCCCGAGACCACATATTTTATTCATCTTGGTCAAGATAATATTTATATAGTGGTGGGTATTTCATTTGGGTCGTGGAAAGGCGTAGAGTTGACCGATTGGGAAAAAGAGGCCCAATTACCAGTACCGACAATTTAACAGGTAACAGCCCGGAAATGAATTTCGGAGGCTTATAAATTAAAGTTGGGGAATGTATATTCATTATACATGTCATAATGAGTAAGAGCACATAATATATTCTATTTGACCCGATAAAATAAAATATGATTAAAACAGTCCGAAAAATACAACTTTCGGGACCGATTGTACACCTCGGGACACAAAGGGATGACCTCCCACATGAGTGGGGGCCATCCCACGTTTTATTCAGCTCCATGTGACCCCTTGGGAGCTGCAAGGACAAGGGAAGGTGGGAGGAAGGTCAACCATGTGGTAGGATGGGACCCTTTTCCCCCATAATTGGTGAGATGAGCCAAAAAGGCCATCCTATCACCCCCTCACCCCAATAGCTCGACCAAGCCACCCAAGAAAGAGAAAGAAAGGCTCTCCAACCCTCCTCCATTGCTGCAACTCGAGCTCAAGCAAGAAAGGTCCAAGGAGTGGGATTAAAGAAGGAAAAAGGGCTAGGAAAAGTGTGTAAATCAAGGTAATGTGTCACGCCCCGGACCGCGTCCGTGCCACGTAGACAACCGCCGTACAACCCAATAAGAACAACGTAGTTCATTCTTATCAAATCATACAAGGCGTCTGATAGATTCTATTGCCAAATCGATTAGTAAACTCATACAATCAACATCAATATATAAATCAAACAAATGCGGAAATAAAATATGTTTGACATTTAGCCACACGTGGCAAACATGAGCACGCAGGCCCTTCAATAGTTTAATAGAAAACATCGTTCAAATATCCATGAGCAATTTCATAATTTCAAATAAGAATGGAAGCACGAACCACGTCTTCCTTATTTGAGTTCACCCTGGGCAAAGGTGCAGGTAGCAGGACTCTAGCCTCAACCTGAAAAATGTGAGGGCCCCCGAAGGGGTCAGTACTCCATAGAAGTACTAGTGACAAGCAGGCTATATGAGGAATAACTAATGTCTCAGACACGAGACCCAAAAATAGGATGATACATATATTTATAGGTGTAACCATTGTCACCCCATTCCCAAGATAATACATATTGTATATACTTGTAAAATACTTGACCCGTAGGTCGTTTTCTCACAGAAGAGTCTTTTAGAGACAAGGTACTTACCCAACCTTTCCCCTTTCATTCCTGAATGCCTAGCTTAAGAGCTACATTCTACCTTCATAATATCCTACCGAGTTTCAGGAGTGTTAACCCTCCCGGGGATACTCAACCCCATCCGAGTTTTGGGATCATTTACCGTCCCGAGGATGCTCAACCTCAACCGAGTTTTAGGATCATTTACCGTCCCGAGGATGCTCAACCTCAACCGAGTTTTAGGATCATTTACCGTCCCGAGGATGCTCAACCTCAACCGAGTTTTAGGATTGTTTACCGTCCTGAGGATACTCAACCTCACCGAGTTTTAGGATCATTTACCGTCCCGAGGATACTCAACCTCAACCTTATTTCTAACCAAACCCTAACCTGGATATGGCTAACCTTGCATTCACTTAACTATGGACAATACCTAGTCCTATAGTCATATAATAATCCTTAGTAACCAACGTGGACGGGTCCCACCTGATCGGTCCACATTAACCCACTCAAAAACTACCCGTTTTGAGTATAACTCAATGCTCGATCGAGTACCCATCAATACTCGGTCGAGTACAGGAGTCAGGAGCCCATAAGGCTAATTTTCAAGGCATACTCGATCGAGTATCTATCCATACTCGATCGGGTATAGGAGACAGCGGCCCTTGGAGCCAATTTTTCAGCAGACACCCGGTCGGGTATTGTAGTTGACTTGGAGGTCAACGCCCGTTTGACCGCCCAAACGGAGTCCGATTAACGTGAAATTTTACATGCATATTCTACTTGAAGTCCTTGATCCAAAAATACCATTTTTGACCCCTGGATCATTGTACATAATAAGTTATCACATTTTTAATCACCAAACATACAAAACATGCCTTTCAACTTTGTTTTATATATAATCATGGCATAAGCCAATACTTGATTAACTTTAATCATTCCGTAAAACATATCCTTGATTACTTTAGGTAATCTCATGCCTCAATCAAAAGTTATAAAGCATATAGCCGTCTTCTCACCTCAAAAGAGCTTATGAAGTTCTAGCCTTTCTTATTGAGCTCCGGTGAAACTCCGGTGAACTTCAACGAACTCCGGCGACACTCCGGCGGCCCTTTCAACTCCGTGAAAGTCCTTGAAGTACCTTATACAAGTTAACAACAAGGTTTTATCATCATAAAACCCATATCAACACAAATAACCTCTAAAAGGTTATTTTCCGACGAACCGGTCAACTTTGTTCTCTAAATCCGTTTTGGATATGAACCAACCTCCCAACCCTTCATTCTTCCCATATAACATGTAGAATGGTCCTAGGGGTGTGAAATATGATCATATAATCATATTGGAAGGTTAATGAAGAGGGATGAGATTAATGGAGTTATTACCTTGTTAATCCTCAAGTTTTCCTCCTTCTTTCTCTTTTCTTTCCCCTCCTTCTTCTCCTTAAGCTTTGGTTCGAATATGGTGGATGAAAATGGAGATTTTGATGAGCTTCTCTCACTTGGTTGATGCTGGATACGAATGGGATTAGTTGGTGTGATTGAGAATGCCATTTTGGCATCTCTCACAATAATACTATGGCAAGGGTCCCACCTTCCAATTGATTGAGCTCTCAATCAATTTTCCTCCTTGTTTCTCCATGTCCTTGTGCGGCTCCCATGGACATTTGCAAGACTAAAACGTGGGGATGGCCCCCACTTAGATGGGTGGTCATCCCTTTGTGTCCCCGAGTGTACACTCGGTCCCGAAAGTTGTATTTTCCGGACTGTTTTAACTATGTTTCATTTTATCGGGTAAAATGAAATATCTATCATTCTTCCAATTATTATTGGATGTAAGAAGGAGTGTACATCCCCCAACTTTTAATTTAGCGGTCTCCATAATTTATTATGACTTTTATCTGTCAGTACACCGGTACCGATAAATGGGCTTTATTTGCCAAAAAGGTTACTCACATAAATTCTATGGCCCAACAAGGATATCCACCATTATACACATATTATCTTGACCCAAATGAATATAATATGTGGCCCCGATATTATCGGGCGGCCCCCACTTCCGGTGTGGGCCCCACGTGAATTTTACTATTCACGTAAAAGAAATGATAAAAATTCACAATCACGTAAAATGCTTTTATTCATTTCTTGGGTTCAATACATAATTTGATAAAGTACAAATACTTGGGGGCGGTGTTACAAGTTCTACCCCCCTTATTTGGGATTTCGTCCCCGAAATCCACGTGTCTAGTCGAACAGAAATGGATACTGTTCCCTCATCAGGGTCTCCGCTTCCCAAGTTTGCTCCTCGACACGATCACTCTTCCAAAGTACCTTCACCATCGGTACCTCTTTACTCCTTAACTTCTTTACCTGTCGGTCCATGATCTTTACCGGTTGCACCGCATAGTGAAGGTCCTCCCGGATTTCTACCGGTGGTTTCTCAAGAATATGTGACGGGTCCCGTACATACTTCTTGAGCATAGAAACATGAAATACACTATGAATCTTTTCTAATTCTGGAGTTAACTGAAGCCGGTATGCTACAACCCCGATCCTTTCAATGATTTTGAATGGGCCTATGTAGCGTGGGTTAAGCTTACCCCGACTGAGGAACCTGATGATCCCTTTCCAAGGTGACACCCTCAGAAATACCTCATCGCCGACCTCGAACTCTAACGTCCTCCGACGTTTATCTGCATAACTCTTCTGCCGATCTTGGGCAGCCTTGAGCCTATCCTGGATGACCCTCACCTTCTCCTTGGTGATCTCGACTAGCTCGATGCCCTCAAGCTTAGCCTCGCCTACCTCATCCCAACACAAAGGTGTCCGACATTTCCTCCCATACAATGCCTCGTATGGAGGCATGCCTATACTTGCTTGATAACTGTTGTTATAAGCAAACTCCACCAAGGCCAACTGGTTGTCCCAACTTCCTTGGAACTCCAAGGCACATGCCCTCAACATGTCCTCCAAAATCTGAATCACCCGTTCAGATTGCCCATCCGTTTGAGGATGAAACGCTGTGCTGAACTTTAACTTCGTACCCATGGATTCTTGGAACTTAGGCCAAAATCGTGATGTGAACCGTGGGTCTCTATCCGATACTATAGTAACCGGAACCCCATGCAGTCTCACGATCTCATCTGTGTACAACTTAGCCAGTCGCTCAAGCGTATAAGTAGTGTTAATAGGCAGGAAATGAGCACTTTTGGTCAACCTATCAACCATCACCCATACCGCATCATAGTTTCTAACAGTCCGTGGTAGACCTACCACGAAGTCCATGGTAACATGCTCCCACTTCCATTCTGGAATGGTAAGCGGCTGTAATAACCCCGCCGGGTGCTGGTGCTCTGCCTTAACCTGCTGACAGGTAAGGCAACGACTCACATATTCTGCAATCTCTCTCTTCATCCCTGACCACCAGTAACTTTCCTTCAAGTCCCGGTACATCTTTGTTCCACCCGGGTGCATGGCATACGCAGATGAGTGAGCCTCCTCAAGAATAGATTTTCGGAGCTCCTCGTCTGACGGCACACACACTCGCTCCCTGAATAGTAGGAGTCCATCTTCTCTCTCACGGAAACCCTCGACGGGTCCCACCAACATTCGTTCCCGGATTTTCTGAATTTCCTCGTCATTGCCTTGACGCGTCCTGATTTCGTCTAATAAGGTGGGTCTCACCTCAAATCTGGCCAATAGAGCCCCATTCGTGGATACCTCCACGCGTGCCCTCAATGCTTGCAAGCATGAGAATAAAACCCCCGATGAACTCTTTCTACTAAGAGCATCGGCTACCACGTTAGCCTTCCCTGGATGATAGTCTATAATCAAGTTGTAATCCTTGATTAACTCCATCCATCTTCTCTGCCTCATGTTCAACTCTTTCTGAGTGAACACGTACTTCAAACTTTTGTGATCAGTATAAATGTGACACACCTCACCGTAGAGGTAATGCCTCCAAATCTTCAAAGCAAATACCACAGCTCCTAGCTCAAGGTCATGTGTGGGGTAATTCACTTCATGCTTCCTCAGCTGCCGAGAAGCATAAGCAATTACCTTCCCCGATTGCATCAGTACGCACCCAAGTCCCTGGATGCTAGCATCGCTATAGATGTCATACCCCAACCCTTGCACGGGTAGAGCAAGTACTGGTGCTTCCGTCAACCGTTTCTTTAGCTCAAGAAACCCTTTCTCACACTTGTCATCCCACACAAACTTAGCTCCCTTTTTTGTGAGCTTCGTGAGTGGAGATGCTATTACGGAGAACTTCTCCACGAATTTGCGGTAATACCCCGCTAAACCAAGGAAACTCCTTATTTCCTTTACATTCTTGGGCCTCTCCCAATTAGTGACTGCTTCAATCTTCGAGTTATCAACAGAAATGCCCGAACCTGATACCACATGCCCGAGAAAACCGATCTCCCCAAGCCAAAATTCACACTTAGAGAATTTGGCAAAGAGTTGCTTCTCCCGCAGTGTTCCAAGTACGAGCCTTAGATGTTTCTCGTGTTCTTCTTCGTTCTTGGAGTATATCAAGATGTCATCTATGAACACTATGACGAATTGGTCCAAGTATTGATGAAATACTCGATTCATGAGGTCCATGAATGCCGCGGGGGCATTTGTAAGCCCAAACGACATTACTAGGAACTCATAGTGACCATACCTTGTACGGAATGCACTTTTGGGTATGTCACTCTCCTTGATCTTTAGTTGATGGTAGCCCGACCTCAAGTCGATCTTGGAGAACACGGTTGCCCCCCGTAATTGATCAAACAAGTCGTCAATCCTTGGCAAAGGATATTTGTTCTTTATTGTGACCTTGTTCAATTGACGGTAGTCGATACACATTCTCATTGTACCATCCTTCTTCTTTACAAAGAGTACGGGTGCTCCCCATGGTGAATGACTCGGTCTAATGAATCCATTATCTAGTAGCTCTTCCAATTGAACTTTCAACTCTTGGAGTTCAGCCGGTGCCATTCGATACGGAGGAATTGAGATGGGTTTGGTGCCTGGTTCAACCTCAATCTCAAACTCGATCTCCCGATCTGGTGGGAGTCCCGGGAGTTCTTCAGGGAAAACTTCTGGATACTCCCTCACCACCCTCACCTCCGTGAGGCTCTTTCCTTTGCCCTCCTTGCCTATGACATAGGCTAAGTATGCTTGATAACCTTTCTTCATCAACCGCCTCGCCCTTAAGGCCGATATGATACAGGGATTGAATTTTCCTCTATCTCCCTCGAAGCATAGAGTATTTCCCTCTTCGTCTTCTAATTCTAACACCTTGGTGTAGCAATCTACCTTTGCATGGTGTTTCTCAAGCCAGTCCATGCCGAGTATGGCATCGAACTCAAGCATGTCTAACGGTACAAGGTCGCCCATTAGACGGTGCTCCCCTATCTCCACATTACATGAAGGATAGTAGTGCTTCCTCTCTACATCATCTCCCAACGGTGTAGAGACCCACAAAGGTTGCGCCATTGCTACTAACGGCATGCCCAATCCCTTGGCAAACGCTTCGCTCATAAATGAACGTTGCGCCCCGGTGTCGATGAGAATTCTCGCGTGTTTACCATTGATCTTTAGTGTCCCTACATATACAAGCCATGTAAGACACTCGACATAACGTCCCGACTGAAAAGGACTTAGCGAAACAATTCCCGGCTTAGGACTATACTATACTCGGTCGGGTAGGACCCTATACCCGGTCGGGTATAGCTCGAGTCCTTAAGGGAAAACTCCCTGTTATCCTTGTCCGGTCGAGTACACACCCTGAACCCGAACAAACTATCTATACCCGGTCGGGTATATGCCCATACCCGGTCGGGTATCACTCAAAGTGTTAAATAAAAACTTTCTGCCTACGCCGTTCGATCGAGTACATGCCTCAAAAACAAAAATTTACTAATACTCGATCGAGTATATAACCATACCCGGTCGAGTATGGCTGGATTTGCCAAAATCGGAGGGTTCTGCTAAACTTGCTCGAACGAGTACCCACCTCAAAACCGAGCAATTTGCTCATACCTGGTCGGGTATATATGGATACCCGATCGGGTATCACATGTTTCCTGCAGATTTTAGCTTTAAAACAGATGAAAAACGGCACGTGGAATCAAGGGGTTACCTGCAATAGAGTCCGGGTTAGCCTGAGCATCGGCCTCGGTCATTGCATACACCCGTGCTTGGGTCCTCCCTTGGTTAACGGACGCGGCGTTACTGGCCGTGGGTCCGCCCCTTCCCGTGCCGCCTTGAGATGGTCCCGCACGACCCCTACCAGACGTAGGTGCCTCAACAGCTCCCGATGGCCCACCTCCACTCAACATTGGGCAAGAGAGCTTGAGGTGGCTTGTGCTACCACACTTGTAGCACCGGGGTGGTTCATTGCACTTCCCGGAGTGATTCGTGTTACAGTTCGGACACCTTGGTGGCCTCACGCTCCCCGAGCTATGCCCTTGCCCTCCTGGGCCCTTACTCTTCTTTGCCGGTGGTTCCGGCGCCCTGAATGATCTTCCATTCCCGGCGTGATGTTTCCGAGAATGGTCTTGGGGTCCAGAATTTCCCCATCTTCTTTTCTTCGCCTCTTCGGCGTCTCTCTTCTTCCTTTCATTCCACTTGGCTTCCCCAAGTAGCCCTTGATCCACAATCTCACTAAAAGTCATGTGATGATTGTAGGTGGCCCTATCACGGATATCCAACTGTAGGGTATCCCAGAAGTGATTAGCCATGCGGTTCTCATCCATGGCGTACTCAGGTATGTATCGTGCCAAGTCCCGGAACCTTTGTTCCAGTTGCCTCACCGAGCAATCCTCCTCCTGTACCGGGGTCATGTACTCCTTCCTCTTCTGGTTCTTTTCGAACTCTGAGTAGTACTGATTATAGAATTCTACTTCAAATTTCTCCCAGGTGGTCTCACCGTGGAACTTTCCTTCCACGCCTTCCCACCATACCGCGGCTACTCCCTCCAGTAACCTGGTAGCAACTGTCAGCTTTATATCAAGCCCGATCTGCATATCCCTAGCAGCCTCATTTAGCTTCTTTATCCAATCGGCAGCCACCGATATATCACCCTTGCCGTCAAATGACTTGCACCCCAAGGCCCTAGCCTCCTTGAGGTATTTGGAGATTCTTACACAAAAACCTCCTCCATGCATTCCCTGTGACGCCACAGGTGTAGCCACTGATGCTCCCCGGCTTCCGTGACCTGAAGCCCCCTGAGAGGCACGCCTAGCTTGGCGCCTAAGATCTCTCCTCAACTTCTCCTTTTGATACCACTCAAATAGTTCACCCATCTGGGCGAATTTGGCATCACTCTCATCGTTGTCATCATCAGTATACGTATCACCCCCATCGTATGGGGTCTCCTCATGTCCCGTCTCGGGAACATAGGTAGAGTCATAATCCTCGGTGTGAGTTCCATGCACCGAGCTAACATGGCCATCGCTCACGGTTTGAGCCCGATGACCTCCCCGGCCTCCACGGCCTCCGCGGCCTCTCCTACCGCCTCTCGCGCCCCGAGATGCAACCTGGCTAGCCCCTTCGGACGTCACCGGAGTTTGCCCTCTCGGGTTGTTCCTCGTAGCCATGCCTCTACCCTCCATTTCTGAAAGAAATTTGGAATGAGCCGTTAAACTCGTATCAATGTCAATTGACGGAATAGTACAAAAGACACCACTTGGTCCAACATTATGGCCAACAAACTGTTAAGGGTACCGTCTTAACAATAAGAGGTCAATAACTTGGTTTCCAACGGTTCCTTAAGTACAAAAACTTTTGCTCATGGTTTTGCTCAAAACATTTTTGATGATACTATATTGAGAGGTTAATTATATAGTTTAGAAATCGATGGCTCTGATACCATTTAATTGTCACGCCCCGGACCGCGTCCGTGCCACGTAGACAACCGCCGTACAACCCAATAAGAACAACGTAGTTCATTCTTATCAAATCATACAAGGCGTCTGATAGATTCTATTGCCAAACCGATTAGTAAACTCATACAATCAACATCAATATATAAATCAAACAAATGCGGAAATAAAATATGTTTGACATTTAGCCACACGTGGCAAACATGAGCACGCAGGCCCTTCAATAGTTTAATAGAAAACATCGTTCAAATATCCATGAGCAATTTCATAATTTCAAATAAGAATGGAAGCACGAACCACGTCTTCCTTATTTGAGTTCACCCTGGGCAAAGGTGCAGGTAGCAGGACTCTAGCCTCAACCTGAAAAATGTGAGGGCCCCCGAAGGGGTCAGTACTCCATAGAAGTACTAGTGACAAGCAGGCTATATGAGGAATAACTAATGTCTCAGACACGAGACCCAAAAATAGGATGATACATATATTTATAGGTGTAACCATTGTCACCCCATTCCCAAGATAATACATACTGTATATACTTGTAAAATACTTGACCCGTAGGTCGTTTTCTCACAGAAGAGTCTTTTAGAGACAAGGTACTTACCCAACCTTTCCCCTTTCATTCCTGAATGCCTAGCTTAAGAGCTACATTCTACCTTCATAATATCCTACCGAGTTTCAGGAGTGTTAACCCTCCCGGGGATACTCAACCCCATCCGAGTTTTGGGATCATTTACCGTCCCGAGGATGCTCAACCTCAACCGAGTTTTAGGATCATTTACCGTCCCGAGGATGCTCAACCTCAACCGAGTTTTAGGATCATTTACCGTCCCGAGGATGCTCAACCTCAACCGAGTTTTAGGATTGTTTACCGTCCTGAGGATACTCAACCTCACCGAGTTTTAGGATCATTTACCGTCCCGAGGATACTCAACCTCAACCTTATTTCTAACCAAACCCTAACCTGGATATGGCTAACCTTGCATTCACTTAACTATGGACAATACCTAGTCCTATAGTCATATAATAATCCTTAGTAACCAACGTGGACGGGTCCCACCTGATCGGTCCACATTAACCCACTCAAAAACTACCCGTTTTGAGTATAACTCAATGCTCGATCGAGTACCCATCAATACTCGGTCGAGTACAGGAGACAGGAGCCCATAAGGCTAATTTTCAAGGCATACTCGATCGAGTATCTATCCATACTCGATCGGGTATAGGAGACAGCGGCCCTTGGAGCCAATTTTTCAGCAGACACCCGGTCGGGTATTGTAGTTGACTTGGAGGTCAACGCCCGTTTGACCGCCCAAACGGAGTCCGATTAACGTGAAATTTTACATGCATATTCTACTTGAAGTCCTTGATCCAAAAATACCATTTTTGACCCCTGGATCATTGTACACAATAAGTTATCACATTTTTAATCACCAAACATACAAAACATGCCTTTCAACTTTGTTTTATATATAATCATGGCATAAGCCAATACTTGATTAACTTTAATCATTCCGTAAAACATATCCTTGATTACTTTAGGTAATCTCATGCCTCAATCAAAAGTTATAAAGCATATAGCCGTCTTCTCACCTCAAAAGAGCTTATGAAGTTCTAGCCTTTCTTATTGAGCTCCGGTGAAACTCCGGTGAACTTCAACGAACTCCGGCGACACTCCGGCGGCCCTTTCAACTCCGTGAAAGTCCTTGAAGTACCTTATACAAGTTAACAACAAGGTTTTATCATCATAAAACCCATATCAACACAAATAACCTCTAAAAGGTTATTTTCCGACGAACCGGTCAACTTTGTTCTCTAAATCCGTTTTGGATATGAACCAACCTCCCAACCCTTCATTCTTCCCATATAACATGTAGAATGGTCCTAGGGGTGTGAAATATGATCATATAATCATATTGGAAGGTTAATGAAGAGGGATGAGATTAATGGAGTTATTACCTTGTTAATCCTCAAGTTTTCCTCCTTCTTTCTCTTTTCTTTCCCCTCCTTCTTCTCCTTAAGCTTTGGTTCGAATATGGTGGATGAAAATGGAGATTTTGATGAGCTTCTCTCACTTGGTTGATGCTGGATACGAATGGGATTAGTTGGTGTGATTGAGAATGCCATTTTGGCATCTCTCACAATAATACTATGGCAAGGGTCCCACCTTCCAATTGATTGAGCTCTCAATCAATTTTCCTCCTTGTTTCTCCATGTCCTTGTGCGGCTCCCATGGACATTTGCAAGACTAAAACGTGGGGATGGCCCCCACTTAGATGGGTGGTCATCCCTTTGTGTCCCCGAGTGTACACTCGGTCCCGAAAGTTGTATTTTCCGGACTGTTTTAACTATGTTTCATTTTATCGGGTAAAATGAAATATCTATCATTCTTCCAATTATTATTGGATGTAAGAAGGAGTGTACATCCCCCAACTTTTAATTTAGCGGTCTCCATAATTTATTATGACTTTTATCTGTCAGTACACCGGTACCGATAAATGGGCTTTATTTGCCAAAAAGGTTACTCACATAACTTCTATGGCCCAACAAGGATATCCACCATTATACACATATTATCTTGACCCAAATGAATATAATATGTGGCCCCGATATTATCGGGCGGCCCCCACTTCCGGTGTGGGCCCCACGTGAATTTTACTATTCACGTAAAAGAAATGATAAAAATTCACAATCACGTAAAATGCTTTTATTCATTTCTTGGGTTCAATACATAATTTGATAAAGTACAAATACTTGGGGGCGGTGTTACATAATGACCTCATTGTAACTTTTCCTTTATTTTTTCTCCTACCATATGAGATATATATCATGTGAAGAATCCTTAAGAGGGTTCTACATGTTATAAGTATGGATTTATGGGTTGGGAAGTGATTATATGTCCAAGAACGGTCTTAGAAGCCAAAATGACCGGTTCACCGGAAAATAACCTTTTTGAGGTTATTTGTATTAATATGGGTTTTATGATTATAAAACCTTGTCAGGAACTTGTGAAAGGTATTTCAAGTGATTTCACAAAGTTGGAAAAGTCGCCGGAATTGTCGCCGGAGTTGACCAAAAGTCGCCGGAGTTTCACCGGAGTTCAACCAAGAAGGGTAGAACTTCATACGCTAGTTCAAGGTGAGTGGACGGCTTAATATCTTATAACTTTTGAGTTAATTATAAGATTACCTAAATAAATGTTATAAGTGTTCATAATGATGTTTAAAAGATATTTAAACATGTGATTAGCCAACATAGATAAGTTTGTATGAAAAGAATTAATTGTTTATACATGAAACATGATATGAGAAATAATATGAAATGCATATTTGTTGGGAATGTCAAAGAAGCACAAATGATTATTATTAACTTAATTATATGATGATTAAGTTGATATGTACAAGGCTTGAATGGCGGTCAACGACAACGTTGACCGATGGATAATGGATTAATTAATGTCGGTTGATATTAGTTAATTGTACATTTATATAATTGCATGGATTTGCATGGATTGTGATACATAAGCTTTATGTAGTGAATTAGTTATGAATGACTAAATATGATATAGACCCTATCTAGCGTGATATGTGGTAAGTCATAGGTCGGGTGGAGTACCCAATGGATCGGGCGGTTATCCTCAAAACTCGGCTATATAGGGTGGAGTACCCAAGGATCGGGCGATTATCCTCAAAACTCGGTTATATAGGGTGGAGTACCCAAGGATCGGGCGGTTATCCTCAAAACTCGGTTATAGGGTGGAGTACCCAAGGATCGGGCGTGTATCCTCAAAACTCATAGATTACATTTAATGATCTAGGACCGGGCGGTGTCCTTATGATAATTTATTTGAACAAGGAGGAATTCTATACACTCATAGGTATATGGGTGGGTTGGGATTTAAGTCAAGGATATTGGCTACTATTATTTTCCCAAATAAACAATGACCTACGGGTCGGGTATTTCCAAGTGTATGTATACTAATATGTATTTCAAACTTAGGAAAAGGACTATATGTATATGTATCACCCTATGTTTGGGTCTTATACTTGAAACGATAGTTATTCTATATTTAGCCTGCTACTCGCTCGGTACTTGTACTGACCCCTTCGGGGGGCCCCACCATTTTCAGGTTGAAGCTAGGGCTTGCTACCTGCACCTTTCTACGGGTGACATCAATCAAGGAAGACGTGGTTCGTGCTTCCTCATTTTATTTCAAATTACCAAACATTGCTCATGGATATTTTTATTTGTCATAAACTATTCTTTTGGGGCTTGCATGCCCATGTTATTGGCCGGTTGTGGCTTATGACTTACCGTTGAATATTTCCGCTATTCATTGGTTTAAATGTGATGTTGTTATGTATGTTTACTACTGAGTATGGATGGATTATTTTCTCGAACGCCTTGTGTAATCAAGTGAGGTTGACTCGCGGGTGACGTCACTTGATTATACGGCGGTTGTACACGCGCTTGGATTGCGGTCTGGGGCGTGACAACATCAAGTACGCTCGGGTGCGGTGTCACACTTCCGATGAGGGGCCTCCTATGGCACCCCTCGTCTGCACCCTCATGGCAGGAACCATGGAGTCCGGCCGGGGTAGAACCGACCCTAATCGCTAACCTCTCCAATTGGGACTCCATCTTATCACCTTCTGCACAGAATAACAAATTGCAACTAAAACGAAATACATAACACGATTGATGACAAACTAGGGACCTGACATAACCGACCTGAAGTATATTCAAGAACAAACACACCTTCCTCACATACATAATGGCCCATGAGAAAGGTTGCACCATCAATAATGAGTTTGGCGGCCGGTTCATTTCCCTCTAGCAAGATCAATATAACCCATCTCCGGATCAAGTCCCCGCACTTGTTCTCAAACGAAAGCCTCCCATATGCCGGGGCGACCTAGACCCACCTATACCGCCAACCCTTGAAGGAGCCCGGATAAGATTTAGCCGCAAACAGGTGGTGGCACGTCTACTGAGAGATAGAAAAGAAGCCCTGGGTATCAAAGGCGCTGGATCTCATAGAATAGAAGAAGGTGAGGACCAAGTCTAGATAAGGCCTAATCCGCAGAAGAATGCACCGAGCAATGAACTCGGCTACGAATATGTGTGTGGTGGGGGTGAGTTGACTCGGAGAACCCCATAATGGCACAAGATATCCAAAAGGGCAGGATGAAAAGGGAAGAGAGAGCCCACCTCGAGGCTAGCAAGATGAACCCTAAAATGAAGAGACGTAGAGGGTTCCGCGATGTTTTGCCCCGGGGTAGGGGTGAGAACTGATGATGGAGGGACCGGCAAGGCGGACCGCCTCTTCAAATTTGGAGTCCGAAATAGCAGCCACCGAGACCCCTAGGTCGAAATCACTGGATAAATAAAAATGGTCTCAATGCCCCCAGAGTCTACCGAAATATGGGGCCGGCTAGAACCAGACCCATAATGATCAGGGAAGACGATACAGAGTGAAACAGGGTAAGAGGAAGACATAGAAACTGACCTGAAAGATAAAGAAGGTCCACAGGACGAACGGTTGGAGTGCTAGACCGTCTAGGGTTTGCAAGCCGGACACACAGAAGGCTTATGCGAAGAGAATTTTGAAGAAAGTTTCTTTGAAAGGGAAATGTACCTTTTATATCCGGACGTGATACGCTTTTCAAACCGCCTTGGAACTACCCTCGAGTGCATTTGAGTGCTGAAATTGGTAAGGCGAATTGGAATTCGTGAAGAGTTGCACACACATGTCGTTCGTAACCGCATTGAATGCGAAGCGGCGCTACAAGTATTCACAATGGATAACTAATGTCTGGTCTGCTCTGGTCTTGTATAATGTCTGGTCTGGTATAATGTGTGGTCTCTGTGTATTTTATAACTACAGAAGTCTGGTCTGATCTGGTCTTTTCTGGGACCGAAAATAGTCCAAAAGAAACCATCCTTAATGATTTTTAAATAATATTAGGTGGTTTGTTTTATACTATACTTATTTGGGATGGAATTTCGATCTTATAACGATTTGAAGTTTAAATAAAATTTATGCACATGACTTGGAAAGGTAGACACTGTATACACCAAAAGAGATGATGGTGAGAATTGAGATAACGAAGGCAGGCATTTCAAAGTTCAAAGTTGAGAAGAACGTTGAGAAGCAGACATCTCAATCTCAAAGTTAATTAACATCAAAGTGGAATGAGAAGAACTTTAAGAAGCACGAATGAGTTACAAAGAATAAAGTAACGAGATCTATTATTGTTATTTTTAAAGAGAGATGTAATGTTGTTAGTCTCATCGAATTCAACCACATTATGCCAATTTTTTTAAAGAGAGATCTATTGTTGTTAGTCTCATCGAATTAAACCACATTATGCCATATTATATCAAATTTATGATGCTTTTATAGTTTTATTTGAATTGGTATTTTCTAATCCACTTTCAAATGTTCAAACACGGCCTAGTCCGATAGTATGTGTTTTTTATTATTGTCTGACACTACAAAAAAAATAGCGTTTTAGTTAGGGATTTTGTTCCGTGACAGAGTTTATCGCAAAATATTTCCTTGGCATTTCCGTAACAAGATGCCACTGGCCTCCCCAAGATATACCGAGGAACATTTTTTTGGGCCGGAGTTTGGGATCCGTGACAAAATAAAACAAATCTTTTTTTGGCCATACATTTTTTCGATGACAAATTTCATAGTAGCAAAATAAAGCTAAAATAAAATCATGAAATGATTTAGTTTAATCTGATTTATGATCTAGTCTCACACTGAGAATTGGAAGTTCAAATATACAAGATACTTGGACATAATATACCAAACAAGATGAGACCAAGGCACACATAGTAGCATACGTAGTATCTTATTTCAATACTCAAGTACTCAACAATGATATCATACAACAATGCTCACAATGAGCATTGTTGTATTTATACAACAATGCTTACAAAATACGAAGTATATAATCATATTGGGATAATAAGAGGGCGTTTGTTAATATCTAACTCGGTTGTATTGATTAATTTTGATGAAATTTATGGAGTTCTTGCCGATTGTTGATTATGCTGATTTATGAAAAAATTATATTTAAAGTATAGTTTAAAAATAAAATAAAGAAGAAATTATATGAAAAAATAGCTAAAATAATCTTTTATAGTAACTTGAGCGAATACGCCAGAAAAGTAACTACAATCTTAATTTTTCTTATTTTTACACAATTCAACTCGTAAAATAATACTCTCCGTCGCATTAAATTCTTCCAACTCCCACTTTTCTTTTTGGATCATCCCAAAAAATTCTTCCAACTTCCACTTTTGGAAAAATTGTGTAGTTCACATTCGTTTACATTCTTCTTACACAACTACAACAATACATTTTCACTTTATTCTCATTTTCTTAATTTGCGAGCCAAGTCAAACTAGGAAGAATTTATTGGAACGGAGGGAGTAAATTATGAGTATATGTTTAGTAAAAAAGTTGGTTGATAAAGGTGATAATGTAAAAGATAGGTCACCAAACACATTATGAATAGACCTATTTTCCGAACTAAATTTTAATTTCTAGACGATATAAAGGTGTTCACGGATCGAGGATGCGCATCATATTGTTCCTTATTAAAGTGTATGTAAAGTTGTAAACTAATGCTAATGAATAATGACTAAAATGTGAGCACCTTTCAATAAATTCCAAAAAGAGACTAATATATTACGGAGCATTATTTGTATGTCATGCGAGTCATGTGACCAACAGATATGTTGCCAATGATCCCATTGCTGATGCACATTCACTTGCACAGTTACATTAGCACTCCACTTTTTTTTGGGAAGATGGGTAGTGGCGCAAACCTTCACTACAATTTAGTCTCATATTTCACAAATTGCAAATCACATTATTAATATTGTTTGATTATGTTAGCGTACCAATTATTATTTACGTATACATGCCTATGCATGCACACGTAGGGGTCATCATAAAGTAGCAAAGGTCTCCTAGCCTTATCATTATACTTTGGTATTATCCGTATGTAAATCATTTGTATTATCTATTATGATGTATATTAGATTAGACTTATTGGCTGTCCAAGTTCAATGTATACGGAAGCCTTTGAGATAATATAGGAGTTCGGTTAATTTGAGATAAGCTCGAATAACCAACGATTGTAAAGGCATGCACCATATTTAAATGGTACGCATGATTGAATAATACACACGGTGTATTCCTTTAGCTTCTAACTTGGTATCAGCAGACCAGGTACTCTTCACCAAACAACAATGACTTCCCCCACCTCCAAACCCCCCCCCCCCCCTTTCATCCCGCTCTCACAGTCTCGAATATCAAGAATTTCATACCAATCACTCTTGATCTTGAGACTGTTGAGTATTCTTCTTGGTGTGAGCTTTTTAAAATTACAGCACGGGCCTATCAAGTCATAGATCACATTCTTCCCACCCCAATTGATGAGGCCTCTTCTTCGGCCACGCCTCCCGCCACCACCCCGGTTGGACAAGAAGTCGCTCGTGGTGAAGCTTTGGCTCTCTGGACCCGACTTGATTCCATTGTCCTACAATGGATTTACGGTACTATTTCCACCGACCTCCTGCACACCATTATTGAACCCGACAGTACCGCCCAACACGCTAGGGACCGTCTTTCTGAAATTTTTCAAGATAACAAAGCCTCTCGTGCTGTACATCTTGAAAATCAATTCTCCAATACCCGGTTGGAGCAATTTCCCAACGTCACTTCCTACTGTCGGGCCCTCAAAACCATCGCCGATCAACTCGCCAATGTAGACGCTGAGGTTGACGAACGCCGCTTGGTTCTTCGTATGGTTAACGGACTGCCAGAACAGTACGATACAATTGCTACTTTCATTCAGCAAGCCAATCCTCTCCCACCCTTTCACACGGCCCGCTCCATGCTTCGTCTTGAAGAAACCCGCAAGACCACACATGCTAATTCCCCAGCCACAGCACTTGTTCACACCGGCAATCCACCGCCTCCACCACCTCCTGACGTCCGTGCTCCTCGCGGCCGCTCTAACACTCGTGGTGGTCGTGGCCGGTCCTCTTCACGTGGCGGCCGGGGGCGTGGTCGCTCTGACCCACAGCCCACTGCCGGTCCTCAATGGCCCTTTGCACCTCCACCGTGGGCCTATTGGATGCCACCTACACCCTGGAATACTCCTCCTTGTCCCTATCCCACAACGGCATGGCCTGGACAGTCCTCCCCACGGCCAAATTCTGGTGCGGGCATCTTGGGCCCCCGCCCACAGCAAGCCCACTTCACTGCTTCTACGAACCCGGGTCTGGTTCCTACTGATCTACACACAGCCATGCAGACCATGTCTTTAGCACCCCCGGATGACCAATGGTATATGGACACAGGCGCCACTTCACACATGACGGCAAATCCAGGTTCTTTCACGTCTTTTTCTAAATTAAATACTAAAACCAAAATCCTAGTTGGCAATGGTAACACCATTCCTATTACCGGTCTTGGTACATCCACTCTACCCTCCCCTCACCCTCCACTTAAACTCCATAATATTCTACATGCCCCTTCCCTAATCAAAAACCTGATTTCTGTTCGTCAATTTACGACTGATAATAATGTGTCTGTCACTTTTGACCCTTTTGGTTTTTGTGTGAAGGATCTCAGTACGGGCACACAACTCATGAGGTGCAATAGCTCCGGCCATTTATATCCCGTTCTTCCCAGTCAATCCCATCGGCATCCTTGTGCGCTACTCTCAGCTGCAGTTTGGCATAATCGATTGGGTCACCCTTAGTTAGAAGCTAAAGGAATACACCGTGTGTATTATTCAATCATGCGTACCATTTAAATATGGTGCATGCCTTTACAATCGTTGGTTATTCGAGTTTATCTCAAATTAACCGAACTCCTATATTATCTCAAAGGCTTCCGTATACATTGAACTTGGACAGCCAATAAGTATAATCTAATATACATCATAATAGATAATACAAATGATTTACATACGGATAATACCAAAGTATAATGATAAGGCTAGGAGACCTTTGCTACTTTATGATGACCCCTACGTGTGCATGCATAGGCATGTATACGTAAATAATAATTGGTACGCTAACAGATTATATATATTTACTTTAAGATATATATGTACAAGTATGAATAAAAAGAAGATTAATTTATCGGCTAAAGGGTCAAATAGGCCCTTGAACTAGTTTAAAGTGTTCAATTAGCCCCTTATATAGGAGGTTCTGTCCAACCATCGCCAATTGGGGTGGTTCCCGCTGGAATTTTTTGATGAAATTTTTTGAGCATCTTCTTCATTAAGCCTAGTTTGCCCATACCAAATTTCAGCTAAAACGTCAACCGGGAAGGCAATCAAATGATTTTCCGAAATGTATTGCGCTGTTTAACTGCGCAGTTATCTTCAAAAAATCATTTGACTGCCTTCCCGGTTGAATTTTTCGCTGAAATTTGGTATGGGTAAACTACAATTAATGAAGAAGATACTCAAAAAATTTCATCAACAAATTCCACCGGGAAACGCCTCAATTGGCGACGGTCGGGCAGAACCTCCTATATAAGGGGCTAATTGAACACTTTAAGTTAGTTCAAGGACCTATTTGACCCTTTAGCCTAATTTATATTATGAGTGTGTAAAGATTTAATTGCAGATAAAATTTAAGAAAATTACCTAAATATAAGTTAAACATAACAAAATTTAGTGATTTTTTAGCCTTTCATTCTTTTAATATAAAAGAAAACACTCTTAATCCTATTTTAGATTTTTTTCCCCACATTTAACTCTTATTTTGAGCAATTTCTTATAAAACTTTAGACATATATATAAGAGTGGATACGCCACTGAAGATGGGGTAATATTGAAATGAAAGCACTAACATTCAGAAAGGAGTAAAATGAGTAAGGACCCACAGACAACTGTCAGCCCCAGAACCAGACTTGGAGTTAATCACCTTCAAACAAGCAATATAATTCGCTGATTCATTAATGAGCAAACCTGAGCCACGGACGATTGAAGTAGACCAAACCTCACCCGATCTTAATGCAAGAGTCTTACAATAAAAAATAATAGCAACAAAACAAATAACAGAATGATGACTAAAACGACAATAAAAAATTGCAGATAAATAAAATTCATTTCCTTCTTCACGAGCACCTCCACAAATTCACCAAGCAAGCCCCTGGCGGTGGTTCAGGAGAAGGTCGGACCATTGCTATGATTGTTGACACGAACAAGCCACGACTCCAACCCCTAGCACTGAAGGCTCTGCTTCCATCCGTCGCACGGTCAGTTTCCTGCCGAGCAACCTTCATTTACCCCACCTCTCCGTACAACACATCCTTCGTCGAACCACTTTCCTTCATCGTTCTGCCGCCCATCACGTTCTCCGCCAAATTGAACCACCGGTCGCCCTGCTCGAATCTGCTACTCCAAGATTTCGCTCGCCCTTCGTCCTTTGACCTGCAAAGCGAAACGGACAGCAAAATTATGAAGGCCCCAAAACACCCCCGCCTACGGCCGCACCTAAGAAGGCCGCTAGCGGAGAAAACGAAGCTCTAGCGGCTAAAAGCCCTAGAGAGAGAACATCAACACTGGTCTTTTTTTGTGAATTTCCGAGTAAATTTTTCTATAAATTTTTCCATACTAATTAAGGATGTGATCCGTGACGGATAAGCATAAAAAGATAAAGATGGGAGGTTGTGTGATCCGTGACGGATAAGCATAAAAAGATAAAGATGGGAGGTTGTGTGAGTGACAATTTTTTTTGGATGTACTTACACTCCTCGTTGGTAGAAAATATCTCGGATAGAGAAACTAGCAACATGTCAGTATATTGAAAATAACCTCCGATTACAGGATAATTGCATGACCTATGTATAGGTGTTTACAACAAATCCAATTATAAAAGGCTACATGGGTTTGGCCCCATTTATCAACTAATACTGATGCTAATGAGCCGGCATACCCGATAAGTAATTAAATAATCATGGACCAATATCTGCTAGCTGGTCTGTGTTCTGAGCTTGGTCGGGTCAAAGTTCGGGTGTAACGGCAGATAGTCTTGGACCCGGCCCATTATCCCAACACTTCTATTATAGTATCTTTTCTTTGTTAAATACCAACATCAATTTATTAGGATAAGTTTCGTTATATGACATTATCTTTGAAAGTATTACACTGATTTCATCAAATCACAAAATGAGTGAATTTGATATAATCTAATTCTAATTCACTGTTTTTTTTTTCAAACGGAAAATGTGTGTTCAACGAAAAGGCCGGGATCTTATTTTCTACCATTCTATATTTCAAAATATAATGAAAAAATAAGTGAAAGAAAAAGATGTGGTAACATGCTTTAAATTAAAGTCAACATTGTTAGCTGGGTTGTCAAGATTTTCAGTCTACTTATTTGTTGTGCTGACTGCTGAATGGGGTTGGTAAGCGATATTGACATCATTATTCCACTAAAATACTATGTCGATCGTTGTCTTGTTGAGTTCAACAAAGAGTGTTCACAAATGATATTAGAAATTTAGAATATCACAAGATATTGAAAGCACGGTAAAGCTAGGTTTAATTAGTATACTAGTATATAAATACAAGTACTACGTATATGCAAATAATAAGCATGCATCTACGTATATGTAGTAATTCACAAGCACAATAAATTAGAACCCATCAATTCATCACATAAAAGAGTTATGGCTCGCCAGTACGTTCTCCTCACGATTATATACATGGACCCGGTTAAGTTTGAATCCCGTTTTAAACTCAGAGGAGTGTATTGAATATGGATTGTGGTGTACTTTTTTTTAAATTCTTGGACTTTTTTATGAATGTATTGTATTGACTTTTAAATCCATGGATAAGTAACGTTTATAGACTTTTAAATCAGGACTGTGACTGCCGGTCATCGGAATTTCACCTAGATTGGAGTTCGCCGCCAACAACATGACTTTGATTATGCAAGGAACATATGAGAAATTAATTATGTCAATTAATTATATTAGGGGTAGAAATGTAATATTTAGTCCTGTTTAAATAAAATCAAACATATGATCATACTTTGGTAAAATGGTACAACGTATGTTTTAGTCCTACGTACCATGAGTAATTTCATATGTGTAATATAATAAAAAAACAATTAGAAATAAGTAAATAAATGAAACAAATGTAAAACATCCAGCCACGCAGAGTTCTACAAGAATAAATGAAGCATAAGAATCCAAGTTTATTTTTGTTAAAAAGAAACTCAATGTAATCTCGATCTATTTATAATCAATTGTTATACTTCGTATTACACAACTCAATGAGTAAGAACATTGATAATTACACAAGAGTTACACTCATTGCTACATGTGGTACAAACTACAAACATTTGTGCAATTGAGTTTTTCTTTTTGGACAAAGCTTTTCTTAATAATTGTTTTCTTTTCATTTTTAGCTTGTTAAATTTTGTATACTTATTTACGTTAAATATTTAGTAATTTGAAATTATATTCTACTCCATCCCAAAAACAACTTCACAGTCACTATTCATTGGTCAACTTGAATCACTCATAATCTTTTACTTTTTATATCAAACTTTTATCAAACTTAAATTTTCTGGATCAGACTTAAATAATCCGAGTGTGAACAGGGATCGAGTTGCTTTATCGTCAGTCAAACATCGTAAACCGAACAGGAAGTTAATTTTGGGACGGAGGTAGTATGTGTTGGCAATTTCACGATGAAACACATTAATAGTTAAAAAAAAGTTCTTAATGATTAACTGACAACGTACCATAATTGCACCGAATTAATACCATCGATTCTTATATTAGTTCTTCTAAAAACTTCAAGAACCGAATAGATATGGGATTAACAGTTCAATAAATGAACCGATCTCAGCCCTACATTTTTCTTCGTAAAACGACATATATATAAAACATCACTATTTATTTATTTATTTATTTATTTAAATTGAAAAGATAAGTTTATCTTGTGTATCGGTATTCATGTACAAACACCTTGTTCAACTTTATTTAGCGTAAAATGATAGGGGAAATCAAAATTTAATGTTCAAACCTTGCATACTGAGACCATCCTGGTACCCACCATTCGTCACGACCAGTACTAGTCCAGGACTTGTTGGCTGGTTTGTGATCCCGGCTAAATAACTAGCTAAATCTGCAATCAGATCTATGCGTACTTGTGATAAGTAGAAGATGACTATAAAAGTCCATGGAAATCTTTGGTGAAAAAAGAGACAATTGCAGAGAATTAATGTATTAAAAATGAGTTAAAAATCCACGAGGATCCGTGATTTTAGAATTCCATAAGAATGAACAGGAGTTTGAATAATACGCCTATACTTTTATAGACTTTTAAAAATCCACATCTAATACTCCTAAACTTTTAAAATTCATGGACTTTTAAAATTTTGCTACTAACTTCTAATATTTATAAGAGATATGGCTTCAGTCAAACAAAATACAAAAATATTAGGGGTACACAAATTAGTATACAAATTGTACACAATTCTCCTAATTGCATGTGTTTATAGAGAATTCCTGTGAAAAAGGCGAAATTTTATGAGTTTTTGCCACTTTCGGTCCCCCGACTATTATGTCAGTGACACTTTTGGTACTCGACTTTTATTTTTTTCATTTTTAGTCTTCGACTATTGTGTTAAAGACAATTTTAGTCCTCAACTTCAAGGTCTTCCACATTTAGTCCCTCGATAATGTCAAATTGACACTTTTAGTCCTCCCATTATGATCTAGACACAATAAGTGAAGGATTAAAAATGACAATATTATAATAATTGAAGGACCAAAAGTGTCATTTTTATGAAAGTTGAAGGACTAAATATGGAAAATTTCAAAGAAGGGTACCAAAAGTGTCTTTAGAGCAATGTCGAGGACTAAAAATGAAAAAATCAAAGTTGAGTATCAAAAGTGTCAATGACATAATAGTCGAAGAACTAAAAGTGGAAAAAATTCCAAATTTTATATTAAAACGTCTTTATATACCAGCAAAATATATAAGTGAGTTGGCTTAAACGTCTTTAAGTTGAACAAAATAATACGGAGTAAGAAATTGGCTTAATTCCACGGGCGGGGGAGTTGGTGACAAAAGTGGAAAAGACCATGTGGTCCCTCAACAACACGTAGACCACCTCACAATTTTATCAAAGGTCAAATAGTTTCAAAATAAAAATAAATAAATAACACATGTATGATCGAAATTGAGTAGACAAATGTGTTTTTTTTAATTTGATGACATACCATCAAAAAAAAAAATTTGATGACTATTATAAATTTGATGACTATTATAAGAATTTTAGTGATGATTGTATTACTTTTAAATTATAATCTCCGTGTCCCACTAAAATTATCATTTTTTAAAGAAATTTCACTAAAATTGTCTTATACCAAATTTAGTAAAGTTTGTGTGACTCTAAATTATTTCAAGTTTATTCTTACTTTATCAATTCAATATCACGAATATAAACCCACTTTTCTTAATAACTGCTCTCTCCGTCCCGCTATGATTGTCTCATTTTACCGTTTCGGTCCGTCTCACTAAGATTGTCTCATACCTTATTTGGAAAAATTTATGTGATTCTAAATCATTCTTACTTTACCAATTCAATATCAACCACATAAATCCACTTTTATTAATAACCGTGTCACCTTCTCTTGTTCCAAACTTAGGGGGACGAAGGTAGTATGTCACATCTCATGCCCCAATATTAATGAGACGAAAGCATAGTAACCAGTAACTACACATAATAATTATATTACGTAGTAATACTTCAAGTAAAAATCAAATCCTTATAAAAAGAATCAATATAAAACAAATATCAAAACTACTATTGTCATACACTATCGTCCAATAAAATTTGACCAACTTTTCTCTTTTTAATCATACCCAATTTTTTTTGTCATTTCCATTTAGGGGCACTTCGTAACAAATACTACATACGTGGCTACAATTATTTTTGTCTTCTCTCTGCACAAATATATATCAATCATACAAGTTTACTGTTTTGACCAGAAATTAAACTATTCTAAAACGAAATTGAATTGGGAATCTCACAAAATTGAATCAACTGTGTATGAATTAATATGGGAAATAATCTGAATAATAATATGGATTAGCAATACCAAGTAAGAGCTGTGAATACAGAGTGCTGTGTAATATGAATGTATATGCAATTGTTATTGAGCGTATATGCTTGTGTCCCTTTCCCCCTTTTTCGATGGAGCCTTCCTAGTGTATTTAAACAAGAAGGTTTTCGTATTCCCCAAGTGTAGCAGCCGTTTCGCCTATTTTTTCTCCACGTTCGGCCGTTTCTTCTTATCCTTTGAATTGTTCCACTCCCTTATCTGCATTTTGAATTATTGAGAGCTAGTAATTGGACTCCCTTTGGCATGGTGGGCTTCGACTATCTATTAATGAGCCAATTATTCCAGCTTTTTAGCCCATTTGGACGAATATTATTTGGGCCCAACAATTGCCCCCTTTCGAGAAGTTGAGGCGTATGGACGCACATGTCAATCCGTTAAGCGTCAACTTGTCAAAATCTTGAAAACATCCATACATGTCATCCTTGAATACAGCTCATATAAACTCGTCGTTTGCACGATGATACATGCTGTCAACCTGTCATTCGTATAATAAGACGCTTTTGTCAACTCGTCATGCGTCTGGTAAGACATGTCGTCAACCTTCGTTCAGGTTGATGTCGACACTTTTGTTGGCAATTATGATTTTGTTCCTCGTTGTATAAATGATGGGTTTGACTCTGTGAGTGTGACCGTAACCTGCAAAAATATTAAGCACCGCATCGTTTGTTGTTTTAATAATATCGTCGACATGAATATTTATGATGTATGTCAATGTCGTTCATGTTGTCTCCTTATATTTTGGAGCTTGTGTTGTCGTGCTCTCGGAGTACATGCTTCTGTTGTGTATTTCTGTAGTTTTGGATGTGGTTGTTGTTCCATATGATGATGTCACTTGTACGTATACTGTTGTTGTTTTGTGTTTGTCTGACTTTGATGTTGTCAGAATTTGTGATGTATGATCTGTCTGTTGTTTTGGCCAAAACATTGTGGAGAATCGGTGGTGTTTTTACTCATGTTTAGCGTACATGAAAACTCCACTTCTTCCCCTAAAATTCTGTAAGCCCCCCGTCAATTGTGTCTTGACGTGTTGTAAGGCTTTGTTTGATGTAAGCCCCCCGTCAATTGTGTTTTGACGTATTGTAAGGCTTTGCATGTTAGGATTCCGTCATCGTCAATTCTTGATTGTACCTGTGCAATAAATATTTCGCTAACGTCGGCCGTTGGCTAAAAGCCAACGGCCCTCCGATGCTTAAGTTAGTGATCGTTTGTGGATAAATGAAAGTAATCAATTGAGAATATGTATATGAAACTAAATATCTATCGTGAGAACCTGTCTATCGTCAGATGATTTCAATCGTCTCGTCAGGTTTATTACCTGACGACTTCAGTCATGTCGTCGTATTGCAGCTCTTAAGAACCTGTCTACCATCGGACGACATGCCCCCCGTCCGACGACTTCGATCATGTCGTCTGATCTACCTTGTCACAGAAGTGACGACTTATTCCTCAGGCCTCGAATAAGGCTTTCCATGCTTGTAGTCATGTCTCCTGGGAGGTTCTGACTTTCCGTGCCCCCCGTCTTGTTCAATTTGTCTGTGACGACATCGTAAGTCTTCTTCTAGACGGATGAAAGCCAGTGCCCTTACTTGGATATCTTCGAAGGACCGACTAGGGTGTTTCGTCAATTCCTGATATAACTCTGAATCCTCCAGCAGTCCCCTTCTAAATGCTTCAATTGTCGTCGGTATGTGACACCTGGGGATTGACACCTTCTCCTTGTTGAATCGGTGCAAGTAATTCCTTAAGGGTTCATTCCGTCCCTGGACTACTCGGTAGAGGTCACTAGTCTGCTTCTCCAAGGCTCGGCTACTTGCAAACTGCTGATTGAATAAGTTGACCAGCTCCGCAAATGAATTGATGCTGTCGTTCGGCAGATTGACGAACCATGTCAATGCTGGTCCTGTCAACGTTGTCCCAAATGCCCGGCACATGCAAGCTTCTCTCTGATGTGGTCTGACCGAGACGGCCAACATTTGTTTTTTGTACTGAGCGACATGTTCCACCGGATCAGAAGTCCCATCGAACAGTCTCATTGAGGGGGCGGCGAACTTCCTCGGAATCTCGACATCGGTGATATGTCGTCCGAAGGGTGAGTCTGCGTAACAGGTTTGCGTCGCCATGTCAAGCGGACGTGGGACTCCAGGTATGCTGTTGAACTTCTCTCGCAATTCCCTCAGTTCCTCCATGATGACGGCCAAGGGATCTGTCAAGTTTGTTTGTATCTGCGGATCCGCTGCTTCGAGAGGCGAATATATGGTGACGACCTCTGGCTCCTGACAGCTTCTATTATTGATGTCGTCATGTCTGGGGATTTCGACATGGCTTGGAACTTGTCACCTCTGGTTGTTGATGTCGACATATCTGGGAATGTCGACATGATTTGGAACATGTTGTCTCTGGGGCTGTGCAAACAGATTTCGGAATATGTTCCTTCTGGGATTTGGGGGTGGAAAGGAACGAGTTGAGGGCCCTGCTCCTCCAGATGTGTCGGCCCCGAAGTGAGGGATGAAAGGTTCGGTTGAAGCCGGAATCGAACCCATGTCCAGTCTCGTTGCCATGGTAGCCACATCCTCGCCCCGTCGTGAGCTTGAGGCTATGGATGCCACCGATTGCACCTGAGATCTCAAAGCGTCATTTTCACCTTGGAGGAAGGCGATTCGTTGACGCATTTCCTCCCGGACAGCTTCTAATTGTGCTGCGTCGGAACTTTTGGATGCGCGGAGCTCTTCTCGGACGGCTTCTAGTTGTGCTTGAATCTCGTTAAACAGGGAGTTAGAACTTTCGGCCATAATTGATTCTCTTTTTGCAAGAATTTCCCACAGACGGCGCCAATTGTTTTGACCAGAAATTAAACTATTCTAAAACGAAATTGAATTGGGAATCTCACAAAATTGAATCAACTGTGTATGAATTAATATGGGAAATAATCTGAATAATAATATGGATTAGCAATACTAAGTAAGAGCTGTGAATACAGAGTGCTGTGTAATATGAATGTATATGCAATTGTTATTGAGCGTATATGCTTGTGTCCCTTTCCCCCTTTTTCGATGGAGCCTTCCTAGTGTATTTAAACAAGAAGGTTTTCGTATTCCCCAAGTGTAGCAGCCGTTTCGCCTATTTTTTCTCCACGTTCGGCCGTTTCTTCTTATCCTTTGAATTGTTCCACTCCCTTATCTGCATTTTGAATTATTGAGAGCTAGTAATTGGACTCCCTTTGGCATGGTGGGCTTCGACTATCTATTAATGAGCCAATTATTCCAGCTTTTTAGCCCATTTGGACGAATATTATTTGGGCCCAACATTTACTTTATTAATTTATTTAAAATTAATTTTACCGAGTATTTTTGGAGTTTTTTCCACTGCATCTTCCTTTTGAAGGCAAGTTAATTCCCCTGTTCCACCAACTTTGGTCGTTTAGGCATTTGACAATTGTTTATTGGTTTGAAACTTTTGTTCAACTTACACGCCTCTCCTTTCTTAATTCTTACCAACCTAATAATTAATCACGATTACTTTGACCTGGAACTTTGTAATCATATCAAGTTTGATTTGATATGGTGCGATCTGATAGATATTAATCTCCGTATAATTTACAATTGTCGAGATGCGATGTGGTTTGGTGGAAATATGGTCTTTTTACTATAAATTTTTAATAATTGTGTGACAATATAATTTATTTTTTAAGCTTTTATGCTTTTCTCCAAACACTTTTCAAATGAAGTGGTTGAAGCTGTGGTGACTACTTTCACGTAGGGAGCTTTAGCTGCCGCCTCATGTGGCTTGGTGATTTTATGTCATTTTTGTGCGATATTCCATTTCTCCAATATGTGTTTTTTTTCTCAAACAACTTATTGTCATATATGTCTATACAATACAATGAATAGTTTTACATTGTAATGCTCATACTCCGGATTAGTCTAAAAAATATTATAAAATGATAATTTAAATGTTTCTAGTAAATTTGCACAACAAATACTATTTTCTTTCTCTAAATGAAGTTCTCTCAGGGGTTAGAGATGATCTAAAATGAAAATTGTGCAAATTACAAGAATGAAAAAAACCAAAAATATAAAAACCATATCTAGATTATGCCAATTAAATATATTTGAAGTCATAAATAAATCTGAATCATATAAAAACCATATGCAAAATAAATACTACGTATATTTTATGTAGTATATAGTATATAGTATAATAGAACGAATATTTAGATTGATAGACTTCACTTACCCCTAATTATAATGTTGTTCTTCATTTATATAATAGTTAAACTACTAATATGCTAAGGTTGTTCTTCATTTATATAATAGTTAAATTACTTTAGAACTGGGGCGGTGGCCCTAGACCCAGGAAAAATGTAAATTTTTTAGGCCTAATATTATTTATTTACCGTATGTTTGACTAGTATGATTTTGAGCCCAAAATTATTAAATTTGTGCGGCCCAAAGGCCCAAATAAAAAAATCTGAAGTAACTAACACGCGTTTCGTCCATGTAAGGCTGTAATTCCTATAAAGTATAAACTCACGCAGCCTTTGAAACCTGCGTCCACTGTCCTACTCTCGAAGCCTTCCAAGAGTTCTGACTTCAGTTATCTCAGTTACACCTAACACCTTCCAACCTTATGTCCTAAAGCTTCGGCCATTGTCTTACAGAATTACAGTTATTCATTATCTTTTATTAATTTTTATTTGAGTAATACAAACATATGATTATGTGATTAGTTTATTAATTGATAACATGATCTAATTCATAGTTATTAAATGTTTATCAATGATTATGAATAGTTGATAAATAATTAGTTGATTTGTTAGATGTCAATTCGTACGCTAGGTAGGTTTAGCAGAAAAGATATGTATGAATTGTATTGCTAATCGTTGGGGCTACTGCCCAATAAATACAAAGCAAGAGTTTGACTCAAGAAAGGCAACTAACTAATCAAGGAAACTAAATAATAATAATAATAATGGGTAGTAATATGAATAACGTTAATTACGTACACAAGGACTTTCATCTTGATATCTGCTTTAGATAAGTAAAAAGAGAGTAATCAGCATAGGACTGAGAAAATCCAAGAGCTTAGCAAACCAACACCGTGATTCTCTGTTTAAGCCCATATAGAGATTTACGGAGCCGACAAACCAAAGAGGAATCCGACACCGAGAAACCCGGGGGCAAAGTCATGTAAACTTCCTCCTTCAACATGTTTATTCCCCAAAATCACCAAACGTGCTTTGAGGCGTTTCACGCTACCATCTAAGTGATATTTACTTTTATAAACTCATCAGCATCCCAAAGCACGTTTGCCAGGAGGTAGCGGTTCTAACGACCAAGTACCATTATTTTCTAATGCCTCGATATCTCCGAGCGCATAGCTGCTCTCCAACCTTAATCGACTACGGCCTCACGAAATGACCGAGGCTTGCGACCGGCAGTAATTGCTGCCAGAAAAGTCTGATGCTGCAATAAAAAATTAGTACAACTAACATAATGTGCTATAGGGAAGGGAGTACCTAGGGAGGTGACTAGCAATGATGACGAGGGAGAGGATGGACTAGAAGTAATGACAGTGTGAGTAGTATAATCACACAGCTTCACAGATGGTAATTTTGTTCGTTTGCCGCGGCCAAGTTCGGCAGAGGCGTCTGGAACTGAGGCTGTCATATCTGGGGTATCAATAGGAGGCGGCTCATCAGGCACACTGGATGTCGTTGTCCCTGAGTTCGAAGTTATCTGATCAGTGCTACCCACATATTCTTCATACGTAACGGGAACGTCGTATGAAGACGAAAGTTCCATGTCGTGAGATGTTTGAGCTTCGGCCGAGGCATCAAAAGGAAAAATATCTTCGAAAAACTTGACATCTCTTGAGACAAAAAAAATCATTTGTTTCAAGATCAAACAACCGCCGTCCCTTTTTACCAAATGAGTATCCCACAAAAATGCACTTTCTACTTCGGCTAGCAAATTTGTCAATTTTTCCTCTCAAATTGTGAGATAAACATAAACAACCAAAAATACGAAGTTCCTTATACGTTGGCTTAATTCCAAAGAGTACCTCAATTGGCGTCTTACGTTGGAGCAATTGAGATGGAGTACGATTGATAAGATATGGCTGCGGTCAGCACACATTCTCCCCAAAAATAAATAGGAAGATGTGCCAGAAACCGCAAAGCACGTGCCACGTTTAAGATATGTCTTTGTTTCCTCTCCACGCGGCCATTCTACTGCGGTGTGTGCACACAGGACGTGTGAAACAGAATTCCATTTTGCTGAAAATATTCTTGCAAACAGAAAAATTCTGTGCCGTTATCACTGCATACAATTTTAATTTTTCCAGAGAATTGTCTATCAACCATTGAAACAAAAGACATAAAAGTCTTAAAAACTTCCTTCTTATCGCACAAGAGATAAACCCAAACAGCGCGAGAAAAGTCATCAACTAGTGTGAAAAAATATCTAGCACCACAAGACGCGAGAGAATTATATGGTCCCCACGAATTACAATGAACAAGCTCAAAAGTTTGAGTTGATTTGTTAAAACTTAAAGGAAAAGGTTCTCTACTTTGCTTAGCACGAAAACAAATATCACACGGTGTAGTCACATTCTTCGAAGTAGTAGTATTTGGAGACAACCATCTAACCACCTGTTCCGAAGGACGCCCTAACCGTCGATGCCATGTGTCCAGCGAAACGTGCAATCCATCCACAACAACAGATAAAATATCCAATGCCTGCCGAAAATAATACAGTCCGTCCCTCCTCTCACCCGTGCCAATCAGCCTCCTCGAGTGAAGGTCCTGTATAACACAAATGTTAGATGAAAACTGAACAAAACATTGCATATCATCATTGAGTTGGGATACAGATATCAGGTTACAATTAAAATTTGGAACAAATAAGACATTTTTTAATTCCACTGTAGTAGACAACCGAATGCTACCCTCCCTAGTAGCCACCACTTGTTGGCCATCAGGTAAACCAACGAGTCGCGAAGACACATCCGCCAATTTATGCAAGCATGAAATATCACCTGTCACATGATTGGATGCACCAGTATCGATGATCCAAGAAGAAGTGTCAAACTTACCGGACATTCGTTCTGGCTGTGAGTGTGAATTACCAAAAATAGTCATCAAGGACTTCCACTGCTTCCCTGTGAATCCCGGCAAAGGTGGCGGACTACCCCCTGTGCCAAAGTCAATTTTATCGGCTTAAATCAGGGAGTCAGCAGCTGCTGCATGCGCACATACACTGCCCTTCTGCCGGTGGCTTTGATTTCCGGTTGAGCGAGTAGCCTCGGTCATAGCAGGGGATTTCCCGCGGCCAGCTCCAGTTCCAGCACCATTCTTTATCCCCAGCCGAGGTCTATCTCCCCACCAGTCCGGGTACCCAATTAACTCAAAACAGTTGGCCGCCTCATGAACTGCAAAACGACAATAAGAACACACAATACCCAATTTGTCTATCTTCTTGCGAACTGGTTTCCCTCGGCTTGCTGTACGAACGGCAAACCCCACCACATCGGGTTTGTCTTCTTTTGTCTATGTAATGCCACGTACCCGCTATTCTTGTGCAACTTGCTGGTATGACCTCGTCAGTGACGGCAAAGGAGTCTGGTTCAACAATTGAGACCGAACTTGCCCATAATATTCCAAGTATAGCCCCATCAAAAATTGGTGGAACCTCTCGGATTCCCGACGTTTTTCATGCAATTCTCCCAAATTACATGTGCACTTTCCGCACTTACAAGCAATAAGCGGTTCAAAATTATTTAATTCATCCCACAAAACTTTAAGTTTCGCATAATATGAACCAATGGACATATTTTTCGTTTGCTCACATCGGGCCAAATCAGATTTAACTTGATGAATACGAGGTCCATCAATCACATAAAATCGCTCCTCCAAATCAGTCCACAAGAGCCGAGCATTATCAAATTTTGAGAGTGTAATTTTTACCTTGGGAGTAATCACGTTCAAAAGCCAAGAAACTATCATGGAATGAAGCGTGATCCAGTCTTCTTCCGTACATGGCGGTTTTGGTTCGTTGATTCCACCGTTGACAAAGACAAACTTTCGACGAGCTCTCAGAGCAAGGCACACCAAGTTGGACCATTCGTCATAATTTTCCCCGGTGAGCCACACCGTCGTTAAGCAATCGCCCGGCCGATCTTGTGGTCCCAGAAAATACGGCGATGTGTGATCAATTTTTGAGGAATGATTTCCTCCTCCTTCGTCGTCCCCCATGATGAACGATGCTGCTAGCGTATCGGCCACGAGGGCTCTGATACCATGTCAATTCGTACGCTAGGTAGGTTTAGCAGAAAAGATACGTATGAATTGTATTGCTAATCGTTGGGGCTACTACCAAATAAATACAAAGCAAGAGTTTGACTCAATAAAGGCAACTAACTAATCAAGGAAACTAAATAATAATAATAATGAGTATTAATATGAATAACGTTAATTACGTAATGTTAACATTAGATGTTAATTGTTTCTTTTGAAAGGAGATGTTAATTGTTAATCACTTAATTATTGATTGTTATCTATTGAGTATTCGTGTTATAATTTGTTCAATTTGTTATTTTAAACAGGGGCATCTAATGAATTTTGAGGCCCCAGTGCTTAACGGCGAATAGATGCCCTTAAAGCAAGAAAGAACACAAATTTTAACAACAAAGTGTAATTAGACTACACGCTTCAGCGAAATGTAAGTTTATAATGTTTAAAGTACGTAAATTAGGTAATCTTAAAATTATGGAGCTTTTGAAATCCAGAATAATACTAGTACATAGTATTTAGAAAAGTCAACCTATAACTACTACATACTAAATTTTTGGAGGCCTCCTGTAAAAGTGGGTTCCGATGTCAATCACCTATTGCACCTCCTAAAGGACGACCCTGATTTGGAAACTCTGATTCGACTAAGTTTGATTTAATGAATTCAAGTATTTTATTTATTATAAAGGTCTTCATATATTATTATTTGGCATGTTAATTTAGATATAATAGGGTTTTACAATTTTTTTTAACTAGGCCCATTCTTAATTATTCGCCTCTAGGCCTTCTAACATGCAGGACCGCCCCTGACCGGAACTAAAGTGGTTCATCCCTACTGAAGGTGGATTTGGATTCTCTGCCTTAAGGCAGAGTGCCTTACGACAATGGGCAGTGATAACACCCAGAGCCTTGAGATATGTGAACAAAAGAGAGAATTCAGAGAAATATTAACTTGTGTTCATTCCCATTTGCAAATGGGCAGTGATATCACCCAGGGCAGAGTGCCTTACGGCAATTTCATAGGTAATAATACCATTTGCAAATAAATCTTAATATCAAAACTCCTAAACTTTGTTATACATATAAAAAGAGAGAAATATTTTTACCTATGAAAATTTGAGTTCCTACTTTTTCAAATAAATTATGGCCTAAGGTGGCTCAAGACCGAATTGCTTCTACGAAGGCACCACCTTGAGTGGATCAGGAGCCCCTGCTTTACTTTGGCAGTGGAGAGTGCTTGACCATATTCAACCCTCAAATGAAAACATTAAGGGTAAAAGATGAAAGGATCCATTTTGTTCACATATCTCAAGGCCCTAGGTGATTTTACTGCTCATTGCTGTAAGGCACTCTGCCTTAAGATAGAGAATCCAAATCCACTTGAGTAGGGATGAACCACTTTAGTTCTGGTTCTTGATCTACCAGTTCTAAAATAAGTGTCTCATTTCCTTTTTTGAAATAAATATGTGGTCTACACCATTTCACTTTATTATATTCAAACATAAACCACAAGTTTTACTTTTGCAACCACATCATTAATAATCGTGTCAAGTCAAACTAGGTCATACAAAATGAGACAGAGGTAGTAGTTTTTAGGTGAAAAACTACTTTGACCGAGTAGGATTGGTATCAAATCGGTTTTGATATACCAATGCATTTATGAAGTTCTTCCCGTTTGATTTCAAGTTCTTTTAAACATATTATTATAAATACAAAAAAGCTGTTATTATAGATACTAGTAATCGAGTATATATACCTTCTTATGGTACAAAAACTAGTCACATGATGTCTTCCTAGTCAAGACTCAAGACTATGGAGAATGCAAATCTCCCTTTATTGGTGTGGATGCAATGCAAAGAAGAGAATGAAAGTGTAATTCAAAACTTTACCTCAAGACTATGGAGAATGAATCCCCCTTTACTGGTGTGGATGCAATGCAAAGAAGATAATGAAAGCGTAATTCAAAACTTTACCTTTGCAAGGATTTGAACCCAATTAGATAAAAATATTCATCATTTCTTTTATCATCTACTCCCACCCAACAGAGACTTATTTCCATTCTAGAATACACAGATTACATTGCACTAGACTAAAACAGATCAGATATGAGCGAGTTTTTAACATACATGATCAAACATGAAAAGAAGGTTAAAATAGACTTATCACAATTAAATAAACCCGATAATATACCATACTAAACAAGAATAACCAAATTAATTTAGACCAAACTTGATTTGAAAATTTCAATTTAAGCGAAAAGTTCTTTACAAAAATAAATTGCTAAAACAATACATAAGCGAAAAGTGATTTTAGATTTCATGTTTATTGGTCAACACAATTCCACTTCATTATCTAATTTTGAATATCTAACTCATAGATTTATGCTTTTGATAACATCGCTACTGATGGAGGCTAGCGATTCGAGCTGTAGCGATGAGGATCCTTCAAACCCTAGCAGCGGCGCGATGCAGAGGCGGCGCGATGCAGAGGCGGCGCAAGACATAATCGATGACCGAGCAAGGCGTAAGAAGGTGAGGTGGTGTGGTATACCCTCACGGCAGGTCATGAAAGCTTTGCTTTATTGGTAATTTTTCAAAGTCTTCTCCCTTTCCGAACGTTTTTGTTACGAGTTGTTTGTCTGGCTGGTTCTGGCCGAGAATTGTGGTGTGGTTTGTGTTCTGTTTTGGCTATTCCATTGAATTTCGTGGTTGTAGCAACTGTGTTTGTGTGTAATAATTTCAGTTTTGTTGATCGGTGTTTTTTCGATTGGGATAAAATGGATACGATCTCGAGGAATGTTAAGATGTTATCAATTGCTGAGGAAGAAAACAGGGGGCTGGTGATTGCGGCTGACCCGTTGGAAATTGGGGGTGGAGAAACCTAGGTATATAATCTAGCGGCGGCGGCTCGAGTGGTGTCTGATAAACCTATTCGTGCTGTATCTTTCTGTCAAACAATGACTATGGTCTGGAGGCAGTGAAAGGAGTCTCTATTGATGAGATTGAGGACTCAAAATTTCTGTTACAATTCTATCATGAAGGAGACCTGAGTAGAGTTGTGGAGGAAGGGCCATGGTCTTTCGAGCAGAATTTGGTGGTTATTAAACGATTGGAGCGTACTAATAAGACTTTAGAGGTTGCATTGGACCATGCAGATTTCTGGGTCCAAGTACATGATCTACCGCTAAGTTATATGACGGCAAAGGCTGCACGTGGCATAGGCAACAGTATTGGCTCTTTTGTACAACTGGACGAGAGCTCTCCTAGCGGGAAACAACGGCTGGTTATGCGCATTAGGGTCACTTTGAATATTAAAGTGTCGTTAACTCGACGTCTGCAGGTTAGACAGGAGGGAGATGGTTGGACTTGGACAAACTTTAAATATGAGAGGCTTCCGAACTTCTGTTTCTTGTGTTGGATTCTTGGTCATGCTGACCGCTTTTGCCCCTCCAATCCGCATAGTGGCTTGGGATATGAGGCGTGGAGGTGTACACCCGGGGAACAGATGGCTTATTCCTAGCAACAACAAACCGGACAATAGACAAGGACAAATGGCAGGTTCTGATACAGAGACGGAGGCACAGAAGACATATCTGGTGGAAGGACATTTATCAAAGGGAAAGGAGATTGTTACAACGGGGGATACGTCCACGAAGCGTAGGACTACTGAGAAGGAAAGCAAGGTGGAGACGCGGGTGGGTATGGACGTTGATGCATCGTCTCCAAAAAACTTGGAAGTGACAGTGCTGCCTGGACAGCACCGCCAGTAGCGGGAAGAGGCGAGAATGTGATGGTTGTCCCTTCAGCGGGGACTGGTCAAGCCGCTACTCCCTTGCCAGGGGCTGGTCAAACTGGCTTATGTTTTTTTCTTGTTTTTTCATTAGCTCCGAACTCTGTTTTATTTTTTCACTCTCATTCTAGTAGCAAGAACAACGTTGCTGTGGTTAGAGTCTACCACGTTGCGGGATTAGCGAGATGGGCCGCTAGTAAGCGTGACTCCAACTCTGAGTCTCATCCCAATGGAGCCTTTGTTATGGTATTGTATCCGGTTCTCAGCTTTATTAATATTTAAATTATCTGTTTTTTAAAAAAAACTCATAGATTTATTTTGTTTGCGGATCATAGAACATTTGACCTTTGACCTTGTTATGCAAATTGTCCAAAACATTGGTGGGTTTGGAATGTAAAGCTCAAATCGGATGGGTGAGATTGGTTTGAATCCGAATTTGCTGTTTGGCATGGCTGATTTTTCTTACCTGTAATTTAACCTTTAGTCTGTACTCCCTATTACACCACTTGATTTGGCATAATTCTCGGTAAAGCTTAACTTATCGATCTCAAAACCAGGGCACCCCCGATTATTAAAGTTCACCGCAATTATGATAAGTAAATAATAAATAAATGCAATTATTATGGTACTAATTATGATCACTCCGTCATAAAAAACATTGCATGAATTGCTAATTTAAGTGCCCATGATATTAAAAACTGGCTAAATTTACATATTCCTCTAAAATTTATGAAATTGCGATGGAGTAAGTAACTAGATTGACTGATTCTATCAAGTTATGAAAAATTATATTTAAAATATAAGTTACTAATAAAATTAAGAAAAAATTATATGAAAAATAGCACAAATGATCATCTATAAATCTACAATAATTTCAATTAGAAAAATAACTTCAACTTTAATGACTTTTCATTTATCACACAATTCCTTCTCAAATATCTAGGCTAGAGCTCCGCTCCTTATCTATAATTAAAATTCAATTTGCATTCTATAAGTAAACTGTCTGACCAGTACTGAGAACTCTCGGGGATAAGATGTCATCCTTTTTTTAGGATGTTTTAACTTGGATTGTTTTCAGTCCCAAATCATATCAGCCCAGACTTAAACAGATCAGACTAGACCAGACTTCCATATTTATAAAATACACCGAGACCATATATTTACCAGACCAGATGAGACTTAAACAAACTAGACCAGACTAGATCATTAAATTTCAATCCAAATAAAAACATCCCTATCACATTAATTTCAATCAAGAAAATAACTTCAACCTTAATAATTTTCATTATCACACAATTCCTTCTCAAATATCTGAGCCAGAGCTCTACTCCTTATCTATTACGGAGTAGCTTGTAATTAAAATTCAATTTACATTCTTTTAGTTAACTGTCCGACCAGTATTGTGAACACTCGGGTATAAGATGTCATCCTTTTTTAAGATGTTTTTATTTGAAGTGTTTTCAGTCCCAAATCATACCAGACCAGACTTAAACAGATCAAAATAAATCAGACCAGATTTTCAAATTTATAAAATACAAAGAGACCAGAAATTTATAAGCGCTACTCAAACAAAATAAATCAAACTAAATCGATAAATTTCAATCCAATGTAAAAAATCCTTATCATACGTGAAATAAAGCGTTTCATATTAAGTGAGAAGTTGATTAAGAAGAGTCATAAACTAAAAAATAACAATCCAGCTTGAGGTACACATTTTCATACACACACCTACACACTCATGTTTGTGAAGAGTATTTTTTTGTCTGTATACAGACAAAAAAATATACTCCACAAACATGAGTGTGTAGGTGTGTGTATGAAAAATGGGTACGAATAGATTTTTTGAAAAAATAATGACTCAAAACAATATCCTTTCTAGGAAAGCGAAATGAAGTAGATGAAGGGTAATATTGACTTTTCAACTGAGCTTAGTGCTTTAAAACTCTCTCCTCACGGTCCTCATTTCCCTGCGTTGCACTTCTCCCCCTCTTTCTCTTCTTCGATTCTTCTTTCCAGCCCCGCCATTTTCACCGACGAACCAGCGAGTCGTAATGGATCCAGTCTCGGAATGGGGAAATACGTCGCTCTCCGAAATGGACCCGGAGATCCACGATCTCATCGAGAAGGAGAAGCGCCGCCAGTGCCGGGGTATCGAGCTGATCGCCTCCGAGAACTTTACCTCCTTCGCCGTCATAGAGGCCCTCGGCAGCGCCCTCACTAACAAATACTCTGAGGGAATGCCCGGGAACCGCTACTACGGTGGAAACGAGTACATCGACCAAATCGAGAACCTGACCCGCAGCCGCGCTCTCCAGGTGTACCGCCTCGACCCCGCCAAGTGGGGCGTCAACGTGCAGCCTTACTCCGGCAGTCCTGCCAACTTTGCCGCTTACACGGCTGTCCTCAATCCCCATGATCGGATCATGGGGTTGGATTTGCCATCTGGTGGCCATTTGACCCATGGCTATTACACCGCTGGGGGGAAGAAGATCTCGGCCACCTCGATTTACTTCGAGAGCTTGCCGTACAAGGTTAGTTCAAGCACAGGTTATATCGATTACGATAAATTGGAGGAGAAGGCTTTGGATTTCAGGCCAAAGTTGATCATTTGCGGTGGCAGTGCTTACCCAAGAGATTGGGACTACAAGAGATTCAGAGAGGTAGCTGACAAATGTGGCGCTCTTTTGCTCTGCGATATGGCTCACATTAGTGGCCTTGTTGCTGCTCAGGTACCAAGCTTTCAACACATGCACGCGTAATTTTTCTGTTGATTTGATTTGCATGTTTATTCGATGAGAGGATTTGTATTTATAACCCTTCAATCGTAGATCTGCATTTGATCTAGGTTTTTGTTTTAAATTTCGGATGTGTGATTTTCATATAAATTGTTGATCTCCTTTGTTGCATGACTACACCGTGATCCGCTCATTTACCTTCATTTCCCCCTAATTATGGCAACAATTTTGTGTTTGGTAAAAAACGATTGGATATCAGATCGGTGCAAGAGGTAAGGAATTACATTTTCTATGCAGTAACTCATATTCATCACATTTCTGTAGAAAGTTCAATATTTTGAGGTCTCCCTCATTTATATGCGAACTAATCGTATTCTCTAAGATATGGGAGAAAATTCAAAAAATATACAACATTCCAAACATGTTAAAACACCTGGTGAAATGGAAAGTATAGAACATAGCCATGAAAATACGAGTCACTACAACGAAAAATTGAACTATTACTGTATTGACTTGCTAATAACTAAGTCTCTTTTTGTGTAATATGTCTATTTCTAAATGTAGTTTTATATTTGAAAAGTTTCCTGATATATACATATATCAAATTGTCTACCTAGTTTTACATTTAGTTTCTGTGTGACAGTAGTGTTGTGTGGATACTTGAATCTTGGATAGTAGTCACTTCCTCTTATCTGTTCTGTAAAGAGACATAAACATCATTGAAACTTGAAGTTATCATTGTGGGTGTGCAGGAAGCTGCTGATCCTTTTGAGTACTGTGACCTGGTTACTACCACAACCCATAAGAGCTTGAGAGGTCCAAGGGCAGGCATGATCTTTTATCGAAAGGGACCCAAGCCACCAAAGAAGGGACAACCAGAGGATGCAGTGTATGACTTTGAAGACAAGATAAACTTTGCTGTTTTCCCTTCATTGCAAGGCGGTCCCCACAACCACCAAATCGGTGCTTTGGCTGTTGCCCTCAAACAGGCAATGACCCCTGGCTTTAAGGCTTATGCTAAACAAGTCAGAGCTAATGCGGTCGCGATTGGAAACTATTTGATGAGCAAAGGATACAAGCTAGTCACTGCTGGAACTGAGAACCACCTTGTTCTATGGGACCTTCGCCCTCTCGGTTTGACCGGTAATAGAATTTTCTGATCAATCTCTTTGTGTTTTGGGCTTTTTTGGAATGATCAATCAAATAATTCTCATTCATTTGTTCTTGTTTCTGTTTTTAGGTAACAAGGTTGAAAAACTGTGTGACTTGTGCAACATTACTGTTAACAAGAATGCTGTTTTTGGAGACAGTAGTGCTCTTGCCCCTGGAGGAGTTCGTGTTGGTAAGATTAAGACTTCATCCGGATAGAGTGAACTATTTAAACTTGCGGTTTTAAAGTTATCTGAGATTCTGAGGTTTGTAAAAACTGGTTGAACATAAGTGATTCCAGTAAACAAAAGTATTATTTGGATAGTTGCTAGGTCAATCTAGGTGTGCATAAAGTGTTGTTTGGATCGAGGTGAACCTATACATAAAAAATTACCCTTGAGGAGAACTTAACTTGAGAAAATCTCCAATTTGGAGGTTATTGAAGGTGACCTTGGTTTGCAAACCTAGGTAACTAGGTTGTTTACATAAAAGAATAAACAAACTGAGATGAATTAATGATTAAAGCTGGAAGCATTAGGTTCACCTCAAAACAGCAGGTATCACCATGTAGTAGGACAACTCAGGCCAATCAAATTGTTGCTTAATCAAGGCATAGATTGGCATTGTTGTGGCTTTTTTAAGCACCCAACTTTTTTACTGTAAAAACCTTGTTTGGTAAAGGTAGTGTTGTGGCTTGGAACAGCTTTTTGAATCTTTGGGAGCGATTAGTATCATAAATAACTAAAGTAACTTTTTTACATAATCACAACACAACTGGCCCTGAATCAAAACACCATATTCTTTCTTGCACCCTTTTTTATGAATAAATATATGTAGTGAATGAGGATATTTGTGGGCAGGTACCCCTGCCATGACATCGAGGGGCTTGGTCGAGAAGGACTTTGAGCAGATTGGTGAATTCCTACACAGGGCTGTGACCATCACACTGAATGTCCAAAAAGAGCACGGGAAACTCTTGAAGGACTTCAACAAGGGCCTGGTTAACAACAATGAAATTGAGCAGCTCAAGGCTGATGTTGAGAAGTTTTCATCCTCGTTCGACATGCCTGGCTTCAAAATGTCTGATATGAAGTACAAGGACTAAGCGAAACCTTCCTTTTTCGCTCACCACAATTTTCTATGCATTCTTCATTAAGAATTCCCATTTCTTTTGCCTTACAGTTCAATGCGTGAAAAAAATAATGGTCCGTTTTTGTATCGTTTTCAATTGGTGATTTAGATTAGTTTTTTTTATATGTGCGCTGAGCTGTAGCTGCTCAAAAGTTTACAAAACCTAAAGTGAGTTCCATCTCATGGTTTTGTAAATTTCACTCATATCATTATGTTTTACTAAGCTCTTTCACAATATCAAATGTGTTATAAGTAATGTCGGTTCCTTTTTATAAACAATGTCGGTTACCTACATTTAGGGTTGGACCGGGCTTGGGTCGGGACGGGATGTGGTCGTTACTGGGTTTTTGGGTTGCAGGCCTGGGCCCGGGTCCTACCCCCATCCACCAAACCACCCAGCCCAACCCACCTAGCAGAAGACCAAAGCCAAAAAACAAAAACAAAAACAAAACCCGACCCGTTCCCCCTTTCGTTATCTCGTAGCCCGCCCCCTACCCCGGGTCGGGCCTGCACAATAGGGTTGACTCGGGCCGGGTCGGCTCCGGGCCGGGCCTAGGCTCGGGTGGGCCGCCGGTTCTGAATAGTTGGGCTCGGGACCGGCCCGGGTAGCTACCGACTCTGGGCCGGGCCGGGCTCGGGTTTGGTTATTTTTTTTGCTTTCCTAAGTATCCCTAACCCCCCTCACCCCCCACCCCCTAACCCCCCCCCCCCCAAACCCCTCCTAAAAATCAAGCCCAACCCGGGTGGAACCCAAAAAAATGAAAAAAAAAATTCAATTTGGCCCGAACCGGGCCCGGCCCCGGCCGGGCCAGGTCTCATTTTGAAGGAACCGTGCCTGGAACTGTCTTCCCCTCAGGCCGGGTCAAAGCCCGGTACCCGGACCGGTGAACCGGGACGGGCCAGTTCACGGGTCGTGTGGCCTGACCCAAGTCCACCACTGCACAGTGCCGGGCCGGGCTGACCAGTCCAAACCTTACCTGCATTATAAATACGTAGTAGTAATGAAGGTGCAGGCGAATTTGACTAACTAATAAAAAACTGGCAAACAATGTTTAGCTTTTGTGAGTACGGGTGAGCAAAGGACTGGTTTGGAAGTTGGGTCCCTTAGACCAGTTGCAATCCTGGGGTGGATATATAGATTTGATCTTTTCACCCTCAAATTCCATACAACCCTTGTATTTGAAGAGGGGATAATGGGTTGGTGAAACTTTGGGTGTGGGAATAACCATCCGTGTATTCACTCCACTCCTAAATAATAAAGGAAGTTGCTGATTAAAATTAATTGGGAGCCATGCTGCCAAAACTTTGTCAGAAGAAAAGCAAGAGCATCGGTAATGTGCACTGAGCTATTTGACATTCCAAAAACATTTATTTAGTGGATAGATGAATGGCTGGGGTTAATTGAAACCCATTTGAATGCCAAAAACTCATTTTTTTAATCTTAATATATAGGGAAAACTATCATATTGGCCCCCAAAGTATTCAAAAAAATCAATTAAGCCCCTCAACTAAAAACACAATCAATTGAGACCTCAAACTTTACAAAAACATTCAAAATCGAAATTTAAGAGGTTAATTGCCGGTCAACCGGTCACTTGTCTACGTGGCTTATTTTTTAATTTTTCATTTTCCTCCTCCTCCTCCTCCTCCTCCTGCCTCTGCCTCTGCCTCTGCCTCTGCCTCTGCCTCTCCTCCTCCTCCTCCTCCTCCTCCTCCTCCTCTTCTTCTTCTTCCTCCCTTCCTTCCTCCTCCCTCCTCCTTCCTCCTCCTCCTTCCTCCTCCTCCTTCCCCCTTCCCTTCTTCTTTCTTATGAGCAGAGCAAACCCCTGAACTTTGTCCATTGCCGGTGACTTATCTTCCTTGCCGGCAGCTTGGGCGGCAGAGCTCTTGAGCTTCCTCCTCGAAGGAGACCACTTCGTCTTCAACACAGGTCATTGGCGAGGCAGTACAAATTAGTGTGGGATATCACCGACGACTTCTTGTTGTTGCCTTTGAAATCGACGACATCGATCTATCTGAAATCCATGGCGCCATAGTTTCTTGCCTGGGAGAAGTAAGAAGCATGGGCAGTGCTGCCATAATTCCTTGTCTGGATGAAAAAGAAGTAGGGGAGAAAGGATTTTGTACTATTCTCCTATTTGCTTGTCTGGAAAAGGAAGGTGTAAAAGAATGGGGGATTGGGAATTGCAGAAGAAGTAGGTGGAGAAGAATGGGGGATTGGGGGCGGACGAAGAAGATGAAAAAAAGAGAAAAAGAAAAAATGATTAAAATAATCTATTTGGACTGCCACGTAAGCATAATGACTGGTGGCCCAAAGCATACCTACTAGATTACAAATTTGAGTGTTTTTCTGTAAAGTTTAAGGTCTCAATTGATTGTGTTTTTAGTTCGGGGGTTTAATTGATTTTTTTGAAAACTACGAGGGCCAATTTGATAGTTTTCCCTAATATATAGTCCACGCTATTAAGGCCGCTAATAGAATTAACATAGTAATTTAGTAAATAAAGTAATATTATATACGAGTAGTATAACATATTGTAATTGTTGGCTAGTAACACAAGTGTGCATTATTTTATACATGCGAAAAATATAAAATCCAATTTTTTTTATTTTTACATCGGAATGTTTGGATTTTTAAATAATAATCATTCTTAATTTTTTTCCCGTAAAAAATGATGTGTATAATAATAAAAGTAAGGATTTATGAATTTAATTGAGAAAAACTGTGTTGGGTGAATATATTGACGGTGCTGGATTGCAGAAAAAAATTAGATTGACTGGGTGAATACACTTTTTTCGTATAAACTGATTGGAAACTTAATTTATTGACGGAGCAGGGTTGCGGATAGTCTAAGTATATTATAGTATTATACTTCATATATGTTGGTATGTGAAAAATGAACAAGATTGGATATGGTTCTGGTCCCATATAGCCGGAAGTATCAGTCTCGTTCTTGATTCTAGTCCTCAATATTCAGTTTTGGTAGAAATTCACGAATTCCAATTTGGTCCGATCCGGAATTGAAACAATGTCTACTCCTTAATACATGTGGATCTTGATGCCTTAAGGTTAGATATTACTCCCTCCGTAACATTCATATCTTCCCACTTTCCTTTTTTGGACGTAACATTTATATCTTCCCATTTCTAAATCTTCCCATCATACCCTCAATAATTTAAAAAATAATACACTACTACACCTACTTTTTTTTGGATTTATCCTTCATTCCATCACATTATTTCACCATCTTCCCATCATACCCTCAATAATTCATACCCCATTTCACTATTCTTAATCTCACCCACTTTGGAAGTGGGAAGATATATGTGATACGGAGGGAGTACAAGGGAAATTCGTAATACGGGTCTAGTTTCAGATCGGGTGGAACTTTGTGGGCATAGACGCAATTTGTGTCTCAATTTCGGTGAAGGTTGGGTCCTTTTTTTTGTCGGAACACAAATTTGTTCTTTTAGATCTAGGACACAACTAGACCGGTTTCCTTTATTTAAGTGTATTGGAATACATTTTTAAAATATATCATGAAGGTAGAGTCCTTTTTAGTCTTATGTTATAGAACTATAACATGTTTTGTTAAAACCCATATCTGTACTACACTAGGAATATCCTTGGCTAGTGGCGTTTCAGCCTGAACCACCATTCAAATAAAATATGAAACGCTGCAAATTGGAGTGAGTAGGAGGCCGAAATGTCAATATCCAAACGAGCCCTATTACAGATAGCAGTTTAACATCAAATGTGAAATTTATGCGAAGTTTGAGAATGTCAGCATAAAACTAGGTTTGTTTTTATTTAAGAGAAATGATCTGTGTCATGTCTTCCAAATTATGTTAAGGACAAAACATATCTGTATGGTAAAACCCCATTACGAAATGTAAACAATGGTCTGTCATTTATGTGCAGAAAGAGATGTCTTCAAGCAGATAATACATACACACTTCTTATGTAACACACATAGCAGATTAAACAACATAGACACCTATATAGCCAAATCAAACAAGCCATGGACACGTGACTACTTTTTATTCTAACCATTCAAAGAAAATATTCTTACTTTATATTACATACTGTATTTATCATTACACCTATATTACATACTGTATTTATCATTACACTAGCGAAATCATACCGTATGATGTAATGCAATGCAATAGAATGGAGTGCGTACTGTAATACAAAATGTAATGTAATGGAATGGAATAGTAATCAACATTACATAATTGTGTGTATGTGTGTGTGCTCGCTTGTGCGTGTGCGTGTTCGTGTGTGTGGGCGCCCAATTTTTTTTCTCATTGATTGGCTACTAGGTGGGTGGGGTCAGGTGGTTTGGGGGGGGATAAGGGTTTAGGAATAAATTCGAAAAGGCAGTTTTTTAAAAAAAACTGTGCTTGTCCAGACCCGGTACAAACCCAGACCGGTACCAAGCCTGCCACGGTGCCACCCAAACTTTTAGTCCCGCTCAAACCCGTCCCAGGGCCCGGCCCAGCTCGGGCCTGAGCCACCTCTACGTGGTATAAGACGTAATCTCAAATACACACCTTGTTTAATGTAATTCTTATGACACATATCAAAGTAATGAGTTCCACATGTGCAATGATCATTACATCACGATTTAAAAAAATGACATACCAAACATCATAATCAAATCAACATATAATGGTCATTACATTACATGGTTGATTACGTCATACCGGCTTATGTTTTATATTTTTATTTGCATCCAAGTTGATGCAAAGTATCTAAATAAATTGTGTCCTCCAAGTCTAGCACCTTTATTTTAGAAGTGAAGTGAGGAAATTCTAGAAGTAAATCGGGATATTATAAACTGTGCTTGCTCTCTATTTTAGCTAAACTCACAGTAGTACTTCTTAAGAGAACCAGCCCAATTACTAAGTTTGGACATTAATGCTATTAATTTTGGGCTTTATAATTTCATATGAACTTGATTACAATCACTTTTTATTTGTATAGAGTCACCAATAAAGCACCTGATCAATTGATCAAATGAGCTTGTAAGGTTAAATCTCACGGCTATCATAATGGGCCAATGAAAAGAACGTACTTAGGGTGAGAAATAAAAATTGAGTGAATTACCTTAATATGATTAAAACAAGGGTTAAAATAAAAAACAAGACTACACTATTCTAAATTCTTTAAATAGGATTAATTATGTGTGTTTGGACAATTATATCTCAGTTCGAGCTCCCAGTCCCAACCATCTTCTGCTGCTCAAATGAGCTTGTAAGGTCAAATCTCACGGCTATCATAAAAGAAGACTACACTTGATCAAGAAAATAGAGAGCATGGTGTCATGATAACTCTAATTCAACTAACGCTATAGTCTTCTTTTCTCATTCTTATAACCAACGGCAGAATCAATGATTTCACTTAATATAGTCCCCTTGGTGCCCACCCATTTGGTTTCCAAAATTTAAGTACATTGGAGTATTATGTTTGGGCACTGTTTAGTAAATAAAAGTTCAATATCAGTTGGTCTATTTAGGGACTAAAGATAGTTTTCACTACCCGAAGCTGTAAAGAACTAAAGATCCTTATAAGGAGACATTTGTAAGTGACCATTCTTAGAATTCGATTTCCGCCTATGGATAAGCAGAACTTGTTTTCAAATGATGGATTCACAATGCCATATGAATAAGCAGAATTAGAGATGATACCCATAATCTGTTAGAATATAGTTATAGATAGATAAACAATGCAGAGGACATTTTCTCTTGTGCGTGTATACTGTATACATTAAAATCTGCAAAATACTACGTAGAAATTAGCAAGAGTAAATATATTACACTATAATGTGATCATCGAGACTAAGCAAAGCAGCATGAAGTGGAAACAAACTCAAAACCATTTTAATATAATCTAGCAGTCTAGAAAAAACTCAGAAAGTATCTTATTGCTCTTCATTACTCCCTGTACCATATCATAAGGGACAACCATGCCCTATCGACTAAAATAACACAAACCAATAAATGTAGTTGTTTCTTCTATGCTTTCTAACAAAGTTTAATTTGACACACACCAAAGTAAAAACCAACGAGTTGAAGTTTATTTTGATTGATTTAATATTCACAAAAATAAAACATAAAAGTACATACTAACATTCAAATAAAAAGACTATTAAGCTTTATCACATAAGTTTTTATCTCAAGGGTTGAGAATTTCTAATTCCTAGGACTTCAAGTTTTAGTATTTATGTTATTTTAAGCTAGTGTCTAAAATGGAGTCGTGCAGGACTAAGGTTAAAAGGAAAATAGACAGTGATACCTTTCAAGTGTGTTACATTTTAACTCTGTCATGTAGATACACTTAAAACATAATTCCTTACAAGGTAGCACGAGATGGGACTTGTGCTATCTAACTCACTAACCACAACTCTTTTTTCTCTCCTAGAATTTTTAACAAACATGTAGCCTTCATAATCTGTTTCAATTTTGAAAGAAAAAGAAATTATGCCAAAAGGCTTTGATACATGGACTGTCTTCCAGCTCAGGTCTCGATTTATCACCCACAAAGGATGCTAAAATCACCACCAAGGTCAACAAAAGGGAGAAGGGGCGACAGCCAGCAGTGCTTTTCCCGGCCAACTCGTTTGAAACCCCACCGAGGAGCGTAGGTGCGAAATTAGGGCAAGAACTATTTCGGCCAGCATTCCAGAGGAGAGGAAGTACATAATATATATAGTGCCAGGCTCAATTTCATATATGGAAACTTACCAAAGAACCAGATACGCATATGCTCGGCCAAGGAAAGAAGTAATGGCCATGAATAGTACTAAGAAAGGTGGATGGATGCATCGAACAGAAGAGGGGCGAGCAGATGGATAGATTAAACATTGGGCCGAGTACAACACAAGTGTTTGGGCTTAGGGGAAAAAGCATGGGCCAATACCTAACACATTCTCCACCTTATTGGACCTTAGTGGCGTAGAGTCAAAACTCTAAAACAAACATGAGACTCATCATCGCTGGATTGCCCGAATAATCACAAAGACATATTCAGGCAAACGGGGTAAGATCACCAGGCAACTTATCCGCAATCAATGTTTAACGTGCGTTTGCACGACAACAACTTTTCGACCGAGAGACATTTAGTCCCCATGTCAGCAGGATTAAATTCTGAAGGAATTTTACTCAACTTGATATGACCTGCACTAACAATATCACGTATAAAATGAAATCTAACATCAATGTGCTTAGTTCTATCATGAAAAACAGGATTTTTACACAATTGAATAGCAGATTGACTATCAGAAAACACACAAATGTCCTGCTTAAGACTACCAATCTCCGTTAGGAGACGTTTAAGCCAAATGGCTTCCTTAAACGCTTCGGTAGCGGCCACATACTCCGACTCAGTGGTGGATAGGGCAACTATGGGTTGAAGTTGAGACTTCCAACTAATGCAAGACCCACAAAGAGTAAACACATAAGAGGTAGTGGATTTCATATTGTCTCTATCATTAGCAAAATTAGAATCCACATACCCACTCAACTTAACCCCCTCAGAACACTTAGTGAAAACCAACCCATGATTAACAGAAGATTTCAAATACCTAAGCAACCACTTAAGAGCATTCCAATGATCTAAACCAGGATTAGACATATACCTACTCAAGCAACTAACAGCATAGGCAATGTCGGGTCTAGTACTCACCATGAGATACATCACGAACCCAATAGCATTGGAATAAGGCACAGATTTCATTTTAGCAATTTCAGGAGCAGTCTTAGGAGACTGATCCTTACTTAACACAAAGTGAGACGCCATCGGGATAGAAACGGGAGTAGCAGAATGCATGTTATATTTACTCAAAATCTTTTCAATGTATGAAATCTGATTGAGAACTAACACACGCTTACTCCTATCCCTAACAATGTTAATGCCTAGGATCCTTTTGGCATCACCTAGGTCTTTCATAGCAAAGTTCTCACTGAGACGCTTTTGCACACATTTAATGGCGTCACCCGAAGGACTCACAATAAGCATATCATCCACATATAGCAATAAAAATACAGGCACAGAAGAAGTATTTTTAAAGTATAGGCAATGGTCGCATTCAGACTTGTGAAATTTCAAAGATGACATGCACTGGTCAAATTTGATATTCCACTGCCTCGGGGACTGCTTCAGGCCGTACAAGGCCTTCCTAAGCAAACACACATGATCACTCTTCATGGGATCCACAAAGCCCTCAGGCTGAGACATATAGATTTTCTTGTCTAAATCACCATGCAAGAACGCAGTGGTGACGTCCATTTGCTTCATTTCCCAATCATTATGAGCAACAAGAGCAAGCATCATACGAATCGTAGTAAATTTAACTACAGGAGCAAAGATTTCAGCATAATCAACACCTTCCTTTTGAGTAAATCCCTTAGCTACTAACCTAGCCTTATATCTAATGTCGTTAGACTCTTCCTTAACCTTAAATAGCCACTTACAGGCAACAACGGAACTATTGGGCGGTCTAGGAACTAACGTCCAAGTCTTATTCGCTCTAAGTGACTCCATCTCACTTTCCATGGCGCAAAGCCATTTAGCGGACTCATTAGACTTAAGGGCCTCTCTATAGGTTCTAGGTTCGTTAAGCTCAAGGGTCTCAAACACAGAGAAAGCAAACATAGAAGTATCACACATATGGAAAGCATAATCAGGCATACTATCAGCAGTTCTCCTAATTACTCTCCTACTTCTATCTCTAGCAAGTTGATAATCATGCAAATCATTCTCACTAGCATCCGCACTCTCATCATGCGATTCATTGTCATTTGAATGCACATGAGAATGCTCCACCTCACTCGAAGTAGTGGTAGTATCATGCTCAGAAGAATCAGAATCATGCAATTCAGAAGAATTAGAATCATGCAAAACAACATTATCATGATTAGCAAACAAAGGGCTAGCAGCACGTGGTATGGACTCCACCTCAACGGGTGTACTACTAGGATCAGACTCAGAATCAGGAACTGACTTAACGAGACAAGGAAACTCGGATTCATTGAAAACAACGTTTCTACTCACCACAACTTTGAAACCTACCTGGTTCCTATCCCAAACCCTATACCCCTTCACACCCTCGGGATAACCTAGGAAGACTCCTTTCTTAGACCTAGGATCCAACTTGTCACCTTGTTGGTGCACATACGCTGCACACCCAAACACTCTAAGATTAGACGAATCAAGGGGTTTGTTTGAAAAAACAGATTCAGGGCACTTCCCACCCAAGGGAACAGAAGGAGACCGGTTAATCAAGTAGACAGCAGTGTTAACTGCTTCACCCCAAAATTTTTTAGACAAACCGGCGGTGGCAAGCATACTCCTAACCTTATCTAGAACAGTCCTATTCATCCTCTCGGCTATCCCATTTTGTTGGGGAGTATAGGGCACAGTTTTGTGCCTTCTAATCCCACAATCAACACACAGTTGGTCCATATCCTTATGGCAAAACTCTAGACCATTATCTGTCCTAAGGGTTTTGACCTTCTTACCAGTTTGATTTTCTACAAGGTTTTTCCACTCCCTAAACTTCACAAAGACATCGGACTTATGCTCAAGGAGACGGACCCACACCTTCCTAGAAAAATCATCAATGATGGACAGAAAATATCTCTTACCCCCGTGGGTAGAGACACTAGCAGGACCCCACACATCAGCATGAACATACTCTAACACAGAGGTACACTTAGTAGGATTAGGATATGGGGAGGAGGGGAATGTAACCTTATGCTGCTTGCCTAACACACAAGATTCACAGAAGGGGATGGGGGACACAGAATCCTTACCAAAACAACCAGATTTATGCAAAATCTCTAAACCCCTATTACTCATGTGTCCTAATCTATTATGCCACAAAGCAGATTTATCAGAACTAACAACATGAACAGAATCACAGAAAGGCTGAGCATGACACACATACAAGTTATTCACCTTTTTTGCCTTAAACAAAACAAGGGAATTTTTCAAAACTTTCATGCACCCATTACCCCATTTACCCTCTAACCCACTACCCTCAAAAGCAGCAACAGAAAACAAGTTATGACGCAAATCAGGAACATGCCTCACATTTTTCATAGTAAACACAGTCCCATTATCAAACTTCAAACATACATCACCCACCCCATGAATTTTGCATTTCTTATTATCAGCAAGAGACACAAAACCATCATTGCAAGAATCATAAGAAGAAAACAGGGATCTAAAAGGTGTCATATGATAAGTACAACCAGAGTCAATCAACCACTCATTTTCAGTCATGCTACTCAACACATAATTGGCAGAATCACAAATCATAAAAACTTCTTCATGCAAGTTATTATCATCTACCACATTAGCATGTTCAGACTTCTTAGGATGGGGACAATCCTTAATGAAGTGACTAGAATTACCACAATTATAACACACTCTCTTCTTAGACTTACCTCTCTTTTTCCCCGGGTCATTGTTTTTGTTCTTATCGTTGTTGCCCTTCTTATGGTTTCTAGATCTACTCTTAGACCTACCCCTCACAAACAACGCTTCACCAGAGTCCCTAGACTGACTGTTACTACCCCTCGAGTGTCTAAGGTCTAACTCCTTACTCCTTAATCCATTAATGACTACATCCAACGAGATATCATCTCTACCATACTTTATGGCAGATTTGACGTCATTGTATGAGTCAGGGATGGCATTAAGTAACACTATGGGTGTGTAGTCATCTATGTGTTTATCACCGGCTTGCTTAATATTCTGAATAAGCTTGTTAAACACATCTAGGTTCTCATCTATGTCCTTAGACAGGTCAAGCCTAAATCTAAAGAACTTCTCAAGCAAAAACAATTTACCAGGCAAAGAAGTATCAGTATACGTCTTATCTAACTTGTCCCATAAAGCCTTTGCAGAATCTATAATACCCACCTTCCTGAGTACTGAATCAGAAAGGTTCAGGTATATAGAGGAACAAGCAGTTTCATTCATTTCATCGCGCTTAGCAGCATCCTCAGAGTCTAAATAGAGACCAGTCACTGCTCTATAGACTTTCTGTTGGATCAACACGCATTTGATTTTCTGTTTCCAGATATCAAAATCTGTCTTTCCGTTAAATGGAAGCATGCCATATTGATTGACAGCCATGTTAACCGGAAAGCAAGCACAACACGCAAGAGAGTAAACAAAAAATTTATCAGGCTATCAACCGGTACGAAGCAACTAGCACGAACAAGCCGAGAAGACCAATGAACACAAGGCTCGGGTACAATCTCCTTGTTCTTTCGTACCGTACGAAGCAACTAGCACGAACAAGCCGAGAAGACCAATGAACGCAAGGCTCGGGTACAATCTCCTTGTTCTTTCGTACAAGCAAGATAAAAAATTTAGTTACTCAACAGACAAATAAATGATTAATTATAACCTATAGGGCTATCAATTGTACGAAGCAACTAGCACGAACAAGCCGAGAAGACCAATGAACACAAAGTTCGGGTACAATCTCCTTGTTCTTTCGTACAAGCACAAATAGGCTAAAATTAAATCAACAAGCAAAGAAACGGGATTTAAAAAACTAATCCGGACAGAAATATTCCCAACTTCGGACAACAAGTATCCAAACAAATATTCTTAACCGGAGAGTTTATCCACGAATCAATCAACAGAAAAATCAAAATAAAAAATCCAACACGTGATTAAATTTAAACCGGGAGAAATATTCACAACTTTGGACAACGAGTATCCAAACAAAATATTCTTCACTGGAAAATTAATTCACGATTCAACAAGTAATCACAATTCAACTAACAAGTAAATAACAATTCAACTTGAAATTAAAATGAATGAACTATGAATAAAAATCACACAAAGGATTAGTAAACGTACCAGGGGCCGGACACAGCCGGCATCCAATACCACTTAGGTCAGCAGCGGGGAGCGGGGGGAAAAAAAAATAAATCCGGTGGCACTCCGGTACACCAAGGGTGTTAAACGCCAATTTACCTGAGCGGGGCTCGAGGTTGGGTTACCCGACTTACCGTAGGCAGCGTGGGCTGCTGTAGAGCGTGGCGGTAGTGAACTGGACTGGCGGCAGAGCACCCTGGCAGGCGGCAGCGGGTCTGAACCAAACTGGCAACAGGCTGGGCTCCGATTCTTGACTGGACCGAGCTACTGGACAGCAGCTGGACTCCGGCGGAAGGTCTGCAGCAACTCCAGTTGACGTCCGACGAACTCTGCAGCGACCTCCGGCGATGGCGAGCGGCGGCGTGCGGCGGCGACGCGGTGGCAGTCCCTTCGTGGCTCTGATACCACTGATACATGGACTGTCTTCCAGCTCAGGTCTCGATTTATCACCCACAAAGGATGCTAAAATCACCACCAAGGTCAACAAAAGGGAGAAGGGGCGACAGCCAGCAGTGCTTTTCCCGGCCAACTCGTTTGAAACCCCACCGAGGAGCGTAGGTGCGAAATTAGGGCAAGAACTATTTCGGCCAGCATTCCAGAGGAGAGGAAGTACATAATATATATAGTGCCAGGCTCAATTTCATATATGGAAACTTACCAAAGAACCAGATACGCATATGCTCGGCCAAGGAAAGAAGTAATGGCCATGAATAGTACTAAGAAAGGTGGATGGATGCATCGAACAGAAGAGGGGCGAGCAGATGGATAGATTAAACATTGGGCCGAGTACAACACAAGTGTTTGGGCTTAGGGGGAAAAGCATGGGCCAATACCTAACAGGCTTGTGCAACTCCTTTCCAACCAAAGTCATAAATATATTCACAATTTTTCTTTGTATAAACAAAAAAACACTAAAACGGTATATCCACTATTTACTATAAGAGTCTAAATCATTTCGTTAGAGTCAACCCCTTTTTTTCAAAAACAAAAGGAAAAACTTAAGTGAAGGAAAAATTACTTTTGCAACAAATTATCATGGATACCTGAATTAAAAAATGAAATACGTTTCATTATTAGTGGAGCAACAACCGATACACCTCAGTAGATGAGCCAATGGTACCACACCTCACTTGATGACCGACTTAAACTTGCAAGTGTACAAGTGCCGATATAGTAATAAATTCCGGTAAATTACCGGGTCGAATCCATAGGGAAACGTTGTTTAATTTAGTCTGAGATTAGATTACTTTAAATAAATAAATGAGTAAAGTGCAGGGATTTTGATTTGTGTGTTGTTGTGAAAACAACAACTTGGCTTTTTTTTTTTTTAATTTTCAGGGAGGTGACTTTAATTAATTTGAGTTTAAGATGAATGATAACAACAACTAAGACTTCGGGAATCACCTAAATGCTTTAATAGGGTTGAATGTGAGTTCTGTTAAATGTAATTTAGTTATTAGTCAAGGGTAATTTTGTATTTTTATATTTCCTAGTTTCCTACTTGTATTGGACTCTCAGCCTTGCATTCCTTATCGATTAACAATGGACTTCTTCTTCTCTATCTTACCTCTTCCATATGCATAGCTTCTAACATGGTATCAAGAGCAAGGTTCGTCAAGGCCACAGCTTTCGCGGATCCAACTCCGCGGTGAGTTGGCGGGGGTCACAGGGGGGCAGCGCCCACCTGCCCCGGGGTTCGGGGCGGAGCCCCGGCCTAAATTTTCTCAACAATTTTGTCCATGGTTTCGGACTCCATCATCTATCTGCAGTTAGCAATAAGAGGCTTCTCTCCCTCAGTGGCAGTGGCTGACAGTGGCTCACTCTTTCTTCAACATCAATTTGGCTAGGTTTTCTGGTTAGAGCCTTTGTGTATCTCCTTTCTCCTTCAGTATTTGAATTTGGATTTTCTGCTATTGTGATTGTTAGTTATGGCAACTGAAAGAGATGATTCTTTGCAATCCATTAGTGTGCAACTAAATGGACAGAATTATGCTTATTGGAGCTATGTGCTGAGAAATTTTTTGATTGGTAAACGAATGTGGGGATATGTTTCTGGTACTGTTGTTAAACCCAAAGATAGAGATAATGAACACTTTGAAAAGGAGTTGGAAACCTGGGAAGTGAACAACTCAAAAATCATTACTTGGATTAACAACTCTGTTTCGCAATCAATAGGTGTTCAACTTGCAAAATATGATACAACATTTCAGGTTTGGGAGCATCTGAAACGCTTGTATGTACAGTCCAATTTTGCAAAACAGTATCAGTTGGAGATTGATATTCGAGCTCTTCAACAACATAGCATGAGCATCCAAGAATTTTATTCTGCTATGACTAACCTTTGGGATCAATTGGCACTTACTGAATCTGCAGAATTGCAAGCTTTCAAACCATATACCGATTGCAGGGAACAACAACGCTTAGTACAATTTTTGATGGCTCTTCGGGTTGATTTTGAAGGCCTTCGTGGTTCCATTTTGTATCGCAACCCTCTGCCATCGGTTGATTCTGTTGTTAATGAACTATTAGCTGAAGAAGTTTGTTTGAAGTCACATTTTGAAAAGGGAATTGCTGAGAAAGGGATTCTGCCAAGTCCATCTGTTTTTGTTGCCCCGGTTATGAAAGCAAAATCTCATGGCAGAGTTAATTATGATGAATGTAGCTTTTGCAAAGAAAAAGGTCACTGGAAGGCTCAATGCCCAAAATTGTTGAAGAAGGACCCATCACACATGTCATCTCAGTCGCGTCCGCCTCAGCCAAATAACAGAAACTTTAGGCATTCGTCTCCTTTTTCCAATGTTGCTGCTGTTAATGCTGTTTCTCCTGCCAACCCTGGGGGGGTTTATTTCGGGTCTTCCATGTCTGATCTTGCCGAACAATTTCAGAAGTTTCTGGCATCTCAACCTAATGCCATGTCAGTCTCTCCTACTGTAGGTCTATCTTCTACGGGCTCATCAGGTATATCATCTTCAGTTTGGATTCTTGACTCTGGGGCTTCTCATCATATGTCATCTGACTTTAAATCTTTTACGTCTATACGTAATTCTTCTTCTGTATCTGTGATGACGGCTGATGGCAGCCCTATGTTATTGAAAGGAATTGGTCCTATTTCCACACATAAATTGTCTCTTTCCGATGTTTATTATATACCTAACCTCACTTTAAGTCTAGTCTCTGTTAGTCAGCTGTGTGATTCTGGTTTCTCGATCTTATTTTCTTCAAGTCATTGTTATGTGCAGGATCCTCAATCGAAGAGGTTGATTGGGACATGCCGTAGGCAGGGGGGACTTTACATTTTGGATGAGCTGAAGATTCCACATGTTGCCGCTCCTACTGTTGATTTGTCATCTTTTCGTTTGAATTTGTCTTCTTCTAAGTTTTATTATGGCATTCTCGCCTTGGTCATGTATCTTCACCTCGTCTAAAATACTTAATTAGCATCAACTGGAGTTTTAGGATCTTTACAACCAAATGACATTTCTGACTGTTGTGGTTGTAAACTTGCCAAGTTTTCTGCTTTACCTTTTTGTAAAAGTGTTTCCACTTCTAAGGAACCTTTTGATTTGGTTCATTCTGATGTATGGGGTCCATACCCAGTTGCTACTAAGGGTGGATCAAGATATTATGTTTCTTTCATTGATGATTACACTCGTTATTATTGGATTTATCTTATGAAGCATCGTTCTGAATTCTTTGGTATTTATTCTGCTTTTCGTGCTTTGGTTAAAACTCAACATAACTCTGTTATTAAGTGCTTCCGCTGTGATTTAGGTGGTGAATACACCTCAAACAGATTCTCTGAGTTACTTTCCTCAGATGGAACCCTTCACCAAGCCTCTTGTACTGACACCCCTGAACAAAATGGAGTTGCTGAAAGAAAGCATCGTCACATTCTTGAAACAGCTCGTTCTCTGCTCTTGTCAGCTTCAACTCCTACTGAGTTCTGGGGTGAGGCTGTCAAAACTGCAGTCTATGTCATTAACCGAATCCCTTCTTCTGTTACTTCAGGTTTGTCTCCTTTTGAAAGACTATATGGTCATCCACCTGATTACTCATCATTGAGGGTTTTTGGTTCTACTTGCTTTGTTCTTCTTCCTCATGTTGAACGGAGTAAGTTATCTCCTCGGTCTGCCATATGTGTGTTTCTTGGTTATGGGGATGGTCAAAAAGGTTATCGTTGTTATAATCCTGTTACTCACAAACTGTATACTTCTCGTCATGTTGTCTTTCTTGAACATTTGCCATTTTACTCCATTCCATCTGACTCTCATAGTATTACCAAATCCGATCTCACTCAGATTGATCCGTTTGTTGCGGATATTGATGCTGCAAATGACTTTAATTTTGAGAATTTCAGGGATGAAGATTCTCATACTCCCCCGCCTGCCCATGACCCTCTGCAGATTGGTGATCCTCATTCCTCTCCTCCCATTCCTCCTCGTTACCCTCGTCGTCTCCGTAAGTCCACTCAATTACCTGATTTTGTTTACTCCATTTATTCTACTTCCTTTGCTTCTGCTTTGACCTCTCTACACAGACTGTCTGAGCCATCCTCTTATCAAGAGGCTATTCTTGATCCACTGTGGCAGCAGGCTATGGACGATGAACTTTCAGCTTTGCACAAAACAGGTACTTGGACTCTGGTTTCTCTACCACCAGGAAAACGTGCTATAGGTTCTCGTTGGGTTTTCAAGATCAAAGTCAAGTCTGATGGGTCTGTTGAGCGCTACAAAGCTCGTTTTGTTGCCAAGGGGTATGATCAACAATATGGCATGGATTATGAAGAAACTTTTGCCCATGTTGCCAAGATGACAACCATTCGCACTCTTATTGCTATTGCTTCTGTTCGTCAATGGCATATTTATCAAATGGATGTTAAAAATGCCTTTCTTAATGGCGATCTTCATGAAGAAATATATATGGTGCCTCCTCCTGGAGTTTCTCATAATCCGGGGGAAGTATGCAAGCTGCAAAAGTCTCTCTATGGGCTCAAACAAGCTCCTCGCGCTTGGTTTGAGAAATTCTCTATTGTGATAACTTCTCTTGGCTTCTCTTCAAGTCCACATGATTCTGCTTTATTTGTCAGGTATACTCCGCATGGTTGCATTATCATCTCTTTATATGTTGATGATATGATCATTACCGGTAATGATGCTGATGGGATTACAAAGTTAAAGGCACAACTAGCACAACAATTTGAGATGAAGGATTTAGGCACTCTCAGATATTTCTTGGGAATTGAAGTAGCTTCCTCTCCTAAAGGTTATCTTCTTTCCCAATCGAAATATATTGCAGATATTCTAGACATGGTTAGTCTCTCTGATATTAAAGATGTTGATAGTCCACTCGAGAGTAATGCTAGATATACACCTTCTGATGGTGTTCCTCTCTCTGAACCTACACTATACCGCACTCTTGTTGGGAGTTTGGTGTATCTGACTATTACCGGGCCTGATATTGCTTATGCAGTGCACATTGTTAGCCAGTTTGTGAGTTCTCCTACTACTGTTCACTGGGCAGCTGTTTTTCGGATTCTTCGCTATCTTCGAGGCACTCAATTTCAGAGTCTTCTTTTCTCTTCAACTTCTTCTTTAACATTGTGTGCTTATATATTCTGATGCTGATTGGGCTGGGGATCCTACTGATCGCAAATCTACTACGGGTTTTTGTATTTTTCTAGGAGATTCTCTCATATCTTGGAAGAGTAAGAAGCAGGATGTTATCTCTCGCTCTTCTACAGAAGCTGAGTATCGTGCTATGGCAACCACCACTGCTGAAATAGTTTGGTTTTGTTGGTTACTTGCTTCTCTAGGTGTTGATCTGCCTGAACCAACCCCCATGTACTGTGATAATAGGAGTGCTATCCAAATTGCTCACAACTCAGTCTTTCATGAGCACACTAAACATATTGAGATTGATTGTCACTTCACACGTCACCACTTTCAACATGGCACCATCACCTTACCTTTCATCTCATCGTCGTTGCAGATTGCTGATTTGTTTACCAAACCCCACTCTACTCAACGTTTTCGTTTCTTGACTAACAAACTCTCGATGCTTTCGATTAATGCATCTTCAGTTTGAGGGGGGGGGGGGGTGTTAAATGTAATTTAGTTATTAGTCAAGGGTATTTTTGTATTTTTATATTTCCTAGTTTCCTACTTGTATTGGACTCTCAGCCTTGCATTCCTTATCGATTAACAATGGACTTCTTCTTCTCTATCTTACCTCTTCCATATGCATAGCTTCTAACAAGTTCTTTAACAACAATTATGAATACGATGTCGCTAATATATTCTCAACTCCGGTTAAGGCAGCGAGAGCGTGGTTTTCGTTACGTGTAAGTCCCGTTACGGCTTACATTCATCTATCGAAAACCCCGTTGAATATCAAGACATCACACCTGTATCGTATAATACCGGATATATTTCTATTCTCGGTAATATATATGTTTATCCTTTAATGTTCATAGTTTAGACTTTAACGTTAATTGCAATCATAAACTAAATTTAACATACTTCTATGTTGTACACTATAGTCATAAACAATCAAAATGTAAAAGATAAATCACAATTTATTGGTTTAGAACTTTTATAAACACCTAGTGGGCATAGAAGTTCATCCCTAGCCTTAGCTAAGAATTTAGCTCCTTGAGCTCATACTAATTACAAAAGTGTAACTAAGATAAACGAAATACAATAACATACAAGAAATAATACCTAGAACCAATTGTAGAGGAGAGAAATGGCTTCTTCTCCAACACTTTAAGAGAATGCAAAAAGAAAATATAAAAACTGAAATTTAAGCTTCAAGGATGGATTGATGATCTTTTTTGATGAATTAGGGGTTTTATATAGGCTAAAGATGGTCATCTTTTAGTCTATTCAAGCCCAACAATTAGGCATGGATGAAATATTTGATCAGATCATAAGGAAAGTGGGTTTTTCCCATCAAGATATGACTGCACGTCTCTTTGTATTCTGCAGATTCGGGCTTAACCGGCGCCGGTTTTAGGCTTGATCGGCGCCGGTTTTACTTCGGGGCTGTAATAATATTGAAAAACACCATAACCAGCGCCGTTTATAGGGGAAAACCGGCGCCGGTTATACTTCGGCCGACCGGGAAAATGACAGATTAAATGCAACCGGCGCCGGTTTGGTGAAATTCTGGCGCCGGTTTTGTCTTGGGATTTAGGGGATGTCCACTACGAATTTGGACACGAGTTCTTCACCAAAGTTGTAGATAATGAAGTCCTATATTGTCACGCCCCAGACCGCAATCCAAGCGCGTGTACAACCGCCGCATAATCAAGTGACGTCACCCGCGAGTCAACCTCACTTGATTACACAAGGCGTTCGAGAAAATAATCCATCCATACTCAGTAGTAAACATACATAACAACATCACATTTAAACCAATGAATAGCGGAAATATTCAACGGTAAGTCATAAGCCACAACCGGCCAATAACATGGGCATGCAAGCCCCAAAAGAATAGTTTATGACAAATAAAAATATCCATGAGCAATGTTTGGTAATTTGAAATAAAATGAGGAAGCACGAACCACGTCTTCCTTGATTGATGTCACCCGTAGAAAGGTGCAGGTAGCAAGCCCTAGCTTCAACCTGAAAATGGTGGGGCCCCCCCGAAGGGGTCAGTACAAGTACCGAGCGAGTAGCAGGCTAAATATAGAATAACTAGCGTTTCAAGTATAAGACCCAAACATAGGATGATACATATACGTATAGTCCTCCCCCCAAGTTTGAAATACATATTAGTATACATACACTTGGAAATACCCGACCCGTAGGTCATTGTTTATTTGGGAAAATAATAGTAGCCAATATCCTTGACTTAAATCCCAACCCACCCATATACCTATGAGTGTATAGAACTCCTCCTTGGTCAAATAAATTATCATAAGGACACCGCCCGGTCCTAGATCATTAAATGTAATCTATGAGTTTTGAGGATACACGCCCGATCCTTGGGTACTCCACCCTATAATTGAGTTTTGAGGATAACCGCCCGATCCTTGGGTACTCCACCCTATATAACCGAGTTTTGAGGATAACCGCCCGATCCTTGGGTACTCCACCCTATATAACCGAGTTTTGAGGATAACCGCCCGATCCTTGGGTACTCCACCCTATATAACCGAGTTTTGAGGATAACCGCCCGATCCTTGGGTACTCCACCCGACCTATGACTTACCACATATCACGCTAGATAGGGTCTATATCATATTTAGTCATTCATAACTAATTCACTACATAAAGCTTATGTATCACAATCCATGCAAATCCATGCAACCATATAGATGTATAATTAACTAATATCAACCGATATTAATTAATCCATTTACCATCGGTCAACGTTGTTGTTGACCGCCATCTCAAGTCTTACACTTATTAACTAATTCATCATATAATTAAGTTAATAACATCCATTGTGCTTCTTTTACTCTTAAAGCAAATATGCATTATATATAATTTCTCATATCATATTTCATGCATAAACAATTATTCTTTTCATACGCACTTAACTATGTTGGCTAATCACATGTTTAAATATCTTTTAAACATCATTATGAACACTTATAACATTTATTTAGGTAATCTTATAATTAACCCAAAAGTTATAAGATATTAAGCCGTCCACTCACCTTGAACTAGCGTATGAAGTTCTACCCTTCTTGGTTGAACTCCGGTGAAACTCCGGCGACTTTTGGTCAACTCCGGCGACAATTCCGGCGACTTTTCCAACTTTGTGAAATCACTTGAAATACCCCTTACAAGTGCCTAACAAGGTTTTATAATCATAAAACTCATAATAATACAAATAACCTCCAAAAGGTTATTTTCCGGTGAACCGGTCGTTTTGGCTTCTAAGTCCGTTTTTGGACGTAGAACCACCTTCCAACCCATGAATCCATACTTATAACATATGGAATCATACTAAAGGTTCTTCATATGATATATACTTCATATGGTGGAAGAAAAATAAAGGAAAAGTTAATATAAGGTCATTACCTTAATTGTTCACACTTTTCCCAACTTTTTCCCTCTTTAATCTTCTTCCTTTGAGCACTAAAGCTTGAGCTCAAATTTGCAGCAATGGAGGTGAGTTTGAAGCTCCTTCTCTCTCCCTTGGATGGTTTGGTCGAGCTCAATGGTTGGAGGGAGAGGGGATGTCTCACTTTTGTCATAATTGACAAATGAGTGAGGGAGGGGGGTCCTCCATGTACTTTAGATGCCAAAAGCACCTCCTCCACTCCTTCCTTTGTCAACTCAGCCACCTTCTTGTTTATTTTGAGCACACAAAAACGTGGGGTGGCCCCCACCCTTGTGGGAGGTCATCCCATTATGTCCCGATGTGTATAATCGGCCCCGAAAGTTGTATTTTTTCGGACTGTTTTAAATATATTTTATTTTATCGGGTCAAATAAAATATATTATGTGCTCTTACTCATTAAGACATTTATAATGAATATACATTCCTCATATTTAATTTATACGCCTCCGAAATTTAGTTCGGGCTGTTATCTGTTAAATTACCAGTACCGGTAATTTGGGCCTCTTTTGACCAATCGGTCAACTTTGGACCTTTCCACGACCCAAGTAAAATATCCACCACCATATAAATATTATCTTGACCAAGATGAATAAAATATGCGGTCTCGGGAATGTTGGGTGGCCCCCGCTCCCGATGTGGGCCCCACGTGCAATTTACTATTCACGCGAAAGAAAATAACAAAAATTTACAACTTCGTAAATTCATTAATCCTTTAATAAGGTTCAATACATTATTTACATAGAAGTAAATATATTTGGGGACGGTGTTACATATATCTACCAAAACTTGAACGGAGTGATTTTAATCATCCAATCAAAAGTTATGGATAAAATACTGAGAGGTATGCATCCTGAAATCACACCAGCAACATCTGACTTTATTGGTTGATTGAGCCTTGTTCCCTTCATATTCTGGCCATGATTTCTTCATAACATTCGTACCTTATTGAGTTACCATTTACATGAAATTCGAATCGAGTGATTTCGAGTTCTCTACCATAAGTTATACTCAAATTATGGACAGAACGTCATTCTCTTGGTCCAAAAAGCCGTTCATCGCAATATTTTATGCTCTAGCTCTCATTCTGGAGGTATTTGTCTAATTTCTCTTCTTTTCTTCAACACATACTTATAAGTAGTTATGTTTAACACAAGTAAATATAACGGCTATCAGTTGATTAGCCAATGTTTCCCACTACTTCTAATAGTAACAAGTGTTGAATGTTCTAAGGAGGCATAATGTTGGGAAACCAAATAAGCAGCTGTCATGATCATGAGTACACCAAATAACAGACTGGATAAAACTTGAGCCTGAGACTTAAGAGTATGCAGTCTAGAACATATGGACTGCAATGACTTTGGCATCCAAGAACATTTGTATCCCTGAATTTGAAAAACAAAATACATTTCATTATTAGTTGAGCAACACGATAAACACCATTACCTTGGAAATAATACCTCTACAACTAAGTGTGTTATAGGCTCTCCCATCTTACCCAATTTGAAAAACAAAATTCAATCATTATATTATAGTTTAGGTCGTTCACATATTCAGAGTTGAAGTTGTCTTGAATAATAGTATTAAAGTATGGACCTATGGGGTTGTCTAGTAAAGATGTCAAAATCTTAACTTAATGAAAAATGTAAAGTGTGAAATGCTGATATCTTTAAAGAATAATTGAAGTATATCAATATAGTGAGGTCATAGTACCATATTATAGCAGCTTCATTGAATAAAATGTAAAATGCAAACTTCCAAATTTTCTTTGCTTATCTCCCATTACATAAGTTAGCATGCTATATTCAATCTTTGAAAAAGATTTCTACAAAACTAATTGGGGAAAAAAGTGAAACATACTTCGGTATAAGCACCCTACTCCAAGCTTTTGATGTATATGCAGCAGGTATAAAAAGAAGTTGGAATAAGGCATCTGACAACAAATAGCAGCTTCATTGATTCAAGTGTGAAATGCAATCTTACAGATGTTTCTTTGTTAATCTCCCATTACAGAAGTCAACATTGCTCTAGATTATATTTTAAAATATATTTTTGAAAAACTAATTGGAAAAACACTAAGAATGAAAAACTAGTTTGGTAAAAGCACCATACTCCATGAAACTGATGCATATGCAGTAGGTAGAAAACAAAAAATATGTAAGATGTATTTTTTGAGTGTTCTAACTTCTAAGCATCTCATGATTAAAAAATAACTTCTAAGCATCTCAAGGACTAAAATTAAACAAAAAAACTGTAAGATGTAGGTTTTGAAGCCTTGTTTGTTCCTGAGATAACCTGTTATGATCATCGGAGAATTTAGTTCAAGTGTCTTGTCGGTCCTAGTATCCTAGCAGAAGGACACTAACTTTTCTCTCTTGAAATCCTGAGACTATAGTGGTACCAACACGGGTGCTAGGTACTTACACAAATCACTTGATATCAACATGAAAAGCAGGGTCGGTAAATGCTTTACCATTCATAAAGTTCACCAGATTAACCAAAAAACTTCCTCCCGACAGGCTATAAAGCTCCACAACAAACGCTCCACAGATGATGCATCTTCATAAAGGCTACCACTTGCAAATCCCCGAAGTTGAGGTTAATACGTATATGTAAGGTAAACCAAATATTTCAATTACCCTCATATTTGCTTTAAAGAATAAATAAAGAACATGCATGTGATTTGGAAGAATCTGGAAGGTTGGGACATCTCGAAGCGGTCATGGTACCTAGACATCTGATATATCTCGACCATCTGCACCAAGTATATAAGTGTAAAGTCAGCCTCATCTTTTGGGAAACCCAGGAAATAAATAACAGAATGTAAATCTATCATTTACATTACGCTTCAGAGTTCAGATTCATTTACCGAAAAGAAAGTCCAAGAAGAATCTTTACCTTACACTTCAGATTGTTCAAGCCACACTGTGTTCTCATATAAGCAAGACTTGCAGATCTGTGAGCTATTAAATTTCATTCAAGAAAATGATTCTCTTTTATGGTGCCTCTCATAGTTCAAAGAATCAACATCCTGCTACAATAAATAACCCGAAATTCAACCTACAATAATCTATCAAAAGTTTATGAATCTTCAACTGCAGCACACATTTGAGCCTATTTTCTCAACGCAAGGCCAAAAGATGATACCACAGTAGATCCAAGCATCCAATATTTTGTTTAGATTGTGCATTTGAACTGCAACCTATTTTCTATAATTCATTGTTAGGAGAATGATTGGGGTTTTTACCCATAATATATATTTATGTGATTAAGAATTCAAAATGTGAGAGATTGAACAGACACAAATTAGCTTTTACTCAGGTGGAAAATGATTTGTAGCACTCAAACAATTCTTATATCAAATTCGACCGTGCCCAAAACACAACAATGTTTTGATCTTGATAATTCCCTAAGAAATGTTTAGACACATTAACACTTTGACAATATGGTCATAACAAATAGGACTGAGAAATACATTAATTGATCCGTTCACCATACATTAATATGTACAAACATATATGAATAATGATTTTTCTCGTAAAGAATTTGACTAATATAAAGTTGAATACTAATATTAGTGAATTTGACTAATATAAAGCATTTATCTTCTCCTTTGAAACACAAGTCATATTACGGGGACCATAATATATCACATCGAATGTATTTCAGAGTTTTATACTCTCACATTTTCAGCAGGGTCGGCTGACCACCCTGACCCCCTAGCTCCGCTCCTGCCTTCCTCCTTAAGAGTATTTCTTTATGTTCGTATAGGTAAAGAAATGGTCCAGATGGGTCGAAAAGCAACTATATACAAAATGAAAACGATGTATGGTTTTTAGACAATGTCTGAGTTGAATGTTTCATATGTAGTAGTTTAGATAAATAGACACTCGAAGCAATAAGATATATTGTATTTGCTCTGTATCTAAGTCATGTCATGTAAGTAATAAGTTATCTATGAGTAATTTACAGAAAAATAATAATATTACGCATCAAATTTTGTTGCTTTTGCGTGTAGATAATGCTGATTTTGCAGAAGTCATAACTTTTTACTCGTAATGAGTTACGGGGACCATAATATATCACATCGAATGTATTTCAGAGTTTTATACTCTCACATTTTCAGCAGGGTTGGCTGACCACCCTGACCCCCTGGCTCCGCTGCTGCCTTCCTCCTTAAGAGTGTTTCTTTATGTTCGTATAGGTAAAGAAATTCATTCATGTGGAGTATAATACAGTACGTAGAGGGCAGTTCTTATCAGGCCGGCCTGACGGGAACCACCGTAGACTGAGGCCATTTGGGGCTCTTCCCGGTGGAATTTTTTTGAACATTTTCTTCATCAAGTCTAGTTTATCCATACCAAATTTTAACTAAAAATGCAATCGGGAAGGCAGTAAAAAAATCCCTATGAAAACTGTGCTTTATATATATGTATAAACATCACAGTTTTGGTAGGGATTTTTTTGACTGCCTTCCCGATTGAATTTTTAATTAAAATTTGGTATGTATAAACTAGACTTGATGAGAAACATGCTAAAAACATTTCATCAAAAAATTCCACCGATAAAGTCCCCAAAAGCTCTCGTCCGGACGAAGAGTCCTGTGAGGCCAGCCTGACAGGTAGGGGTGGGAAAAAATACCGAAATTTCGGTATACCGGACTTACCATATCGAAACATACCGAATTTACCGAAATGTTTGGTATACCGACGCTTTTGGTACGGTATGATACCGCACCGAATTACTTCGGTATGGTATCGGTATATATTTTGGAAACAAACGGTATACCGGTATACCGTCATACCGTAATTCCAAGTCAATAATTTCCTTAAAATTGTAAAAATAACTATAAACACAACACTAATTCAAGGATAAATGCATTTATATCCATGTTTCTGGAATTATTTATACTTTTTGTTGGAGATCGGTGTTATTTTAGTTATATTTATGTTGTTTAAATTATTTTAGCAGAATGTGTTGTTATCTTCATATATCATGTGTTGAAATATCTATACATATTTATAATATTTTTTGTCAAAAATTGAATAGAACACAAATAGGTTATCTCATTGGTATTTTATAATTAATTTCATTAATGATTTTAGTAGATCACTATTAACACTTGTTGGGATATATTATCCCGGCCTATTACTGTTCAGGAGCCCAAGACATTATCCAGTACGGAGCCCGAGCAGCTAGGCCCATTTCGGCCCATCCGGCCCACTTTGACCACCAGGCCCACTTCGGCCCATGCGGCCCATTAGGGTGGAGAGCCTCCCCTTCCCCTCCCCTATAAATACGGAGCTTAGCCTCCATGTAAAGGATCTCTTTCCTTCTTCCCCAACTCATTTACTTTCTCTAGAATAGCTTGCAAGACTCCATTAATGGGAGCTCAAATTGTATTATGTAATGGTGAGGAGAGTCCTAATGAGAATTGAGAGGGCTTGGACATTAGCCTAAAAAGTCCCGTGGTTTTCTCCCTTTCGGGTTTCCAAGTAAAAACTGAGTTGTTCATACACATTTATACATATATATTTACTATATCGTGTTGGATTAAACTCAACACTGGCGCCGTCTGTGGGAATCGGTCCAAAAAGATTCACGTTGTTCTTCAGCTTCGACAACAAACGTGAGATGAAGAACTGATTTTCAACAAAAAGAAAAAAGAAAATTGATACCCGATGGACTGGTTTCAGCAAAAGGAAGAAGAAGGAAAAAACAAATGGTTCTGGGAAGTCCAAATTCGGATTTTTTCCGGATCTATTTTGTGAAGTCATCGGAGCCGCCCCCGCTGGCATGGAACCCCTGAGGCGTCCTGCGGCACCGGATGGAACTCGCTGCAGCGTTACAGTCTTGGCGTCCCGATCTGTAGAAAAACTCCGCCTGAAACACAGTAGTTCGTCGTCAACAGCGGGGTCTGCCGCCCGAGCTGCCGCGCCGCCGCTCGACATCAGCCGTCAGACGCAGGTTGCTCGTCCACCTTCTCGGAGGAGGTATAGTCCGAGGCTCAGTAGATCTCCTGACGAAACCGCGTCCTCTGGCCGGCCTTGTTCTGCCGCGACCACCGTCTCCACTGGCGGAAGGTGGTCGGCATGTGCGGCCTGCCTCTGAGTTAATAGGAGGGTGTTCCATCTGCCTTTCCTAAGAGATGTACTCCGCATAAAAGTTTTGGTCAAGAGCAGACCACGTCTGCAATTTGAGGCCAGGCAAAGAGGGCCATTTTCCTTGGAATAATTTTACCAAGTCAAGTTGGGGAATTCCATTAAGCCGAGGACCTTGGTTTGAACGTACGTATACTTTGGACTTTGGAGTGGCTGAATAATTGAAGTCTTTGGTGCTGTTCTGTTCGTCTTATTCTTATTACTTATTACTTATTCTTATTTTATTCAGATCAGATCAGATCAGATCAGAAAAATTCAGATCAGATAAGATCAGATCAGAAAAATTCAGATCAGATCAGATCAGATCAGAAAGATTCAGATCAGATCAGATCAGACCAGAAAGATTCAGATCAGATCAGAAAGATTCAGATCAGATCAGACCAGATCAGAAACATTCAGATCAGATCAGAAACATTCAGATCAGATCAGATCAGATCAGAAAAGTTCAAACATGATTTATCACTTTTATTATTATATTAATTATTATTATTATTGTTGTTACTACTATTATGATTATTATTATATAATTATTATTAATAATATTAATAATAATATGATAAAAAAAATAAGATATTAATATAGTTATAATATTTTAATATAATAATAGTAATATAAAGCAATTATTAAGAAGACTATTATTATTATTACAATATTATAATAATAATAATAATATGATTAATATTATTATAATATTATATTATAATTATATGTAATTATAATTATACTTACAATTATAATTCTTATAATTATAAGTATATCAATTGTAATTATTATAATTATATCTATAATTAATTATAATTATAATTGTAATTAATTATAATTATAATAATTATAATTACAATCATAATTATAATTATGATTATAATTTTAATTATAATATAATATTATAATAATATAATACTAATTATAATAATAATAATATTATTATTATGTTATTGTAATAATAATATTAATATAATAATATCGTTATAATAATATTAATTGTATTTATATTACTATTATTATATTATAATATTATAATTAATGTTAATATAATTATAATTATTATTAATTATAAATATACTTATAATTATATTATAGTTATAATTTATGATTATAATTATTATTTTTATTATAATTATTAATATTATTATTATTGTTATTATTGTAATTATTTTACGGAGTAATTATAATAATATTGATAACTATAGTTACAATTATAGAGATAAATATTGTAATTATAATTACAATTATAATTATATAAGTAATTATAATTAAAAATACAATTACAATTATAATTATATCTATATTTATAATTAGTGTAATATGTATAATTTTTTTCATTTTAAATTTAATTTTAATTATTATTATTATTTGTATAGTTACGATTATAATTATAATTTTATTTAAGTTATATTTGTAATTGCAATTATAATAATTATAATTATAATTATAATCATAGAAATATTCAAATCAGATCAGATCAGAAAGATTCAGATCAGATCAGAAGGATTCAGATCAGATCAGAAACATTCAGATCAGATCAGACCAGATCAGAAACATTCAGATCAGATCAGGAAGATTCAGATCAGATCAGATCAGATCAGAAAGATTCAGATCAGATCAGATCAGATCAGAAAGATTCAGATCAGATCAGATCAGATCAGAAAAATTCAGATCAGATCAGATCAGAACTTAAAAAATTCAGATCAGAAACATTCAGATCAGACGAAGAGAACAGCTTCTTTGGCTCTTTAGCAAGGTTGACCAGGTCAAACAAAAAGGAATTCAATCAACTCCATGATTCTCACTTGGCCGAGCATCGTGCCAAAAAAGAGCTAAGTACCACTTACTCATCCTTTTACCAATTAAAGTGCGTGATTGTTTGTAGAGCATGCTTCATACTTATTAACGAAGTAGAAATATTGCTAGTATTTTTATCACCATTATTTATTAGGGAATAAGATCTCCCAAAATTAAATAATGTCGGGTGATGCTTTTGTGATAATTATTTTTCACCGTCATTTAAATTTAATGACTGGTTGTTGTGGGCCCGCCGGCCCGCTCCTGATCGACTTTTATTAGCGAACGGAGCATACCTGATTGACCTTTGATAGGAAAATATCACTGCTATTACCTGTTACACCACTATTATTTATTGAGGGGTAAAAATGTCCCGAATTAAAGAATGTGGAGCGAAGCCCTAGTGATGGTTGGTTCAGCCAACATTTTGTTGAATATTTAATTTCTTGTGGGCCTATCGGCCCACTCTTGATCAGCTTGATTAAGTGATCCGAGCGTCTCCAGAAGGGCGGTGCCCCGACGACGCATTTTAATTTGAGGGTTACGCAATAGTCCGCACGGCACTACGTGCCCGATCGACGATCATACCCCATTATCATTTACGCCATTAAGCGAAATGACTATTGCCAAACGTGGCATGTGGGGCCCGAAGGCACCAAAGCACCCAACCTCCTTTTTCTGAGGACAGTGCGACCAACTTGGGTCTGAGTTTGAAAACTCACGGACCGATGAATATCTCTATGTGACGTTCGGCGGGCTGCCAGTTGGCCCCGCCGCGAGCTGCTACATCCATTAGTCCCGCACGATGAGCCGGGCCGAGGGTCGCGATGACCCATAGGCCGGTATTCGTGGATGTTAAAGAGGAAGCCATGCAGATGGTTATGTGTGCATATTTATTGTTGGGCCATGTGGCCGTTACCATGCTTATTGCGCAGCTGAAATCACTCAACGCGCTCGAGTGAAATGATTAAAAGACGCTCGGCCCGAGTCTTGAAGACGTTCAGGGCCAGCTAAAGAGGAGACCACCACGGCGGAGGACCGTGAGACGAGCATCTCCACCCCAGAGACCGATGGCCTAGGAGAGAACACCTAGAGGCCGAGGGCCTAGAGGAGACCACGGCGGAGGACCGTGAGACGATCATCCATCATTCAGAGGCCGAGGGCCTAGAGGAGACCATCACGGCCAAGGGCCGTGAGACCATCCTGATTTTCAGGTCGGCCTCTCATCGCCGACATTATCATACCACGACCGGCCCCTCGGCTCGGCGTGTTCATCTTTTGAAGACCGGCCTCGTCCCCGCGCTGCGCGGATGAGGACCGTTGCTTGGTTCTTTCATGTCGGCCTCTCATTGCCGACACCGTCGTACCACGACCGGCCTCTCGGCTTGGCGTGCCTATCTTTTGAAGACCGGCCTCGTCCCCGCACTGCGCCGATGAGAGCCGTTGCTGGATTGCAGGTCGACCCTCATTGCCGACACTGCCTCATCATGTTCGGCCTCTCATCGCCGACATCATTATATCACAACCGGCCTCTCGGACCGGCGTGATTACCATATTCGAAGACCGGCCTCGTCCCCGCCACCTCGCGGACAAGGACCGTTGCTTGACCATATCTTGGTCGGCATCTCATTGCCGACATTATCATACCACGACCGGCCCCTCGGCTCGGCGTGTTCATATTTGAAGACCGGCCTCGTCCCCGCACTGCGCGGATGAGGACCGTTGCTTGTTTTCTCAGATCGGCCTCTCATTGCCGATATCGTCATATCACGACCGGCCTCTCGGCATGGCGTGATTATCATATTTGAAGACCGGCCTCGTCCCCGCCCTCGCGGACGAGAACCGTGCCTGTTTTTCTCAGATCGGCCGCTCATTGCCGACACCATTATACCACGACCGGCCTCTCGGCTCGGCGTGCTTATCTTTTGAAGACCGGCCTCGTCCCCGCCCTCGCGGACGAGGGCCGTTGCTTGATTTTCTCAGATCGGCCGCTCATTGCCGACACCATTATACCACGACCGGCCTCTCGGCTCAGCGTGCTTATCTCTTGAAGACCGGCCTCGTCCCCGCCACCCCGCGGACGAGGACCGTTGTTTGATTCTTTCGGGTCGGCCTCTCACTGCCGACACCATCATGTTATGTTCGGCCTCTCGGCACGACATATTTATCTTTTGAAGACCGGTTTCATCCCCGCGCTGCGTTGGATGAGAGCCGTTGCTCGGATATATCGGCCTGACTGGACACTATTGCCATCTCCGTTATCAGGACCGACTGCTCAGCAATATTATGATCATTGTATATCGGCTCCCAATGCCGACCTTCTTGAGTAAGCGATCGGGCTCACCCCTCCCCTCCAGGAGGGTGACCATCGCCTTCGCATGACGACCATCTATTCCGTCGCCTCGTCATTTTATTCGTTTTGGTATGCCACCACCATTATGTGTGACATCCCGTGATCCCTGCGAGTTTCTTGGATACCGAATGTCTTCTTCGATGTAGGAAGATCGGTAGAACCACGGACCAGGGACGGACGAACGAAGCACCAGGGAATCTCGATGCAGATAAACCTGTTCCTCCTTGCGATGTCTGCGGATACCGAATGTCTTCTTCGATGTAGGAAGATCGGTAGGACCACGGACCAGGGACGGACGAACGAAGCACCAGGGAATCTCGATGCAGATAAACCTGTTCCTCCTTGCGATGTCTGCGGATACCGAACGTCTCCTCGAAGTAAGGACGCCGGTAGGACCAAGGACCAGGGACGAACGAAGCACCAGGGAATCTCGATGCAGATAAACCTGTTCCTCATTGAGATGTCCGCGGATACCGAACGTCTCCTCGAAGTAGGAACGCCGGTAGGACCAAGGACCAATGACGAACGAAGAGTATAGATTGCCTCCCTCAAAAAAAAAAAAAAAAAAAAAAGATGGGGAGAAGAGGAGGGTAGCTCCTATGTGGAAGGGAATCTTGCCCGGGTGTGCCAGATCTTCTCCCACCGCCGAAGACGAACGCCTCTCGATGTAGAGGTTAGTAGAGACGCGGAGGGGGCTAGACGAACCAAGGGAGCCTTGCCAAGATAAACCTGTTCATCCCACAATGACCATGGATCGATGGACGTGGGATAACAAAGACGGGAACCCGTGAGGGTAAACCAGTTCGTCCCTGCGAGTTCCTTGGGTACCGAACGTCTTCTTCGATGCAAGAGACGCCGGTAAGACTAAAAGGACCAGGGACGAACGAAAAAGGGGGAATCTCGATGTAGATATACCTGTTCCTCATTGCGATGTCCGCGGATACCGAACGTATCTTCGATGTAAGAACGCCGGTAGGACCAAGGACCAATGACGAACGAAGACTAAAAGACTCCAAAAAAAAAAAAAAAAAAAAAGATGCCAGAAGAGCACGGAGCAAAGAATGATTTTATCCCTTGGCACTATTGGTTGTGAAGTACAAACTGAAAAACATATGTAAAGAATAATTACAAGACTTAAGTACGAAGAATGAAGTGGCCGACGACGATCGGCTAACATCAGGTTTTCTTTTGCCTCGAACGACTATTAGCTCCCCAGATCAGGTAGAAGGGACATCGCCCAGATTTATTTCAGGCTCACCATTCCTTCCCGGATGGAGCCCTCGCAGACGATCGACTTCTCACAGCCAATCAGGAGAGAGACTTGACACATCACCAGCACGGCCGAGGGCCGTGAGACGATTACCACTCACCGACAGGCCGAGGGCCATGAGATGATCATCACTATTTTTCCGTATCACGATCGGCCCCTCAGCGCCATCGTGTCCAGACTCACGGTTCGTCTTGCCCATTCCCTCCAGGATGGCGACGACCGTCTTATGCAGTGCGATCGGCCCCTCAGCGCCATCGTACCTGGCTTCACGATTCGGATCGCCCCATTCCCTCCAGGATGGCGACGACCGTCTTATGTAGCACGATCGGCTTCTCAGCGCCATCGTGTCTCTTTCACGTTCGGATCGCGCATCTCTTCCAGGATGGCGACGAACGTCTTATGCGGTACGATCGGCCCCTCAGCGCCATCGTACCTAGATTCACGGTTCGGCTCGCCCATTCCCTCCAGGATGGCGACGACCGTCTTATGCAGCACGATCGGCTTCTCAGCGCCATCGTGTCTCGTTCACGTTCGGATCGCCCCATTCCCTTCCAGGATGGCGACGAACGTCTTATGCAGTGCGATCGGCCCCTCAGCGCCATCGTACTTGGCTTCACGGTTCGGCTCGCCCATTCCCTCCAGGATGGCGACGACCGTCTTATGCAGCACGATCGGCTTCTCAGCGCCATCGTGTCTCTTTCACGTTCGGATCGCGCATCTCTTCCAGGATGGCGACAAACGTCTTATGCGGTACGATCGGCCCCTCAGCGCCATCGTACCTAGATTCACGGTTCGGCTCGCCCATTCCCTCCAGGGTGGCGACGACCGTCTTATGCAGCACGATCGGCTTCTCAGCGCCATCGTGTCTCTTTCATGTTCGGATCGCGCATCTCTTCCAGGATGGCGACAAACGTCTTATGCGGTACGATCGGCCCCTCAGCGCCATCGTACCTAGATTCACGGTTCGGCTCGCCCATTCCCTCCAGGGTGGCGACGACCGTCTTATGCAGCACGATCGGCTTCTCAGTGCCATCGTGTCTCGTTCACGTTCGGATCGCCCCATTCCCTTCCAGGATGGCGACGAACGTCTTATGCAGTGCGATCGGCCCCTCAGCGCCATCGTACTTGGCCTCACGGTTCGGCTCGCCCATTCCCTCCAGGATGGCGACGACCGTCTTATGCAGCACGATCAGTGCCCCAGCGCCATCGTGTCTGGCTCACGTTAGGATCGCCCATCCCTTTCAGGATGGCGACAAACGTCTCTTATGCAGCACGATCAGTGCCCCAGCGCCATCGTGTCTGGCTCACGTTAGGGTCGCCCATCCCTTTCAGGATGGCGACGAACGTCTCTTATGCAGCACGATCAGCGCCCCAGCGCCATCGTGTCTGGCTCACGTTAGGGTCGCCCATCCCTTTCAGGATGGCGACGAACGTCTCTTATGCAGCACGATCAGCGCCCCAGCGCCATCGTGTCTGGCTCACGTTAGGGTCGCCCATCCCTTCCAGGATGGCGACGAACGTCTCTTATGCAGCACGTCTGCCTCTCGGCGCTGACATGCCCGGTTTATCGATGAGAGCCACCACTTTCTATCACATCTCACATTCCTTCTCTCATACATTGCACCCATACATTACATGCATTCATGCATTCATGCATCATACCTCATACATTCATACATACACACGTGCATCGTGTTTTGACAGTACCGCGACGTCGGTTTATAGATACATGGACCTCTAAGCTTCTCCGATTGGAAAGCTCGAGTCAGAGTCCTTTACTCCCGCCTGATGCATTCAGGGGGAGTGTGCCCGTGGAGGAGCACCCTTCGCCCGACCCCGTCGGGAAGGGGGGTGCCTCACCGGCAGATTACGTTCAGGAGTGCAGACACCCACTCGTATATTATGATTATTCGAAGACGCAGTTTCCAGCAAGACAGAGGAAGAGCGCAGGCAAGAGTATACTTTCTCGAGCAGATTCGCACGCTCACTACTCAAGAAACTGGGGGACTTGTGTTGGGATATATTATCCCGGCCTATTACTGTTCAGGAGCCCAAGACATTATCCAGTACGGAGCCCGAGCAGCTAGGCCCATTTCGGCCCATCCGGCCCACTTTGACCACCAGGCCCACTTCGGCCCATGCGGCCCATTAGGGTGGAGAGCCTCCCCTTCCCCTCCCCTATAAATACGGAGCTTAGCCTCCATGTAAAGGATCTCTTTCCTTCTTCCCCAACTCATTTACTTTCTCTAGAATAGCTTGCAAGACTCCATTAATGGGAGCTCAAATTGTATTATGTAATGGTGAGGAGAGTCCTAATGAGAATTGAGAGGGCTTGGACATTAGCCTAAAAAGTCCCGTGGTTTTCTCCCTTTCGGGTTTCCACGTAAAAACTGAGTTGTTCATACACATTTATACATATATATTTACTATATCGTGTTGGATTAAACTCAACAACACTGATTTTCTTTATTTCATTTGACATATAATAATTTGTTATATTAAATGATGGTAATTTACCGATACCGTACCTTACCGTACCGAAATTTTGGTATACCGAAACAAGGTATACCGAAATTTCGGTATGGTAGCGTTATGTATTTTTGCATACCGAAAGATTACGGTATGATAAAGATATGCGATAAAATATTCGATATACCGTACCGAACCACCCCTACTGATAGGGTAGCCACTCTAATACATTATACCACTAGAGTGGGCTCAGCGCAAGTGTGCACGGAGTGGAGTATATGAGAGAATTTTCGCGGAAGTTTCCTCGGACAATAACTTTCCGCCAAAGGCACACCGATGACGGTGACACTACGTACGTAATTTTGAGCATTGATTTTGGGCACTTTTACATCCACGCTGGAAATGAACAAACAAAATGCGTTTGCAAAGCGTGTGAAATTCGTGTGTAAACTCCATCATCTCTTAGCTAGACTGGCGCCGATCGATAGATAGACTACACCTTCATATCAACTTATTCCACCAACCCTAACCATTACTTTATTTCTTTCCAATAAAAAAAGTTTTCAGCTTCGCCGCACTTGTACCGCTACCTTAAATCCTCGAGTGAAAATTTGCGGGGAATAGCTCGGCTTCTTCTCTACATTACTAGTAGCTACTCGTCATGCATTTTTTTACATAAATAATCCCTCTGATGTTACTGAAATCGGATGAATCCAACTTACCAAAGAAATTGCTCGTGAGTAAAATAAGTGATGTTCGGAATGTGTTTCCCCATAAATATACGAGTAGATATTATCCGAAATAGGACTAAAAATGTTTGAAAATTCCAAAATAGGACTGTCATGTTTTTATTACCAAAATAGGACTTATTATTGTCATGTTTTGGCAGTCCCAGACTTCAAACATGACAATATTTTCCAAACTTGACAGTAATTACTCCTATTTTGGGAATAAAAAAAATGACAGTCCTATTTTGGAATTTTCAAACTGTTTTAGTCCTATTTCGGGAACTTTTCCATATGAGTAATGACATAGCTTCATTGATAGTCAACATGTGATGTTACTTGGTGATATTGTTGATTGTCACGCACATATTCATAGCTGCTTTGATTGTAATGCATCTAACTTTATACTCCGTAAAATTTATCTTACTCTTATTTAGAAAAGAGATATTACCCGAAATAAGACTAAAAAAGTTTGTAAATTTCAAAATAGGACTTCCATGTTTTTATTTCCAAAATAGGACTAATTACTGCCATGTTTTGGCAGTACCAGACTTCAAACATGGCAGTATTTTCCAAATTTGGCAGTAATTAGTCCTATTTTGGGAATAAAAAAATGATTGTCCTATTGTGGAATTTTCCAATTCTTTTAGTCCTATTTTGGGAACATTCCCGAAAAGAAAAATACATTCTTTCTTTTTCTATTTTTGGAAAGTTTCTGATCTAATAGACTAATACGGATTCGGTGGAACGATCTATTTATCATGTAAAAGGTTACATGAAAAAGACTTGATCCCAAAATTGTGATCCGATTGTGTCGGTTAACTCTTGATGAGTATAGATAGATATAGCCCAGCTGGCCAGGGGTAAAATTTGTTGCCCGGCCTCTAAAACCGGATAAGTCAAAACTGGTTTCCTTTAGACTTTGAACTTATTTATATGGACCATGGAGTACAATATACTCCATTGAATTTGTAGGGCATCCAAAATGTTACTACCTCCGCCCGTTATAAGGTTCTCATAGCAAAATAATACAGTTATTTAAACAATATTTAAATAAAGTATTTTGCGTATATTTTGAGAAATAATTTTAATAGATATACGAAGTATATTATATTATTATAATTTAAGGAGTAGTTAATATTGACAACTGTGATGTTATAAATGTATTAATTTTAATATTTAATGATTAATTTGTCACTTAAGATTGTTAATTGTTTCCTAAAATGGAAATGAAAACCTTTATATGGGATGTCCAAAAAAAGAAAACGGGAACCTTCTAATGGGACGGAGTATATGATTATACTGACATATTTTACTATCAGAATTATACGTACATTAATACAAGATTTGAAAGTCTAACCCCAAAAGAAAATTTTCACGATGCCTCCCGAACACTAACCACCCTTATCCGATCCCCCCATCTTTTATTAGAAAAAGATATTTTTAGTAAAACAATCACTTCTTTTGGTAAGAAATAATTTTTTAGAATTTTTTTTTATAAAAATACATTTTTTTTATGATCTTAATATTAAAAATAAAACATATTCACTACTTAGGTAAACTTATTGAGCAATTACACTCATTGTTTTCATTGAAATCAATATTTTATTTCTTATTATCCGTACTAGAAAAGTTACATTTTGACCTGTCTGTAGTTACATTTTTTATCTGCATGAGTTACATTTCTTTCCAAGCGAGTTACATCATACTGCTTCTGGACAATGAAAAAAAAGTTACTGTTCACGAGCGCGTGAACAGTAACACGCGAATTTTTCAGGTGGGCGCAGCATGCTCACCATGGGCTGCTCCCACGGTATATCAACTGAAGTTACACCAGTTGTTATACCATGGGAGCAACCCACGGTGAGCATGGTGCTCTCAAAGGTAAATTCGCGTGTTACTGTTCACGCGCATGAACAGTAACTTTTTTCCCCTTGTTCCATCAGCAGAGTGATGTAACTCACGTGTAAAAAAAATGTAACTCACGTTATTGATTTATGTAATTCAAGTTCAGTCGAAATGTAACTTGTCAAATACATAGTTTAAGAAATAAAATATGGATTTCAATGTAAATAATGAAAAAGGAATCTTATTTTGCCCAATTATTTTTCAAAAAAGTGTATATGTTTTGTTTCTAATATATCAAGGCTATAAAAATGATTTTTTATAAAATTAATTTTTATTTGAGTTGCAGAGGCTTACTGAGTTGTGTAACTCGCAATATATTGTGGTGTAACTCGCATTATGAAAAATGTAAATCACATGTAAACAGGATGTAACTTGCTGGAGAAAGTTGACATGTAACTCACTCTAATAGATATGTAACTTGAGATAAATTGAAATGTAAATCATTTTAATAAAAAATTAACTTTTGATATAAAAGATGTAAATACAAAAGAATTTACATGGATGACTACCCCTCTTGAAACCCAATCCCAATTACAATCTCAGTTTTGATTTTCTATGAGAATTTCGAGATCTTCAGAACTATTTCATGCTTGCTTATCTCTTTAGCCATCTCTGTATACATCGAACAAAAATAAGTGCTCTGTGTGTGGCAATCCAAAGGTATGTGAAAGAAGGTCATGGGATTTTCCTTGAAAGTGGTCGTGGCCTATCAGTCTTACCCTGATTGCTCCATTTGAAATTTAGGTTTTCAATTCACATACTCTTCAGCCTTTGCCAATCGATTTCTCTGGTATCCTGCCGATTTCTTCAGTTCGATTTAATCAATTCATCTTCTTCATCGTTGTTTTTATTATTTTGTTATGTTTAGTGAGAAAGAACAAGGTGTTGCTCTGTTTTTAAGTGCAAAACGATACCGTATGGGATCGGCACACCATGCGCATCATGGGCCGATCCCACACCCCACGGTATAATTTGCGAAGTTACACTATTACAGTTACTATGTGTGCCAAAATAGTGACGTGATTATAAATTATACTCCGTACATTCCATGACAAATTGTTGCGATAAATTTTCCGTGACAAATGCTGTGCTAATTAATGGAATAAACATGGCTTTTATTTTTTAAATAAAATGCGAATTATATGCTTCATAAATCCCGTAATATATATCTTAATTATGATTAACTGCAGAGCAGGATTACAGTCCCAACAATAAAATCAGGGGTAGAGCCACCCTTTAAGGTGCATGGTCAATTGATACCACTTGATTTTTTCGCCCATACATAGGTATAATTTTTTTTAAAAAAAAATAAATTGACACCGTTGAAAAACAAAAAATCTATGTATGCACATAGATAATCTGTCATAAATTATAAATTAATCGGTCCATAATATTGTTTTTGCTAAATTAAACATTAGATCCTGGATAAAAATAGTGAGAAACATGCCCTTCTTCCATTATTATCCCATGCATAACACGTTAAAATAGAAAGACCTTGCTTAGTTACTTTCAATTTGGACCGAGAGACTCAGAGTATTGATTGTGCAGTTACAAAACCGATGATATGAAGGGCTTGTAAAAGCACGAACATATCTGTTCAACAGAAGTGCATTCAAGAATTATCGCCATAAACAATTGCAACTAACTCATCTCAATAAAAAATGTTGACATTTAACCTAATAAGGAGTAAATGCTAAAAATCCAAAATCCTTCCTCGTTCTTTCAAATTTTCAAGTACGTATACACATGCATGAGAAAATAAGTCAAATATTACCGACTATTGTTGGATATTGTTTTATACGGATTATTTCTTTGTCACTTTAGAGCTAATATATGTAAGGACCCACTTTTCAATTTTAATGGGAATAACTCGTAAGTCGTAACTTTTGTGTTCCATGAGGTGAACGTTTCTATAAATTTTCTACATCATTTAAGCAATATCAACTATATACACCGGCGGAACCAGAGGGGGCGAGCCGGTGCCGGCGCTCCCCCTTCGCCTGAGTAGTCTAGGTATATATATATGTATAATTTTCCAGCGCCCCTGCTGACCTGCTGTGATTTCATTACCAGCACCCTGCCAATCTGCCATGGCTTCCTCCGTCGGCCTACTGCGCCCCTGCTGACCTGCTGGTTTTTTTAGAAAGCGTTTAATTGACGCATAAGTCTTAAACGACACCGTTGCTTTAAGTTCAAAAAAGAGGTAAAACGGAAGCAAGTATACTATAAACGACATCTCATTAACCCTATTATCCAATTATTAAAAAAACTGCCTAAATATAAGAAAGGGAAAAGGGGCAAATAAGCCCTCGAACTAATCAAAAAAGTGCAAATAAGTCCTTTTGTAGGAGGTTTCGTCCGATCATCGTCATTTGGGGAGGTTCTCGGTGGAATTTTTTGATGAATTTTTTTAGCATCTTCTTCATTAAGTCTAGTTTAGCCATACCGAATTTCAGCTAAAAATTCAACCGAGAAGGCACTCAAATGATTTTCGGAAATATACTGCGTTGTTTAACTGCGCAGTTATCTTCAAAAATTCATTTGACTGTCTTCCCGGTTGAATTTTTAGCTGAAATTCAGTAGGACTAAACTAGACTTAATGAATAAGATGCTCAAAAAATTTCATCAAAAAATTCCACCATAAACCTCCCCAAATGACGATGACCGGACGGAACCTTCTACAAAAGGACTTATTTGCACTTTTTTGATTAGTTCGAGGGCTTATTTGCCCCTTTTCCCTATAAGAAATTACAATTAGATTTCAATAGCATCCTTACAGACCTTACTCGTTTACCTTAGGGTTATTCACCCACGTTCAATTCGCAAATTAGTTTAGTCAAACAGCCGATTCGCTCTGCCCAGAAAGTGAAGAGTGAAATTTTGGGGCGGCCGCCGGTGCTGTGGACTGTGGTGGACTGGTGGACACCTGGAACGACTGAGCGGCAAAGCTTGAACCTTGAATCGCTTAATCGCTGCTGACCTGCTGTTGCCTGCGCGTTTGAAACTTCATTCTGAAAAGCAGAGGTAAATTATCTGTTGTCCTTTTATTTGTGTAATTTGTGGCATTTTTTTAATTTTTTTGTTGAAGTGGGCAAGTGGTGAATTACTGAATTGGGTCAACCGGTCACTTTATTTTATTACTTAGATTGGGATTTTGGGATGCCATAGCTAGCCAGTAGTTGGCTATTGCAGCTAGTGTGGTGTGTCTTATATTAATTTTATTAATATTATTATTATTATATGTGTAATGTGTTCTTATTTCCTTAACTAAATTGTCTTATTAATTTAACACTAAATGTAGTGATTACATACAAATCAAGGCTAATTAATAAGTAGTATATGAATTTATTGTTGTACAATTTGTTAGGTTAAGAATGTTGAAAATGAAGTAATTTTGCAACGCTTTCAACAGATGCGAACTCGCAAGACGCGGTTATGTCCCCTAATTTCCTAGAGTAGTTAGTTTTGGACTTATATGTAAACATTAAGCTTTACGACACTTAATTTAGACAATCATTTGCGTTTTTTTTTTCCTAAATTTATTACAACGTATTTATTCATACATTTCTCGGCACCTGCTCAAAAAAAGTTCTGGTTCCGCCACTGACTATATATACAAATATATATCAAAAAGTATACATTGTTTCATATATATGCACACATACATATAATACGGAGTAGAGTTTAACGTTTATGTACTTGCAAACCACGTATTTCAACTAATTAGTTGGAATTAGCATTAAAATATCGTTATTATAATAAACTTTGAATGTAAGATCTTGTTTAATTTCAAAAACATCAATACCCATACTCCGAAAATTAAAGTCTACAGTCCATTACTTCGATCTTCCTGCAGCTAGATCAACGTCTTCACCCAATTTGGATCAGAGCACTTTTTGAACATATGGTGCAAATTTAAGTAGCACGGAAACGCGAAACGGGAAACGGGAAACGTGACAAACGCAATTTCTAAAAAATATAGGATACGAAACGTGGGGGAAACACGTAAATATTATAAAATATAAGGATATATTTATAAATATATTTTTAATATATGTACACAAGTTTTTCCATACGCACATGTTTTTTCATATAATTTGATTAGTAACCAAATAATAAAGGGAAAATTCTCGAAATAGGACTAAAACACTTTCAAAATTCCAAAATAGGATTGTCATGTTTTTATTTCCAAAATAGGAGCAAATATTGCCATGATTGGAAAATACTGCCATGTTTGAAGTCTGGTACTGCCAAAACATGGCAGTAATTAGTCCTATTTTGGGAATAAAAACATGGCAGTCCTATTTTGGAATTTTCAAACTTTTTTAGTCCTATTTCGGGTAATATCCCAATAATAAAATCACTCTACATGTTCGAATTCAGATATTATTTCATATTAGTACATAATTAAACTTAAAATGTACGGAGTAATACCTTTCTAGCAATACATTGCGTTATGAAATGTAACAAGTGTTGCTGCTGAGAAATACCACAAAAAATTCACTATTAAAAAAAATTATTATCCACCACAAGATCTTTAGAAAAGAAAAAAGAATTGGAACCCGAGGTTTCCGAAACGTAGTGAAACGGGTTTCCAATTTTTTCTTAATTACAGAAACGGCCCCGAAACAGGAATTTGAAGTTTCTAAGTTTTCGAAACGCTTCCGAGTTTCCGAAACGTGGAAACGTGACCTGCGAAGAGTTTCTGTGCTACTTAGGTGCAAATTTTATTCATTTAGAAAGTGGAGCTATATGCAATAATGCAAACCCAAATATAAGTATAAAAACTTTACAAAAAAAATATAAGTATAAAAAGAGTTACAAAGTCTCATCCCACTTTAATTATCAAGGTATGTGCGTATCTAGTGTATGCATGTGTGTTCGATTCTTTAATTACGGTCTTGCTGACCTTTTAGCGAGTCTGGTCGCAGGGACGACGAGGCCATGCTATTGGTCGGGGCCAGGGGCGTAGCCAGGACGGATGTCTACCCTGGGCCGACTTTACACTAAAAATATTATGTAAAAATTTTAAAAGCGATATTAGTGTAAACATAATGATTAAAACCCATTAAAATTCATAGTAATATTTTTAAACAATACATACAATGTTTGAAACTAAAATGTTAACTGAACACGACGTTCTTTGACCTTAGCAAACTCATCTATGACAGACTCGACGTCGATTTTGTTGGAAAATTCCTTTTCAATAAAGATGGTCAAGCGATCGGCAAGAAATTCATCTTTCATCTTGTTACGAATTTCATTCTTCACGAGTTTCATTGCAGAAAATGATCTTTCTGTTGTTGCAGTCGAAACAGGTAAAATCAATACAAGATGAATTAATCTTGTAATCATTTTGAAGTGTTCCGCCTTTCCAGATTTGAGCAACTCTTCACTTAATTGCGCAAGAGAATGAACTTGAAACTGGGAATTTTGAACTATGTGAGGTTCAAAAAATTGCAACTCACTCTTCAAAGCATGCCTCTCATGAGCCTGAAAATCATTGGGATAAAAATCCAAAGCAAGCTTGTAGATATCATCAGCATTATATGATTCAAAAGAATTTTTTGGATCCAAACCCACACTAAGTCGGAGCAATTGAACTGATGATTCGTTGAATCTACACTCCAACTCTGTCAATATGCCTTATGTGTTGTTGGAGAGTATTCCAACCAATTAAATTCATTGAACCAAGTGGCTTGAAAACGACGTACCCTATCTTTGTAAACTCGACCTTTGTAAAAGTTCAATTTCGGTTGATAAGGTCCAAGCATCAAATAAGATCGTCTAATTTCATCTCTTTTCTCAAAAGGCCAATCACTTATCTTTTTGCGTTTTCCTGGATCCCGCTCAATTTCAGGTGTATCTGAAACTACTTCCTCATGAGTGGATGAGATATTAGGAGTTTCAATTGGGACATTTAACTCTTGTCTACTTTGTGTGCTTGTACTAGGCTTATAAAACGAACGCAATGTGATTTTCGCCTTTTTGAAAGTAGATTGAGTAGCCATACCTACTATAATTACCAAAAAATAAATAAATAACTAATCAATACTTTATTTTAATTCATATTAATATCTTAAAATTTTCACAAATCACATTTGACATTCCTAATTTTGTATTTCACAAATCACAATTCAAAGCACACAATTACACAAATCAATTGTAACACAACAAGTCATGAAGTCACTATTCACTAACTCAAACTAATTTAACATACAAAATGCAAGATGAGCACAAGGCAGTGAGCCAGTGAGTTTGTAAAACTAATTTAACTTACTATTCATAGTTCATAACGGCAGTCGGCAGTTCACGAAATTGTGAAAAGAAAGAAAAACTAATTTAACTAATTTAACTAATTGTAAAACTAAATTAACTTAACATATAAAAATTGTAAAAAAGAAACTTACCCTGGCCGGCCTAGTCGCCTAGATGAGCAGAACGGCAGAAGGCAGTGATAAGAACCAAAGAAGCAGTCGGCAACTCGGCAACTCCGGCAAGAATAGTAGCAGACGGCAGTCGGCAGTTCGACACACAGCACCACTCCAGCGAGTCGGCGAAGTACGCCGAAGCACGGCGAATCATTCGGCGGCGAAGTACGGCGAATCATTTGGCGGTGCTCAGGGCTGATTCGTTGAGGCGTTCGTCCGATTGAATAGCAGTGAGGATGGGACGATTTGGCTTGGCCGCTTGTCTGCTGGGTTAGCGTTAGTGCGTTACCTCTCCCATTCTTTAGATTTAGATTTTAGAACTTGGACTCTTTACACTGGCCCATAATGTTTGTATACTGGGCCGGTTTTATTTTTTCCCTGGGCCAGTTTCTAAAACAGATCAAAATTCTATATATAATATAAAAAAAATTGCCCTGGGCCATGGCCCAGCCTGGGCACCCCTCCCTCCGCCCCTGGTCGGGGCAGCGATGCCCGGATCCGTGGTGGAATGAGAGACAAATATATCTCATAAGAGGCTTTTTTCTCTCACACATATATCTCATTATAAGAGTTTTTTTCGCAAGGATCTCATTATAAGACCATTTATAAGATATAACTAAATGTCCACCTAACATTATTGATAAGATATGCGGTCAATATATGTGCTCATAATCGGATCATTCCATCTGCCTTTTCATTCACATTGGAGGCATTATTGATATCATTGATTGGTTTTGAGACATATAAGGGGTGGAGAAAATGATACTTTGTATTCATCATGTGTGAACGAAGGAGGGATATCTTGCTTATGCCCCATTCACAATCATGTGGGAATTAATGAATGAGTTAGTGATCATACAGTTTCAAGTCCCATTTCATAGTTTCATTGCCGACATTATAAATATCCTATAACCATTATTTCATACACACATGTCTACTGCCAGGCCATACACATTTCAGACTCTCATTTCGTTATAATCAAGTCTTGTCCACCATAACTGGAGTAGTGGTCGCTCAAACTTTGCGGTTCACGTTTCATGAACCTTTTTTACTTAATTGGGATCTCCTATTCAAAAAACGATCGGACGAAGGAATAGTCTATTTTAAGGAATTGATGACATGGTGATTAAAGTGGCTGAAAATATGAAAAATTACGTTTGAAATATATTTTATTATGAGTACTAGATTACGCAAATTTTATGAAAATATAAATTAAGAATTGGTCCTAGTAACATCAATCAATTCAGTCAGAAAAAAAAAAAACTTGGTCTTTACTTATTTTGATTATTACTCCCTCCGTCCCGCTAAGATTGTTTCATTTTACATTTTCAAGAAATTCCACATAGATTGCCTTATACCAAATTTGATAAAGTTTGGATGACTCTCCATCATTTTTTATTTTATTCTTATTTCATCAATTCATTAATACCAACAATTTAAACAAACTTTTCCTAATAAATGTTTCATCCTTCATGGAACGGAGATAATACATTATTTAAAGGTTAACGTTTTGTAAAAATAAATTGACATTTAAAGCTAATATATTGAAAATACAAAGGATCTCTTTTTTGATACATCCAAAAGATATTTAATGAGGGCACATTGCAAGCAGTACTGAAGTATGATACATCGGAAAAGAATTTAATGAGGGCACATTACCAACATTAAGGTATTGTGACACAAGGTGAGTCATGTGACATAATGCTCTGGATAAGATCACTGCAACTATACGGTCATAATTAAGGCCGGTCGACCCACATGTAATGGGCTCATTAATCTAAAGGCAATTAAATTTGAGACCACTGACTCCTAGCTAATCTTACACATCTTAAATAGATGTGAGGTCAAAAAAACAATGACACAATAACACATTTAGGGTAAAACCCCTTCAACCTCACATTCACGCATATAAATGTGTGTTTGGTAAATGATACATAATTCATTTTATGACTTTTTTTTTATTTTGACTTTGGACCGTTTCAAAAGCTTTTTAAGTGTTTGGTAACAACTTTTTTTTTACTTTGTTATAAAAATGTAAAAAAAAATGTCTACTTTTTTTACAACGGCTTTTTGATATTATCTCCATTCTCTTTTAATTGCAACGTAAAGCTTTTTTCACTATTCACAAATTCTACTTTGATCGCATTTTATTCATTAATGTGTTTCAATTAAATTTTTAAAAAATATCTTTAAATTCCTCTTATAATAAATTTTCAAAATATGATTTTTTAAATTCTTTTTCTAATAAGGAATCAAAAATATTGATGGTCAAACTTGTGCGTTGACAAGCGTGAAAATTGAACTGTTGCAATTGAAAAAGGACAAAAGTATTACATCTTCAAGCCCTAATACACCATCTAATTGTTGCGCATTCATCATTTATTAAATAATTATTCATAAAATGAATAAAATAAAAAAATCATTATAGTATCATAACAATGATAATAACGAAATAGCAATGTATATATAAAGCTCTTATATATACTTTTTTATTTGTATCCTCAGTATTGATGTTTACATCTCAATTCTCAACAACTAATAGTGAATGATTAAATTAGTGAACGTTTTACTTCAATCCTCAAGTGATAGCATATTAGCATCTAGTAAAAACAGTTAATAGATTCCGTTTATGTCCGCTGCATGATAGAATCGGCCATAAGCTAATAACAATCACTAATTGCCAAACACTCTGATCATATGGAGAAGTTGCGGGCGATAATGATGATTATTGTTAATGATGTTATCATGTTAGTATTGTTATTAGCGTTGTTGCTGTAACTACTACTGTTATTAGTTATTATTAGAGGCTGTATAATACTTCGTATTTGAGTACGAAATGTACTACTACGTAGTTAGTAAAAATATGACCAAAGTTATTATGGATGGCATCTTGGTCATTCAAATGTAAAAATTTGATATAAATATAGTTAATAAAAGTTACTCGTACTACTATAGGCACAAAAGTCACACTTTTATCAATCCTATTTATTTGGGAAAATGGAAACTAATAATCCAACCTTTTAGCGGTCTTCTTTCAATAATCCCACCTTTTGATTATTCATGAATAATCCAACTTTTGCACCTCATCTTCATTCACTGGTCCCTGATCGGTTAATGACCTACTATTCCAAGTTATTTTATTATCTTTGCAATTCATTATACCATAAATCTCATCTTTCACAAAGATAATATTTTGCAAAGATAAGAAAATAACTTGGAATAGTAGGTCATTAACCGACCAGGGACTAGTGAATGAAGATGAGGTGCAAAGGTTGGATTATTCATGAATAATCAAAAGGTGAGATTATTGAAAGAAGACCGCTAAAAGGTTGGATTATTAGTTTCCAATTTCCCTATTTATTTTTTAGATATAAATGTAATTGTATTCAACGGCGGATGCAGAAATTTCCGGTAGGAGGGCGGCAGTACAAAAATATACATACAAATACATATACATTAAAAATTTCGGGATAAATATACCTACATTTTTTTGGAGGGGCAGCAGCCCCCTTTGTCACCCCCTTTGTCCGCCACTGATTGTATTATTATTTCTTACGTAGTGTTATAATGCGATATGGTCACTTTGATTGTGTTTAATGAGTTGAAATGTTTTACTTGGACTAATTTTATTCCAATTCTAAGCATGATCAAACTAGAACAAACCATATTTTATAGAGACTAGACCGGACTAAAATAGACTTGAACATATCACTCTAGACTTTAACAGTTTTAAAAGACATATACACCAGATATTTATCAGACCTAACGATATCAGATTAGACTAAGACAGATAAGATCACAAAACTTCGACTCTCTTTTTTTTTTTACAAAATTTTGATTCAATTAAAAACTTCCTTAATGTAATTGGATCACATGATGTAAGCAGGGGCAGAGCGATGACATTTAACCGGACTGGGCCGACACAAAGAATATTTTCAAGAAAAAAGATACACGAATTTTTTGAGTTTTTTTCGAGAATATTATCAATTAAAAAAATATATACCAAACTGATGTCGGGTTAAAAGTATTTACCAAATTGCTATTGGACAAACTCTGGTTCGCCAAATGAGTTGGCCACTTACGTAAACACGGGAACGATGCGAACGATGCTGCGCAAAAAGGAAGAGGATTGGAGCACCATAGTGGGACCCATCAATAAATAAAATCTCGTTTTTTGAAAAAATGCTATAATTTTTTTATTTGTTCGCTGATTATTACAAAAAATATATCAAAATTCATCATTTTTTATTACCTTTCATATGACACCAATATTCCATATGTAAAAATGAAAAAAAAAATTAACATTTTTTTAAAATTGTTTTTAAATTTTTGTAACTTTTAGATTTGTACTCCGATCATTACGAAAGTTTATCAAAATTATTTAAATTTTTATTATCTTTCATATGAAATCAATAATGCTTATGTATAAATTAAACATATTTTTGGAAAAAGGGGTCAAATAAGGGCTTACAATATTGCGGAATCGTTACATTAAGTCATGTACTGAATAAAATGTCATATAAATGCGTCTACTTATAAAAAACAATCGGATGAGTCAAAACGACCTGTTGACAACCCCCTTAATCCTGATTTTAGCTTGTGTCGTTATTTTTGTCTTGTATTTAAGTTAATGCTGCTCAAATATTCACGTTAACCTTATAATCTATTTTAAAAAGATAGTCAGGTATACGCGAAAATCAGGATTATGAGGTCGTCAACATGTTGTTAGGAGTCATCTGATTGCTTTTATAAATAGACATATGTATAAAAGAAAACGAGGCTCGCCTCTAATATACACCGGTCTGGGTACCTTATCCGCCCTGTTTCAAACGGGCCGGTTCGATCTGAGTGCTCGTTTTTTTTTGTAAAAGTAAAATGCGTCTATGCTAGCAAAGTACGGAGTATCTAGTAAGTTACAAAATTCTCAAACTAATTAAGTATCAATGTCACCATAATATAATACGTAGTAAAAATTTAAAATAAATATTTAAAACAAAATTTTAAGTTAGTTAACAAAATATTTAACCACAAATCTATAATTGAAATACCACATCATAAATAACACCATATTTTTAAGTGTCGAGATTTAGACATCATCATCATACATAAACTAGAAAGACATAGAACTACAACGTCGTAAGAAATGAAACTAGTTACTATACATATTTTTCTACGAAAACAATTTAAATCTCTTTCAATCTCAAAATGTAAGTATAATTAAGGTAATTAAATGAATACGTTTGTAAGTCACACTTCAATGAGTAAGAGTCTCTGTTTACAAAAAAAAATATTAAAAAAAAAAACTTGATGCGTTTGTAATAGAGAATTAAGGAAGACTTATATGGATTAGACTTTGATTCTTGACTTTATAAAACTTTTAATGTAATTTTTGAATATGTAACTTCTTTCCAAAAAAAATTGAGCGCGGACATAGATCCGTTTGCTTTATTTTCTGTCAAACATTGTAAACCGTAATGGTATCATCAAATTAGGACGGAGGAAGTATATTTAAATAAAATTAAAAAAAGCCATATGGTATCCAATTAAAAATTGAATCTCTCAAAATAGGTATGAAGAGAAAATTGTGAATGTTGATATATTTTTCAGTCTAAGTTTGCTTCGATGAGAAAGAAATTTTGATTCGAAACATAATTTTGAGTTCAATTGGACACCATATTGTATTCAAATTTAAAAAAATTATATATGCAACATTGGTGTCAAATTTAAAATTTTAAAAACTTATGAATTTTAATATATATTTTGAGCCTAAACTAGGTATACCGTGAGAAAGAAATTTCGCTAGGAGTACAGATTTTTTTATTATATACTACGTATTTCACACTTGGACACCATATGACCTTTAAATTTTTAAAAATTTATATATAGGCGTTATTGATGTCATATGAAAGATAACAAAATATATTTTTTAGAAAAATTTAAGTAAAAATTAAAAAGTTGTAGTCATTTAAAAAATAAAGAGATTTTTTTTTAAATATGGGTCCACCAGCTCTTTTTTTTGAGTTGGGCAACCGGCTGCTTGTTTCCTAAATTCATACCAACCAAATGAAAGTCGCCCCTTTCGTTTGGCGGCTTTCATTAACGTTATTTTGAGACAACACTATTCTGATAAGATTTAAATATGTTTTTAGTCCCCGTAAATATAGTTCACTTTGTTTTAGGTCTTTGCAAATTTTTTTTTTTGTTTTTCATCCTTGAAATTTCTGTTCATTTTCTTTTTAGTCCATGACTAATGATAACAACCTCTGTTTGACACCGAAAAATCCTGACTAATAGGTATCCTTAAATTGTTTATCATACCATTCAAAAAGTATTATTTCATTTTTAAAGGTTTTTTATCAATACTTTTTTTAAATGTGAATAATTAGTTTTAATATTGTTTTAACTCTCTTATTAACCTCGAAAAAATTATAAACTGATATATTTAAATTTTTCTAGTTGATTTATGCAACCGACAATAAAAAACTCTAAGTAGAGTTGTTTCAGAGTTAGAGATGGACTAAAACCAAAATAGTGCATATTACAGGGATGAATAACAAAGAAAATATTTTGTAGGGACCTAAAACAAAGTGGCCTATATTTGCAGGGACTAAAACCACTCTTAAACCATTCTGGTAATAAATTTTAACTCAACATTAATTTGGTAAAAAAATTACTTTGTCATTATTTTGGAAAAAACCTCGAATTTTTTACCATAAAAGTTAAGTCATTTTTAAATTTTGGAGTGGGCCATTGCCTAGGTCTGCCCACCCCTAGCTCCGCCCATGGATGTAAGATCCAGAAATAAAAGAAAATGGTTTAAGCTCTGTGGTATGGTACAACTTGAGCAGAACAAATTGGAGGGGTCCACTATAAATAGATTACATTTAACATTTGGATTTAATTCCTTGTCATAGATCTTAAATTCAATCTAGGATGAGTGATGACATCGGGGACCCGCCTATAATATACGAAGTATGAAATGTATAGATCGTTGTGTGCGAATCCTGAGTCAATAAAAAAGGAAGTAAATGAAATGTAAATGTGAGTGAAGGGAAAAGTAAAATGTTAAGTGGACGAACGGCGTTTGTCGAACCGTAAGGGTGACGTGTAATTGAGTGCAATGATCAAATAGGTAAATGTGTCTGATGAGTGTTTTCTCGCACTTAAAATGGTTGTAGAAAAGTGGTGAAAAGTATGAGTATCGTCTCCACATGGACGGACAAAAGGGAAATAAAGATTAACTAAACTTAGCGATTAAAAAGAAATAAATAAAATAAAAGTGCAATTGTGCGAGATTGGTTGATTGATTGAATTAAAACTAATGCTAAGAAGCAAGTAAAAAGATTTGGTTTTCCTTAATTAACGACGAAGGGAACAGGAATTGATTCCGGGGTTAACCGGATTTCTGGCAGAACAGGCCTAATTACATGAATTAATTTAATTGAGTCTAGCTAATCATTACTTAGTTCTTACCGCTCTCGCGGCGTAGAGTACAATAATTTAAGGGACCAGGCTGATCTCTCATGCGACAAGATCCTAAATTATTGCCAAAACGAGCGAGCTTACGGCCCCTTAATCGCTACTAATCTCTTAGCGAACGATTAAGTGTGTGTGAATGTGTCCTAGAACAAATTTGATCTCTCTTAATTTATTCTATAAGCAATTGTAATTCTAGTGGCCATCTAGGTTACAAGAGATATCAGTTAAATTATTCAAACACAAATTAAACGGCATTCATGCAATTAAACCGACAGGAATCTAGCCATCAATCATGATTAACCCCTTCATCAACCCCAAATCCCTAATTAAACTACTCACGCCTCATAATTGACGAATCAAAAGAATTGGGATGAATAGAATAAATTGTCATTAATTAATTAAAGAATTGAACTTACAAAGAATCCTAGGTTCTTGGATAAAACAACGTAAAAACGCAGGTAAAACTCGTCCCTAAGCCTCTCTCCAAAGTTCGTTACCCCCAAAAATGGGTATGGAGGCCTTATTTATAGAAAACTGGAGAAGTTGAGCTGAAATAGGACAAAACGGGGCCAGACACGATGCTAGGCACGATCGTGCCTGGGATCGTGCCTACAAAGTAATCGCGCGTTAAGATCGCAAACACGATCGTGCCTGCACCGGACACGATCGTGTCTGGCTGCCAGTAGCTCCGCGCCTCATCCTTAATGCAGGCACGATCGTGCCTCCCCTAGGCACGGTCGTGCCTGACCTTTTCTTCATCGTTTTTCTTCATTCCTTGCTCCGAATGCTCCCAAATGCCTACGAGGTCGATCCAAATGCTCTTTCTTCACCAGAATTTCGTCGTGAATCTCCCGGTGGCCTTCAAATCTTCCAAATCCTTCTCGAATGCCTTCAAATTCTTCCCGAATGCCTCTCAAGCGCCGATTGTCGGACTCTAACTTCTTCAAATCAACTTCAAATGCAATGAAACTCGATCCAATGCCTGCTAAACATAACTTGAGCCAAAATTGAGACTTGCAACGCCTTAAAGCCAGGAAAATCATCAACATCCGACCCGAACACGCATCAAATGCGTGTCTAAATACGGATTTATCAGTGTCTCTAAAATGATGTATACTAAACTACAACGCAAACATGATTAAAGTCGATCTAAAGGAGCTAAACTACAAAATAAAGATGCAAAAGGATATCGGAGCATGTTTGGAGCATGCACACGATTTTGACCACTCTCGGGGTCCGAAACCGCCTAACAACACCAATGAAAATAATCCAAAGCAAAGAGCCCCCTAGGCCCGCCACTCTCATGGCGGTGCCTAGGTGTGTGCGTGAAAAGGGAAAATGAATATCTGATTCTCATTAGAATATTCCCCAAATAATTAAATACAAGATTTCACAAAATTATACCACATTAATTAAAGTCATTGAGTCACTTTCACAAACACATTCAAGCAATAAAATTCAATACTAATCAACCAACATTTCAATCACATAAATAAACTCCAAACAACCCTTTCACCCATCTAACTACTCATGCATTGGAAATAAAAATAAAAGAGTAACACAAAAATGCATAAATAAAATTAAAGACAAGAATTATGACTTTAAATAGAGTAATAATTGTAAAAGAGTACCCCTTAAAAGATAAGAAGCAATTAAGCAATCCATTGAACTCTCTACAAATCTACACTAAAATCTAGAGAGAAGAAATGCAAAAATCTTAAATAAAATGTAAAATCTATTCTAATGTGACATCTCTAATGACCACTAAGGGTAGAGGCCTGAAAATTGAATGCAAAGAGTGATGGGGGTATTTCGGTCATTCGTTGCCTCAAATTAGATGAGCGCAGCAGCCGCATGAGCAGGTTCAGCCAGCTTCATCTTCACGGCCTTCGCCATAGCCGCAGGCTGCGGCTGCAACCCTTTCTTCTCTGATCGAGACACGGCTTCAACTTCGGGCTCAAGGGACGCCGGAGAGAAATGGAAAAAAGGCGGTGACACGATCGACGATGGCTTCAGCGCGCGATGAGGACGGCGACTGGCGATGGCTATGGCGACTGCGTTGCTACAGATCTTCTTCAGTTCTTCCCCGCTTGCGAGACAAGTGAAGGTGGATGGATTTGGCCGTGACTGAGACAAGTGAAGGTGGTGGCCGGTGACTCCGCTTCTGCGTTGCTGCTTGTTGCTGGAGAAGTTGACTGGAAGGGAGAGGGTTGACTGGAAGGGGAGAGTTGACTGGTCAACTCTAGTTTGACTTGGGATTGACTTTTAAGTATTCGCTGTCTTCAATTTGCTCCGAGATGCTTCTATTTGTCCAAAAATATGATAAAACATACAAACTAGATCAGTAGCACCCGTAATTAGAATAAAACCGAGACTTTAACAATTCAAAGCAAAATTAATCCAAAGGCCAATTAAATGTGGGATAAAACGAGAGTTTAAAATATGAAAATTAAACTGTTATCAACTAGATAAATTTAAAAGTTTGCGCCAAATGATGATCTCCTAGCCTCAAGATCAATTTGGGATGTCATTTAATCTGTATCGTGTTTCGTCTCAAACAATCGTGTGAGAATTAGTTTTCACTAAAAAATCGATAATATAGATCAATCAATGGTACTTAACCAAGCTATGGAATCTTAAAAAACTTGTGGATGCACTTGATCAATTGAAGTTAGAGTTATTTCTTGAGGGTAGGCAACTCCCGAAGAATTTGACGGATTGCCAAGCGAAACACGGTTTATGATCTTGAATTTTATCATCTAAAATTGGGATCACACAATATTAACCACTACAAGAAAAATAGTTTTGTGCAACCAATTTTTTTGTCATTAAAAGCTACTCCGTTCAATTTTGTTGCGCATTCTCTTGTGCAACTAACATAATATCGTCACAAGGTCGTTGCCCAAGTATCGTGGCCCATTGTATTTTATGTGATGAACAAAATATTCGTTGCCCAAAGTAATACTTGTGCAACACAAATATTTGTTGCCCAAAGTAATACTTGCGCAACACAAAATATTTGTTGTCCAAAGTAATACTTGTGCAACACAAAATATTTGTTGCCCAAAATAATAGGTGTGCATCACAAATCGTCAATGCTCATAAAAGTATTTTGTGCAACAAAGTTTCGCAAGTGTAGCCTATATTGTATTTGTGCATTGAAATTGTATCATGCATGTTGGGATATATTATCCCGGCCTATTATTGTTCAGGAGCCCAAGACATTATCCAGTACGGAGCCCGAGCAGCTAGGTCCATTTCGGCCCATTCTGGCCCGCTTTAGCCATTTGGGCCCACGCCAGCCCATGCGGCCCATTAGGGTGGAGAGCATCCCCTTCCCCTATTCTCTATAAATATGGGAGTTTCCCTCCATATTATGGATCCCCTCTTGATCCCTTCCTTTTCCTTCTTCTCTAGATTAGCTTGATCCTCCATTAATAGGAGCTTGAATATTGTACTATGTAATGGTGAGGAGAGTCCTAATGAGAATGAGAGGGCTTGGACATTAGCCTAAAAAGTCCCGTGGTTTTCTCCCTTTCCGGGTTTCCACGTAAAAATAGCTTGTTCATACACATTTATACATATATTTACTATATCGTGTTGGATTAAACACAACAATGCACAAATGCCATAAGTGGTTCCAAACGGTCTCATAATCTAATAGTCATTGAATTGTCCCTAAATTTTATATGTTAATTAGTGTTTTACAATATATACTTGATCGGCTGTAGACATCACTTTAACATTGTGTGGTGCATCTTTTCTAGTATATTATATGCTGCATCTTTAAGCGAATTTAAATCTTTTTTCAACTTCTACTCAATTATCACCTGCTGGCCTGCTCTGCTAACTTAGGGAAATAATTTTTGAATTTGTCAAGAAACTCAGAAAAAATGGCCTCTTCAAACTTTTCTAAGTACTTCTTGAAAATATATGTTTTCATTCTTTCAAAAGGTTGAATCCTCAATCCAAGGGTCTTCCACGTCTCAACCAGACAAGATTTTTTATAGGTTGTAAGCACGATAGCTTAGTCGGTCTAATGGTGGTAAATCTTGTACCCATGCGCACCAGAGGTTTAGCCCAACACGCTGTTGTAACGTCCACACGACCGTTGCGAATTTCAATCATTGGTCATTCTTTCAAATTTCCCATCACTCCATCAACTGAGCTACTCGTGCGGGTGGAAAATCTATTTTCAAATGTGATCGAAATTTGTGAGTGATGATCGTTCCAACATTGGTTGTTGAGGTTTATTCCCGAAGATCCGAAAGCCCAACACAAGCCTTGGATATTGTAGGGATATTGGGTTGGATTTAAAATGTGTATAAAATATAAAAGTGAGATATTCGTTCAACTCAGGAGCTTACTGATATTTATTGAATATGTGATTACACTGGAACTACCCGAACGGTAGATGAATATGAGATTACGAGGATGGAAGATGTAAATCTATTGCTAAGCTCTGAGTATTAAAATGCTAATTAACCCTTTACAATGATCTAAACATGGGTATTTATACTAAAATGGGAATGGGTAAGGTGGACACGTGGCCGAATTTGGTAGGCTATCATCTCTGCCATGTAAGCACTCATCCCCCCACTTGCAGCCGCCATGCTCCAGCATTAAATGCGGCCTCCACTTGCTGACCGCCCGTTCGGGCATGGCGTTCGGTGTGTAGGACCCCCGCCATGGGCGTTACCTTGTTATGGAAGTTCCCGAACGCCGATCGGTATCTGGGTATTGGCACCTTGACGTAAGTGATTCCTGGAATGTTCCAAGTACAAGTTTCATCCCGAATGCCGTCCGGGAGTTCTTTGGATTTGTCTTGGGCCCGCTGCTTCTTCCCGGATTTGGGCCTAGGGATATTGGGCCTGGACCCAATATCCCAACATTAGTCCCCCACTTCCTATGTCTCGAACGGTAGTGAGCGCATAAGGAAGTAGAAGATTGTTGCCCGAATGCTGTTCGGGTGAGTATCGGATGGCATTCCGCCGGTTCCCGAGACATATTTTGACGGTTATTTGCAACTGTCGTTTTACTTCCCCGATAAACGTCATGATTTCTTGAGAAGGATTATCCGCGTGACACGTGTATCCGTCATCATTACAAAAAACGTGTCCTCTTCTGATTGGCTGCTGAATCGGCGTGACAGAGTATAAATAGGCTCTTCTGGTTTTGATTCTGGGTTTCGAAACTTTGCACCTCCGGCTTACAATTCATCCTTCTCTCTAGAGCTTCATCCGCAGCTTCTGTTCAGGTATCCCTCGAGTTCCCTTCTACTGTTTAGTTCCCTCGTTCAGTGAGAATGGCACCCCTTCGTTCATCTGAACCCTCTACCTCCGGCACTGCAATTCCAGAAGAAAATCCCAATGATATGCTGCAAGTTGCCCGTATTCCGGCGGAGGTTAACGACGATGATTCCTCTTCCTCCTCCGATGTTTACCCTGATGGCACCAAATCGGGGGATGAATTGGAAGTTATGGAAGCCGGTCCTCCAAGCGGCGTTTCCTGTCATAAGCTTGACCTAGCTCTTATTAGGCTTATGCGCCAAAAGCTCACGGCCCAGAATCGGGCCCAAATTCAGATGCTAATTCCTGATTCGGTGGACTTCCGTCTTCAATCGGGTCTTCACCCAATGCGCCACTTCCCAGGGATGGTTGTGGTTCATTTCGACTCAATCAAGGCCGGTCTTAGATTCCCACTTCACCCCTTTTTTGTCTCCCTTTTAAATTTTTACAATGTAGTACCAGCCCAATTAATGCCGAACTCCTACCGGTCGATAGCTGGTTTCATTTGTCGTTGTCACAGTGTCAAGGTCACACCCACCCTAGAACTTTTCCACAATTTCTTTTCAGTTATCCCCCAGCAGTCCCACGGCTTTTTGGTGGTAAGCTCCCGACCAGGACACATTTTGTTCTGCGATGCCCCTTCTTCCATCAAGGGTTGGAAAGATAGGTTTTTCTTTGTCTCTGTCCCGAACGGTTTAATTCTTAGGAAGTGGAATGCATTTCCTCCTAAATCCCCCGAGCCATTCATCTCCGAGGAGCTTAGCAAAGATGTCATTGCTGTGGAGGCAGGAGGCTGCTTCAAAATTATGTCTTACCTGACTCCCGAACGGCTAATTAAGGCCGGGATAGGTACTGCCCGTATTCCTGGACTTACTTGACTGAAAACCAAGTACCATGGCCCGGGCGGTCCTTCCCGTGTGATATAACTTTTTAATCCACGTGCGAACCGCTCGGTACTAATTTGTTCCTTTTGTCTTTTCAGCTCCAAAACAAGGCGAATCTTCAGATTCCGAAGGAGCCAATCCCGAACAACCGGCCATGGATGACAGTAGGCTATTCACTGCTGGACTTGATGACGAGCCACCAACTTCTCCTCCCAAGCAGCAGAGAAAGACAAAGAGGAAGAGGTTGAGGAAGGCCGATCAGGGCACCTCCTCTCAATCCGCCCCTCCCGTCCCCGAGCAGCCTGAACCTGTTCGGGATGTAGAACCTGTGCAGCAGGTTGCCCCTGAGCAGCACACTCACGCTGACACGTTGATGGATCAGCTTTTTTCTGACCAGCATTCCCACCATTTCTCTGCTGAGGAGGTGGCTGCCCATCAGGCTGACCTGGCCAGTCAGTTCGAGCGGATCTCCCTCTATGATCCTGCTCATGAAATGCTGGAGAGGGGTGGCTGTCCAGCGAGCCAGATCTGGTCCACCTCTGGTTTCCTCAATGGACACAACCTTCCCCCAATACCGGTCGAGGAGATCGAGGAGTGCATTGCCCTGACTGTCCTGAAGGTAGCTTCTTGTCATATGCTCATAATTTGCTTTTACCTTTTCTTCGTCTTGTCAGTTTATCATGTGCTCATACTTTTTTTTCGATCATTAGGCAGGGATATACAGCCTGAAGCTCAAGGAGACCAGGCAGGCCAAGGAACAAGGCTTGCTGATGGCCAAGGAAACGGCCGAACAGGCAGTGGAGGCCGAACGGCGGGCTTTTGCTGAGGAGCGGAAGAAGCTAGAAGCCGAGGCAGGGGAGCTTCGTGTTAAAGTGGGCGCTCTCCAAGCCAAGATTGCGGCAGCTGAGGCCGCTCAGATCAAATTCTCTGAGGCTCCTCCTCAGATCCCGGACGGACCGGCCGAAATGACAGTTGATCTTTCCGCCGTTCGGGATTCCTTCAAGGCTTCAGAGGAGTTTCTGGCCCTGAAGGAGAAGTATGCCACCGAACAGCTCCCCGCTGTCTTCGGGAGGCATTTGGAGAAAGTGGCCGGAGAGGAGCGCCAGAAGGAGGGCATCAGGGTGCTTGATCAGCATCCTGTTACCAAGGAGTGGGCTGATATCCTTGCCCGGGGGATCTACAGTTCAGGCTGCCAACATATGCTCCAGCCTCTCCTTCCCCTCCTAGAAAAATATATGGGCCGATCAGTGCAATCCTCCGACTTTCCCTCTGACCTCCATCCGGGTCATCTGAACGCCCTGATGGCACAGATAAAAAAATGCCGGCGAGCCCTGGGGATGGAGGTCGTGCAGATTGTAGATGAAGAGGCTGATGAAGATGGCGATGAAGACGATGAAAATCATCCCGAACAATAGATTAGACATTATCTGTATTTCCTTTCCTTTGAATCAGTATTTTTTGTACATTCCGGCCAGTAGAGCCGATGAATACACAACTTTTGCTTGCTCATTTCGTCTTGGTGGCTTTTACTGTACTTTATATTTGTTTTTTACCTATCAATTCGCCTCCGCAATACGTTTCATGTTGCTTTGTTCCTGTTTTAACCAATCTCCATAATCTGAAGCGGTCAGGTCACCTGTTCGGGTGAACTCTTTGTTAAATCCCGAATTTGGACTTTATAATCTTGTTAACGCATGTTGTTCATAATGAACCCGTCCAGTCTGTACTCATGATCTTAATATAAGACCCTAGTGCCCTTCTCATTCGTTCGTAAGCTTTCATTCTGACTAGTTGGAAATTGTGTCCGGTATTCGGGATGTATTCTTGCTCTCCTTGTTGCATCTGTCATATTTTTCCATGTTGGATAACCATACTGTTCGGGTACGCCCATCATTTTTACCACCGTTGCAAATTTCCTGTTCGGGGAAACGCTTGTTGCCCTTTTCTTTTATCCCGTTTCAGGGAGACGCTTTTAAAGGTTCGTGAACTTTGCTGATTTCAACCCCGTTCGGGTGTTCACCCACCCCAAAGGATGCTTTAACTTCTCCCAACCGTCTTGACACGTGTCTATTATTCATTCGAATTCCTGGCGGTAGCAATTCCTTATATAACGATGCAGCTACTTTGTTTCAGTTTTTTCTGCTGCTTCTGAATTCCTTCAAGATTTCTCTCTCTAGAATCTTATCCATTATTCTATGTCTTCCTTTTCTGGTTCGTCAGACTCCGAAGAGATGGCACCCACTTTGATTCGCCTTTCGAGGGGAAAAGCTCACCCCAAAGATCAAGGTACATCTACCCGATCGTCAGGTTCTAATGGGTCTTCTGCCTCACTTCATCCCGAACAGCCCCTCCCTGATGATGGATGTCAGTCGGGAGATGACCTAGCCATCTATAATAAGGGCATGCCTGAACGGCCCCCCCGTTATAGTCTGAACTTTCATTGCATCAGGAAGCAACGTCAACGCCTTCCTGCGGATGCAGAACAGATGCTCCGCCAATTACTACCTCCACCCCGTCAGTTCAATGCGGGGTTCATCAAACATCCCATGCGACACCGTCCGGGATGTGTGTTGGTGCACATGGACGCCCTGGTTGCCGGTTTGCGGTTCCCTTTGCACCCGTTCGTTGTGGAGTTCCTCCGCCGGGTATCAGTATTGCCGGCACAGTTCGTGCCTAGCACCTACAGGATCCTGAATGAGTTCATTGTCTGGTGCCACGACCTGGGAATTGCCCCCAACGTGGACCTCTTTTTGCACTGTTATGGCGTCCAGCCTTACTGGACCACTGGGTATTTGCGGCTTGTGGCCCGTCCTGGCCGTTCGCTTTTCACCGACAACCCTACCCCTCCGGAGAAATGGGAGGAAAGATTCGTGTTCGTATTCGTGGGGTCGCCGCTTCCCTTCCCTGATCGGTGGAACACCTACCCCGTTCAGGATGCCTCCCCAAGGGTGGATGCATCTATTCTCTGTCAGTACGAAAGACTTCGTCTGGCCGGTTCCAAGAACTTACGGTCCTTCTTGACTCCTGCTAAGATGCTAGCTGCTGGCATCGGTATGATTCTTCCAGTACTTTGTTCGTCCTGTATATTTTTCAATCTCCTGTTCATTTTTCTTCGTTCTTTCCTGTAGGTGTGATTCCCCTCGTTTCCATAAAGCGTCCTGCTCCTACTCCTTCCTCCACCGCCATAGTCAGCAAGGGAAAGGAGAAAGCTAGTCAGCCGGGTTCTTTTGCTGGTCGGGAATCTGGGCCAGTAAGCAAGCGGCCGAGAATCGAAAGCAGCGGCGCTTTGGTCCCGATCGATCAGGTTATTGATCTGACGGATCCTTCTGTGGAAAGGATGCCCACGGTCCCCCCCCCCCCCTTCAAGGAAGCTGGGCAACAGGGGAGGCGTTGCTTCAGATAGTTTCCCGATCCCCGATCGGTTGACGGTGGAGTTTTCCGCCATGGGCCTCCGAGCTGAATGCCGGACGCTGTTCGGGCAGACCGCATCCTCCATGTGGTGCAGCACTTCTTTGAAGGCTGGCGAGGGCTTCACCAATTTGACCCATTGGTCTGATTTGGTCGAAACAGGTCACTTGGAGACCATCAAGGTGCGTATTTTACTGTCCAGGTTTTTAGCGTTTGAAGTTCTCCGGACGTATTCATATCTCTTATTGTTTTATTTAATTTCAGGCCGGTACATATTATCACCGGGCCTTCCTAGCTGTTGAACGGGAGATGGTACATTTGGCTCAGAAGCTTGATGAGAGCAAGACCCTCCTGGATGCCGCTCGGAAGATGGTCGCAGATCTTCAGGATCGGGCAAATAAGGGTGATAAGGCCAGGGCTGAATTGGCCGAACTGGAGCAGAGGCTCCAGCGACGCGATCGGGAGATCCGGGCGCTGAAGGACAAGATTGCTGCTGCCGAAGCTGCTGGTGTTAAATTTAAAAAGGCCCAACCTAAGGAGGGCGGACAACCAGCAGTACCCGTTCAGGCTGATATTTCTAGAATCACCCAGCAGGCAGTGATTGATTTCCAACGGGGGAAAGGCCTGAACCTCGCCCTCGAGAACACTGCTCGGGAGTTCCTTGGCAAGCATCTGGGCGAATTCTTAGAGAAGAGCAAGGATCCATTACACGATGGCCTCAAGCTTCTGGATGAGACCCCGTCCGGGACGGCCTTTGCCAATGCTCTGACGAAAGATACCCTTGTTAAGTGCCAAGATCTGCTGGTCGACCGGAATCTGGAGGTGATCAAGGAGTCTTTTGACGAACCCTTCGACCCCAAGGAAGAAGGTTTTGATCTGTTATTCTGCCGTGCTTATCAACGGGTAATGGAGAAGAGGCAAAAAGCCAAGGACTCAGCCAATCCCCTGAACTCCAACTCGGATGCCGTGCCGAACAAGGATCCTCCCGTAGCTTAGTGATCTCTGTTGTAATCCCCTTTTCTTCTTCTCATGTGTAATTCCCGGCCAATAGTGCCGAAGAATAAAGATTGATTCATTTCCGAATATAGTTATTTCTCTCTCTCTTTTTTTTTCACTATAAGTCAGCATCATGATTAAGATGCAAGCCGTTCGGCCCGTTCCTAGCACCAAAGTTGAGGTGCAGTCTGTTCGGTTGTTCAACGCTTGTTGCGACCCTGAGCACCGTGTTTCAGATCCGTGCCGTCCGGTTTATTACCGTCGACTGGTTGTGTAACACTTGAGATTTAATATAAACGGATTAATAGTACTACTCATACCAACAAGATGCATCTCCTTTTAAGCGTGCTTGCACGGGAGTAGTCCTGGGATGGGTGACCCCCTGGGAAGTTTCTCAGGGCGCGCATGAGTGAGGACAAAGTGCGCGGTAAAGGCTTGTGGTGGTTTGTGAGGACAGTAATAGAGGTCTGGAGTAACTGCCTCGGGTCCTGCGGGGCCGGGGTGTTACAGGTGGTATCAGAGCAACCCTGCGACAGTGTGCTGATCCGTTGAATATCGGGCAAACACCTAGCAGGGGAAAAGATTCTGGGATTTGATTGAGATTGGTTTAAGGGCGCAACGAGGACGTTGCGATCCTAAGTGGGGGTGATTGTAACACTTGAGATTTAATATAAACGGATTAATAGTACTACTCATACCAACAAGATGCATCTCCTTTTAAGGGAGCTCATCACCAAGAACTCCAAAGTTAAGCGTGCTTGCACGGGAGTAGTCCTGGGATGGGTGACCCCCTGGGAAGTTTCTCAGGGCGCGCATGAGTGAGGACAAAGTGCGCGGTAAAGGCTTGTGGTGGTTTGTGAGGACAGTAATAGAGGTCTGGAGTAACTGCCTCGGGTCCTGCGGGGCCGGGGTGTTACAGGTGGTATCAGAGCAACCCTGCGACAGTGTGCTGATTCGTTGAATATCGGGCAAACACCTAGCAGGGGAAAAGATTCTGGGATTTGATTGAGATTGGTTTAAGGGCGCAACGAGGACGTTGCGATCCTAAGTGGGGGTGATTGTAACACTTGAGATTTAATATAAACGGATTAATAGTACTACTCATACCAACAAGATGCATCTCCTTTTAAGGGAGCTCATCACCAAGAACTCCAAAGTTAAGCGTGCTTGCACGGGAGTAGTCCTGGGATGGGTGACCCCCTGGGAAGTTTCTCAGGGCGCGCATGAGTGAGGACAAAGTGCGCGGTAAAGGCTTGTGGTGGTTTGTGAGGACAATAATAGAGGTCTGGAGTAACTGCCTCGGGTCCTGCGGGGCCGGGGTGTTACAGGTTGTTCCCTGAACGCGCAAGTCATCATCTCCTGCTGTCTCCTGTTTTGTAGGCCTAAGGCTAAAGCAGCCTGTCACGCCCCGGACCTACCGGACACGTCAACAACCCGCCGTACAGTACGAATAGTCAACCGCAGTCCAACTCATCCATACTATACTAGGCGTCATGAATATCATTCACAATAGTACATCCATAAACAATCATAATGCAAAATATTTAATCAAGCAGCGGAAACGTTAATACAAATATCCATGCCACACGTGGCAAACACGGGCGTACAAGCCCCAATAAATATTCAAATAGTATCCATGAGCAATATTTAAAATGTTTTCAAAACAGGAACGGAAGAAGCACGAACCACGTCTCCTCCCTTGAATCTCCCCGAAGCAACGGCGGCGGTAGCAACCTTCAAGTCCTACCTGAAACTGTGAGGTGGCCTCCCCCGTGAAGGGGAGGTCAGTACTTGGAAGCATTTGACAAGTACAATGACAACTATACTAAGTATAATCAAAGTTTCAATTTCCAAGACCCTCACATAGGGTGATAATATAATATAGGTCATAACCCGTGGTTACCCTCTTAGAAAATATACTTACTTTATATATAAAGTCAAGTAGTCGGCCCGAAGACCCATGTTTTTCTTTAAAAACGTTCAACCCTTTCCCCGTGACTTCAAGCCACGCCCATCTATATTAATTCACCATGCTAGAGGCTTCCTCTAGTCATGTTTTACCGTGCTAGAGGCTTACTCTAGTCACTAAATTCGGTGTTAGAGGCTTCCTCTAATCACCTTACATACTTTGTGCTGGAGGCTTCCTCCAGTCACATTACATTATGCTAGAGGCTTCCTCTAGTCATCCTACACGAATGCTGGAGGCTTCCTCCAGTCATTCTTCATCGTGCTAGAGGCTTCCTCTAGTCACGATACTAGTTCGTCCTACACGAATTGCTGGAGGCTTCCTCCAGTCATTCTTCATCGTGCTAGAGGCTTCCTCTAGTCACGATACTAACTCACTAGCAAATTCTATGCCTAGAGTTCCTCAATCTTGAGTAGCCAATGAGGCCTACTCCTAATGTAACTTAGTGGTTACCCATTCCTACCTTAAGGCATCTCATAAGACTACTTAAGGTGCATCCTTCACAATCCAAGTCCTTAGGATTTGTTCTATCACTTTTTATACAACATTCCCGATTAGTAAATTAAATACTAATCCATAAATCTTTAAACAGCCAAGCTCCTTAACTCATAGTTATAAGGCTCATTCCTATGGATTTTCAAATCCGTATACGATTTATTCTCAATATCAAAAATATCACTTTAATCCATTCATGCTTTCCATACATGAAGTAAAAGTATATTTTATCACAAAAATTCATGGTTTAATACCATCATTATACCTTCACATTTATCAAGCATCATCATACACAATTTTCTCATAAATTTGTATGTTATGCATCTTCTATTCACAAACAATGATATTTTCATTTAGGCATTATTAACCATTAATAATCCATGAAAATCACATTTAATTACTTTAGGTAATCTTATGAAATTAACCCAAAGATTATAAGCAATATAGTCAGCCATCCTCACCTTGTGATGTGCTACAATAGTTGCCTTTGTTAAGCCCTCCGATCAATCCCCGTTCTAAACCGATTAGAAGTGGAAAATCTGACCAGCAGACGAAAGCCGGGCGGCTTTTGCCAAAGGTGGGCGGCTTTCGTGGTCTGCAGCTACGAACAGCTCCCTATAAGTGGCGGTTTCCGGCGATTCCGACTCCTATCGATTCACCAACTCTTCTAAGTTAAATACCACCACTTTATATCAATATTCTACACTTTTAAACGTGTAGAACTCATGATTTAATCCATCATGTGATTCCTTAAAAATCCAACAAAATAATACTAGTTAAAGATTGTTTGTTAAGTTCTTACCTCAAAAACAATCCTTTTCCCCTTGGATTTTCTTCTCTCCTTGGCTCCTCAAGCTAAAGAACTTTGAGAGCACTTCCTAGGCTTTGGTTGGTTCGTATGAGTGCAATGATAGGAGCTCATCTCTACTCCTCTAAGTCAACCAATAAAACAAGGGGTAGGGTCATGGAGGGTGTGGCTTTGTCTCTAGGAGACTTCCTCCTCCTCCCCTTGTCCGCACCTATCATATTTTCTTGTCTCCAAATCATTATTTGGAGCATACAATGCATGTAGGAAGAATCCCGTTTGGGTGTAGAAAGTTCCTCCCAATTATTCCCGCTATTTTTGGCAGGTTGGGTCAAAATAGCACTCGGGTTGTCCAAATATTTTTATCAGCTTTATTTGGCACTTTATTGGGTTTCTATAATTTATTATGATGACCCAACTAAATATTTGGTAGCCCATTCTCATATAATGGACCCGAAGAATAATTTAATTAATCTCACATAAATTAAATGTATCAATCAATCACACGAAATTTATTCGCTAGGAAGTTCGAGTACATTTTGAGTTTCAAATTCAAGTACACCCGGGTGCGGTGTCACAAGTTCACCCCCCCTTAACGGGAATTTCGCCCCCGAAATTCACAAATGCTTACTCAAACAGAAATGCATATTGATCCTTCATTGAGGCTTCCGTTTCCCAAGTTTCTTCCTCAACTCGGTCACTTTTCCAAAGGATTTTAACCATTGGAACTCTCTTGCTCCTCAACTTCTTTACTTGCCTATCAAGTATCCTTACCGGTCGAACGGCATAGTTCAAGTCCTCACGTATTTCCACGGGTGGTTTCTCTAACACGTGAGACGGATCCGGCACATATTTCTTTAGCATAGACATGTGGAACACGTTATGTATCTTCTCCAATTCTGGAGTCAACTGCAATCGGTATGCTACGGCCCCAATTTTTTCAAGAATCATAAATGGCCCTATGTAGCGTGGGTTTAGTTTCCCTCGGCTTTGAAATCGGATGATTCCTTTCCAAGGCGAAACTTTCAAGAACACCTCATCTCCCACCTTAAATTCCAAGGCTCTTCGGCGCTTATCGGCATAGCTCTTCTGTCTATCTTGGGCCGCCTTAAGTCTCTCTCGAATCATCTTCACCTTTGACTTGGTGATCTCCACCAATTCCGTGCTCTCGAGCTTGGCCATGCCAACCTCATCCCAACACAAAGGTGTACGACATCTCCTCCCATACAATGCCTCGTATGGAGGCATGCCAATACTCGCCTGATAACTGTTGTTATAGGCAAACTCCACGAGTGCTAAATGGTTGTCCCAACTCCCTTGGAACTCCAATGCACAAGCTCTCAACATATCCTCCAAAATCTGTATAACTCTCTCGGATTGTCCATCCGTCTGTGGATGAAAAGCAGTGCTGAATTTCAATTTCGTCCCCATAGACTCTTGGAACTTCGGCCAAAATCGTGATGTGAATCGTGGATCCCTGTCGGACACAATGGTTATGGGAACCCCATGTAGCCTCACGATCTCATCCACATACAATTTGGCTAACCTCTCAAGTGCATAGGTGGTGTTGATAGGTAGAAAATGTGCACTCTTCGTGAGCCTATCAACCACAACCCATACAGCATCATAATTCCTCACGGTCCGTGGCAGTCCTACCACAAAATCCATGGTCACGTGCTCCCATTTCCACTCGGGAATTGAAAGTGGCTGTAATAACCCAGCTGGATGCTGATGTTCTGCCTTGACTTGCTGACAAGTAAGGCATCGACTGATGTACTCGGCTATTTCCCTCTTCATACCAGACCACCAGTAACTTTCTTTCAAGTCACGATACATCTTCGTGCCCCCCGGGTGCATGGCATACGCCGATGAATGGGCCTCCTCTAAGATGGACTTTCGGAGCCCCTCATCCGATGGTACACACACTCGGTCATGAAATAATAAGAGACCATCATCTCTTTCCCTGAAGTCCTCCACTGGTCCCGCTTGCATGCGTTCTCGGATCCTCATGATTTCCTCGTCAGTTTCCTGACCCTTCTTGATCTCATCAAGCAAAGTAGGTCTCACCTCAAATCGTGCCAATAAGGCTCCATTACTGGATACCTCCAGTTGGGCTCTTAAAGCCCTCAAGTTAGCTATCAAAGCCCCAGATGAGCTCTTCCGGCTCAAGGCATCTGCCACCACATTGGCTTTACCGGGGTGGTACTCAATGATAAGATGGTAGTCTTTTATCAACTCCATCCATCGCCTCTGTCTCATGTTCAACTCTTTCTGAGTAAACACGTATTTCAAGCTCTTATGGTCAGTGTATATATGACATGTCTCCCCGTAGAGATAATGTCTCCAAATCTTCAGTGCAAATACCACTGCCCCCAGTTCTAAATCGTGAGTAGGATAGTTTACCTCATGCTTCTTCAACTGTCGTGAAGCATAGGCAATTACCCTCCCATTCTGCATCAACACACATCCAAGTCCTTGGATGCTAGCATCGCTATAGACATCGTACCCCATACCTTGTTTGGGTAATGCGAGTACCGGTGCCTCGGTCAATCTCCTCTTTAGTTCAATGAAACCTTTCTCACATTTGTCATCCCATACAAACTTAGCTCCTTTACGAGTGAGCTTCGTCAACGGTGATGCCAAAACAGAGAACTTCTCCACGAACTTTCTGTAGTAGCCTGCCAAACCAAGGAAACTACGAATTTCCTTGACATTCTTTGGCCTCTCCCATTCGGTAATGGCTTCTATCTTCTTGTTATCAACAGCAATTCCCGATCCCGAAACCACATGCCCGAGAAAGCCAATCTCCTTAAGCCAAAATTCACATTTAGAAAATTTGGCATAGAGTTGCTTCTCCCGTAGTGTCTCGAGAACAAGTATCAAGTGCTCCTCGTGCTCTTCTTCACTCTTTGAGTAAATCAAGATGTCATCTATGAACACAATCACGAATCGGTCCAAGTATTTATGAAATACTCGGTTCATCAAGTCCATGAATGCCGCGGGGGCGTTTGTTAACCCAAACGACATAACAAGGAATTCAAAATGCCCATACCTTGTGCGGAAAGCACTTTTTGGTATGTCATCTTCCTTGATCTTCAATTGATGGTACCCCGACCTCAAGTCAATCTTTGAAAATACAGTTGCTCCTCGGAGTTGATCAAACAAGTCATCAATCCTAGGCAAAGGATACCTATTCTTGATTGTGACCTTGTTCAGTTGACGATAGTCAATGCACATTCGAAGTGTTCCATCCTTCTTCTTCACAAAAAGGACCGGTGCTCCCCACGGGGAGTGACTTGGTCTAATGAAACCGTTATCCAACAACTCTTGCAATTGGGTTTTTAACTCGTTAAGTTCTGCGGGTGCCATTCGGTATGGCGGTATGGAGATTGGTTTGGTGCCGGGCTCGACCTCGATCACAAATTCAATCTCCCTATCGGGTGGAAGTCCCGGTAAGTCCTTTGGAAAGACATCCGGATACTTGCATACCACCCTCACATCATCAATGCTCGTCTCTTCTTTTGTTTTGTCTACCACGTATGCTAGATATGCGTGGCAACCCTTTCTCATCATACTCCTAGCTCTCACGGCGGATATGATACAACTATTGGATTTGGCCCGATCCCCCTCGAAGCGTAAGGTTACCCCTTCATCGCCTTCGAGTTCAAGTATCTTTGTGTAGCAATCGACCCTAGCATGATGTTTCTCAAGCCAATCCATCCCCAGGATTGCATCGAATTCAATCATACTCAGCGGTACGAAATCACACGTCAAGTTTTGGCCCTCCACTTCCACCTCACACGATGGATAGTGGCTATCTCTCTCGATGTCTTCCCCTAGAGGTGTGGATACCAATAGGGCTTGAGCCATCGGTACAAGTGGTTCTTTGAATCCCCCGGCAAACGCCTCGCTCACGAATGATCGTTGCGCCCCGGTGTCAATGAGGATTCTTGCGTCTCTCCCGTTAATCTTTAGTGTTCCTACATTCATAAGCAATGTAAGACACACCCCCCACTTATTAGACTCATTTCTTAGGTAAAAGAGTACCCCGGCTATGGTTTGGATGATCGTCATCTAACGCCCCATCCTGATTCCATCCCGGTTCCTACCCAAAAACCAACACCGTGCACCAATAAGTGAAAGCCGGCCGCTTTTCGTGAAAGCCGGCCGGTTTTCGTACCTTGGCCTTCGGCTCGGAATGGCTGGTTACGTAAGCCGGCCGGTTTTCGCCAAAGCCGGCCGGTCTTCCGTCGCCGAAAGAATTCCCAATTTTAATTCCTAAAAGCCGGCCGGTTCTTACGAATGCCGGCCGGTTTTCGTTAACAGCGCCTCACACCGGAGATGCCTGAACACAAGCCGGCCGGTTTTTACGAAACTCGGCCGGTTTTCCTCCGCCGAAAGATTTTAACAAAAATCCTTTACGAAAGCCGGGCGGCTTTCGTCAACGTCGGGCGGCTTATGGTCGCCGTAGGATTTATGTAATAAATCATAGACAAACGTCGGGCGACGTTCGTCAAAGCCGGGCGGCTTTCGCCCCAGGCAGATATCTGTCCACTTCTTTGAACTTTAAACAGGCTGGGTTGGCCATATAACTTATACATTTCAACATTTATATTGTTTACAAGGAAATAACATCAAAGGTTCAAGAATTTACCCGCGACGGAGTCCGGGTTAGCACGTGCATCGGCTTCCGTAATCGCATAGACCCTCGCTTGGGTCCTCCCTTGATTCACGGACGGTGCATTACTTGTGCTAGCTCCACCGTGCCCCGTGTTTGCGTGAGGTGCCGCTGTCCGGTTCCTGCTCATCGTGGTCCCACCACTCGGCCCGGCACTCTCGGCTCGCCCAAGTTGCGGGCAACTTGACCTCATATGCTCCGTGTCACCACATTGATAGCACCTCGGGGGATCACGACACTTGCCCACGTGGTTTCTCTTGCAATTCTTGCATTTGGGCGCTGTTGAGGCTTGTGATCCCGAGTGTTGTCCACTCATTCCCGGGTTTCCTCTCGATGGCGGTGCAGGGGTTCTAAAAGAGCTCCCTCCCCCGTGGTTCCCCTTCTTATTGGAACCTTGGGAGCCTTGGTTCTCCCATTTTCTCTTCTTTGCCTCCTCGGCATTCCTCCGCTTTCTTTCTTCCCATTCTTTCTCCCCCTTCAAGCCTTGCTCAACAACTTGACTAAACGTCATATTAGGCAATCCCCTTGACGCCGTCCCACCACGTGGACGCCATTCCCTCTAGCAACCTCGTTGCCACTCTCAACTTCATGATCGGCGGCAGCTCCATGTCAAGAGCCGCTTCGTTGAATCTCTTGATCCACTCGGCCGCAATGGAGATGTCTCCCGTTCCATCAAACGGTTTACACCCCAAGTCTCTTGCCTCCTTGAGGTATTTTGAGATCCTTATTATCGGGACCTCGGTACCTCGATCATTCCGGGACTCTACATGTCCCCTAGAACCCACACGACTTCCTCCCCTGGAAGTCCCTCCCAAAGCACGCCTTGCCCGGCGCCTTTGGCGATCCTGTTGGTATTGACGGAGCAGCTCCTCCATCCTTTCTAGAGCGTCATCATCGTCGCTCTCATCATCATCATCATATTCCCCATCATATGGGGTCTCAACCGGCTCGGTTCCCGGTTGATACGTCGAATCCTCCTCGGAATCGTATTGTTCATCGATTGTCTCCACATGACCGTCACTCACCGTTAACGAGTGACCCGCACGGTCCTGCCCACGAGACGCCCTCGATGCCCCTCGACTGCCATGTTGGGATCCTCCCCGTGCCTGGCCAGTCGGGTTTCTTCGAGTGACTTTACCGGTACGTTCCATTTCTGAAAGAGATAGAGATTGAGTCATTAGACCCGTATCAAATGTCAAATGACGGATAGGCACTTAAAGACATCCCTTGGCTCAAATCGCCGCCATGCCAATTGTTAAGGGTACCATCTTAACAATTAGAGACCTTGCAACTCAAGTACCAAAAGTTCTATAAGTACAAAACTTTATGCTCATGGTTTTCAAAATCATTTTCAAAAAGGATTTTGAAGCTTCATTATGAAGTTTACGGACTAAGGCTCTGATACCAATTAAATTGTCACGCCCCGGACCTACCGGACACGTCAACAACCCGCCGTACAGTACGAATAGTCAACCGCAGTCCAACTCATCCATACTATACTAGGCGTCATGAATATCATTCACAATAGTACATCCATAAACAATCATAATGCAAAATATTTAATCAAGCAGCGGAAACGTTAATACAAATATCCATGCCACACGTGGCAAACACGGGCGTACAAGCCCCAATAAATATTCAAATAGTATCCATGAGCAATATTTAAAATGTTTTCAAAACAGGAACGGAAGAAGCACGAACCACGTCTCCTCCCTTGAATCTCCCCGAAGCAACGGCGGCGGTAGCAACCTTCAAGTCCTACCTGAAACTGTGAGGTGGCCTCCCCCGTGAAGGGGAGGTCAGTACTTGGAAGCATTTGACAAGTACAATGACAACTATACTAAGTATAATCAAAGTTTCAATTTCCAAGACCCTCACATAGGGTGATAATATAATATAGGTCATAACCCGTGGTTACCCTCTTAGAAAATATACTTACTTTATATATAAAGTCAAGTAGTCGGCCCGAAGACCCATGTTTTTCTTTAAAAACGTTCAACCCTTTCCCCGTGACTTCAAGCCACGCCCATCTATATTAATTCACCATGCTAGAGGCTTCCTCTAGTCATGTTTTACCGTGCTAGAGGCTTACTCTAGTCACTAAATTCGGTGTTAGAGGCTTCCTCTAATCACCTTACATACTTTGTGCTGGAGGCTTCCTCCAGTCACATTACATTATGCTAGAGGCTTCCTCTAGTCATCCTACACGAATGCTGGAGGCTTCCTCCAGTCATTCTTCATCGTGCTAGAGGCTTCCTCTAGTCACGATACTAGTTCGTCCTACACGAATTGCTGGAGGCTTCCTCCAGTCATTCTTCATCGTGCTAGAGGCTTCCTCTAGTCACGATACTAACTCACTAGCAAATTCTATGCCTAGAGTTCCTCAATCTTGAGTAGCCAATGAGGCCTACTCCTAATGTAACTTAGTGGTTACCCATTCCTACCTTAAGGCATCTCATAAGACTACTTAAGGTGCATCCTTCACAATCCAAGTCCTTAGGATTTGTTCTATCACTTTTTATACAACATTCCCGATTAGTAAATTAAATACTAATCCATAAATCTTTAAACAGCCAAGCTCCTTAACTCATAGTTATAAGGCTCATTCCTATGGATTTTCAAATCCGTATACGATTTATTCTCAATATCAAAAATATCACTTTAATCCATTCATGCTTTCCATACATGAAGTAAAAGTATATTTTATCACAAAAATTCATGGTTTAATACCATCATTATACCTTCACATTTATCAAGCATCATCATACACAATTTTCTCATAAATTTGTATGTTATGCATCTTCTATTCACAAACAATGATATTTTCATTTAGGCATTATTAACCATTAATAATCCATGAAAATCACATTTAATTACTTTAGGTAATCTTATGAAATTAACCCAAAGATTATAAGCAATATAGTCAGCCATCCTCACCTTGTGATGTGCTACAATAGTTGCCTTTGTTAAGCCCTCCGATCAATCCCCGTTCTAAACCGATTAGAAGTGGAAAATCTGACCAGCAGACGAAAGCCGGGCGGCTTTTGCCAAAGGTGGGCGGCTTTCGTGGTCTGCAGCTACGAACAGCTCCCTATAAGTGGCGGTTTCCGGCGATTCCGACTCCTATCGATTCACCAACTCTTCTAAGTTAAATACCACCACTTTATATCAATATTCTACACTTTTAAACGTGTAGAACTCATGATTTAATCCATCATGTGATTCCTTAAAAATCCAACAAAATAATACTAGTTAAAGATTGTTTGTTAAGTTCTTACCTCAAAAACAATCCTTTTCCCCTTGGATTTTCTTCTCTCCTTGGCTCCTCAAGCTAAAGAACTTTGAGAGCACTTCCTAGGCTTTGGTTGGTTCGTATGAGTGCAATGATAGGAGCTCATCTCTACTCCTCTAAGTCAACCAATAAAACAAGGGGTAGGGTCATGGAGGGTGTGGCTTTGTCTCTAGGAGACTTCCTCCTCCTCCCCTTGTCCGCACCTATCATATTTTCTTGTCTCCAAATCATTATTTGGAGCATACAATGCATGTAGGAAGAATCCCGTTTGGGTGTAGAAAGTTCCTCCCAATTATTCCCGCTATTTTTGGCAGGTTGGGTCAAAATAGCACTCGGGTTGTCCAAATATTTTTATCAGCTTTATTTGGCACTTTATTGGGCTTCTATAATTTATTATGATGACCCAACTAAATATTTGGTAGCCCATTCTCATATAATGGACCCGAAGAATAATTTAATTAATCTCACATAAATTAAATGTATCAATCAATCACACGAAATTTATTCGCTAGGAAGTTCGAGTACATTTTGAGTTTCAAATTCAAGTACACCCGGGTGCGGTGTCACACAGCCTGTTCGGGTTATCATCCGCGTTTTTCCTTATCCGCAAGGCAATCACTTCTTGCTGCAAGACAGTTTCACAATTCGTGTAGTGTCTGCCATCTTCCAAATCCATAATTCCGATGCATACCGTCGGTTTTACCGTCCGGGGTCATCCATATCATGAGGTTGAGATGTCCATCCTGGACCATTGAGAATAAGGCTCCCAATCCGGGTCTCCCCCTTATTCTCTGCCAGAATGGAGACTCGCCTCCAGGTTACAGCTCGGGTTCCCCCACAATAAATCACTACATCGTGGTTCGGGCGAGCTGCATAGCCAAGGCAAGATTTTAAGACCAGAGTCCCGATCCCCCGCTCGGCCACCCTACATTTTCGGATGTCCGCCCAGTTCGTCCTACTCAAGATCTTTTACACCATCTCCCAAGCTGAGTCCGCTCTCTCTCTTTTTTTTTTTTTTTTTTTTTTTGCTGAGATGATGGCTCCCCCTGGATCGAGATGAATGACATCTATGGATCAAGTTGAGACTTCTGGCTGAGTTTGTGGTGATGCCGTTCGGCTTGTTGATGCCGTTTGGCCTGTAATATTTCTCTTAACTCAAGCCTCTTTGGAAGCATTGTTCTCCCTCTTCTCTTTTTTTTTTTTTTTTTTTTTTTTTTAAGATAACTAGATAAGATTAGATAAAATTCTAGAATCAACAGCTTCCCAGGAAACAACAGCAATAGTACAAGTCCTGTTCATCAACTAAGAAGTCAGTAATAGTCCTTTTTTTTTAAGATAACTAGATAAGATTAGATAAAATTGTAGAATCAACAGCTTCCCACAGACGGCGCCAATGTTGAGGTTTATTCCCGAAGATCCGAAAGCCCAACACAAGCCTTGGATATTGTAGGGATATTGGGTTGGATTTAAAATGTGTATAAAATATAAAAGTGAGATATTCGTTCAACTCAGGAGCTTACTGATATTTATTGAATATGTGATTACACTGGAACTACCCGAACGGTAGATGAATATGAGATTACGAGGATGGAAGATGTAAATCTATTGCTAAGTTCTGAGTATTAAAATGCTAACCCTTTACAATGATCTAAACATGGGTATTTATACTAAAATGGGGATGGGTAAGGTGGACACGTGGCCGAATTTGGTAGGCTATCATCTCTGCCATGTAAGCACTCATCCCCCCACTTGCAGCCGCCATGCTCCAGCATTAAATGCGGCCTCCACTTGCTGACCGCCCGTTCGGGCATGGCGTTCGGTGTGTAGGACCCCCGCCATGGGCGTTACCTTGTTATGGAAGTTCCCGAACGCCGATCGGTATCTGGGTATTGGCACCTTGACGTAAGTGATTCCTGGAATGTTCCAAGTACAAGTTTCATCCCGAATGCCGTCCGGGAGTTCTTTGGATTTGTCTTGGGCCCGCTGCTTCTTCCCGGATTTGGGCCTAGGGATATTGGGCCTGGACCCAATATCCCAACATTGGTGTTTGTGACATTGACACTAGCTAATCACCGACAATGATACCATATATTCAAAATTAAATAAAACTTCTAGTGAAATGAAAGAATGATATGCATATTTTTCAATTTTACGTAGTACTCCATATTATCTAAGAAGCCATTTTTAGTCATCAATAAAGCTTGATGTACATGTACCCGCTCTTACAACCACTTATGTTTGTGAATTATTTTTTTGTCTGTGAACCCGATTTACATACAATATTTTGTTTAATCATATATGAATTCAACCAATTTTTAGAACTTTAATTAAATGTATAATTTTTTTGGGAGGCCTTCATCATGTTATTAGTAATTCATTATGACAAGTCACTATGGCTTGAGGAAATAGGTTGCAATTGACTTAATTTATAAGGTGGGCCTTCCCCTATAAATTTAAAGTTTTCTTAGTGTAATGATCGCGGCAAGGATGCTTATGAGTTATGATAGCAGTTAAGAATGAGAAAACAGGTAAAGTTAGTTCTAATCTTATTGTTTAGGCGTGGAATGGAGAAATTATTACTTTACGGATATACTTTAGGATTTTTGTTTTAATTAAAAACTTTATTATTTACTTAGTCCAACCACACAGGCGTGGGTCAGTCACATGTGGCCAGTGGCTTGAGCCAAACTGGAGCAGCCATGGGGGTTGGCAGTTTGCAACTTGCAATTAGCTAAATTGGATACGGTTCAAATCAGAATCGGGTACGTAAAGAATCAATTCAATGACCCAACCATACTGCGGACAGGCTAGAACAGCTATGAGACTATGAGTGAGGGTATATCACAACGGGCCTTAGAAGTTAGAACTAGGATTACCGAAAAACGTTTGGGTTTCTCATTCGGGTTTAGAGCCGGTTTTTAGCACGTTCAACTTTAACATGTTCTATAGAACAGGGCTCCCCGATTTACGGGGCCCCAATTTTTAAAAATTATTATTAGTAGTACATAGTAATAATATATCCGCATATTAATACTAATCAGTAAAATAAAGTTTTTTGTCAATCCTTTTACTCCTGTTTTACTCAAATTGATTAAGTGATAAGTTGTGTTGCTTTAGAACAAGTATTAAGTGACTCTTAGAATTTTGTATTACATTATTTGATAAGTATTCAATTGATTTTAGTATTAGTATTTAGATTGATACTTTTTTTAAAAAAATATATATTAATATGCGCCTCGATTTTACGTTTGGAACGGGACCTCCAAATTCATTAGACAACTTTGTTCGGGTTAAATTCACCCACATCTAGCCGTGTAAACCTGGCCTGATTTTTTAAATTTGTAATATGTACTCCATATATAATTGAGCAGTTGTGCTAGGGTACACATATTGATGTACAGTTTTTGTATACTTGTTTGTCTCACGCATAGAGAATTGTCTGTCCAAACATTTTTCTGTATTTGTGTGTCTGAGACATGAATGTACGACAGGTGGATATTGATCACTTCTCTATATAATTACCTTGGTATAAGTGCCGTTGCATGGATGGGAACGAGTCGAATTGGGTTGGACGTGACACTCGTTTATTCCATTCAATTCGTGCAGATTTTTTTTGAACGAAAATACTAAAATAGATTGTTCATTTCGGTTTCAAGCTTTGTACGTGCTTGAATTGTAGATATGTTTTCAATTCATTAGGGCAACTTCAAATAATAATACGGAGTACTAGAATCGAAATGTCTTTGCATCGATTTTGGATTAGAACTTTAGTTATTTCTCATACTATAAACCTGCTTAACGCTACACATCGTGCACAACATTTGTTAGTACTTGTTTAAAATGCAATACAATTATGTTCTCGCAAAAAAAAAAAAAAATGCAATACAATTATGTTCTCATGAAGTACTGTTCAAGTTTACTACGGAGTATTAGATTTTACAACATAACTTTATTAAATACTCCGTAATATTTTATTCGTTCTTTTAAATTTTGTCAACTTTTTTTTGGATTGTTTCATGAACTTTGTCACTTTTACCTTTTAAATAAAGAATTTGTGACTTCAGTTAATTCTTTCATCTGCACAAATTTGAACCACACAATTTCTATTTTGTTAATCCATGTGTCGGTCAAGTTTTAACGGACGGAGTGAATATGAGTTGAAATATTAAACTTTATCATATATCATGACCAAAAAATCAAGTAGACTCGGACTAATTTATCGTGGATCGGCACTTTATTGTTAAGAATACGTGCTATTTTTATGGCAAAGCGGCTTTGCATAAATTTTGGCTCAAATTTGTCAAAACTTAACAAAATTCTTTTGATCAAATTGTTGAAAAACTCATGAAAATGCAGGTAACCACTTCGGATAGAAAGGCATTATTATTATTATGATAAGTACTACGGAGTAATACCAAATTTCGTAATCGAAAGCGATATACTTGCCCCCTAAGTAGTCGTCCATTTGTTTTTAAATAAAAATACTCCGTACTAATTATAATTTTCGTTACACGTCTTAATACCTTTTTTAGTCATCTTTGTACTGACTTTTATAACCACTTGTACGTCTTATAGATGTTGTTAAGTGATCAAATAATAAGCATCATTACTGATTCCGATTTATACGAAGAATGTTAACAATAATAGCTGTTCCAGAAACTTACAAAGGTTGACATTTTACTAATGACAGATTATCTGCACCATTTTGATACAGAATAATACACGCATATTATCAAACGGAGTAATATTTAATTACCCGTATACCCTTCTATAAGGCTTTATCACATTATTACCCTTCCACTTTTCAAATCTACATTTGCTCCACCTTCCTTCCCATATTTCTTTCCTCTGTAACTTTTTTCTTTTCTATACACAAAATTCTATCGTATGCGTATATAAAATTCAAATTACATAACCATTAATTAATTTTTAGAAATTATTATATTTAAGCAGGAAAGAATAAATATGTGGCGTAACAAAAAAGGCACCGCTGCTTTCGTGTGGGCCCCGTAGCTTAATCATTGGACTGCTAGTGGCTGTTGTTAATTTCCTTCTTTACCCTCGGCTGCGTCCCGTAATAACTAACGTACCACTTGACGAACTTCCTCAACCCGGATGAGAGATCCGTGGTCGGTTTATACCCGAAATCCTTGAAGGCGAGGCTCACGTTAGCATGCGTGAACGGGACGTCGCCGTTTCGTGGCATCTTGACCACATTCTTCTTCGCTTTGACGTTCAAAAGGGATTCGAGAATTGACACGAGCTTCTTCACCGACACCGGCGCCGTGTTCCCCAGGTTGTAAACCCTCAATTGCGCCGGCCCCTTCTTCTTTCCGCCGCTGCCGGTGCTCTTCTCCGCCGTGTCCAGCGCCCCGACGCACCCCTTCACGATGTCGTCGATGTACGTGAAGTCACGCGCCACCTCCTTCTGGTCCTGGGTCATGTACACGTTAATGGGCTTCCCTTGGATCATATCCTTGGTGAAGAAGAAGTAGGCCATATCAGGCCGGCCCCAAGGCCCGTAGACTGTGAAGAATCTCAGCCCAGTCATCGAGAGCCCGTAAATGTGGTTGTAAGTGTGAGCGATTTCCTCGCCGGCTTTTTTGGTGGCGGCGTAGAGGCTCGCCGGCTGATCTGTCCGGTCGTTCTCCGAGAATGGGACTTTTGTGTTCAGCCCGTAGACTGAGCTAGAAGAAGCCCAGACAATCGCCGGCTGGGGATCGGCGGCTTTCGCGACTTCTAGAAGGTTCACGAATCCGGCGATGTTGGAGCTGACGTAAGACAGAGGATTCTGCATTGCGTAACGAACGCCGGCCTGGGCGGCGAGGTGGAGGACGTGGGTGAACGGAACAATGTCAAAAAGCTTGGAGAGTAAAACGCCGTCGTTCAGATCTCCTTCCACGATGAAGATCTGGTTCTTCTCCAGAAGCTTCTGGCGAGAGCGTTTCAAATTCGGGTCATAGTAGGGGTTAAAATTGTCCAATCCCAGAACCCCGTCGCCGCGCTTCTTCAGAGCCAGGGAGCAATGGGACCCAACGAACCCCGCCGCGCCGGTGACCAGCACCGACATCCCGTGCGCCCGGCGCGGCGTCGACGAGTGCCGGACCTGCTTCTCCCACGAGACCCCGCCGCCGCCGTAAAGCGTCGACGACAGCAAATTATGCGCGGTGGTGTGAATAGCGCGTTGGACTCCATTGCCGGAGCTATTCGGCAGCAGCGGCGGGTAATTGATGGTGAAGAAGAATATGAGAAGCAAAGCCACCAAAAGGGTCGCTCGGAAGAGCAATTTGGAAGAAGCGGCGATAAATTTGGTGGTATTCGTTCTCTTGATATAGCTATTGTAGCTCTCTAGCTTTGAGCTCTTAATGGACTCCGGCGGAAACGCCATTAATGGATGGAGGGAAGCTTGTGCTGTAACAGAGCTTACCTCTGAGAAGGGTAGAGGGGGGATGAGAGGGATATAAAGAAGATTGATTGCGTGGTGGGGCCGGGCCAATGGGGAATTGGGAAGAAATTTAGGAGGAGGTGGCATTGGTTGGACGCCACTCTCTTTTCTTCTTTGTTTAATTAAAGTTGCAGTCTTTTATCTGCAAGTAACTTCTGGGAAAGTCTTGTAATGGTAATGGAGTCTTCGGCAAAGGATTCCTCTTTCATTCAGATTTACTAGTTCCAAAAGGTTGAATCGCCAACCCCAAGCGCCCCACGCCCCGACCCGACAGAGCACATGGGAGGATGTAAGTCACGGTGACTCAGTCAGGATGTAAAACAGACCGGAACAAATTAGACTATACTAGACTTAAATATATCAGATCAAATCAAAGCAAATCATATCAAAGCAGATCATATTAGCAAATTTCAGTCTAAAAGAAATATTCAAAGGATATATGAGATTGATATTGAATGAAAAAGAGAAAAGGTTCAAATGAGCTCACGTAATAACAAAAAAATGTCAAATAAGCCATGTCCGACTGTCGCCATTTGGGGAGTTTCCCGGTGGAATTTGCTGATGAAATTTTTTGGGCATCTTATTCATTTTAAGTCTAGTTTACTCATACTAAATTTCAGCTCACAATTCAATCGGAATTGACATTCAAATGAATTCTTGAAGATAACTGCGCAATATCTTCAAGAATTCATTTGAATGTCTTCCCGATTGAGGTTTCAGCTGAAATTTGGTATGAGTAAACTAAAATTAATGAATAAGATGCTCAAAAAATTTCATCAAAAAATTCCACCGGGAACCGCCTCAAATGGCGACGGCCAGATAGAGCCTTCTATATAAGGGCTTATTTGATCTTTTTTGTTAGTACGTGGGCTTATTTGCCCCTTTTCTCAATGAAAAAATAGGAATAAAGTAAGAATGATTTAGAACAACACAAAATTTATGAAATTTGTATGTGACATTTTTAGTGAGATGAACTTAAAAAAATATTGAGAAAAGTAAATTTCACTTATTTCTCAATTTTTAAATCACAAACATGTAGTAATAATGATTCTAATCAAGTAACCTCATATTTTTAGTTTAAAAATAGCCTAATAAGCTAGGTGAGGGTTGATTAAAGTTCACTCCTCCTGATCTTTAAAAAATTGTCTAACATTTTTCTTCACCACAAAACTTTTTGAATTATACAATGCACATCATGTTTTTGGGTCAACTTTTATAAAGCATTACAGGGCAATTGGATATTATGTCTAATGTTGTTTTATTGATATAATGGTATGAGCATGCATATTCTCGAAATTATGTTTGACTATTGAACGCACCATGAATGCTTATTGGTGGAGGGGTAAAATCTCCCGAGGCAAGGGCATTCGGTGGATGACGTGGGATGATCTTTGTGTTCCTAAAATTATGGGGGGTTGGGTTTCCGAACGCTCCGGGAGTTTAATCTATGCTATGTTGGGAAAACGGGTTTGGCATTTATTAAAATATTCCTTTTCTCTGGTAGGACAAGTTTTAAGAGCTCGGTATTATCCTCATGGTAATATACAGGAAGCTAAGTGTGGGAGTAATCCCTCTTTGATCTGGCGCACCATTGTTGCTGATATTTCATATGTCTGAATGGGTCTGGTCCACTGAGTAGGCAACGAAGATTCAATCTGTGTGTGGAAGGATAATTGGCTGCAAACGGGGTTAGGAGAGAGACCACTTACTGGGGCGATTCCAGGTTTGGAGGACATTATAGTTAATACTTTAATGACACCGGATGGTGGTAACTGGGATCAAGACATTGTTGGTGATCCGTTTAATAAGGAAGATCAACGAGCTATTCTCAACATTTCTCTTAGAGGACACCAACAGAGAGATGAGTTAATCTGGGGGGATGACACGAAAGCGCACTACTCGGTGCGTAGTTGTTATCGAGCTTTGACAAAACAATATGTTAAGTCTCCAGCATGGGTTCGAATGTGAAGTTGTATCTACCACCAAAAGTCAAATTGTTTTTTGGAAAGCTTGTGTGGGCCTTTTGCCTTCTAAGGATCGGCTCATCCAAAGATGCGTCCCAGTTTGGCCAGTGTTTTCCGCGTGTGCAGGGTCGAAGGAGGACACTTTGCATGTTCTTAGGCATTGCCCTATTGCGGAACAAGTTTGGGGTAACCAAAGCCGGGACTACACTCAGGTTGTTGGGTTGCCTTTTGCAGATTGGGCCAACCATGTAAGTTTGCATTGTTCATCAGAGGAGTTTTGCCATTTCATTATGATGAGTTGGAGCTTATGGAAAGCTAGGAATGAGATAATTTAGCGCCAAAGCAAGATAAATTGGAGGGGTATTGTGGCGTGTGGTGAAGCTATGTTGGAGGGGTGGCGATCGGCACAAATGGCCAAAGCAGTCAAGGCGAAAAAGTCAGAGGTAGCTCTCTTGAAACCACCTTGCCATGGAGTGATTAAAATCAACTTAGATGTTGCTCTAGATACTCAAGGTCCTTAGAGGGGGTTGGGCATGGTTGCTCGCAATTCTGAAGGGGAATTTGTGGCTAGGAAATGTGTAATGGAGGTAGGCATGTTCTCATCAAGTACTACAGAAGCTTTAGAAATGGAGGCTGCAAAGCGGTGGGCGTCGGCTATGGGGTGGCAGCGGGTGATAATTGAGTCGAATGCCAAACAGTGGTTCAAGGTGTTTATTCAGTAGATGTCTTCTCGTATAACGATGGAATTTTTGCTAGCATTAGACATTTGGTGGCTGATTTTACCAAAATAAGTGTCCACTTTGTGAATCGATCAACAAAACGTGTGGCCCATGCTTTAGCTAACCTTGCCGTTTCTGTGTCTGATCATGTTTGGTTAAATTATCCTCCTGATTGTATTACTGAACTTTTGTTGAATGATATTCATTAATAAAGTTATTGTTTAAAAAAAACTAAGCACCATGATATAATTTTATTCTATATATATTTACTGTTCAACTAAAACAATAAATAATAGAATGAAATATATATTTTTGAAAGAATAATAGAATAAAATATTGTTGATCCTTTTGTATGGCATGTTATAAATGCAATATGTGTTCAATAGTATTTTGAAAGAATGACAAAAGTAATATTATAGGGTTTCTAATTGACAAAATTAATATCAAATCTTAATTCAACGAAAAAGAGACCACATATAACTGAAGTGGCACACCCCTAATATAAATCTAAAAAAAATAACCTTCTGTCTCCACAATCCCATCTGCACCATGGAGTGAGATGTTGTGCTCCAGATGCGCCATCATTGAAGGTGAGAACCCGGCGACGACATCGAGACTCTGGTGACGATGACTGTGTTACTTCCCTGACGGATACTCTACTGACTTCGCACACCTAAATCATCTTCTTCTTATTATTCCTTTGATGTATGCAAACCGCCTCCGCCCAAAATTTTGAACTCCGTCACTTTCTTCATTGATCCACTACGTCTTGTTTGTTAAAAAGGCTATTGTTAAATCATATGAGTTATAGTGTCAACGATGATGGATGTTGTTGTCGGTGGAGATATCTTGGGGCAAGGTGGGGGCTGTTTTTGGGGATCAGGGGCAACACAGGATGATCGTTAGGTGTTCTGAATGCGAATGACGACTAGGGTTTGGTCTGGATAGTGGGAGCAACATTGGAGGACAGTGGCTAGGGTTGGGGTCTGGGGGAGTGTAGGCATGGTTGGGCGACAACGCGGTTGGGACGCGACGGCAGAGGTGGGCAAGGGTTGGGATGGGAAGGTTGGGGAGATGAGGGAGGTTGGGTCAGGGTTGCAAACTTGCAATGATGGTGGTGCAGGGGGCGGGGGCGGGGTGGAATGATAATGGTGGCATGTGGCTAGGATGTGGTGAGGCAATGAAGGTGGTGCAAGACTAGGGAATTGTGGGGCAATGGTGTTGTGGGGTTGGGAGTGGTGTTAACTATCCGGACGGTGGCAGTCACTTGTTGTGTAGCGACTGTCATTACTTATGCGAGCATTGGCGAAGGTAGGGGGGCAAATGGGACCCGGTCCGACCTATTTTTTTTTGTAAGAATATATATCTAAAAATTTATCTGAAATAATTCTTTATAGCGGCCCACCCCAAACTTCAATCCTAGATAGGACCCTATGTGTGGGAGATGGTTATGTTGTCACTGTATACTGGGTGTCACATTGGTCCATCATTGCCCAAACATCGATTGGTCGCTGATCGAATTGCGATGCTCACTGCCCGGAAGGCGGTGGTCATTGTGACATTGCTCATTATGGGATGGAGTCATCGTGACATTAGTCAATGTAGCATGCCAATTGGATTTACTAAGAGTGTAATGGTCATCTTAGTTTTTTTATCTTAGTTTTTTTTATCTCACTTTTAGAAATCTCAAAAATATGTCTCTTTTTTTCATTGTTTAATTTTTAGTAAAATTTTTGCCTTAGCTCCTAGTATTTCTATATTTCAAACGTGTAAGTTAAATTTAAAAAGGGGCATGACATCGGAAGCGGATTGATGATTTTTTATACATAGTATTCCCGCTGTCCCTAATTGAGGTGCAAAAGTTGAGTGGCACGTGGATTAAGAAAGCTTATAAGTTTATATTAATTTTCCTATTTTGCCCTTGCCTTATACAAGTAAAATAGAGAAGAAATTGATAAAGTGGAAAAGTACAATTCAGTGTCCAATCCAACTTTTTGATGTGGCCAAAAGGCAAATAATTTCCTAAAAGGGAGGGAAACCATACGAACAATCAAAATCAAACTTAAACATTTGGGGTTTTCACCATATTGCGCAAAAAACGAGCTACATGGATAAAATAGTCATCTGCCAAAAAACATTTCAATTTCCCACCAAGATAATTAGCTGCCAAAAGCAAAACTCATAAAGCAGCTTCTCCTCTTTTAATCTGTCATCTTTCCTGCACTTCTCTGAAATGGATCATGATATCCACCTGCCTCCTTTAATTGAGTTAGAATTCTTTTCAGATGCAGGTCACTTGCAATCTCATTCGAGCCCTCCCGTGTAGATAAGAAATACATTAATCATTTTTTAAGAGCAAGATTTAGGAAAGAAGCACCTCGTTTTTAATGGAATTGAAAGACACAAAGTTGTTGAGATGCTTTTAGCCAATAAAGTGAATGGAAAAATGAAGAAAGGCATACTTAAATACACAGTTGTTTTGCTCAATATATCACCACGCACAGTGTATAACATTTGGCAGAAATTTCAGGCGCAAATAAAGGAGGGGAAAGCAGATGATATGGAGACTAAGTAAAAAGGAAATGTTGGGAGAAAGAGAAGTAACATTAAAATTGAAAAAATTAAATACATTTCCATTCGAAGAAGAAGCGCCCCGAGATCCCTTGCAGTTGAATTGATAGCTTCAAGATCTACACTTCACAGACTTGTCAAGGAGAAGGAACTTAAGAGGCACTCAAATGCTATCAAACCATTTTTAACAGAAAAAAGTATGCAAAAAACAATGGAATTCTGTTTAAGCCATTTAATTCATCATACAATTCCATCAAATCCTACTTTTCACGATTTGTGAAAATATTGCCTCTTATCAAACTGAAATGGCTGGAAGGGGCTGCCAAACATATAATAATTAACAAGATAATGCTAAACCACCTGTGAGGCTGAGTATGTGGCTGTAGCATATGCAACATGTCAGGGGGTGTGGCTGAATACATTATTGGGTGAAATACTTGGTGAGGAGCAGGAGGCATTTCAGCTATTGATTGACAATAAGTCCTTCACCAGGCCACGCTTACTCTACGCAGGCGAAGTAGAATTGGACGAAGAGTACTACGCCGCTGCAGCTACAGGCGACGCCACCGTTGCTCCCGACGAAGACCACACCACTGCTTCTCCAGTCACCGCCGTTGCTCCCGACGAATTCCACGCCACTGCTGCTCCCGGCGAATTCTATGAAGGAGACGCGGCCCAGCTGCTCTCGACGGCTTCGACGACGACGCTTCTGCTTCCGACGAAGACGGCGACAGCTTCGCACTGCTCCAGGTTAACTGACGAAAACGTGCTACTCTCCATTAACAATCACGCACGGCTTGCTGTTCCTGGTAAATTCTCAATATTATTCTGAAATTGTTTTCACTTACACTAGCTGCAGCTGCTGTATATGGTTCGAGGTTTGTTTATTTCCCTGAAATTCAGAGAAAACATGAGTGGTTTTAATCTATGATTTCAAGAGCAGAGAGTGGGTTTCCTCTTCTGATACCCTATGGTATTGCACCTGTAATCGAATCTTTGCTGAAGTTTGAAGAATTTGATTTCTAGGTTTACGGTTTTTTTTAATGTGTATTAACTGTTTGTGAAAATGTATCAATGAAAATTTGAAATGAATATTTTGATTCCCCTTCCTTCTATCTAGTTTGATGTTGGTTTAGCTGGAACGGATCAGAGGAAGTAAGATGCAATTACTTTTGTCTTTTGAATACCATAATAAAATCTTTAATATATGCGGAGTATTATTGAAATGGCAATCAATCATAAATTGCATTAGTTTATAGGCTTAATATATATATTTTTGAGTCTGATGAATATAAAAACCCAATTTATGATAAATGGGGATATAAGATTTATGAATATTCCATTACGTCAGGCTATGACTATTATATTTTGGTGCCCAAGACCATTTGCAAATATAGCTGTCTATAGTTGTAAGTTTTGTTGAAATATCTTATTTTTAACAATTGTTGAAATATCTCATACTTACATGTTTGGTCGCATATGCTACAGACATTAAGGCGATTATGAATCATAGTTGGATCAATTGTAGACAACAAGTGATGAGTATGAAAATGGCGTGGAATCTGTTATTCAGTTTGCAAAAACAAATCTTCTTGAAAAAAAGAGATGGGTTTAACTCAACAACAAAGAACAAAGCCACACACAGAGTCACTTCACACTCCATCTCCTGCCCATGTGAGTAGAAGGGGAGTAACGCTCCAGGAGATGTTCCCAGATCTGATGATGATGATTATGACCTTTCTCGACTTTATGTTGATACTCCATTCCATTTGGTGGACATGGGAAAGGTATTTCATTTGTAAGTTTAAAAACAATTTGCATTCTAGTTTGAGTAACCAAAAGGTTTTTTCTTCATTTCCTACTAAGTCGTTGAGTATATAACCAACAAATTGCATTGTAATTTTAAATTTTAGGTGTATACTCATCACTAGTTTTGTCCCCCACTCTTCCCGTTCTTCACTTCAAAATGAAACTAGGAAGAAGGCCAAGTAAACATGCTTCATCTTTTGTTTGAATTTGTTTTGAACATGCATCCTGCCTCCTATTAAGTTATTAGTTTGTATGGAATCATAGAGGGCTAAGATCAAGGGATTGGACACAGTAGCTATAGTTGTATCTTTATTAGCTACATGGCTAAAATCAGGCGATTTTAACGCGAATCAGATTATCTTTATAAAAGGACCAATGGAACATGCAAATTTGATGAAAGTAAAATATATTTTCTGGCTTCTCAAAACAATGATGAGCTGAAGGTCATATAACCTGGAACAATAGCACAGGTTCTCAACTCTTGAGATAAGGATTCCACTTGTGACTTTAATGCATGTTCATTAATTATAATTTCTTAATGAGGATATAATGTTTATATTCCTTTGCTCAATGCTACATTGTTATTCTTAAATTTACAGGTGTATTTGCACAAATTGTGTACTCAAAAGAACACCACACATCGGTATGGATTTTTTCATCCTCTTACGATTCAAAATGTGGGAAACAAGCGTGATGACCATTAAAGTTACATATGGACCCACCTCGGTGAATATAAGGAGTGTTATTTATTGCCATATTACTACCCGTAATAAGTACAAGTATAATTGATAATCATGATTCCTTAATATATAACCTTACTCCATCTATCCTTTCTTTCATTTGAACTCATGAATGTTTATTGTTTGTCTAAATCTTGTGCAAAACGTGTTATTCAATCTACCAGTGTAACTTAAAAATTTACTCTTTTCATTTCAGTAATCATTGGCAGATGATCGTGTTGTGCCCAAAGCAGAATGCAATTCTCTTTTTATGCTCATTGGGGAATAAGCCAAAAAAGAATATAAGAAATCTTTTGGAGTTGTAAGATAGAACTAAAAAATTGATTAATGTCGTTGAAACTTGGAATTCTATAACTTGACTAATTTGTTTATACTTGTACTTTACTAGGGCGATGCAAGCACATTAACTTTACTAGGGCGATGCAAGCACATCATATGACAAAAAGAAAAGGAATTCCAAAGTGAAGACGGATTCAACCAATGGTAATTATAACCATTTATAATCATCTTTATGTGTTATAAAAATTTATATAATTATATCCTATGTGTTTATTGTGATGTGAAATCTTATAATCACTGAATTTGCTAGTTTTGTCTTTCTTGAATGGTGAGTTTTGGTTGTAAGCAAGGTTGTTAAACTCGAGATCCTAACACGGATCGGAAGTGGATTGGTAGATCGTAACTCGGGCATCGTAACTTGGATCGTAAGATCTTAGAATCAAAGCTCATATATAAGATTTATAAAACATACTTCTATATTAAGTTATATTTAAAATTCTTTTAATTCAACCTCAACAATAAATTACTTAAATAACATTATGACCAATAAAATTTATAAAATATACATCTATAATTAATTAAATTTAAAATTATTTTAATTCACCCTAAGTAATTAATAACTTAAATAGGTTTATGGCTATAAAATATGACTTAAGGATATTAAGAGATTAAAAAATGTCTCAGTCGTGGATATGAAGAACTGGTATAGGGACAGACAGTGAGAATTAAAAAATATATTCGTCTAAGAAGAGAAACAGAGGAGTCCCAAAGAGACTTATACATTAACTAGGACTCTTCGTAATTACGTTCTGTTTTAATAAGACTTTTAAGACGTTTGCGCCTTTAATTCCTTCGCGTCTTTTGGAGTTCCGATGTCAGAGCTTCTTCCATATTCGCTGAACAGTACTCGACCCAGGCCTGCGATTTCTCTCTCGCAGATCGACATGGAACGACGATCCGACGATCCGACGATTTTACGATCCAGCTCGTCGATCCCACGATTTTACAATGTTTTCCGATCATTAGCACGATCGAGATCGCCTAAGTGCACTTTACTCGCAAGATCGGACGATCTTACGAGTTGACACGCGATCTTACCAACCTTGGTTGTAAGAGAATGGCGAGATTTGATATTGCACTTGTAATTGACTTGTGTGTTATAATTTACCCTTGTTTATACTTTATAATTTGCAGTCTCAAATGCAAAAAGGTGGTTATGACTGGATATTATGTTGAGACATATGTCTACTATTGATTCTACTGGCATTGTTGATTCATGAATGAAGGTGAAGTTTAAGCTTATTTTTTCACATATACTTGTCATTTTTATTGTTACTGTGCTATTCTTTTTATTTCATGTTTTTTTTGTATTTATACATTTACTTTAATTATTTAATTTGTAGGCTTTTAACGTTCAAGATTCATTCTGTGATCAAGAAATCAACAAGACACAAGAGCGTTGATCGTCATTTTTTTTAGTGTTGTGAACGCAAAGTTAGTTTTTGCCAGAGTGCTGTGAACTCATTGTTTTTGTTGAATATTTTTGGATGTGGATGTGGATTTTTTGTTAGTTATGAATAAAGAGATACGTGATTATGGTTGCAATAGATGTTATTATGATGGTGTAAATTTATGATAGTTTTAAATGCTATTAAATGCTGCAATCTAACGGTCTGGAACTGTTATTAAATGCTAGTTTTAACCGTTATTAAAAAACATTCCATAACGGTCCCCGAACCCATATTAAAAGTACCGGACTTTTAATAGATGCTGCAACAATAACGGTTCTGAACCATTATTAAAAGTCCGTTATAACCGTTATTAAATCCATATTTTCCACTAGTGTTTTGATGTATAAAGATTCCATTGTCAAGAAAGCAAAACTCCATTCCAAGAAAATATGCTAACTTTCCCAAATCTGTCATGTCAAATTCCTGTTTTATCTTAATCTTAAAAGATTCAATTTGGGTATTGGAGCTACTTGTCACTAGTAGATCATCAACATACAGACAAATCACCACAACATCTAAGTCAGTTCTCTTAACATAAACACCATGTTCACTGACACATGTCTTGAAACCAAGTTCCTGCAAATATGTATTAATCTTCTTGTTCCAAGCTCTTGGAGCATGTTTTAACCCATATAGAGCCTTTCTCACTCTAAGAACCTTATCTTCAGCACCTTTCAGTTCAAACCCAGGGGGTTGAGTTACATACACCTCTTCCTCCAACTCTCCATTTAGGAAAGCAGACTTCATATCCAACTGAGCCATACTCCATCCCTTACTGTTTGCCAAAGACACTACCATCCTTATTGTTTCAATTCTTGCCACGGGTACAAAAACTTCAGTATAATCCAGGCCTTCCTTCTGTAGGAATCCTCTCACCACCAGCCTAGCTTTATACTTGGAAACTGTGCCATCAGGTTCGTATTTGGTTTTAAACATCCACTTCACACTAATTGGTCTCTTGTCAGATGGTAATGAGGTAAGTTCTCAGGTGGAATTCCTCTCAATGGCTTTGATTTCCTCAATCATTACCTCCTCCCATTCTTTCTGAAGCAAAGCTTGCTTCCAGTCTAGAGTCTCACATTCAGCTTGTAAAGAAAAATGTAGTAGCTCTCCCACTTCATTTGTCTATGCATCATCATAGATTTCATACGCAATAAGTCTAGAAGATTGTTGCTTGTTCCTCTAAGGTCTTTGGCTCCTAGTCTCAACCTAATTCCCATTAGTCACTTGATTGTTATTCTCAGAATTGAACTCGGGTTTTTCATCAAACAACATGGTGAATGGTCTAGTTTATTGTTGAACTGAGTTCCAATCCCACCCCTGAGTCTCATAAAAAACAACATCTTTGTTATAGGCAAAGGTTTTGGTGTGTGGATCAAACGGCTTATAGGAACCTGCAACATGATACCCAACTAATACCATAGGTGCACCTTTATCATCTAACTTCCTTCTTTTCTGATCTGGTATATGCTTATAGCATAAGCTGCCAAATATCTGGAGGTTCTTCACCTTAGGTCTCACACCAGTCCAGACTGTTTCAGGCACCTTACCCTCCAATTTCTTGGTAGGACATTTTTTCAAAAGATATACTGTTGTGTTTGCTGCTTCCCCCCAGAGATATTTAGGCAAACATTTCTCTTTTAGCATGCACCTAACCATGTTGAGAATGGTTCTATTCCTTCTCTCAGCCACTCCATTGTGCTGAGGTGTATAAGGTGATGTAACTTCATGTATCACACCATTGCTTTCACAGAACTTCGCAAATTCAACTGAGGTATACTCCCCTCCTCCATGTGTTCTAAGAATCTTAATTGAATTCCCACTCTGGTTTTCAACAAGTTTCTTGAATTTCACAAATACTCTCAGCACATCAACTTTACACTTCAGCATATAAATCCATATCATCCTACTAAAATCATCTATGAATGTAACAAAATACTTGTTACCTCCCAATGTAGATTGCTGAAATGGTCCACACACATCTGAAAACACCACATTCGGCACTTCAGAAGATCTCACATGCATTTGATGTTTATAAGAGTCTCTGTGTTGCTTCCCAGCTGCACACTCTCCACATATTTTATCTGGCAAAGTGATATGTGGAATGCCCACCACCATATCCTTATTATGTAGCTACTGAAGACTTTTGAAATTCAAATTACCCATCCTGGCATACCATAACCAGGTGTCATCCTGTACAGATGTAGCTTTCAAGTTATGTACCTCAGTTGTGTTCACTTGAGCTTTAAAGGTCCTATTCTTTGACGAAGGAACCTTAAGCAACAACAAATCACAATGGTCATATAGCTCCATATGATTGTTCCTTAAGACAGTTCTGAAACCCTTCTCAAGTAACTGTCCTAAGCTCAGCAAATTACATTTCATTTTAGGGACAAAGAGCACTTCTTCCAATATCACCTTCTTTCCATTTTTACCAGTCATGAGCACATTACCAACTCCTTCTACTTGTACAGAACTCAGATCAGCAAATTTCACACTGCACTATTGTTTAGCTTTGAAATTTACTAACCAAGACTTGTGACCTGTCATATGATTACTACAACATGTATCTAGATACCACACATCATTCATATCTGATTCTTCACAGATAGTGGTAGTCATAAGCACAATTGGTTCTTCTTCTTCTGAAACTTCTTCCTCAGCAGCATGAGCCTCTTCTTCCTTATTCTTACTCTTTGACCTCTTATCCTTTCCTTCACTAAACCAACACTCATCTAAAAAATGTCCCCACTTCTTGCGGTTATAACATTGGATTTTTTTTCTTATCAAACTTCTTAATCACAGCCTTTGATTTGTCATTTTCAGCCTCCTCAGACCTGCCAGAGTTTTCACCATTCTGTATTTTTCCCTTCCCTAGCACTTTCCCCTTCTGACCACCCTTTTTGGTACCCCCTTCTTGAACTTGTGAACGAGAAGAGCCTATTCTTGCAACTCCTCATTATCTCTTTCCATTATCTTTTGTTCATAAATTTCAAGAGTGCTCTGTAAATTTTCAGTAGTCATAGAACCCACATCTTTCGACTCTTCAATGGCACAAGCAAAATATTCAAATTTCCTTAGCAAAGATCGCATATTTTTTTCATTCACATCAGACACTTTGATTTCATAATCACATCTTCGCATAGAATTCAAGAGAGATACGGCTCTATTGACATAATGAGCAATTGTTTCAGATTCCATCATCTTAAGTAATTTAAACTGGCGTTTTAGGGTGTGCAATCGTGCTTTCTTTACCTTATCTCCACCAGAATGACTTTGCTCTAAGATCTTTCAGGCTTCTTGAGAGGTCTTTGCCATGGAAATTTTCTGAAAATGCGTATCATCAACAGACTGATGTAGGAAGAAAAACGCCTTGCAATCCTTCTTCTTCAACTCACGATGATCTCATTATTCTGCCTTAGTTAGATTCTCACGCAAGTTCGGAACTCCTTCTTCGATCACATCAAGAACTTCTTGGTATCCGAAGATGACTTTCATCTGGATACACCACTTATCCCAATTCTTTGCTTCTAGAATTGGCAGATTACCAAGGAACCCACTCGAGTTCGACATCAAAAGAATCCAGATGAAGCTCAGTCAATCAGTTGCAGCGCCGTTCGTGGTGGTCAATCGGTCCGGAGGAACGATGTGTTCTGATACAAATTGATGGAAGAGAGGAATTTTTATTAATGCTGAGTAATAACCACCACACGCAACACATACTCATACTTACTATTTAATTATAGTAAGTATGTACGTACACAGTATTACATATACTTGCACACACTACTTACACCACACTTAACAGTTTGAATTACACATACAACAGAAACTCTATAGTACGTAGATCAGTTTCAAAAGATGAAAAGCGATGAAAGTAGTAAGATCCTGCTCCCAATACACTCTTTTTCTGGATCCACCACTGATTTTCATTATATTTAATTCTCTATTAGTAAAAATTAAAAATTATACTATGAAAATTTGTAATGAGACAAATGCAATCATATTTTTCAAAAAAAAAATTATTAAATGAAATGTAGTCAAAATAGAACATGTAAATGATGTAAACTTTTCTATGTTGAAATAAACGAAGGGTAGTACCTACTTGTATGAATTAATAAATTGAATATGATGCGAAAGGTAGAGTGCAAAAAAAAATTGTATAAATAATATGTTCACGTTTCTGTGAAGTGTTTCAAAATAATTATCTCACTTCCAATTTAAAAAAATTTACTCCGTATTAATATTAAAAATTAGCTACAATGTACTCCCTCCATAACTTTAAAATCTTACCACTTCAAAAGTAGGTAGATTAAGAATAGTGAAAGGGGATATGAATTATTGAGGTATGATGGGAAGATAGTGGAATACTGTGATGAAATGAGGGATAAATCCGAAAAAAGTATTTGTAATAGTGTATTATTTTCAAAATTATTGAGGGTATGATGAGAAGATTGAGAAATGAGAAAAAAATTTTGTTACAGACAAAAAAGGAAAGGTGGAAGATTTTTTTTGTTACGGAGGAACATTTTACAAGTAATAAAGTGTGATGTACACTAGCCACCTACCGTGCAAATAATTACTACGTACTTTTTTAAACTCTTGCATATATAATTGTTTTTAAATGTTGTGAATTTCTGAGAGTTTGTTTGGTAACTCATATTTTTCAGTTTTCTAATCATCTTTTATCAATCACGTAACTTTTTTTGTGAGTTGGTTTGTACGTGTAATAATCAAAGTACCTCAGGTTAGAGATTTTTCTGACTAAAGTTACTACTATAGAAGACCATTTTAGCTATTTTCATATTTTTGTTCTTCATTTTATTAATAGAATATACTTTAAATATAATTTTCATCATAATTCAGCACATTGAGCCCATTAAATAAAAAAATTGATCAATTTCTGTTGATTCACCCAATTCAATGGATTTGAATGTTAGCAAAGAAGCCTTAGCGTTCAAATAATTAGGAATGGACCAATGGAGGGAGTGGATTACTTGCATGATTTCCCTCATTTGTCACAAGTACCTACGTACGTAAGAATAAATAAGTGTCTTACTACGTATTACAGTACTTATGTGGTTCTTCAACAATACTCCTTGTTTAAGTAATAGATACTCCGTACTTGATTTAATTACTATCTTCCCCCACAAAGATTTGCCAGATTCCAGAGCACTTCACAATGACTCGTTGAAACACAAAAGAAGCATGTCACATGTGATGTTAAGTCAAGTATTGAAGCATGAAGTTCGACCAATTGTGTAAATACGTACCATTGTTTTGACATAGTTTTAATTATGAACTAGTGTAACGTAATTATGAACTATTGCAAAAGATGAAAATCGTATTGACAAGGATGGCTTTTTGAAGGTAACTCAAATTCGCATATACTTCGTATGAGATAGAATATGTGTTTAACAAGACAAAGAATTGTACGCGAAATCAGGGGGTCATTTTAGGATTCAATAGATTCTACGTAACAAGTCTCAAAATTTTAGGTTCTAGAGATGTAGAAAGCTATTTTTGTACTAGCGTCCCCAAACTACAAAGTTCATGCCTCTAATAATGTAGTCTTTAACCACTTATCATTGAATGAATGATTTTGCATTGCGCCAAAACATATCAACACAAATAAAACTTCCACAAGATGATCTGATATGGAGTGGGGTTTCGAAGCAAACTAACTACTCCCTCCGTCCCAATTTGATGATCTCATTTATTTTGGGCTCAAAGATTAAAGGAAGTGGTTGAAAAGGTAAAAGTTGTGGTTGAGATTTGAGTAGAAAAAGGTGAAATGATGTAGACCACATATTTCTTTCCAAAAAGGGAAATGGGACTATCAATTTGGGACGACCCAAAAAGGAAATACGGGATCATCAAATTGGGACGGAGGGAGTATTTAGCAGCACATTATATTATTTTGTGATAAAAAAGAGTCAAGATTGAGTCCAACTATTGAATAACATCAACCACCTTTCCACTCTTAAAAAGACCAAAATTAAAGAAAATCAGCATACTATGTTTTGTTTATATAAATATAAATTCATTTAGGAGTTGTGTGTTTGTTTTTATGTATATATACAAATTAATTTAGAGGTTGTATGATAGCTTGTTAATTTTATTTGTATATAGGGACATTAAGGGGCTGTTTACTTTTTTTTCATTAAGTCCTGAATGGATTAAGATGTCTGTCTACATTAAGCTGTCTGTCTGGATTAAGTGACACTGAGATAACAAGTTGTTTACTTAGTGAGCTGAATAAGATGTCTGAATCATATCAAATGACCAAATAACCCTCTCGTCTGGAACAAGAGCTGAATGTATATTGACTGTTTACTTCTCTGGTTCTGAACGATAATTTCTTGCCCGTTTACTTTTCTTGTTCTAAACGATAATAATGAATTATTTAAATTAAGAGTCACATTACATGAAAAAGTCAAGCACATTACTAATCTATCACTACAATAGAATTGAGTTGTGGAGGCAATCCATATACTCGTATTGACGTTTAAACAACATGCATTTGCCTCAATACATTTGAGCTTAAATTTATTACTAAAATGTAATTACACCAATAGATTGTTTTAGCAAAATATATCTAAAACCTAAAACAGTTGCTTAAGAAAGATACCCAAGCGATTACTTGCATCAACGGTAGAGTTATCTACTTCCACATAAATAAAGCCATGGCCACTAAAAATCTGCAATCACGTGCAATAACTAAAGATAAAATCTGCCTCCAATTCATGTAAAAACAATAAAAAATGAATCAACAAATAATAATCAGTGTTCGAAAGAAAGAACTCACTGTATATGCCAACAACAATAAAAAAATCCCAACCATAGGTGATGTATAAACATCCCAGGAACAAATCAAAATACTCCGTATTATATATGAGACTCCCGTAAAAAGATAGACCATATAACATGAGGTTGAAGAATATGATATCTCTAATTAAGTTGAATTTAATATTTTTTACCAATCTATAGGAATTAGAAACCGGCTAGATCGAGAATGAGAAAAATAGAAGAAAATATGTAAGATCAGAGAAAATACCTAGATGAAGAAGTTAGGCTTTGAAGTTCTTCTTTGTTAGTATCTCGAAAGCTCGCAAGATGCTAAGGTCGACGATTTCTGCAGGTTTGTAGCCAAGAGTGTTGTCTCGGATGATATATTTGAAAGGGGATGGAGGGTTAAAGAAGGTATTCCACGAAGGCAGAGGCGTCTGAATTGTAAGGAGTGTGAAATCTATGCTGAACGAATCAGTCCTAATTTGACTGAGCGAATAAATCGTATATTTAATTAAGCTCTAAATAAACACAAGTATATAACTGATTGATTAAGTCCATATTTCCATTCAGCTCATTAAGTCCAAAGTAAACGGGCCCTAACTCTAAAATCATCTTCAACAAGGTAGAAGAATGAGTAATAAAATACTAATACTAGGAGTTCAATGTATGGAATGGGTCAAAAGGATCTTGAAAATGGAATCCAAGAACAGTTTGGCTGCTTTTTGCTTTTGCTCCAAAAAAATCTTTTACTCGTACTTATTTTTCCTTATCAAATTCGAAGTACTTGGTATGAATTTAAAAAACATCACAAATAAAATATTTGAAAAATGTGAGGGACAAATTTTAAATAAGTGCATCTGTTCATTCTACATTTAAGTACAAAATATTAAATTCAATCTACAAACAACTTGATTTTTATGAAGCATAAAATACAATAGCTATGGTCTGCGATTAAAGGCTCTTCATTTTAAGTAACGTGATCTTTGATGGAGCTGAATAATATGATTAATCTTCAATGAAAAAGGGTGGGCGAATGATATATACGGCCAATTTTTCAATAAACGGTGTTCAATAATGAATTATTCGAAATCCAATTATAGTCCCCGTTATAGTGTTAATCTTCGATGAAATAAAGTGTCTTCCATCTTTCAATGACTTACCTCTAACGAAGAGCCATATATATGGACTTTGATCTTACAATGAAAAAGTCCGCATACTTTAAGGGCCTTTAATTTTCTTTTATTGAAGAATCCTATGTGGGTATTAAGATTTTGAAGTTTTGATCAATTTAATAGAAAGAGTATACTTAGATCTTCATATAACATTTTTGACGTCATATTTCTCTAATGTGAGACTTGAGTTACGTTAAAGAGTATTCAATTTACAAGCACCTAACTTTTACCCCGTTCGGTTCAAAGGAGGGGAAGCGAGGGAAGAAGTTAGGGCGGCTAGGAAAGGAGAATTGGGGAAGGAAGAACTTTGATAAAGTTTTTTTCAAAATACTCCGAGTTGAGTCATTTAAAATTCAAAAGAATAGGGTTCAGAATCTCTTCCTTGATTTAGAGAAGGTAGAGTGAAAATTCAAGGGCTGGAGATCTTGGGGTCCACCTCTTTCGCCGATCTCGAGGTTGTTCTCGTTTTTATCCTGTCCTCAAGGTACTCTACCGTACGACAAAGGATCCTCATCCAAAGAATAGAATATTTTGAAAGCGGTTTACTCTCCTCCCTAGTCCCTTCCTACTTCAATTCCTCCAATCAAACAAACATGAATTATTCAATTCTCTCCTCTTCCCTTCAAAATCCAAAAATTGAATCGAAATATTATTTTTATCAAAAGCCTCTAATTGTATCTTTAATAGAACATCCTAAATTGAGTCGAGAACGTGAACCTTCCTATGATCGGGAAATATAAAATTGCTGCTAGCCTATGTTTTATCAATGGCTCCACGATCAAGCTGCGTATAGGCGCATCTCGAATTGTGCTATATTAAACATTACATGTTACACCTACACCTATTATATATATACTCCTTATGTTCTTGTTCATTTACACATGGTCTAATGAGATGTCACGGTTTGTTTTTTATGTAAGATTCACGTAGCGTATTCTACGATTTCTTATACCGAATTATTTTCAACTGATTTTGTCTCCATTTTCAAAGTAAACTTCAATCCCGTACAAGGTCTACAAATAGATATTGTAATATTGTATTGTCATGGTTTCTCTATTTAATTTATTACTCTGTATCATTATTATTATTTATTTATTATTATATGTTGAGTTTAATCCAACACGATATAATAAATATAAATATAATTTGGTATGAACACTCTGTTTTTACGTGGAAACCCGAAAGAGAGAAAATCACGGAACTTTTTAGGCTAACGTCCAAAGCCCTCTAATTCTCATTAGACTCTTCTCACTTATTACATAGTACAAGTATAAAGCTTCCATTAATGGAGGTTGCTACTTAATCTATTCTAGCTAGAGAGAAGGAGAATAAATTGGGGAAGAAGAGACCAACCCTTAACATGGAGGGAAAGCCTCCTATTTATAGAAAAATGGGGTTAGGGTGCTAAACAACCCTAATGGGCCGAGTGGGCCGAAACAGGGCCGATAGGCTAGAATGGCCCTTGTACATCGGGCTCCGTACTGGGGTAATGCCCTGGGGTCCCTGAACAGTAGTAGGTCGGGATAATATACCACAACATTATCTTTAACATCGATGTCATGTGGATTAATATTAGCTAAGTTGTGCTTAAGATATGAATGTTGATGGTGGAATGTTTTCACTTGGACTGGAATTTTTTGGTCTGGTCTGGTGTAATCTGATCTAAACTGGTATGGTCTAGTCAAGTAAATGTCTGGTCTCTGTCTATTTTATAACTATTCAAGTCTGCTCTAGTCTGATCTCATCTGTGACTACAAACTGTCCAAGCTAAGTAAAAAATCCAAATTTCAAAAAGTGATTACTTTTACACATTATGTGAGAAGAAGGTGTTAAAATTAGAAAATTGTGAAAACTATTGTCACTTCGTATGTCATCATTTATAATTTTTATTTGATTGTCGGCTTAATAGTATAGGCATCTTGAATTTCAATGTGGTTGTCACTGATGTTATTACCACCCGATAAACTATTGTCTAGGGAGAAGGGAGATCTAGAGAGAGAAAATGATTGTACATAATGATAATCCAACCCTTTAGATGGGTCCCAGAAGAGAGTATTTATAGAAGAAAATGGGTTGAGCTTCCAGGAATGGGCCTCACAAGCACAGTTACAATAAAAGGTCAATAAATGACTATTAAATGATATATCATCTATTCTAATGGGTATATATATGAACAAATAATGTACAATAATGTAAATGATATGTACCGAGCGTACGTTATCTGTTGTTTGGGCCCAAATAGCCATGAGACTCGGGGTTCAAGTCCATTGATGTGAATTTCCTCGTAGTAAAAATAATGTAGCAGTATAAGATAAAAGTACGAGTATTGTCTCCACAGGGACGAAAAAAGCGAATCATGAATTAACTAAATTCAGCGATTAAAAAAATTAAAATAAATAAAATAAATGCAATTGTGCTAGATTGATTCATGGAAAATTAAACTAATGCGAAAAAGCAATTAAACTAATGGGTTCTTTCTAATTAATGACGATAGGGGACAGGCCGGGATTGATTCAGTGGTAATCAGATTTCTAGCTTGTTGGTAGAAAATAACCTGGGTAGAGAATTCGGCAGCATTTCAGTATAGTGAGAATAGCTTAGTAGAATACAAGGGGTTGGTGGCCTATTTATAGGCATACACAATAGCCCACCAATTAAGTGTTACATGGGCTTGGCCCGATTTATCCACTAACACTCACGCTAATGGGCCAGCCAACCCGATAAGTAATTAAATAATCCCGGACCAATATCCGCTAGTCGGGCTGTGTTCTGAGCTTGGTCGGGCCAAAGCTTGGGCGTAACGGGCCAATAGTCTTGGACCCGGCCCATTATCCCAACACGAGTCCCCCACTCCCTTAGTCGAGTAGTAGACTCGGCTAAAAGGGAGTAGTTAAGCTGTTTTGGGATTGGTCCGGTTTTTGGTCCGGCCGGCCGGTCATTATCGAGTCTTGAATTTGATCCCATTGCTTGTGAAAGGATGGACTCTTCTTTGCTCCGACCGGGGACCTCTTCCTTTGTTCATGATGATGGAGTACCTCATTAAAACCTTACTAGGAAAAACCCAATGGGAAAAAATCCTAGTGAAGGAAAAAGAGTGCACCAGAACCTTAAAATAAAGCAAAGGAAGGTCAATCCCCTCGGTTCTTGGTTGAGTGTCTGCTTTACTGGTAAGCCGAGATATGTTGCGAAAAGACCAGTCACACGGTTGTTTGTCAGTGGTGTCGGTCGAGCCAAGGTATGCTCGGGAGAGACCACCTAGCAACTTTGTTTGTTGATGGTGTCGAGCTGAGATATGCTTGGAGAAGGCGGGTCGCAATTGTACACTTGTACGCTGAGGATGGCGATCCGGGGTATCCGATCCGAATAATGATGACGGGGGAGAAATGAGTCGGTCGTCATGAGGAGGCGACGGTCACCATCCAGGAAGAGATGGCGAGCCCGGTCGCTAGATCAAGACTTCGACGCTGAGGAGCCGGTCTTTGATATAGAGCATCACATCGAGCCTGAGGGGGGCGATCGTGACGTATGGGCATCGGCACTGGAGGGCCGATCTAAAGATCCAAGCAACGGTCGCCATCCGGGAAGGGATGACTGAGACCGGTCTTGAGAGTATCACAACCACGTTGAGACCAAGGGGCCTGCCGTGTCGATATATAAAAGATCACGTTGAGACCGAGGGGTCTGCCGTGATGCAAGGACGTCGGCACTGAGGGGCCGGTCCAGAAATCCACGCAACGGTCCTCATCCATGAAGTGAGAGGATGAGACCGGTCTTCAGATAAATGATCACGTCGAGACCGAGGGGTCTGCCGTGAGGCAAGGACATCAGCACTGAGGGGTCAGTCCGGAAATCCACACAACGGTCCTCATCCATGAAGTGAGGGGATGAGGCCGGTCTTCAGATAAATGATCACGTTGAGACCGAGGGGTCTGTCGTGATGCAGCGACGTCTCGCTTGGCATACGAGAGGCACGAGGATGTGGGAGATGAGGCAGTTGCTTTGTTCAAATCCTCTTACAGTTTTCGGAGCTCATCACTTCCAGGATTGAAGACCGGTGTCCGGAGTATATCCGATCTTAGCTTCGGAACAAGGAGGGTCGCAATTGGCTGGCATAATATCAGACTACCTGTGATGAGGCGAAGAAAATCGGGCAATGATGATCCTGGAGTTGGTCTTTGTGATTGATTTTTCGCTTGAGCTTGTATGTGTGCATCATTTGTTCTTTCAATTTACTTAGCCGTTTTTCATTCAAGAATACTTGGAGAACTAATCGGGGATCTGGCTCCCCGCCTATGCCGCGAGGGGCGGAAAGTCGATAAGGTCGACCTTGACCGCGCCCTGCTGGGTAAGGCGGGGCTGACCCGCACACTGTCGGTCTAGGACCAACGAGTTGTGCAAACTGTTTGGCCAGCGATTAGACAACGGATGTACGAGAGGGGCTCGGGGAGCGACCTCTCGCATACCTTCGACCCGGAGGTCGGTCTTACACCACCTTGACTTGTACAACTAGTTTCATACTTAGGAAATATTTGGTTATTCCCTTTCCGAAAGTCGAACTGAAGTCGGCCAAACGTAAGGGCAAGGCCCTGCATGATCAGACCAGAACGGACCCGCACCACTGACCATATCAAAGGAGTATGCGGGCTGTTAAACCTAGCAACGTCAGACAGCGGATGTACGAGAGGGGCTCGGAGCACGACCTCTCGCATACCTTCGGCATGAAGACCGGTCATATAGTCGCCGCACAGTTAATTAGGTCAAACGAGTATGCGAGCTGTTTAGACAGCAACATCGGACAACGGATGTACAAGAGGGGCTCGGAGCACGACCTCTCGCATACCTTTTCGACCCGGGGGCCGGTCTTACGGTCGCCCTGACCGAGCAGCTATTCCTAGATTTGGAAAAGAGTTTGATCATTTCCCTTTCCGAGGATCGAGCCGTGGTCGACTAAACACCGAGAGCGGGGCGTCATTTTTTTTTTTTTTGGCCACCACCCGTTCATTTCCAAGTGAGGTCAGACCTCATTAAATTCTAGATTGAAAACAATTTTTTTTAAGTAATGAAAGAATTTGAGAACTTGAGGAGTTGTCCCGAGTTCTACACTTCGTGCTTGACCACAATCTTGCTATGCTTCGCTCATAGGATTTGACAAGGTGCCCCGCGCCCGTACTTGGTAGTCTTGATATTGATGGTATGGACCTATCTGTGCATGCTTGGGCAGCATGGTTTCCAACACTATCATATCAGCTGGATTGAGCTTGTGCAACCAAGTCTCCAGACGATGAATGTGTCCTTGTCTCGGCGGATTGGGCCCGTAAAACCAAGCCTTAGGTCCGTGACACTGCGTCCACCTCACCAGGTGGGGCTCGCGCGGATGATACCCGTCCCGCCAATTGTCGCTTGGACCATGCTTGGCGCGTAGGGGAGCACGAACGCAGAGCATACGAGCGTACACTGTGAGAACTACAACGTGCACAATCTTCACTCGACGCTTCATGATTGCGACTTGTCGGCACCAATGAGTATCTTCAGCCTGAATGCAATGCTCGGTCCGAAAGGATTGAATCCGAGCTCAGCTACCTCAGACTTGGTGCTCTAGTGATGTGCAGAGTGTACGGCGGTATGGGCGTACGGGAGTCCGGGCATACGGGAGTCCGGGCATACAGGAGTCCGGGCGTACGGGTGTCCGGGCGTACGGGAGTACGAGCGCATAGGCGTACAGGCATACAGGCGTACGGGCGTCCCAACCCCGCGCTTGTGCCCCAGGACAAGGTTGTGCATCCAGACCTCCCGGCAGAGACAGGCCTCTCGATGGGGATCGGAGGTTCACGTCGCCGGGTTGAGCCCGTGCCACCAAGCTTCAGCGTACAGGCGTACCGACCCCAAACATGTGCTCCAGGACAAGGTTGTGCATCCGGACCTCCCGGCAGAGACGGGCCTCCTGATGGAGATCGGAGGTTCACGCCGCCGGGTTGAGCCCGTGCCACCAAGCTTCGGCGTACGGACGTACCGACCCTAGGCTTGCGCCCCAAGACAAGGTTGTGCATCCGGACCTCCCGGTAGAGACGGGCCTCCTGATGGAGATCGGAGGTTCACGTCACCGGGTTAAGCCCATGCCACCAAGCTTCCGGGTTGTCTCGTGACCAAGGAGGTTGCATTAGTGTCCTAGGGTTCCGCTGGTCAACCTCTCCATCTGCTGATAATCAGTCCACGTACAAGCTTTTGTGGTATCTTCCTCTTCAATTGTTCATCTCGGGTCGTACGGATGTACAACGTAATATGACACACCATTTTTTAGTGCTCCGTTGGGACAGTACCAGCATAGCGTAAATAAGTGGCTTCTCATACTTGCTATTATGTCGTTGTTGCACCTGTCTAGATCTCCTCTCTGTAGTACGTATTAGATAGAGTTCAGAATTCGTCCATCCTTGGCTGAAGCTTTGCCGGATTTGACGCCGTTCGTGGCGTCCTGGTTAGAATGTAGTTCTAGGTCAGGCGAGACTGAACTGGAACGCAGCTACCCTGAACTTGATTTGGAGGACTGGGCGAAGCTAATTTTGTACTTGGCCGCACACCTTTTTAATTAGTTCTAATTTAAATTATTGATTTGATTCAGCCTTTGGTGGACTTTTGACCAGGTCAAAATCAGGAGGGTTGCTTGGGGAAAAGAGGCTGGCTCTTCAGTGGGCGGTCATCTCCTCCCATCTACGTTGCTGGCAGAGAAAAGACTCGGTTGATAGGAGCCTACTCATATGCTGAGGCACAGATCGGAGGTCGCAACAGTCGAGACGACCTTCTCTGTAGTTTGTGTTGGCAGGAGATGAGTTCCTAGTCGCCGAACTCGGCTATCATCGCCACGGAAGACCCGTTTCCCACGAACTTGAAGCCTCCATTAATGGCGTCGCACCCTGGTCCGCGAAATCAGGCTGAGAGACCTGCTACTTCGATCCGTTGCATCTCACACTTGCACCTAAAGCTTCACGGCTTATAGGGGTGAGACCGAGGCGGAGATTGACGACATGGCGACGGGGCAGAGGAGATAGCCGCTGGTGGTGACCATGACCAATCGTCGCAGCGACTGCCGTGGTGACGGCCGACGGAGGCGATGACTCCGGCTTTGCTAGAGACGATGATGACTACAACCTTGAGTGGAGGTTCCGGCGGCTCCAACTTTCCAGGCCTAGGAGTCCAGATTTTAGCCGTCTTTGCGTAGCAGGGGAGTGGGGCGATACACCCGGCTGTATTTTCTTTTTGTGAATGTGATGAATTTATGATTTTCTGGAGTGATTTTTACTCGATTGTTGCTCGGATCTCCCCCAAATTTCTACCAAAAATGTGAGAGATAGCTCTCAATGAAAGCACCAATGTTGGTAGAAAATAACCTGGGCAGAGAATTCGGCAGCATTTCAGTATAGTGAGAATAGCTTAGTAGAATACAAGGGGTTGGTGGCCTATTTATAGGCATACACAATAGCCCACCAATTAAGTGTTACATGGGCTTGGCCCGATTTATCCACTAACACTCACGCTAATGGGCCAGCCAACCCGATAAGTAATTAAATAATCCCGGACCAATATCCGCTAGCCGGGCTGTGTTCTGAGCTTGGTCGGGCCAAAGCTTGGGCGTAACGGGCCAATAGTCTTGGACCCGGCCCATTATCCCAACATAGCTGATCAAGCTCAATACTTAGTTTTTACCGCCCTCGCGGCGTAGAGTACAATAATTTAGGGAACCGGGCTAATCTCTCATGCCACAAGTATCTAAATTATTGCCAAAACGAGCGAGCGTACGACCCCTTAATCGCTACTTGTCTCTTAGCGAACGATTAAGTGTGTGAAGGTGTCCTAGAATAAATTAGATCTCTCTTAATTTATTCTACATGCAATTGTAATTGTAGCGACCGTTCTAGGTTACAAAAGATATCATTGAAATCATTCATACACAAATTAAATAAAGATTCATGTAATTTAAACCATCAAGAAACTAGTCATACATCATGATTAACCCCTTCATCAATCTCAAATGCCTAATTAAAACTACTAACAATTCATAATTGAAGAATCAATAGAATTGGGATGAAAAGAATTAATTGTCATTAATTGAAAAAATGAAACTTACAAAGAATCCCAAAAGATTGATGAACAAGGCTTAAAAACTCTCTAAATTTCGTGCTAGGCACTCTCTCTAAGCTCCGTCTTGAAAACGGGAATTTACAGGCTATTTAAATAGAAAAACGGAACAATTCTGGTCGAAATAGGACACCGGGAGCGCACGCACGGCACCCACACACGGCGTGCGTCCGATCCCCCAGTGCGTCCGGAGCAAGAAACGCGCGAAATCGGCCACGCACGGCGTGCATCCCTCCAAGCACGGCGCAAGCTCTTTTCATCTTCTTTTGATCCTAATCGCCGTTTGCAAGAACGTCATACTGATCGCCGTTTACAAGCTCTATTCATCTTCTTTTGATCCTGTAGCCAATTCTAGAGCTCTTTTGTCATCAAAAGTTCATCATGAACCTCCGGGTGACCTCCAAATTAGCTCTCACTTTTTTCTCGAGTGCATCTTGACTCGTCCCGGTTGCTTCTCAAGCGCCGGTGCCGGGCTCAAATTCCCTGATTTTGATTCCAGAAATAGCAAACACGAACCAACGCCCGGTAAAATATGACTTGATCGAGCTAAAAATGAGACGTGTAACTTCTTTAAGCTAGGAAAACCATCAAAAGTCGATCTCAACATGCATCAAATTGTGCTCGCGAAAATGACCTATATAGGGAGTTTTGCTGTTGTTTGTGGCACGGTTGGAGACAGAGTACTGGGCCAGACTCGACCAGTACAAGAATATTTTTTTTTGGAGCAAGGTAATGGTTGGTGGTTGGGTAAGGATCAGAGTAAAAAGATATTTAAATGAATTAAACAAACCTAGTCACATTTCATTCTTTCTAAATTTATTTTATCATGCCACCTCTAAAAGATCACATAAAATGGGGTAGTTACTCGCTCCAACGCCATATCAGAAGTCAGAACCGATTTGGACCCAAAATAGAAATGTAAAAAACAATTGAACTAATTATTTTTCAATAAAAGATCTGATTGTTTCATTTTTTATATATGAGGACCAGACCATATTAGAATGGAAACTGAAATGATCTTTTTCAAATAAATAGATGATAAATTTAAAAACATACTTCCTCCGTAACTTAAAAACGTTCTTATTTCAAAAGTAGGTGGATTAAGAATAGTAAAGAGGATATGAATTATTGAAGATATGATGGAAAGATAATGAAATAATATGATGGAATGTAGGATAAATATAAAAAAAGTAGTTGTAATAGTGTATTATTTATAGAATTATTGAATGTATAATGGGAAGATTTAGAAATTGGAAGATTTTTTGTTACGGACGAAAAAAAAGTGAGAAGATTTTTTTGTTACGGAGGAAAAATGTTACAAGATCGACTTTAAGCCATTGGATTTCAACATGATTTAATATAGTTAATTATTTCGTTTGAGGCAAAATTAGTCATTGATGTTTTTTCCTTCTCGGCAGTATCCTATTTTATCTCAGACTTTCCTATTTTTTAGCATTTGATGATATTCTCTCCTTAAATTTTATATTTCCTTAGCTTCACTTTGAATGTTTCTATTCACGTACATGCTGGCGGTGATATTCTCTTCCTTCTCCATCTTTCATTCTCCAGTTCATCATTAAAATCTGAACACCTACAATTTTCCTCTATTTTTTGTTGTGTCTTTTATAAGGATTCACGTAAGAAATTTCTTCGTACAATATCATCTCTTTTCCATCAGTCACGGTAAGACAACTAACTTTCTTATATTTATAATTTGTTAGTTAAAATTCTGAATTTTATTTGTGTATATGTATTCTAGAATATTTGTTTTTTGTTCACAATATTTATGGCCGAACTTTATTGCGTATATTTTGAGTCAGCTTTAATTGTTTACTTACTTTCTAAATAATTTGTTCATGTATATTTATTTTTATCCTAAAACTTGAATCGTGTAAACAATATTCTTAAAATTTTCAAGTTTCGAATCAATTCGTACTACTTTTGTGTATATTGCAGTTTTATTTCGTCCAACATCACAATGCAATTTAAATCACATATAAATGCACTCACGTGAATGAATAGATGCACAAGTTTTAAGAATATGCACTTGGACACCCATATCGTGCACTTTCTTTTTACTATTACAAATAATTACATAAATATGACCAAAATAAAGATGGTATACAAAAATATGAATAGTTACTAGAGACCTAGAGTAGTAATGGAATCATAGTAATTCATTTTGAAGTTTTGAACTTAAGTTACTACAACACTACGTTGTAGTAATGAATAGTCATATTTATGTAAATAAGTTTTATTTTAGTAATATTCTTGTAAAAAACTCGTTTTATGAAATTCCTATTTAACTCATACATAAGAGTACTAACATGACTTATTTAATGCAATGTCAGTTTATTATTATACTCAAACTAATTTTTTATGATGTGCACTAACGCAGTTGTATATGCTACACTTTTTTATGATTATGAATGCATTGCAGTGGCATGAATGATAAACATTGTCCCTACAAGTTCTTAAGCAGCATATGTGGAGCGACATAAGAAGATAGTGGAACAATTATGATGCATTTGGAAGAAAACGTGTATTTTATTTTGTAAAGAGTGCATATGTTGAATTTTAGAAAGTTCGATATAGTAGTGCACTTTTGTATATATCTAAAATGCACATGATAAAAGTGCATTTTATTTTGTAAAAGGTGACAATGTAGAGTTTTATACATTAGTGCACTTACATTTTAAATGTACATGGTAGTTGTTCGTTCACTCTGTTTTATATTTATTTTCATCTTATTTAAAATCATTTTGATTCAAAATGCACAAAAGTGCACATATAAATAAGAAAAGTGTAGAATAGTCTTATAAAAAGTGCAAGCAAAAGGCATAAATGTGGATACTAATGTGATAAAAATGATATTTCTTGTTAGATTTGTTTCATCATTGAATGGTGTTAAAAATTATAATATTTAATTTAATTAATGTTGCATAAAATTTCGAATAAAAGTGCGACTATCCTATGCTGGAGTGCAAATCCATAAATGCATAAATATTTAATCGATTAAGGGTGCATAGTGTTCAGAATAAAAGTGCATTAATACACAACTACAATGCAAAAAGTTGACAAACTAAAGCTGAATGTTTATGATGAGGTATTTAATTTGAGAGAAATTTGTGAATAATGCAAAAATGTAAGAAAAAAAATGAAAAGTAATTTAATGGAAAGAATTGAAAGGAAATACGTATCTTGTAAAAAAAAATGAGAGAGTGTCATTGAATTAGTTTCCTAATTATTAGGAAATTTTCAACTATAAAATCACCGTTTGTAAGTGATCATTATCAGAAATTAAATGCTTGTTAATTACTAGTCCTATCTTTTAGGGAAAGTTGGAGTTTAGCCGTTCAAAATTATAAATGGAATGAGATTTTTATGGAAAGGAATTTACATGACCGATTATATTGTTACACCATTTTACACATATGACCTTATCATTAATTCCGTTCCTTTTGCCATAAGATCTTCCCTCATAATTCCACCTAATTACAATATTACCATGGCCCATTTAGATCAAATCTTCACCGTATGTTAATGGTAATAGATGATTAGATTTTCCATTCCGGGCCTCTTATCCAAAATATTTCAGATTTAGATTGGACAAGAAATGGATCTTTAAAAACCGTAACTGAAGACTAGACGAGTATCCGGCCCAGCCCGATCGGGTACAGATAGAACAGACCCGGATTGGAATGACATAACTATGTGCGGCACACATGGTACCATTTCAGAATGCATTTCAAGTGGAATACGAGACACAAGAAAGAAAATGGACTGTTTTAATTATAAACTGAAATGTGAGCACATGAAAACACGAGATCAGTACAGATTTACATGAGAACCAACAAAATGTTCCGAAAAAACGGATTAAAAATTAGGTTCACGTGTAAAAAGCCAAACTAATGGGCAATAATGAAATAGACTATTATTTCAACAAAAATGCTTCTTGTACCCACCAATTATACACACTCTGTACCCACTATATAAAGACCATTTTTTTTACCGTCCATTACCCTGCATCTCTCTTTTCCCTCTTCCACTTCTCATCGCCATTTCTTTTCTTTCTCTCCCCCCTTCCCCAAATCCCTAGTCCCACATAGCAAAGCTCCTTCCCCATCGTTACCTGTCCTCACCGCATTCATTTCCGTCGCTCTTCTTCACATATGCCCGCCTTCACAGTCACCTTCCTCACCCAAGAAAATTGTCCACTCGGGTAGCAGAAGCTTGAAGACCAAGGAATGATGCTCTTGCGGCTCGAACTGATGCACATGGAAGGGATAGAGATGGTCTACTTTGAATATACCAATGAGCAGCCACACTTTTCAGTGTAAACTTCAGCCTGCGTTTTTCTATGTCTTGTTCATTCTGTTTATTGTGCATTTAGGATTATACCTGTTTATTTATCTTATGTATATATGTAAATGTTGAATGCTTGGTTACATTGGAAGATTGTTATAGATTTGTAATAAATTTGTGATGCTTATTATTGAAGTTTTAATTCAAAATATTATATTTCACTTTCATGCACAAAAGGTGTTTGTAGAAATGATTCAATGATTTATGAGTTCATTGTCCGTTTTTGTTAATTCCTTGGACTATTTTAGCTTATTATCATTAATTTTATATTTATGTTATTGAGATATTATATACTCCGTAATTATTATTGTTCATCATTTTTTTGTTCATCAATTATTGGGTTTGAATATGACTTGTTAATTGTGGAAGGTCCTAGGTTATAGAGTTCATATTTAATACAATTGATGTTTTTTTTGTAAAATAGGTAAAAGACCTTTGAAGACCTTCTTAGCATATTTCGGTGAATTCTATTTTGTTCTATGAATTATATTAACTCCATGAGTTGAAGTCATTTTGTTTTGCATCTATGAAAATCAATTTCTTTATTCATAACATACTGTTTTGTGGTGGATTAGATTTTCAATTTAGTCTATCTACATGCTTAATGATTACTGAATCCCTTACATGTTTAATGTCATTGTGATATGGATTAGATGCTCAGTATTGTTGTCATGTTGGGAAAGTAGAAGATTAGAGTTGTTGTCTATAAACTTATTTTCCTCTATGTTCTTATTACTAAAATTCTTATTCATAATCCTCTTACTATTTATTGTAATTTTCATCGATTCTTTGCAGTTTGGCCCGGAAGAGGCAACAACAACAGGACGATGACACTAAGAACATTATATCTTTTGTTGTCATTACTATATCTACTTTCAAGGCACAAAAAAGAAATCAAATGAACATAATGATAGGAAAACTCCAACTAATGGAGAGAAGATGAATGAGGGGCATAATTAAGGACCAACAAAGAACCTTACCTCTATTACACCAGCCTAGCTTGTGAGGTCCAAAGGACAAGATAATATTCAAGTCTTGTAACAGTCACTTTGTAAAGTAATGTTTTTGTATTCGATATGTAAGTGTATTTGTTTACATTTGTTTTCAAAGATGTATCTTATATTCTTATATGTATGCAGATTTATTGTGTAAAATAATGGTGAATGATGTTGTACAATGTCCTAAAATGTATTGCCCAAATGTTACCTTATTAATGAATATGTATTTGATAATTTTATCTCAAATTTCCATACGAAAATAATTTCCATATGAAAAGAATTTTTTCTGTGTGGTTAAAGCATCGCCATTGTGTTCGTTTATTTTGTCTGCGCGTAGAAAGTAATTGTTAGCGTATTCATTTAGATTGTTTGTGTGTTTGTTTATTCGTCTTTTGCAGAAAAAAATTGTCTGTGTGTTCGTTTATATTGTCTATATGTGGTTAAAACGTGGTCCTTGTTCATTTATTTTGTTTGTGTGTAGAAAATAAATATGTGTGCCGCTTTTATATTGTCTGTGTGAGATTAAAACATTGTCTTGTGTTCATTTATTTTGTCTGTATGTGGTTAAAACATAAATTGTCTTCTCATAATTTCTAAGCGAATTGAAATTGTGAGAAATTATCCGTTTTCATTTATATTGTCTGTGCGTGGTTAAAAGATGGTCAGTGTATTAATTTATTTATTTTGTTTGTGCATGGAAATTTATTATCTGTGTTCATTTATGTTATACGTGCATGGTTAAAATATTGTTTCTGTGTTCATTTATTTTTTCTGTGCATAGAATCTAACTATACGTGTGTTCATTTATATAATCTGTGTGTGGTTTAAACGTGTGTTAGTTTATTTTGTCCATGCGTGGGAAATAATTGTGTGTGTGATTGCTGTTTGTGCGATACCACAAGTTTACCTAAGATTGATAATTATTTTGTTTGTGAGCATCATAGACATCCTATTTTTAGGAAAATCACCCTGTCAAGCTAAATAGCATTAGGCTAATTACACTCGGATTAATAACACAACGCAAATCCTTTGGCACCATTCAAAGTTATTTTCATAATACAAAAGATAAACTTTGAAAACACAAACAACTGTAACTAAACTATCATTGTAAATACAAGAACATTAATTTCACAATACAACTAATTACAAAAATCAATAGCACAACATTGCATTTATCCTCTTATCCAACTCTGCAAGTCGAGATAAAGCTACCAGCAGTGGTTTTTGCACCAAGAGATATTCCAAGGTGGCCTGTTGTAAACATAAAATGCATTGGATAATCCGAGCACGAGTAATTCCAATTTCAAGCCATTTATAGATGCCAACTAAGTCATTCAAATCTTTTAAAGCTCAACACGTAGAGAAATCATATAACACATAGATGCATAGATATAAACTCAATGTAATACTAACTCACTCTGGACTTTGCCATTTTACATAAAACAACATCAACATCATAACATATAAATGAACACACAGACAAATATTTTATACGCACAAACAAAATTAATTTACACACAGACAATATTTTAATCAAAAACATACAATATAAATAAACACATATTCTAAAACAAGTTCTAACCTTTTCCTTTACCATATTCTCCCATTTTGTTTCAAATAAATTGTGAACTATACATATACACTACAATTTATAATATATCCAAAAAACAAGTTCATCTTATAAATTTAACAGATTCTCCATATAACAACAATTACAACTATAATTGCAACTTCAAGAAACATTGATTAAAATTTCAGTGAAACATTTAAACAAATATGTCATGTGCATAAAATAGAAATATAATAGTTTGATTGAAATTTGAAAAATTAACATCACCAGTCCATAACTATGAAACAAACATAATCATACATTCATCATCATACTAAAATCTTTACCTATCAAATAACAAGATACATACAAATATGAAAAAGGAAAAAGCTATAATCGTAGAAGGAAAACAAAGAAGTACTCCGTATATAATTACCTCAAGATTTATCAAAGTTTTGAGACAAAATCATTGGATAATGTTGGATTAATTTTCCTGAGTGGAGCTTTGAATGTGAATTGAAAAGGAAGAAAAAAGGGTGTAGAAGAAGGGAGGGGAGGAGAAACGGCGTAGGAGAAGGAAAGTGGGAGAGAGGAGAGATAAGTGGGGGAGGGGGTAAATGGGGTGAAAGAGGGTAATGTTTTTTGGGAGTATTTATAGTGGGTATAGGGTGGGTTTAATAGTGTGTACAAATAGATTAGCTCTTATTTCAATTCTATGTTAGAAATTTCACAATCCTGATTCCCAAGTATTTCAAAATAAAAGTGATGAGTTCAATAGTAATTCATTTGTTTCTAAATAATTGTCTCAGTTTGCTTTTGAAACAATCCCAAATTAATTGTTACATTTCTTTTTCCAAAGACAATCTATCTAAAAAATTATTAGAGTATACTTCAATAAAATGTATTGTAGTACTATAGTAACAAAAACACCTACTATTCAGGAGTATAGAGCACCTACAAAACTATCTTAAACTACGTAAACAAGACAATAACCACTCCATCTGCACGGGTAGCTCAACTGGTAAAGCGGTGATAAAGTTGGACAAATGACCAAAGATCGAAACTCGCAGCGACCGTGTGGAGGTCACAGTTCCTATGTGCTAGGTTGGGCCTCTGGTGCTCACGGGTATAAGATCTACCACCGTTATGATTGGTTGAGTCACCGTGATTTACAACCTCCCAAATGCTTTGTCGGGTCAGGGTGTGGGGAGGCCTTGGGGTTGGGGAGTCAACCTGTTGGATAAATGAGAATAATTATTCTTATTTAGTAAATAAAAATATAGTCCGATTTTGAAATGCATCAACGTTTTTACTCTTATTCAGGACAATTTCTTTCTCAACTTTTATGCACACCCGACACATGCACATATTTATTTGTTTGAGTCTCACGGTACATGCAGGAGCTATATTCATATGGGGCTCGAAAGATAGTCGTAACTTCTATTGGACAAATCGGATGCATACCATATGAGCTAGCAAGGTACAATGGGAATGGAATTAACAAATGCAATGAAGAAATTAACAATGCCATTTCCATGTTCAACTCTGGGCTCAAGAGGCTTGTAGATAAGTACAATAAAGGCTATTTGCCTGGATCCAAGTTTGTTTACTTGGATTCATTTGCAAGCACCAAGGACCTTGTTGTCAATGCAAAAAGATATGGTATGTACTAATAAGTTGCAACCAAATCATATACATTCTAAAATATTGTAAAAAATATTTTAGAATACATAATTACCTCTCTGATTTTGATTGGAACTATTTTTAGAAGAAAATGTCTCTTATACTCCATCCATATGTATTGTACTGGTGGAGTTGTTTTGAGGGCTTGATAATACAATATTAATGAATCATGTTGATGTAAATGAAACAGGATTTGAAGTGGTGGATAAAGGATGTTGTGGGGTGGGGAGGAACAATGGCCAAATAACATGTCTTCCTCTTCAACTACCTTGTGATGATAGATCAAAGTACATCTTTTGGGATGCAAATATTCTCCTAGCCCAGAAGGCCTACAGTTCAACTTCCAGAGTTTTTGCTTATCCCATCAACATTCAACAATTAGTTGCGATTTAAATAATGCAACATCTCCTCATTCCGTCATTTTTATGATTCCAATAATGTTTTAGCAACTTGTATCCTGATTCTCTATTTCAATTCCTTATATTTACGCTTTGTTTTAGTAATGTGTGAAGAAATTGATTAAATAAGTAACAGGTATTTTATCTTGGTTTTTATTATTCTATTTAATTTACTTTTGTTATTAAGAAGTGTTTTTTTTTTTGTGACAAATAATTGAAAACTACTCCATTTATAAAAGGTTAAAACACGAAAGTTTCTTAAAATAAAATCACATGTACTTTATTTCTAAATTAGGAATCATGTTAACTCTTCAATTCAGACAACATATAGTAATTTCAATCCAAAATACACATAGAGAAAGCTATTGACTACAAATTTGATAGAAATACATTGATTTATAGATTTGGTGGTGGACTGGTGGTGACCAGTTGCAAAAGTTTCCGGCTGCGAATTTCTACAAATACATGGTGTGGTCTCGCATAGTGAAAAGATGAACGAATTTGGAAAAATAAGATATAAATCTTTTACAAAGTACGTAGTATATGGATGTTTTCTTTTGGACTGTTTTCAGTCCCAGACCAGACCAGACCAGACTTAAACAGACCAGACCAGACCAGACCAGACCAGACTTAAACAGACCAGACCAGACCAGACCAGACTTAAACAGACCAGACCAGACCAGACCAGACCAGACTTCCGTAGTTATAAAATACACTAGGACCAGACCAGACTTAAACAGACCAGACCAGACTTAAACAGACCAGACCAGACCAGACCAGCAAATTTCAGTCCAAAAGAAAACATCCTATATCATTAATTTGAAATATACGGTGATGGATAGTCTACCCGGGGGTATCTTATCCGAAGGGTTATTGCGGGAATAACTAGAGAGAAGTCAGAGTAAATAGGAGGAGAGAGAGTCGATTTTATTAAATGAACTCAGCGTGGAGTTGAGATGTAGATTGTGTTGATTACAAGGAGAAATGGGCTGCTATTTATAGCAGCAATAAATGCGATGAGAGGACACGTGTCAGTAATCCAACGACCGAAGGGTCACATCAGCCGGTTGGCACCGGCAGTGGTACGTCCACCGCATTGAATGCGGTTGGCGGATGTGACGTGGTATTAAATGCGGTGGTTGGCTGTCTCTAAAAGGAATCTTCGATGATTGAGCTAGTTCAGCCGAAGGCTCCCGGTGTAGCCGAAGGCTCCTGACGTAGCCGAGGGCTCCTTATGTAGCCGAGGGCTCCATGTGGTGAGGACCCTTGCACGGCCGAAGGCCCCGTGTGACCGAAGGCATAGCAATGCCGAGGGCGTAAACAATGCCGAAGGCTCATGTCTTCGCCCGTTTTCTACCAGTAGCTTCCTATGCCGAAAAGGTTATTCTGTGAGTTCTGGAGCCTTCGGCCAAGTAGGCCGAAGGCACCCCAGTGTGTATTCTGGGCCACCTTGAGGCTTGGGCCGTCGTATTTGGGCCTGAGTTGTTTCCTGAGCTCAATGGACCAGTGTAGGAGAAATAGGAGTCTATGGGCCGGGGGTTCGTGGGCCATATACTCCATCATACGGAATAGATGTTTGTATACTCTCTACATACGTTCCATAATTAAGTTCTCACTCTTCTATTTTTAATGTTTTAAAATTAATTTTCTTTCTCTTCCTGATGATATTTGAGTAATAATTAAAATACCTTACTCTCGTATCTGTATAAATGATATATCACTCGATCAATATTATTTTTCTCAATAATCATTCTTTTAAGGAAGAATGATTGAGAAAAAATCGTAAATTCAAAAGGAACTTAATTACGGAATGATTTTTTTTTCTTTGGATGAGCTATAAAATATATCATTGACCATAATTGTACAGAACTGAAGGTGCATACCCCAGCTAAATAATCCATTATTACGCAACACAACACACCACAACTCTCGAGGAATCCGTAAAGGAAAACTATTGGCAATTAGAAATCATACTACTACTTCGGCAAAAAACAAAATGGAACACATTAGGAATATTTAAGTTAGAAAAAATGATTTGTACATAGTCATAAAACATACTACGTGCTAGTCACAAACAAAACATTATTTGTCAATCAACATGCTATTCATAGACAAAGAAATAACCTATTTGAAGGCATGTATGGAGTTTGTAAAAAATACCTAGTACATACAAGAAACATGACAGCTTAATGTATGCGAACGCGTATAAAGCAAAAGGTAAACAAGATCAGACATAGTTCCTTTGCTGTGAAAACGTAAGTACATCAGTAGATTTTGAACTTTACAGAATCACACTTATTTGGTATTTAGAGCATCTCCAATGGTAAAATGTGTACGGTGCACACGTGGCATGAGAAATAGCCACATAAATATTAGTAAATAAATTATTTCTCTCCTTATTTGAATGATTTTATACAGTTTTGGTAAGTTTTTCTCTACAATGTCAAGGGGACCGTGTAGATGTTGACATTGTTGTTGACATTGCAGGGAAAAACTTACCAAAATTGTATAAAATCATTCAAATAAGGAGAGAGATAATTTAACAATCTAATTGTATAAAATGCTGCATTCAAAAACTTACCAAAATTGTATAAAATCATTCAAAAACTTACCGTGTAGAACGTGTATCCATTTCTATCACATTTTCACATCATCAATTGGCTAAACTTAATCTAATAATCTATACTCTAATCATGAAAATTAGAATTACTATTTTCAATTTATCAACTAACTTTTTACCTAGATGTAGTTTTTAATTTCTTGCACTAAATTATTTAATTCAATCTCCTTCACTCTAATATTAAGACAATAGGATATGATTAGTCATGGGCCCGGGTCCGGGTCGGGCCTCGGCCCTGCTGGGTCTAATTTCTTTTGATGTGGACCCGAGACCGGCCCGGTGGTTAGCCGGTTACGGGTCGGGTCAGGCCACCCACCCGGGTACCGGTCCAGACCACCCGCTCGGGTCGGGCCGGTTACAATTTTTTTTCTTTTTCCTACTTATTTCTACAAATGCTGCATATTAAAAACAAATTTCAAGTGCATTTATTTGAAATATGAACTACATTTGAGAATTGAGGAAAAAATTACAATATGAAATACATTTTCTAATAAATGATAATAATATAATATATAATAATCAATCAGAATTTCCGGCACCGTTGGTTGTTGTTTTCTCCTTGCCTTTGCCTTTGTCACATGACTTAATATGTCTTGTGGGCATCCCGTATCCATGTGAACACCCCAAGCTACACTCTTTCTTGCACCACCTGCAAGTTGCGTACCACATCCTGGTCTTCGAGTCCTTCCACATATAAAAATTGTTTTTCATAAGGGAAGATCTAATTTCCATCTTTAAAATGGTAGATGTATAAGTAGGAGGATAAGAGAAGATGAAGATGGAGAAGAGTTGGAGAAGAGGTGTAGGAAAATGTTAGAAAATAGGTGTATTTATAGAAATTTTTGTACCCCACCTCCCACTCCTCCCCCACCCCCGGGACCCCATCTGCTGGCACCCAACGACTATATTGCCGTTTGGGAGGAATGGGAGTTTTTTGTTTAATTTTTTTTTAATTTATAATCAATACATATTTTAAAATTAATTACTTTAATTAATTAAGTAAAGCTATTTTTACTTAGAAAATAGGTGTGAATGTGTGATTTATAATTTACAAATGTTAGAAAATAGGTGTATTTATACAAATTACATATTGTAAAGCTATTTTGAATTTAAAAACATCCTTTAGAAAATTAAATGTAAGTTCTAACCAATTAATTAATTTGAGGTAGAAGTGTTACATATAAAAAAAATGAACGTATATTTATTTGAAATATGAACTACAAGTTTACAATTGGGAATTGAGGAAATTTTTTTAACATGAAATACATTTTATAATAAATTGTAAAATACTAATCAATCGGAATTTGCACCATATGTAGAGCCACCCTCAGTTGTTGATTCATCCATAAAGTGTTGGGAGGGGTGATGCTAAGTTCTTGAGTTCAACGTCTGACCTTTAACCAATCGTGGTAGCATACAAGCGTCTCAAGAGAGTTTGCGATCAATAACGGTCTAGATTCTGTTAGGATGTTGCCGGCTGAACTAAATTCTTGTTCCACGGCAACTGTTGAAACCGGCATTGATAGTACTTGCTTAGCCATCCGTACTAAAACCGGGAACATTCTTTCTTTTTCCTTCCACCACTTTAGAACGTCAAAGTCACTATCTTCTTCAAAATCAACATTATATGTTAAATACAAAGCAATCTCATTAACAGAGCTTTGTTCAGTAGCGGGAGTTGTTTTAGTATTTTTTCATAAGATTGCCAAAAGCATATTTGAAAATTGATTTTTCCTTTAGATGAAGATGTACGTGTCAGGGGATGGGGCGTGTTGCCGTATTGTTCATGAAACTCATTAAATAAAGCATAAAATAAAGTACTAACCTGGTTGTATTCTTGTAAAGGATCTATGGGGTTATTCTCATACATTGGATATTCACCAAAAAAAGTAAGATAATAGAACTTCAAACATTCTTGCAAAGAAGCAAGTCTAAAACGAGGATCAAGAATAAATGCAATATTATAAATATGCGGAATATGTGCATAGTATTTTAAAAACTTTTGTTGCATAAAATCACAAAAATAACTCACGTAAGCGGCATTTGAAAATTCATTAAAAGCACCGGCCAGATTAACAGCTTCACAAATAAATTGGTTTGACGTAGGTTTATAAACATGACTAAAAGTTTCGGTTGCATTAAAAAAATACCAAAACATTCACAATTTTTTTGCAAGTGTCGATGTCAGCCGGGTTTATAATATAGTTATAAGATTGTATTAAAAAAGAAGGAAAATGGTCTTTATATCTAATAAGAACTTTAATTAACTTATAAGTACTATTCCAGCGAATAGAGAAATCTTTAGGAAAAGCAACATATCTCACACCTCTTTCTATCAAATATTTTTCCCATTGTAATTTAAGTTGACCACTAGCCCAAATACGTCTAATTCACCCCTTGACTACCTCCATAGCATTTCCTTACGCGGCTAGACCGTCTTGCACACATAAATTGAGAATATGACATGCACATCGTTGATGAAAAAATCTACCCATCAAAGTAGTAGAACCACACAATTCATGCAATCTAGGTATGACAGCAATATTATTAGTAGCATTATCAAAACTCATAGCAAACACCTTATCAACCAAATTATACTCAATTAAAATACGCTCAATCAGAATATAAATATTATCAGAATATAAATATTATCAGCGGTGTGACGATCATTAAATTCACGAAAAGCAAGAACACGTTTATGCATTTCCCATTCATCATCAATATAATGTGTAGTCAGACCCAAATAATGTAAATAATGATAAGTATCCTACCATATGTCACAACAAATACTAACACGCCCATCAAAGTTTGCGAAAAAATTTTGTAACCTTGCCTTTTCCGCACCATAAAGCCTTATAATTTCTTTCTTAAATGTTTTGCGACTATAATTTCTAAATTGAGGATTTAAACTACCTTGAGCATAATCTCTTAAAGCAAAACTTTCAGAAAACAAATAAGACAAATTTTCTTCAACAATTAAGTTAGACATACCACTCAAATTTTGGGAATCATTATATGAGAAGTTACCAATGGCTTGGCTATTTGCAAACCTCGATATTAGAGTTTGCTTCCCCTTTCCATTGCCTAATTTCACATACTCCACTTTGTGGCGGGACTTAAGATGTCTTGCGGCGGATCTGTATCCGGCGGAAATCCCGAAGCTATAATTTTTGTTGCACCACTTGCAAGTTGTGTACCACATCCCGGTCGTCGGGTCCTTGTACTTATCAAAATTATTTTCCATTAGTTCAGATTTACTTTTTTTCTTACTGTGTTGGGATGAGGCAGGCTCGTCGGCGTCGTGGGTGCCGTCACCCTCGTCCTCGGCCATCTCCGGTTTGAGTTCCTCCGGATCATCATCCTCGAGGTCTTCTTCGTCAATGGTCGTCGGGATGTGTTGTTCGACAAAGCAGTTATTATGTCGGGTCAATTCTTGTTGTAGTTGTTCGCTGGACATCGCATTTGCATCCCTCCTTTGGTAATCCATTTCAAAATCATCTCAGCTTTGAGATGAAGACCCGATATGTGCTTTTTACCTTTGCGGAAATTCTTCCTCTCAATCTCCTTCCTTCGATTGCGGTAGAGGTTACCCATATCAACCTAATACTTGTTAGATTGAAGTATTAATTTTTTTAAAAAAAAAAAATAATACTTCAATCTAACAAGTTTAGTTTAATGAAATAAAATTCAAACTACTTTTTTTATATAAGATAATTCGAACAACTTTAATAAATACTTAAAACTAACAAGTGTGAATTTAACTAAAATGTGAAGTACTTTATAGCAAATTTCCAAGTACTTTAATTTAGTGAGAACTAATTTAATAAAATGTGAAGTACTTTAAAAAATAATTTGAACTACTTCTTTTCCTTGAAATAAAAATTCAAACTACTATGATAACAAATGTAACAATTAACTACTTTTTTAAAGTACTTGAAACTAAGGTAACAATTAATTAAAAATAGTAATGAACTAATGAACTACTTTAAAGAAAAATATAATGATTAACTAATCAACTAATGTTAATAAAAAATGTAACTAATAAGACAAATGTATGAATGTGTATACTAATTAATGGGAGTAATAGAATGAATTTAACTAATATTAATTAAAGTGTAACTAATATATAATATATTGTGTAAGTATATATATATATATATATATATATATATATATATATATATATATATACTTAATATAATAAGTAGATATTAAATATATGAACGTAGATAATTCGAACTATATTAGTAGATATAATAATTGTATAACTAATATATAATATAATGTTTATAGTATATAATATATAAGTATACTACTATAAGATGAGTAATACACTTCTATTTAATACTTTAAATTTAATATATAAAGTATATATTAAGTAGATAATAAGTAGAGATCAAGTAGATAATTAATATAAGTAATATATTATATGTATTTATAAGTAGATAATTAATATATAAGTAGATAAAAAAGTAGAGATTAAGTAGATATAATAATTCTATAATTATTAAATAGTAAAATAGAATGGAGAATTAGAGAATTTGAGAAGATGAAGATGGAGATGATTAAGAATAATAGAATATTAGAGAGTAGAGAGTTGGAAGAGTTGGAGAAGAGGTGTAGAAAAAATGTACTCGTATAAAAATAGGAGTATTTATAGTCGTTACGCCCGAACCGGGCCCGGGCTGGGTCACCATATCTGCAACCCGAGCCCGCCCCCGCTACTACCCACGGTCCGGGTCAAAGACCGGTATCGGGCCCGAAGCACCGGGCCGGTCCCGCACAGTAGCGGGCCGGTTCTCAGGTCGGGTGGCCCGAACCGAGACCATGACTAGATATGATAGGATTAGTGATGGACCGGGCCCGGGTCGGGCCTAGGCCCGGCGGACTTTTTGGGGTTTGGGGTTAGGCCCAGAACCGGCCCGGGTATGCACCGGGTCCGGCTCGGGCCGGGGTCGGGCCTGTTTATAATTTTTTTGCTTTCCTAACTACCCCCCCCCCCCCCCCCCCCCCGCCCAAACACCCTGGTGACCCAGCCCAACTCGGGGGAAAGCAAAAAACAATTGAAAAAACCAAAAAAAAAAAAATAATTATTTAGGCCCGAACCGGACCCGGGCCGGGCCGGTTCGCATTTCCCTTAGCCCGTACCCGCCCCGGTTACCCCCCACAAACCGGGCCTAGACCCGGACCCGGAACCGGTACCCAGTTCCCGGGCCGGGCCAACACAGTACCGGACCGGGCGGCCCGCACCGAGTCCAAGCCTAGATAGGATCATTGAGAAAAGTAAAATTACACACAAAATTAGAACCCGCAAAGATTATCAATTTGTATCTAATATTTGTGAATTAAAATTACACAAACGTTATCAAATATATAATGAATTAAACATACATAAGCAGATGAAAAGAGAAAAAATGGACAAAAATAGTGGATCCATGAAGATATTCAAAAGTAAAGTCCAAATGAATTTGCTAAAAAATGATTAGCTGATTGAACCAATTACCATGAATTTCAGGTGTTTTTTTAAGGGAATTTCAGGTGTTGCTAAACGAGCTCTCAACTTAAATTGACTTCCCAATTTCCCATTAAAAACATGTAAACCTTACTTTGATCACTTTCCGCATAAACTTCGACCATGACTACCTTTTCAACTCAATTTTTTTCCATCAGGCACACCTCACACACCTAGGGGTGGGAAAAACCAAACCGAAACCCGGAAACCGACCGTGGACCGACCCGAATTATGATCCCGGTCCAGGTTTTTTCTTTTTAACCGGCCCGAATTAAAAAAAAAACCCGGACCGAACCGAAAATTTCGGTCTCATTAATGGGCCTTAAAATCTATAACCCGGCCCGGACCGAAAAAACCCGAAACAATTAGTTTTAATATAAAATTAATATAATATATGATATAAATAAAATATTTCCTAATATATGATTATAATCACGGTGAATAAAAAAAGATTTAGTAACTTTTAGTGACTACAAATATATTGAATTTGTTTAGTGTAATGATGACCATGAGAATATATTTATAGCAACTCTAGTAACTTTTTTATTTATAAAATTTATTTCGTAATATTTTTCATAAACATATATTATTTATATATATACATCTTACATAAAATATTAAGATAATTATCTTCTTTAAATTTGAATTGTTGGTGATTTTGGAGACTAATATTTGTGTTATTATTTGCGGTTTGTATTTTTGATTAATTTTATTTGAAAATAAGTGTTAAAATATAAAAAAAACAATGACATATTTTACGTCCAAGTTTTAACCGGTCCAACCCGAACCCAGACCGAACCCGGGCTACCAAAAACCCGACTCGGACCGAATATAATAGGCTTTGTTCCGGTCCCTAATTTTCATAATCCGAGACCTTCCGGGTAATTTCCGGGTTTAGCAAAAACCCGACCCAGACCGGACCGATCCCACCCCTACTAGTTAATAAAATATAATTTGTTCATAACTTAGACACATTCAAGCAATCAACCGTTTCATCAATTAATTTTATCAGATTCAGCTCATATAATGTTATGAAACAAGCTCTTACGTGGAAACTGCAAACGATTTTTCTTGAATTACCAAGGAAAACAAATAGGATTGGAGTAGGTTTATAATCTACTGATTTTTTTCTAGTGATGACCTGATAATTTATTTTCATTTCCTTTAAACAACACAGTGGTTTGTTTATTATAGCATAGGTAAGTTCTTCCGAAATAAATCTTAAATCACACTGATTTATTGCCAGGAAAAAGTACAGAGATCTTCAAATATAATGGCAAAAACCATTTTTAGAAACTCATAGATTTAGTAATGACAACCATGAGTGAGAACGACCTAAGAAACAATTGCACGATTTCATTGTTTCAGATTTCAAGTAGGGAGCCATTAGGTTGAACCAAGAAACAATTGCACGAATTAATCCATAAAACTTCAAATGTCATGCACTGATGCACATACATAACTATGCAAAACTGTATCTCAACTTAATATCCATCATTGCTGCGGTCAAACCCACCGGCACGAGGACTAGACCTCTCCTGAGCAATAGAGACACGAATGTTTCTTCCGTCAAGTTGCTGCATAAAGGGGCATACTCGTTAGAGTTCTTTTTAACTACATCCTACATTTGTGACATTCATTAAAAATGTACAAGACGCACTCTCACACACAAATAGGAAAATTCAGCTCAGAACTACGTGACAGATGTTGGCCAAAACTATTGTGGGTTGCTAGATCTTGGGTAGTTATACAATAATACCGGCTGGGCGGCTGGTATTTCAATCTAACTGCCCTATTAAAAGTAAGGAGCTAATTTTGTTCAAATTTACGGTCAAAGTTTATGGTCCAAAATTTTTCTTCATTAGTATCAAATAGCTATAATCTTTGGATCTTAATTTTGTTCGACCATAGACTCTTGAAACTCAATTTTTCACCTATAGCATTCTTATATAACAGTTAATACCAATTCATCATAGAAAATTGTTCTCAAGATCGGAAAGTTTTAAATTTTTATGCTCTATCAGTTTAAACTACTAGTTGATATTAAAGAACAAATCACTTGGATAATAAACTGCATTTTTTGGCGAAGAATGAAATTTGACTGTCAAGCCAGCCTCATATGAACACACTCATGCACACACATATGTATCATAAAGAAAATATATTTCTAAAAGATCTAAACCTTTCCATCCATATTGGAGAGTGCTTCCTCTGCTGATTTATCGTCAGTAAAATTCACAAACCCGAATCCTCGTGACCTCCCAGAATCTCTGTCCGTAATAACCCTTGCTATACACCATAACCGAGGAAAATAGTCATACAAAGTCAGGCAGTGATGTTTGGTCATAAGATAAGATATAGCCAGATTACAAGTGAAGGCAATGCCCATTACAGATGAAACACAATACTCAAGTATTAAGCTATGTACAACAGCACTAAAACACAGGACGGGACAGAAGACCATGTTATTGGATTTCGTCAAGTAATATGTCTTGCAATTCAATGTCCCCATTTACGGGGCAAAGATAAATATATTAAGCCTAAGCAGAAAAAAAAATCCACAACACCCTATTTAGTCACACAAAGGAATTGATTCCATTGCCTACCCTCTTCTAATAAATCAAATGAAGTAAACCAAACCAATTCAATCCCTCCCCCAAACCTTTTCTGTACCTTGAGACAAACAAAACCTTACTTAATCTCAATGAGAGTCAATAAGATTGCTCTTCCTCTGTTTTATTTAGCAGTTAAAAACAACACATCCAACTGCCTCTTACATTTGATTCCTTAAAAACCTAAAGGACTATATTCCCCTTCCATATCTTTGGGAGAGACAATTGGCTCCAAAAATGCTACAAGTTGCACTTAATTTCATAAAATATTAAGGCAAGGAGTGAATTACATAGTATTGCAAAAACATGTATAGAGAATGTCCACAACTTAAAATTAAAAAAAAAACTAGTTATTGTTTAAAATTACAAAATAAAAGGGAGAGAAGTGCGTAGTACTGCAAGGGGAGTTCTTAAGTGGAAACTAGGAACTTCACATGAATCAAAAATCAAAATATAACATAATACATAAAACATAAAAACCCACCTTCCACAACCTCGCCATAACCAGAGAAAGCATTCTTTAGGGAATAATCATCGGTCCCATATGAAAGTCCTGTGAAATATACGGATAAAGAAGCGTATGTTTGGTTATTCATCTTTCATAATCAATACCTGTCCAATATATTAAATAAAACTACTAGAGAGCTATGCACTTACTTACCACCAACAAAAAGTTTTGATGACATGCATCGTAGAGCACCAAACATGGTGGCTACTTGCACGGGAGCATGTGTTGCATTGTGTTTAGAAACACAAGTCTTAACAAGACTACCGAGTCTGTTGCAGAATGCCATTACTACAAATTAAAACAAAAGTTCATAAATGAACAATTAGTGACCAATGTGAACATTAATGAGTACGCTGAAAGCCAAAACAAACATTACGATATATCAGATTATCAGCCAAAACTTATTAATTTTTATTACAACTCCTCAATTTAGAAAAATAATCATCGTTAAGCTGAAATGATAGATAAAGAACGAAGCTGAACTGTTTATGATATAAAAAGATATGTACGAACATACAAAATAAGATAAAATAAGAAAACAGTTAGAAATAATCGACAAACCTCCGGATATTAGACTGCGTCCGACCTAAGGTGAAGGTGAAGAGGAGCTGGAAATGGAGAGAGCAGTATAGCTTACGACCGTATGGCTGAGAGTTAAATTGGTCCACCGGCAGTAGGGTTAGGTCATTCCAGATCTTGGGCATGTGGTTTTCTAATTGGACCGGATCACAAACTTTGGGCCAATAACTTTGAATCATTTAAGTTGTCATTTTTTTTTAGAATATTCTTCTAAACCTATTATGGTATCTGCTTTTGTTAATGTCAACATTTTTTATTGGGATGAGACTCGAACATGCAACCTCCTCTTTAGAAGATCAGCAGTGATGTCATCCTCTTTAGAACATCCACTTATTTGACATTTTTGGTTAGTACATGGACTTATTTGCCTCTTTTCCCAAAATATTATATTTAAAATATTTTTATTATAAATAAAGAAACAATCTTAGACAAAATAACTAAAATGATATTATATAATAACTTCACTCAATATAATTACAAAAGTTACATCAAACTCACTAATGCTCGTTATTATACTTTCTCCGCCTCATAAAACTTGGTCAAACTTTCTTTTTTAGCCGTCCCAAAACACATTACATTTTCATTTAATGTTAACAAATACTTCTTATGTGATTAGACTAATTTCTCTTTCATATACACAAATCTCAATCAGATATTTTTTTCTTTATTATTCAACATGCAAGTCAAAGTTGGCCAAGTTTTGTTGGCAGGAAAAACAATTGATAAGTACATATTTCGCCACGCATTTGATGCGTGTTGAGATTGATTTTTATTAGTTTTCCTAGCTTAAATGTGTCACAAAGCACCTAATTACCTCAAATCATAGTTTACCGAGTTTTGATTTGCATTTTGTGTTTTTGGAATTAAAAACATTACCTCAAATCATGTCATCGGAGTTGGAGAATTAACCGAGAGGGTTAGAGACACATTTAAGAGCTATTAAGAAGTATTGAAGATCCACGAGTCATTAATGGAGTGATTTTGAAGTCAAGAGAGCTCAAGGATCAAGTACGAGATCAAACGGGGACGAATAGAGTTTGAAAACGACAATCAGAATGACGTTATATTAATCGTTCGAACATATCCTTTCATAGAAACATCAAAAGGAAATGATTCAAGCTTCATATGAAAGTTAATTTAAAGGGCTACAAATCATATGAAGACACTATGACAAGAATGTAAGAGGATCAAGGTGAAAACAGGGGAGGGAGTCAGATAATCGTTGTTGAGATTCTAGGATGCGACCTTCCACCATTTTATTCATGTCTTTTTTTTTGGATGATCAAATCCCAGTTTTGCAAGTTGTGGTAGATAGAAGACTTCATTAACTACAAGCCTCAACTTTGGTGGAGGAAGCAAAGTCAAATTCGGGCGGAAGAAGCGCACGCAACGCGCACAAACAACGAACGTCATGCGTGGAAGAAGAACCCACGCAGAGGCTACTGGAGGCCACGCATGCCGTGTGTGCGAGGGTAGGGGTGGGAAAAACCGAACCGGAACCCGAAAACCGATCCCTGGCCCGACGCGAATTATGATTCCGGTCCGGGTATTTTCTTTTTAACCGACTTGAATAAAAAAAATTGGACTGAACCCGAAATTACGGGCTCATTAACGGGCCGTAAAATCTCTAACCCGGCCCGGACCGATAAAACCCGAAATAATTATATTTAATATTAAATCAATTAATATATAGATATAATTTATAAATAATTCCTAATATATGATTATAATCATGGTGGATGAAAAAATGACTTAGTAATTTATAGTGACTACAAATATGTTCAATATGTTTACCGTAACGACCATGAAAATATTATTATATTAACTTTAGTCACAATTTTATTCAAAAGTTTAATTTCGTAATACTTATAGAAAATCTGTATTATTTATTTATAGTCATAATTATCTTCTTTGGTTTTGAATTGTTGGTGATTTTGGAGACTGATAATTGTGTTATTTTTTTGTGGTTTGTTTTTTTAAGTAGTTTTATTTGAAAATAGGTTTTGAAATATAAGAGGACAATGAGATTATTTCACGCTCGGGCTTTAACCGGCCTAACCCGGAGCGAACCCGGGCTTCAAAAAACTCGACTCGGACCAAATATAATAGGCTTTATTCCAATCCCTAATTTTCATAACCTAGGACCTTACTGGTAATTTCCGGGTTTGAAAAACTCGAGCCAGACCGGACCGATCCCATCCCTGGCGAGGGACACATGCCGTGCGTGGCAATTTTTGCGCGTTTTTGCTCTGAACGCACGCCACGCACGCATCTTCAGGGATCCTTTTTCGGCTCTAATTCTTGCATTTTCTATTTAAACAGCCTGTAAACCCTTGTTTTTTTTCTTACGGAGCTTGTAGAGAGGTCTAGGACAAAATTTTGAGTACTTTTCCGCGTGGATATTCAAGACCCTAGCATTATTTGTAAGTTTTATCTTTTTAATTAATGACAAATAATTATTTTCTTCTCAATTTTGTTGACCTGTCAATTATGAATTGTGACTAATTTTAATTAGGGACTTGAAATTGATGAAGGGATTAATTATGATCTAGGGTTTATTTCTTGATGGATTAATTGCATGATCTTTATTTAATTTGTGTTTGAATAATTTAATTGATATCTCTTGTAAGTTGTAACCTAGAACAGCTGCTAGGATTATAATTGCACATAAAATAAATTAAGAGTGATCTAATTTATTTTAGGACACTTTCACACACAATTGCTCGCTAAGAGATTAATAATGATTAGAGAGTCGTACGCTCGCTCGTCTTGGCAATAATTTAGGAACGTGTCGCGGCGTAGAGTACAATAATTTAGGGATCAGACATATCTACAAAGAGACATGCTTGAACGATTGACAGGAGGTCATCCTGATTGCCTTTTTCAAGCTCTATTCGTATTATTTTGATCAAATAGCCAATCCTAGAGCTCTTTTGCATTCAAATCTCTATCGTGATCCTCCCGTTGACCTCCAAAGCTCTCAATTCACTCTCGAGAGCTTCTCAAGCGCCGGTGCCGGACTTTAATTTCGTGATTTTGACTCCAAACAACATAAAACTCGAACCAACACCGTGAAAAATATGATTTGAGCTAAAATTGAGACTTATGACACCTAAAAGCTAGGAAAGCCATCAAAAGTTCATCCCAACACGAATCAAATGTGTGTTGTAATACGAACTTATCAGTGATCCAGGACTCAATACTCACTTTTTTTCAAGAGAAAAATCAATATTCTTCCAATTCAAATATTGTCTATCGAATTTTTTTTCTATATTTCTTTTTTTTTTTTCGAGAATTTTTTTTATTAAAAAATCCTTTTCAAATAGTATGTTATGGTTTTTGAAAAGCTTCCGTTAGAAAGGAAGAGCATTAGCATGAACCAGTCTCAAACTAATAAGATAGATTCATACAATTACAACATGACATAAATGAAATGTAAAATTTTTGAGTAGTCTCCTTTCCCTCGAACTAGCACAGTACCCGTGCATACGCACGGGAAAAAACAGTTGATCCATATATATTTTTATTTATTCACGATATGATTAAATATAAAAATTTAAGTTTTTTTTACAATCTTACACCATTTCAAAAATGGAGTACAATTAGTGAATATAAAAAAAATCGATACAAAAAATATTCAAAGTAAAAGAAAATTAAAAAAAACATTTACACCATCTATTAGAATTTGCTACGTAATAATAATTAGTATTGTTGCTAATGGTAATGAAATATTGAATTTAATTGTTAGAGTTTTGAAAAATTACTTTAAAAAGCACAATTAGTGGTAATGTCTAATGATTTTCTTTTCATATCATGTATTAAAATCCCTTATCAACATTTTCTAAACCCTCAATAACGCCACATATATGGAGCTTTACATGATCGACTAAAATACGTCACAGTAGGAATATTTCATCTTTTTCGAGTGATAGAGTTTGATATATATTGATTGTCAATTTGTCATAACATAAGCGACAACTATATGAAAATGTTTATTAGTTTAAGAACTCATGAGAGAGAAGATGAAAGTGGAAATCTTCCCGATCATTTGTTAGTCCCTTATAAGAGAGACAAATTTCCCCGTATTAATGAGAAAATTTTCCTCAATGAGAGAGAAACTTTTCCCGTATAAGAGAGAAAAATGTCATTAACACACTTATCTTGTTATACCTAAAATCACTACATTTGAGAGAAAAAATTTGCGCTCAATAATTAGTCCCTCATCGTATACTTCAAAGAACGACATGTGAGTGAGAAATTCCCACTGTCAATCATTACTCTGCTTTTCTTATACTTAAAAGTTAAAAGCACCACATAATAATAAAATGTACTGTAATAGTTAAATGACAACTTGCTACTCATTAGTTCAATTAGTCCTAAACATGTGAAAAATTATCATCATCATACCTAAAACAACTACATATGAGAGAAAAAATTATCCCGCTCAATTGTTAGGAAACTTATCTTCTTATCTTCATCTTCATCTTCATCATATACCTAAAATCACTATATAAGAGAGACAAATTTGTCCCGTTCAATTATGAGCCCACTTAACTTGTACGAATACTTAAAAGAACTACATATGAGAGAGAAAGTTATCCCGATCAATTGTTAGTAAACTTATCTTGTATCTTCTAATACCTAAAAGCACTACATATGAGAGAGAAAATTCTCCCACTCAAATTCTCTGCTCATTTGTTAGCAAACTTGTCTTATACACAAAAGAACTACATATAAGAGAAAGCCCCCCACTCAATTGTAAGCAAAATAATATTGTAATACCTAAAAGCAACACATATGAGAGAGAAAATTCTCCCGCTAAATTATTAGCAAGCTTTCCTTCTTATATCTAAACGCACTACATATGAGAGAGAAAAATTCTCTCGCTCAATTGTTAGCCGACTTATCTCTTATTATACCTAAAAGCACTACATATGAGAGAAAAACTAATTATTTGAGTATCATGGTTGATGAAGAGTGTTAAGATTTGAGATTATTTACAATTTATTAAATAAATGTGATGTCGCAATGATTTGTAATAGAAAAATCATTTATTTTAAGATCATGAACGAAGATGCTCTTATAATACCTAAAATCACTATATATGAGAGACAAAATTATTCCGTTCAATTGTGAACCCACTTAAAGTATAGTTAAAAGAATATTTATACTTACCCAATCTACTTATGCTCCCATTATTTGTGGTTATGTAAAACTTTAGCTCTAATACGTAAACTAAATTTAATCCGATCTGAAAGTTTACTGTTTTTTTTCATACAATTTTTTATTTATTTTATTATTAAGTAATTCATTATTCTCCCCATCACCATATATAGTAGTTCCGATACAGTCCATAATACATAATTCAGTTTTTCCATAACCGCAAAACATTTATCATGCTTTCATGATGATGTTAAAAAATATTCCGTATATTGATTATAACATGAATTTGAGATTATTTAAAATTTATTAAATAAATGTGATGTCGCAATCATTTGTAATAGAAAAATCATTTATTTTAAGATCATGAACGAAGATGCTCTTATAATACCTAAAATCACTATATATGAGAGACAAAATTATTCCGTTCAATTGTGAACCCACTTAAAGTATACTTAAAAGAATATTTATACTTACCCAATCTACTTATGCTCCCATTAATTATTTGTGGTTATGTAAAACTTTAGCTCTAAAACGTAAACTAAATTTAATCCGATCTGAAAGTTTACTATTTTTTTTCATACAATTTTTTATTTATTTTATTATTAAGTAATTCATTATTCTCCCCATCACCATATCTAGTAGTTCCGATACAGTCCATAATACATAATTCAGTTTTTCCATAACCGCAAAACATTTATCATGCTTTCATGATGATGTTAAAAAATATTCCGTATATTGATTATAACATGAATTTGAGATTATTTAAAATTTATTAAATAAATGTGATGTCGCAATGATTTGTAATAGAAAAATCATTTATTTTAAGATCATGAACGAAGATGCTCTTATAATACCTAAAATCACTATATATGAGAGACAAAATTATTCCGTTCAATTGTGAACTCAAAGTATACTTAAAAGAATATTTATACTTACCCAATCTACTTATGCTCCCATTATTTGTGATTATGTAAAACTTTAGCTCTAAAAACGTAAACTAAATTTAATCCGATCCGAAAGTTTACTGTTTTTTTTCATACAATTTTTTATTTATTTTATTATTAAGTAATTCATTATTCTCCATCACCATATATAGTAGTTCCGATACAGTTCATAATACATAATTCAGTTTTTCCATAACCGCAAAACATTTATCATGCTTTCATGATGATGTTAAAAAATATTCCGTATATTGATTATAACATGAATTTGAGATTATTTAAAATTTATTAAATAAATGTGATGTCGCAATGATTTGTAATAGAAAAATCATTTATTTTAAGATCATGAACGAAGATGCTCTTATAATACCTAAAATCACTATATATGAGAGACAAAATTATTCCGTTCAATTGTGAACCCACTTAAAGTATACTTAAAAGAATATTTATACTTACCCAATCTACTTATGCTCCCATTATTTGTGATTATGTAAAACTTTAGCTCTAAAAACGTAAACTAAATTTAATCCGATCCGAAAGTTTACTGTTTTTTTTCATACAATTTTTTATTTATTTTATTATTAAGTAATTCATTATTCTCCATCACCATATATAGTAGTTCCGATACAGTTCATAATACATAATTCAGTTTTTCCATAACCGCAAAACATTTATCATGCTTTCATGATGATGTTAAAAAATATTCCGTATATTGATTATAACATGAATTTGAGATTATTTAAAATTTATTAAATAAATGTGATGTCGCAATGATTTGTAATAGAAAAATCATTTATTTTAAGATCATGAACGAAGATGCTCTTATAATACCTAAAATCACTATATATGAGAGACAAAATTATTCCGTTCAATTGTGAACTCAAAGTATACTTAAAAGAATATTTATACTTACCCAATCTACTTATGCTCCCATTATTTGTGATTATGTAAAACTTTAGCTCTAAAAACGTAAACTAAATTTAATCCGATCCGAAAGTTTACTGTTTTTTTTCATACAATTTTTTATTTATTTTATTATTAAGTAATTCATTATTCTCCATCACCATATATAGTAGTTCCGATACAGTTCATAATACATAATTCAGTTTTTCCATAACCTCAAAACATTTATCATGCTTTCATGATGATGTTAAAAAATACTTCGTATATTGATTATAACATGAATAATAAAGAAAATATTGTGGGGTAGATTGAAATTTGTACATAGAAGAGAGAAATAATATGAATCACAAATCTAATTGATTTAAAAAATGTGGTGAACTTTTTGAATAAATTCAAAACGAAAAAATGACAAAATATTAAGATTAAGGCATAGAGAGAGCATAACGTTTTTGACATAAAACAGTCCAAGATTCACTTTTTAATGACAGTACTGATTTCATATACTATAATCTTTTTAGTGGCTCTATATAATATAACTAACCATGATAGTATTGAATTATTGATTAATTACTCCGTAATTAATAAGAAAAAAAAAACATAAAAAAGAGCACCAAGCTAAGGAAAAAGTAGATTGCACTGTTTGCAGAGAACCACCGGCTCCAGCCGTTGGTGATAAAAATTGGCCAGCGTTTGTTAAGGAAGGGATTAATAATAAGTAACGTAATAAAAGAAAATTAGCAAATTGTAATCCAATTATTATGAGGCCACGTGGCAGAAAAATAGCAAAGGAGTAAAATAAGGGGAGATTGACACGTTAGAATTTTTTAAGGGTAAAAGAGTATTTTGCACAGCTTATTCTTTTCTTATATATAAATAGATAAGGAAGCACCATATTAGTAAAATAGTAATTCCATTTTATAGGAGTAATTTATGTCAAGTTTGATATTATAAGGCTTTAAGCATGACGGTTTCTGCCAGTTTTCTCGACAAAAATTACTCATATTTAGAAAATAAAAAACATAAATGTCTTTTCAGTCTTCCTTATATAGTTTCATTGGTGCATCTCTTTCTGAGTATCTGTATGTGATGATATTAGCTTCCGTATGAACAAACAATCCTGGAGACAAAGACATCACTTTGTGCATTAAAAGTCCTAAAAGAAAGCAAAAAAGTTTTAGACTTTACAAATTTCCACAACTCACTTTTCCTTTTCAAGTATGAATCCCTTGATAAATGCCCCCGGCCAAGAGATGGACATTCCTACATACGGCAAAGGGAATAAAGAAGATGTCTTCCTCGTCCGCGACCCCCCGCGTGGACTACGTGACGGCGCTCGATGGGTTGGTGAACGTGAACTCTCTCTTCACGGCGGCCGTCTTCATGGGTCTGACGATCGCCGCGCCGGGCCAGAAAAGCCTGGAGGAGCGGTCAAGCTGCGACGCCGGGACCGGCGTGGCGAGAAAACTGGTGTTGTTCGAGATCTGCTCCTTCAGCTTCTTCCTCTTGTCTTCTCTTCTGGCCCAAGGACTGAAACTCGCCATTATTCTGCTGAACAGCACAGATGTGGATCGGGCCTTCAAGGCCCATGTGAATCTCAAGGTCTTGCGGGTTGGGATGATGGGCTCTGCTGGTGGGTGCGTCTTGGGCTGCGTCTTCTTGCTTCTGTCTATGGTCAAAGTGATAGAGATCCGGTTGGGGATTTTTTCGTGTGGGAGCGGAACCACAGCCAATGGGTTGATGGTTTTGGTCTCTTTGGCTCTCGTTTTATATATGGGTTCTACGATCTATGTTTTTTTCCAATGAAGTCACATCTACCAGGGAATGTTTCCTTGAACTTTTATTTTTATTTCCGTTTCTCAACACTTGAGTATACGATGTTGCCTTCTTGATCATATGAATTCAATGAGTTGAATAAGTATATATATTGTTGTGTAGTATCAATTTTTTTACAAAAATGATCTTTGTAATCATTTTTATACTCACATTTGTACTCACCTATGTTTGTGAAAGTTTTTTTTTGTCTGTGAATCGGGGCTCACAGACAATATTTTGCACAAACAAAATATTCTTTGTGAATCGGGTTCACAGACAAAAAAAAACCTCACAAACATGATGGATACAAGGTGGGTATAAGAGTGGGTACAACAAGCATTGTTGATTGTTTTAATTTAGGTATCCGTAAAACAATTGGTTATACGGAATATGTTATACCTTTCTCGGCCTTTTGATAAGATCAAGTGTAGGCGACTAGGCAGTATAGCAATCGTTTTTAATTTAACGATCTCTAAACAATTGTTTTTCATCCTCACATATACATAGGATTTAATTTAATCTAATATCTAACTTTGTCATCAAATACTTGTATGGGCCAAAAGTAGGTATCAAAAAAATTGAAAATTCAAGTTTTAATTAGTTTAAGAGCATTTTCTAGTATGTGTGTGTGGAGGGGGAAGGGGTAAACTATACCGTACACCCGGTTGTATGGTTCTCACCGTACAACCGGGTAATTTTGAAATTAATTACAACTCTTTCCTGTAGTGCGCTGCTCGCTGAAGTGATACGATGAGGGAGGTGCCGACCTGGGAGTTCCGATCTCCCGAATAATCGCCGATTTTAATTTCTTTCGGTGTTGTGCCGTACTGTCATGTGCGCTGCTAGTTTGCTTGGAGTTCCAATATAGCTTGCTTTCCAATATAGGGGAATGACTTATTGACTTTAACTTTTTGCATCGTTGTGGTCTTCTATATCCGGATAGAAATCTTGTACGTAGTACTAGTATTTTAATTCTCAAATCTAAGATCTAAATTTGTATTTTAATATTATATTTTAATAATGTGCGTTAAAATTTTCATCTTATGAATTACTACGTACTAATATAAGTTTTATGTTGTATAAAAAATGAGCACGTTAGAAAAATCAAATGAGCGCACACAAATGAAAATATGAGCATAATAGAGAATTTAATGAGATTTTTGAATTTTTGTATTGCTTATTTTGTAAGTTATGTATGCTTATTTGATATTGATACATTGCTCATTTTAGATTTTCATATTCATGCATATTTAAAAAGTATACTATTAGATTAGATTCACATATTGGACTTGATCACACAGATTCATTGTAGATACTTTAAAAATAAAAAATAAAAAGAAAGTGAATTACAAGATATAAAGTAGCGATTACAATGCTCATTATTAGATTCTTAATACTCGAAAAAGTTGGTCTGATGCTCATTAAAAATGTATTAATGCTCATTCAACCGAAGGCGAGATTTTCACATGATTTACAAAAATGCCACCGGCTGTAGAGATTGTCGATGACAATGTTAATGCTTTGTATAGACTAGATTCTTGTTAATCATGACCTCCCAGATCAATCTAACCGTTATGACATTGCCCTCACATACCATTTGAGTATAACGCTTAAAAGAAATGAGCATAGACAAATGAGAATTTGGGCATGTTAGCGACTTCAAATGACTTTTTGAATTTTCGAAACTTATTTTGTAAGTTATATATGCTCATTTGATACTGACATTATGCTCATTTTAAAATCTCATATAATTTCATAATTCGTAATAGACCAGATGCTCATTAAACGTTCATTAATGCTCATTCACAAGAAATTGTAGTTTTCATCTCAATAACGGGTGTTTGATGCTCAATTAAAATGTCGTGATGTTCAACTAACAAAACTTTATGATTTTCATATCAATGTACACTTTGTAGTTATGTATGCTCATTTGGTACTGATGTAATGTTCATTTTTACAATATCATATCAATGCATATATCAAAAGTATCATATTATATTAGACTCGCATATTGAAATTAATAAGAGTAGATTATAGATATAATTTAATAAGTTTTTATACAAGAAAAAGTAAGAAAAAGAAAGAGAATTAGAATATATGAAGCAAAGATCGTGAAGTTCATTGTTAGTCTCCTAATACTCAATAAAATAGGTCTGATGCTCACTAAAATTACATTATTGCTCATTTGATATTGATATTATGTTCATTTTAAAATGACATATAATGCGTATTACAAAAGTACCATATTAAATTAAATTCGCATATTGAAGTTTATATAAGTTGATTATAGATATAATTCAATAAATTTTTATAAAAGAATAATAAGAAAAAGAAAGTAAATTACAAGATATGAAGGAGATATCACGATGCTCATTGTTAGACTTCTAATACTCACCAAAATATGTGTAATGCTCACTAATATTAAGAATTTTATAAAAGAAAAAAATAAAAGAATAATAAGAAAAAGAAAGTAAATTACAAGATATGAAGGAGATATCCGATGCTCATTGTTAGACTTCTAATACTCACCAAAATATGTGTAATGCTCACTATTATTAAGAATTTTATAAAAAAAAAGAAAAAGAAAAGAAATTGTAAGATATTGTGCTCAATATTACACTCTCAATACTCAACAAAATAGCAATAATGCTCAATAAAAGTATTGATGCTCAACCAACTTGAGCAAAAGGTCTACCTCATGTAACATTCGTTCCAAATTTCCAGTAGTTTACGGTTGTATTCCTTCATCCCAAATAAAGTCCAGTTTTACTTCGACATGTTAAATGGCCTAAACTTATTGTGCTATGATATACTACGCATATTACAGTAAGAAGTAATACACTTCCATGAATTTGAAGGTGAGGAGCAAGAAAATGGAAAACTGAAGTCTGAAACCTCTACCTGCGTCGCCAGAAGAGGAGGAAGACGAAGAAAGCTTCACCAGAGTTGTTGCCGAACTGGAATTTTCACATACGCTGATTGCGGAGGAAGCGTGCCGCCATATCTTCGCCGGAACACCCCTAAGCCACGGTGCTACTTGTCTCCAGAAAAGGGAGGCCGATGTGGGGTTAGCATGCAACTGCAAGTCTTCCCTGCTTTTTGCGTTCCTGAAAAAATTTGGAGGAAGAAGATGAAGGTACAGTAGCATTCTCGTAGACTGAAAGTATTAATTGGGCCAGAGAATCGTCGGGCTGATGTCAAATGTTTTGGGAATTGCAAAAATGCCACCGGATGTGCGTACAACCGGTGGTACGATATACGAACTCGGGGGAAGGGGTTTTTCATTCGGGCTGACGGGAACTGTTGTCCTGTCAAAGAGCGTTTGAGAGCCTTTCAGGACTAAATTTTTCATGAAATTTATGATAATGTTCTTCTTGAAGTGAATAACATTCAAACAAAATTTCTGGTTAAACTTCGATATTAATTAAATTATTGAAAAATACTGCGTTTTATGCATATTTTGAGAAGTAAGTTTCAATGATTTATTAATTTGACTTCATGATCAAATTTAAGCTTAAACTTTATGGAGATAATCTATACTTCATGAAGAACATGTTCCCAAATTTTCATTAAAAAAAAACTACCGGGAAGCTCCTCAAATGACATCACTCGGACGGCGGTTTAATCCGGACTAACAAGAACATTAATCTATATCTAATCTAAAATCTTATAAACACCCATGAAGGTTAGAATATTTTTGGTATATTAAATGTGTTTGTGTAACACAAAACAACATGCTATTGTACAATATGGCCTGATCATTGTATTATAGACTTTTACTTCTGCTCATCAGTTACCTCCATTAAAATCAAAGCATTTATCCCCTTCATTGTATTCTGCCATCTATTCATTGATTTTACTTTATTCCTTCTCTTCTCTATGTATTCACATAATTCCATTTATTCTTTTCTACTATGTATTTAATAATTACACTTAGTTTGGAATTTTAAATTCAATCTATGTGGTGCGTTCGTCTTCACCACTAACCCCCAACTGAAACGGTTGTACTGATGATCAATTTTCTCTTATTTCCCTTACTGAGGTATGTAAAACGTAAAAACAAAAGGATTTCTTTTATTAATTTTATTACTTTGATTTTTATGAATGACATGTGTGATTTTTGTATATTGTGCTTTAAAAGAGCTAATGGCGATGGTGGTGATGGTGATGTATTTTCTGATCATCGTCAATATTTCAAAATAAAATTTTATAAGGGGATTTGGTGTTTTTTTGCAACTCAATTTCTAGTGTAATTATTTATACTTCCACTAATGTAAGTACCATGATTTATCTAATTTGTTGAATATGTCATCCTAAACTTTTGTACGCAAGCAGTGAATATGTTATTCATTCTCTTTCAAATACAATCAATAACGTGAATTAGATAATCTGTATAGGGATTTCATCCAAATTTGGAGCCAAAGGAAAAAGAGTCAACATCCGTTAAAATAGTTTGGTGTAGAAAGTATGTGCATTTTTATCGAGCGTTCGAATTGAATAACGAAAATCTATCGAGCCAAACTTGAGCTCCGTTTTTGTATCGGGTAAATTTCATTTCATTGTTTCAGTGTAGCATATTAATGGTAACTTCATACGTATAATATATGATCATTAACATGTTACATGTTGAACTTTTGTATATGAAATTATTTTCTAATATTCAATTGTATATGAAATTATGACGCATTGAAAAATTACAAGGATTAATTGGAGTTCCAAAAGGGTGGTGTCCTCGAGTGGCTGTTGGCTCCTCTCTGGGCGCTGTGTTGCCGCCTCTCCGTTGTCCCGGACGTTCGAGTCCAACCGGTGGTCGCCTTATACCTTCCTGGGCTCAGTAACAACATATGCTTGACTCCTGAGTTGAGATTGTCGACAGTGGGCATGTTTAGCAATTGGAACCAAACATTTTGATTATAATTAGTTTTTATGATTAATTATCATAAAGAGGAAATGTCTTTGAAGACGGGTGGTCATTTCCTAGAGTTCTCTAGGGTTTGTTTTTTCGGTGGGGTTTAATGCCCGCAGCCAGTTTGTTCACCTACCCGGCTTTCGCAGACAAGGTCACCGAAGCAGGGCAGCGAGCTCGAGGTAGACTTTGGTGATTTCAATGTTGAAGCTTGAGGAGCAGTACTACATGTTGACCATGGAGGGTGAAGAGGGGGGTCTGTTGCTCGAAGATGCGATCGATTGTGCAGCGGGAGCAGGGTTCCTGGCGGATTTTCCGGTAGTCGGAATTCTCTTCACCGAAAAAAGAGATTTGGAAAAGGGATTTAGCTTTCACCCATACTGAAGCAGCTCGTCCTCCTCCGGAACCACCTCGGTGCCGAGAAGCAATTTTCGGAAATTTTTTATTTCCGTATTATTTTTTCTTTAGTAATACTTGTTTTTATTTTAATTTGAGTAGGTATGGTTGAAGTATTTTGATTTTTGAAAAACTTTTAATAGGAAGTGGTTCATTTTAAGTCATTTTAGGCTTAATATTGCCCGTTTTGTGTCTGGCAAGTCAGGTTGCTTGTATGGGTGACTGATTCTATATCTATTTGTAGGCTTACGATCAGATCGGTTATCTTGCATATTTTTCTCTATATCTGTAAAAGTCGTTTTATCAACTAAAAAATTACAATTACTAAATTTATGAACTACGTTTTAAATTAATCTTTAAGTTTTTTTATGTAATTGGCTTTTGATTTTTTTTTTGGCTGGATTGAACACCAACGTTTTATAAACATATACCTATAATTAAAAAAATTGGGCTAGACCCTACTATGATCTGCCCCTGCATATACAGATTATTCGGTAATGCTAGATCACCTCTCAAATGAAAAAATGTCTCAATAAACTACTATAATATCATCTCATCTCTTCATTTCCAATGTATTTGTTGTAACCATTTTTGAGTTGGTTGTTTTCTCCCTTCACCAAAATTGTTATAATTTTTACAAGCCCCATTTCCCAATGAATTCTTTTCACTATCATAAATCCCTTGATTGGTAGAAGTTGTTAGTGTGGAAGCTTTTACATAGGTGCAATTGTGAAAATTCATACAATTTTCACATTTCACTACAAAATATCGGGTATTATCCCAATTGTGCCCGCGACATAAAAACTAGTGTGCATATATACTGGTATGGGCACGTGTGTTGCGTGAGAATCTATGCCCAACAAGAAAATTTGGTCGATGTGAAGATCACAAGATTATTAAAGTATCAATATAAACTATTATGAGTAAATTTTATCCAACGTTTCATTGCAGTAATATGAAATGTAAGGATATGATATCCCTCCACAATAAAATAATAAGATGGTATATAAATGATCTCAAGATTAGCTAGATAAATGATCATTACATTCATATCTTTGATACCATTTGTTTGAGTTTGTGATTTGGGTAGGATATGGACACCACCTCAAAGGAAAAACATACTTAACAAAATTTGTTAGGACATAAATTGAATACAAGAGGTAATTCTTGCATACTAAAAAGGCAATGTAAGCTTGTTCTTTGTAACGGTTTCTCTCACCTCATATTTGATGTCTAATTTCCAAAATCACGGGGAAATTCTTGAACTTGGAAATAATATAGCAACAACGTTCGATTGTTCAGATGGCATAATTGAAGAAAATGGAACCCACAATAACAGTATATATGGTTAAGAGGTTATCTAATAATGCAATCAATCAGAATGTGCATAAACTGAATATAAGAGGCAATTTTTGAATATCAACAAGACAGTGTAAGCTTCTTCTATATAGCAGTTACTCTCACCCAATATTTGTTGTCTACATTTGATAGAAAAGAAACACATTTTCATTTCCACCATGAAAAAAGAAGAAAAAAAGATCAAAAGAAAGTGATTTTCACTTTTTCTTAAAACCGACTTTTTAAGGATCAAAGTGCAACTGGTATTTTACTTTGTTCAGAAAAGGGAAAACAACATCTCTAGACCTTAAATCCAACTTATGAAGCTATTTTGGAGCAGAATCTGGCCATTAAAACATTTTCTATATGATTTTGTTGAATTTGGCCTTTAAAACATGCAACACGTTATTGAAGTATATGTGAATAAAGTATAAAATATTAAATTAATATGTAAGATTCACTTTTCTTTTTAAGTTAACATCTTTAGAACCGTTTTATGATGGTATCATATTAGTCGTGAGAAACAACATACTACCTCCGTCCCGGTGGATTTTGCCAAGTGCAAAGTAAGTGAGAAATAAAAATAGTAAAAACTGTGTGGTTGAAATTTGTGCAGAGGAGAGAGAAATGTGCAGAACCACAAATTAGTTGCTTTAATAGGAAAGTGGCAAAATCTTTTGGGACAACAAAAAAGAGAAAGTTGGCAAAGTCCAATGGGACAGAGAGAGTATTTCATATGCTTAACTTTCAGAAGGTGACCAAATTAGTTGTGAGAAACAGTACAAACTTTCCCTCAATGGTGACTTCACAAAAGTGGTTTCTTAGTCATCCTCAGAGACAAGATTACATTAAAAAAACATCTCAATACTCTGGAATGTGTTCCAACACGAAAAATGAAAAAATGGTCATTAGAAGTTGTTCAGAAACTTAGTATTTGACTATTGCTAACTAAGGGCATGATAAAAACTTGATTGAAAAGCACATCCAGTTTCTTTTGTTCTTCACCGTGTATTAAAATGTGGACCAATTCAGAAACAATAGAATAGAGTAATATAAAAATAACCAAAAGGGGGAAATCATGAATGAGTAGCATGGAGGATGATCTCTATCAACTCGCATGTACATTAGTCTACTCGGTCAGATAGGCCTATGAGTTTCGCAAAATACTTGGCGAATTTCCTGCATGATTTTAGCCACAACAATCACATATCTTCATTATAGACATATTTCTTTATCAGGTAAAAATTCTGATAGTACAATATAAGTATTTAATAAAAATCACATACCCGATACATTATTGTGAAAAAACAACCACACCCCAAATTTCATCTGGTTTAATCTGCCAATGGCATTCACCATATTGTATCAATTTGTCTTTCCATCTAACCCTACAATGAAATAAATAATAATAGTAATTATAATTATTGTTGAGGTTTATTCCTTCAACCCTTGGACCCAACACGTAAGCCCAAAGATTTCGAGTGGAGTGAGTGTAAGAATGTCTAGCCCAACAACTATCAGATGGATCAGGAAATAAAAGGAATAGCAGGCAATGTAAATAGGTATTATTAACTTCGTAATAACTCCCCTAAGTACAATCTACTTGTTAAAAAAGGCACGTCGGCCGTTCGTCTCACAAGGCAGTTAGAAATGCTGCGAGTAAGAAGGCTGAAGCTAGTATGCTAAGAATAGAAAGTTGCCAACCCTTTACAATGAAATAAATGCTTCTATTTATACCCGCCAATGGGCAGGTAGCTATGCTGACGTGGAAGCCTGTGGACCGCTTGTGTCCCAACCACCAAATCTTCAGCATTAAATGCACTTCCCGCCAGAATCTAGGTTTCCCGCCCAATCAGCGGGGACGTTCGTCCGCCCGGGAAGTGAGTTGGATCGCCCCAAGTGACCCTCAGGAGATACCGGCTGTTCGTCTCCTGGCCTTATAGATATTCACCATGTGGGCTGGGTTTCCCCCGATGACTGCAGGCTTGCCCCGGAGACGTTCGTCGCCATCCCTGGTGGCCCGTGGCCCTGCTCCTTGTCCCTGCACAGACGTTCGTCGGGATGAGCCGCTGGGCCCGAGCCCCCAACACCAGACGTTCGTCCATCCTCAAGGGGCATGGGCCTGTGGGCTGGCCTGGTGCTCTAACTGGACGTGCGTCTGGCAATATGGGTTAGTGGGCCGGACCTCGGCTTGGGCCCTTAACCCAACACAAGTCCCCCACTTCTGATGTTCTGGGCTCGCGCAGGACATAAGGAAGTAGGAATCCCCTCAAGGTAGACGTTCGTGTCTTGATACTTGTGTTTTCTGCACCCGTTGGAAGCGTACGCTCGTGGTCATGGTGCTTGACAGCTGTCGACGGTTCAGGAAACGAGGTGACGGCTGACGTTGCGGCGGAGCATTTCCCGAGGAAACACCATCATTATGCTTTCGCCCCACGCACAGCGCGTGGGTCGGAATACGCTCCTTGCCACGTGTCAGCCCCTCGTTGGTTTCCCTATCGGTGTTTCTCCTATAAATGCCGGGTTTTCCCTCTGAATTAGGGTTCCCAATTTCTGCTCTCTTGCTTTCGACTTTCCGCAGCTCTTCAAGTCTTCTTCCCCGCTTCCGAATTCGGCTAACCCCCTTGTAAGGTAATTTCCCCCCTCTGCTTCTTTTCTTTGTTCTGATTCCTAGCCGAAATGACTTCAATGGAGATCTCGTCAAGCTCGGGCTCCGGTTCGTCGGGTTCCTCCTCGGGCTCCTCTTCGGACAATGTGAGTGCGCGCTCCCCCGGAAAGGCCAGTATTTCCGGGACCTCTGGTTCGGCCACGACGGTAGGGACCATCCGGGCTGATGGTGAGCCGGATGATGCTTCTCAAAGTAGTGGGAGCGACGCCGGGGATGGGGATGCTGACGGGGCAGTAGATGTTATTGACGCAGTCCCCCTGAACGAGCGTCCCGCTGATTACGATTCTGGAGAAGAGGCCGAATCCGGTTCCGATATGGAGGTGTATGATCTGGGCATCCCTACGGATATGGAGCGCCACATCTGCCCGATCAGGAGCGCCCTTGACCACGACCAAGTCCTCTCCCGCGTGGCCCTCAACAAAATCCGTACTTTCTTCCCCCCGCCGTTCGTCTGGAGCGTGAGAGGCGCTGAGCATGTGATGAGGAGACGTCCGGGGATGATCGTGCTCCACTTGGATTCCGTTGAAGCCGGGCTGCGGTTCCCGCTCCATCCGTTCTATGTGGAATTCTTCCACTGCTTCCAGGTGGCCCCGGCGCAATTCATGCCAAATTCTTATAGGTTCATATCGGCCTTCTTGGTGCGCTGCAAACTTGCGGGAGTCGATGCCACTCTGGAGCTTTTCCACTATTTCTACCGCGTCACTCCCCAGAATGCCGACGGGTATCTGAGCGTGGCCGCACGTCCTGGGAGACGGTTGTTCAAGAGCTACCCTTCGTCCATCCACGTCTGGAAGAACCGCTTCTTCTTCCTTCGATACGGCGGGCCTCCTCTCCCCATTCGGTGGAATGGCTATCCCCCAAAGATTGAGTCACCGGAGCCGACCGACGATCTGCTTTTGGACGTGGAGAAGGTGTTGGAGGGCGGCGTCCGTCCCATAGCCGGATATCTGACCTTCGAGGCACTCTCCGGGGCAGGCATAGGTACCGCCCGTGTCCTTGGACTCTTTCCACCCTTCGACGCTCGTCTCGGGGCACCGGGCGGTCCTGTCCTTCGAGGTGAGTGTCTTATTGTATTCCCCGCTCGTCTTTTAATCCTTTGTTGTTTCTTGCAGGTTCTCCGCCAGACAGAGACCAAATGAATCACGCCGAGTGCCTGAAGACAAGGAAGGCCAAGGCGGCCGCTGCTAAAGCCGCACTGGCGAAAGCCAAAAACGCCCCCGCCTCGGAGTCCAACTCCTCGGCTTCTGATGCTGCTCGGCGAACTGCTGAGGGTGAGCAGCATTTAATCGCCACCATGCTGGCTCAGGGTTTTGGGGCCCCTGCTCTTGAAGCTGCCCTTCCACCGTCGGTCGTCCCTTCGAAGGCGGCTCCTCAGAAGGGGACGGAGAGGGTCCCCGAGAAGAAGCAGAAGAGGGGCCGTGAGGCAGGCTCCACTGGTCCCCTGCTTGAAGATGCCGGCTCTCTGCCATTGAGCCGCCCGGCGGAAGAGCTTTGGAGGGAGATGGCCCTCAAGGCCGGTCTCGAGCTGCCCCGCCGTTCGTCTTCTGAGGCGACCAGTGCTGCCCTGGCAGCCGCTCTTCAGGTAATTCCTCCTTGCTAGATCCGAGTACATTTTTTCCTTGACGTTCATCCCCTGACCATTACTTTCTCTTCTGTCTTCCAGTCTGGGCTTCTAGTCCTCCAGGCTGAAGCTGCCAGGGAGGCCGATCTGAAGGAGGCCAAGGCCAAGGCTGATGCGGCTGTCGCCACAGCCCGGGAGGCCGCTCGTCGAGCTGAGGCGGAGGCTGCAGCCAAGGGGAGGGAGATTGCAGCCCTGCAGGCTGAATCCCGCAGCCAGTTGGCCGGTCTTGAGAGAGCCGGTTTCAAGCTCGTTCCGGTGCTTCCTGCCGCCAAGGATGCCACTCCGGAGTGGTTGGTCGACACCTCCGGCTACAGGAACACCGGGGAATTCATGGATTCCGCCAAGGATTATTGCGCCGGGGCCTTCGGTGATGTATTCTCTGCGGCGCTGGCGAAGATCCCGCCCCGGCAGCGCCTGGCGAGCGGCGTGCGGATCCTGGAGAGCTCCCCCCTATCGCATAAGTTCCTCTACGAGGTCGGCGACAGCTCCTTCGCCGCTGGCTACAATGAGGGGGTCAAGGCCACCCTTCCTGTTTTCTCGAGGCTGCAGGGGGCCGACTTCTAGCTTGCTGCAAATACAGACGACGATCTGCTGCTTCAAGCCTTGGGGAAGTTGGGGAGAGACCAACGGCGGGAGGATGCCAAGGCTAGAGGGGAGATTCCGGAACCCCCGTCCCCCGAGCCCGAGGAAGAGGAGGAGGAGCCGAACCAGGGCGGCAGCCGACCGGAATCCCCTTTCTTTGTATAATGTCATTTGTATTTTCCCATTCTAGCTTTTGTAATGTCCGGCCGTCAGAGCCGAAGAATACAGACGTCTTTTTGCCCATAATTGTTCTATGCTCATGATTTCTACTTGTTATTTTCATTCCCTTTGTCTTTTGTTGCATGGAAACTCCCCTCGTGTCTCGACATACTCTGTTGCATAGTCTGCGTGGACGTTCATCTCTGTTCCCCAATTGGTTTGGGGGCAGGGGCGTCTCCTTGCCAAAACCCCGTACACCTTTAAGTGCGCGGCGCCAGTGTTAAGGTCCGTCTTCGGATGGCGACACTCGGCGCCGATGCTGGCTGCCCCTCCTGCAACAGCATTCTGATGGTAAGACGACGTTCGTCGGGGGTTGGCCTAACAGCACACTTTGCAAGTGTGGTCATACGCACGTCGGAGATTGCCTCAATGCTTGCTGACGACGTTCGTCTACTGTTGCGTGGCATGAATGCTCAAGCTTCGAGCGAGGATGTCCGTCTGTTCTACATGTTCAAATGGTATGGAGTGTGGAAAGGCGAACGTAGCCATTTGATGCGTGCGTCCCCCGCTGGTAAGCTAAGGACATGATTTTTATTTCATCACTTTTGTGTCCTCCATCGTTTGTAGTATGAGAAATCCTTCCGGCGCCTCGGCACACATCTGTCGCACGGCGTCCTCCTGCCGAAGCCGGCTTGCTGCCCACACGGTATTCTGACAATGGAAGACGTTCGTCGGTAGCTGCCTTGACAGTACACTTCTCAAGTATGGACATATGGACGTATTTCCCTGAACCAGCGCTCGGTGACGACGTTCGTCGACAGTTGCATGACATGAAAAACCGGGGTACTGCAAGACGAACGTAGCCGGCCGATGCGTGTGTCCTCATCAGCCGCCGATGTTAGGGACAGCCGGGGAATTACGGAAATATGGAAAGACGAATGCCTCCAAACCCCTCCGAGCCGGTAAGCCCTCCTCAAGGGACGTTCGTTGCATGGATCCGGATGTCTTTGTGGTGGTTATGTGGCGACAAAATCGAGATGCCTTAAATGCCGTGGTAGGTACCGGTATCCAGGTGCCACGTGTCCTGCTTCGGTTGGCGCGATTCCGCGGCGTTTCCTATAAGTACCCAGAGTCCATGTGATCTACTCACATTTCTCCTTACGCTGCACAATTGTCTTCTCTCTCTAGACCTCTCTCAAGCCGTATCGGAAATCTCGAACTCCAAAGGTACCGTTCGTTGTCATGTCTACTGAAAATCGCTTCGACGATGGCTGTTCCTCTGGTGAGGACTTGGAATATTATGAGCGGGGGATGCCGCCTCGGCCCCCCCGTTACAGTCTCAGTTTCTCGTGCGTTCGTCGTCAAACTCAACGCCTGACGAACGCCGATAAGCGTCTGATCAGTCAATGGTTCTATCCTCCAAGGGTCTACGACGATCGGCGTCTGCGGAACCCCATGCGCCATCTGCCCGGCTATGTGGTGGTCCACTTGGATTCGGTGATAGCCGGGCTGAACTTTCCCCTGCATAGCTTCCACTTGAGCTTTTCAGGGCCCTTGAGATAGTGCCTGCGCAGTTCGTCCCTGCCGCCTATCGGATAATCGCTGGCTTCATCATCAGATGCCACAGCGTCGGTGTGATCCCCACCGTGGACCTGCTGCACCATTTTTTCCGTCTGTCCCCCTTCGGACGCACAGGGTATTTGACCCTTATCGCCCGTCCGTCCATGGTCCTATTCTCGAACAATGCTGGGAATCCAGACGGTTGGGAAGAACGCTTCTTCCTGGCCGGAGTAGGCTCACCGATGCCATTCTCTGACCGGTGGAATGCTTACCCCGTGAAGACGATCCCGCCGCCCATGACGGACGAGGAGCTTGGATATGCCAAGCGCATAGCCGGACTTGGCATCCAGAACCTCCGGTTGCTGGTGGCCGAGCCCTTTAAAGCTCAGGCTGGATTAGGTGCGTCCGTTTGTACTTGTATTGTTTTAACATCTCTTCGCTGTTATGGTTCTGAACGTCTTGATTCCCTTTGTGCAGGAGTTTTTCCATCCACGTCCACCATGAGCTGAGTCAACGCTGCTTCGACTGCCGCCGGCCGTGAGCACAAGGGGCATGACAAGCCCGGGAAGCCGCTCGTCCCTAAGGTCGAAACTCGGGTGACCAGGGCACGGGCTGAGGATGATTCGGGAGCTGGTGCCTCCAAGAGGCTGCGCGTCGAGGGTACTGCCTCCAAGGCCATTATAGTGGCCGACGACTCTGATGGGGAGCCCGGAAGTCCCCTCAAGCGGAAGCGCACTTCTCGGACCAATCTCCGTGCCTCTCCTCCGAGGAATTCCGACGTCCGCCGTCTCCGGGATGATGATACCCCCACCGCCAAAGGTTCTGGCGACGCCCGTCCGAACTCTCCCCCAGGAGCCAGTGAGTCTTCTCTTGGCTTGATCGAGTTTTCTGGGGTTGGCCCCCGTAAGGAGTCTATGATGCTCTTTGGCCAGACAACGTCCTCCATCTGGTGTGGGCTGAACCTCAAGGTCCCGCAGGATTTCGCTTCTCAGGAGGCCCCTGAAGATCTCTTGGAGTGCGGCCAGAGCACCTTGGATAAGGCCGGGCTCTACTTCCACAGGGCTCGGATGGCCTTCGAGCGCCAGGGCAGGGAGATGGCCAGAGTGCGGGCTGAATGTGATGCCCTTCTGAGGAATGCAAAAGGCAGGGCTGGCACTCTTCAAGAGAAAGCCGATGCCTATGATAAGCTCGTTCAGGAGAATGCCTCTCAGAAGGAGCTCCTCAAGAAGCAGGAGGCCGAGCTCGTGGATCTCCGCAGCCGGATGTGGGCCGTAGAGCAGGCCAAGGTGGAGCTTCGCCAGACGGGTGTGGACAATCATGTCCCTATTTATGAGGCCGATGTTGCCAAAATCAAGGAGTCCGGATCCATAGCGTTCCAGAGGTCCAAGGCTTATACTGGCGCCATTCACACCATGGCCATGAAGTTTCTCCCGCGGCTCGTCGGCGAGTTCCTGGCCACCTGCCCGGATGCCTATCTGGATGGGGTTAAATTGCTCCAGGCCACCCCCACCGGACGTCGTTTTCTTGACGATCTCGCCGATGACACCTACCGCAAGGGTATGGTTGGGCTAGTAGCGGAGAATCTCCCGACGTTCGAGCGTCACTTCGGGGCTCCCTTCGATCCGGAGGCGGCTGGCTTCGACGTCTTGATGGCAGATGCCCATGCGGGGGCCCTTGAGCTGCTGAAGGAGCAGGAGGAAGCCGAAGCTAGGGAGAAAGCCAAGCAGGCCCTTTCCAAGGTCCCAACCCCGGATGTCGATCGGCCGTGATTCTTCGTTCATTATCTTGTACTTATACAGTCTTTCCATTATTTGCATTGTACCCTCGCACATTGTAATTTTCCGGCCAATAGTGCCGAGGAATAAAAATCATTCTTTGCTCCGTGCTCTTCTGGCCTTTTTTTTTTTTTTTTTTGGAGTCTTTTAATCTTCGTTCGTCCTTGGTCCTTGGTCCTACCGGCGTCCCTACTTCAAGGAGACGTTCGGTATCCGCAGACATCGCAAGGAGGAACAGGTTTATCTACATCGAGATTCCCCCTTTTTTCGTTCGTCCGTGGTCCTTTTAGTCTTACCGGCGTCTCTTGCTTCGAAGAAGACGTTCGGTACCCAAGGAACTCGCAGGGACGAACAGGTTTACCCTCACGGGTTCCCGACTTTGTTATCCCACGTCCATCGATCCATGGTCATTTGTGGGATAAACAGGTTTATCTTGGCAGGCTCCCTTGGTTCGTCTAGCCCCCTCCACGTCTCTACTAACCTCTACATCGAGAGGTGTTCGTCTTCGGCGGTGGGGGAAGATCTGGCACGCCCGGGCAAGATTCCCTTCCGTATAGGAGCTACTCTCCTCTTCTCCCCATCTTTTTTTTTCTTTTCTTTTTTTTTTTTTTTTTTTGAGGGAGGCAATCTATACTCTTCGTTCGTCATTGGTCCTTGGTCCTACCGGCGTTCCTTCTTCGAGGAGACGTTCGGTATCCGCCGACATCGCAAGGAGGAACAGGTTTATCTGCATCGAGATTCCCTGGTGCTTCGTTCGTCCTTGGTCCTTGGTCCTACCGGCGTCCCTGCTTCGAGGAGACGTTCGGTATCCGCCGACATCGCAAGGAGGAACAGGTTTATCTGCATCGAGATTCCCTGGTGCTTCGTTCGTCCTTGGTCCTTGGTCCTACCGGCGTCCCTACTTCGAGGAGACGTTCGGTATCCGCAGACATCGCAAGGAGGAACAGGTTTATCTGCGTCGAGATTCCCTTCTTTGGCAGTCGTTGGCAAGAACAGAAGTGATGAAAAAACAGGGGGCCTTTATTATTGACGACGTCCGGTCAAATTACATGGGAGTGGGAATAAAACAGGGACAACAGCCTCTAACTATTGATAGAACTTCTTCAGGTGTTCTACGTTCCACATCCCGGCATGGTTCCCCTCCAGGGTATGAAGGAGGAACGTCCCTTGGTTGTATCTTCTGATGACCCGGTAAGGTCCTTCCCAGTTCTTCGCCATTTTGCCGCCTTCGAGCGGCTTGCTCTTCTCTCTTTTCCTGAGTACGAGGTCCCCGGCCTCTATTTCGCGGAATTTCACGGCCTTGTTGAAGTATCTCTGGGTGGCCCTGTGATACTCTTCCATGCGACGAGCCGCTAGGTCCCTCCGTTCCTCAATGAAATGGAGCTCCGCTCGTAGGTTGGTCTCGTTGTCCTCCGGCTGGAAGTGCTTGGTGCGATGTGTAGGTACCAACACCTCCGTCGGTACCTTAGCTTGGAACCCATAAGCTAAGGCGAAAGGGGTTTCCCCAGTCGCCGTTCTGGGCGTTGTCCTATATGTCCACAAGACATAATTCAGCTGCTCCGGCCAAGTGGAGGCGTAGTCTTCCAACTTCTTCTTGATCCCATCCATGATGGTCCGGTTCATGTTCTCCACCTGGCCGTTGGCTTGCGGGTAGGCCACCGAGGCCTTGGAGTGCCTGATGCCCCACTTCGCCAAGTATGCCTCAAAGCCTCTGCCGACGAACTGCCGGCCGTTGTCGGTGATGATCTGCTCTGGGATCCCGAAGCGGCAAATGATGTTCTGCCAGACGAACTTCTGGCACTGGAATTCAGTGATGGAGGCCAATGGTTCGGCCTCGACCCACTTTGTGAAATAATCAACCGCCACGATGACGAACTTCCTTCCACCAGCAGCCGTTGGCAGAGGACCCAGCAGGTCTATGCCCCACCTAGCAAAAGGTAGTGCGATGGTCATCGGGGTGTAGAAACTCGCTGGGCGGCCAGGGACAGGTGCATACTGTTGGCATACTGCGCACTTCCGAGTGTGGTTGAAGCAGTCTTGTTGTATGGTCGGCCAGTAATAGCCCTGCAGGATGATTTTTCTGGCCAAGGTCCGGGGGCCCTGGTGGCTGGAGCAGATCCCTTCGTGTATTTCCTCGATCACCGCTGCTGCCAGGCTCGGCGGGAGGCACCTGAGGTAGGGTCCGCCGAACGTCTTCTTGTAGAGCTGCCCGTCAATAAGTTCAAAGTTAGGGGCACGCCTCTTTATCCACGCGGCTCTTCCTGTGCTGCCATCCCCTTCGGGCTCAGGGAGTGTTCCATCTCTGAGGTAATCTGCTATCTCCTTTGCCCAGTTAGGTTCGGCAACAGAGATAACCTCCACCTGGGTGACGTCCGTCGCCGGTGCTAGGAATACCTCCTGCCTAACGAAGCCTCTGATGTGTCGGGGGATGCTTGATGCCAGATCATCGGTTGGGGGGTTGCTCAATTTTGACAGTATATCCGCCTCTGCATTCTCCACCCGCGATACCTGCTCAAGGACCACCTGCTCAAATTGCGCGGTCTGTTCCTCCGCCAACTCCTTGTAGACCTTCATTCTCTCTTCCCTGGTTTCTGCAGTGCCGTTCATCTGGGTTACCACCAGCTGGCTGTCCATTCTCACCTTCAGACGAGCTGCTCCGAGGGCTTTCGCGCATTTCAGCCCTGCGATAAGCGCCTCGTACTCAGCCTCGTTGTTGGTGACCTTGAACTCAAATTTCATAGAGTAGTAGGCTTTGAAACCCTCGGGAGAAGTGATCACTGCTCCTCCGCCACAGCCCCGCGCACTCGAGGCCCCATCGGTGTACATCTCCCACCAATTGTCGAAGTCGTTGCTGTCATGGGATTCGTCCTCGGTGCGCGCGGTACATTCTGCAATGAAGTCCGCCAGTGCCTGTCCCTTGATCGTCGGCCTTGGTTTGAAGTCCACGTCATACTGGCCGATCATCAAGGACAACTTGGTTATCCTTCCGCTCGCCATTGGATTTCTGAGGACTGTGGCGAGGGGTTGCGTTGTGTAGATGGTCACCGGGTGTGCTTGGAAATACGGCGCCAGGCGTTTGATGGATGCAATCAAGGCGAGGATCGTCTTCTCCATCAGTGTGTATCTCGTCTCGGGGCCATTCAGCGCCTTACTCACAAAGTATATTGGCCGCTGAACGCCTTCAGACTCCTTCAGCAGCACGGCACTTACGGCCAGATCGGCTACTGCCAGATACATGTACAATCTCTCCCCGGGATCCGCTTGGGTGAGGACGAGCGGAGAGGATAGATATACCTTGAAATCCTCGAAGGCAGCCTGACACTCCGGGGTCCATTCAAAGGGATTGGCCTTCTTCATGATCTGGAAAAAGGGAATCGCCTTATCAGCCAGCTTGGATAAGAACCTGCTCAGGGCCGCCAGACGCCCGGTGAGGCGCTGCACGTCTTTTAGGTTCTTCGGGGCCTCCATGTCCATGATTGCCTTCACTTTCTCCGGGTTAGGCTCGATCCCCCGCTCGCTCATCATGTAGCCGAGGAACTTGCCGCCCCTGACGGCGAAGGCACACTTCTTCGGATTGAGCCTCATGCTGGCTCTCTCCATGATGCCGAAGACCCTCTCCATATCCCGGACATGGTCCTCCTTTCTCTTGCTTTTGATCAGGATGTCATCCTGATACGTTTGTAATTTCCGTATGTTTATTTACGTTTTTAGTTAGTTTTGATTGTTTAATATTTCGGAAATTACACACTTTCGGTGTAATAGTTTAGTTTGTTAAATTCTTGTAATTTGTTTAGATTAGGTTTATTCTGAGCTTAAACAGGTCCAAGATCAATCAAATGATCAATGGTGAAGGAAGGTGCAAGAGTACAAGACAAAAAGAAGGAAAAACCCTGATTTTGGTCTATACTCGGTCGAGTATATACATATACTCGATCGGGTATCTGGTTGACATTTCAAATCGGATCGGATCCGAAAACAAAGGAACATGCAGGAGAAGATTTTCCCACGTTCGAGTGTCTATACCCGATCGGGTATACTTATATACTCGATCGGGTATACATATAAAATCTACTCGAGTATTGATCGAGTATTGACCAAATTCTGATTTCTATACATACTCGATCGAGTATGTATACATACTCGATCGAGTACTCGATCCTGCACCTCAAAAAGCCTATAAATACACCTCCTTTCCTTCACTTTTAGGGGACCAATTCCTTTATACTCTTAAGCTCAGTTTAGAATAGCATTTCTCTATATTTCTTTTAGCATGTTTAGTCTCCAAATGAGGAGCTAAACTTCCATTTCTTGGTATTGCTCTTGAAGCTTGTTGATTATTAAAGTTGTGAGTTATTTTCTTAACTTCTTTTCCTTGAATATTAATTCTTCCTTTAAATACTATTTCTATATCAATGTTGGGGAGTGTTACTAAGATGACAATTAGTTAACATCTTGACATTGGTTTTAGTAATAGCTATTCCTTCCTCTATGTTAATATCGGGGAGTGTTACTAAGATGACAATTAGTTAACATCTTGATACTTAACTATAGTAGGATTCATTCCCTTTAATATTCTTCCTTGAGTATTAATTAATTCCTATTCATATTTCATATTAATATTTTGAACATTACTTAAAGGATCAACTAGTTTTGTTTCATATATTAATTATTACTAGAAATGATCAACGAACCGATGGTTAATCGTTGATAGTTTCACAAGTAAGTAACTTCGGTTTATTAATGCACGGTCGTGGTTAATAAACTTAAGAGGGATTAATTTTGTTGGTTAAACCGAAACCGTTGTGTTAAGGTTATCAATCTCAATTGATTTCATCAAGGAGTTAAAAGATTAAATGCTACTATCAAGTCGGTATATGGCGTTGTTCTATACTTGACTAATAGTAAGGGTTATTAATGAACGGTCGTTGTTAATAACTATCCTCGATGAATTGGATATACTCCTCGATTGAGTATTCGAGAGGAGATAAGTTATAGATATAACAATGATCGACTAAAATATATCAACAAGTGGAAAGTAGCAATGCCAAGTCACTTTTATCTTTGAATTAAACCACATAACTCGTTCATCTTCGTGTTTAATTTTAATCAAATCACTCGATCAAAACCCCCCCCTTTTATTTACTATTTATATAAAAAGAAAGTTATTCCTTTCCCTGTGGATACGAACTCTACTTCACCTATACTACGTATAAGTGCTAGTATTGAATTTATTTTGAGTGCACTCACGACAAAGTGCACGTCAAATTTGGCGCCGTTGCCGGGGAAAGGCAGTTTATTTTTCTTTTTATTCCATTTAAAAAAAAAAAAAAAAAAATAGTTGAAGTATAAAGATTTCTATTTCTTCTGAGCTTGTTTGAGTATATGGTAAGAACCCGATCTATAAACGAAATCATCTACCAAACAAACCCCCAAACGGAACAAGCCTTCGAGAGGTTTAGGAATTTATTTCCGAATACTTCTTCGGAGGAATCATCAAGTGCTAGTTCTCAATCTAGCGAGACCGAAGAGCCAATCACTATGGCTCACGAAACAAGAACACTGAGGGAGCTCACGGCTCCGAATCTAGATCAACAACCTCTATGTATCACTTTTCCAACTCTTGATACGGGGGTCACATTTGAGCTAAAATCTGGGCTCATTCATCTCCTTCCATCATTCCATGGCTTACGAGGGGAGGATCCAAACAAACACCTGTCGGAGTTCCACATTATGTGCACAAGCATGTGCCCCAATGGTGTCTCCGAGGAGCAGATCAAACTGAGAGCCTTCCCATTCTCCTTGAAGGACACCGCGAAGGATTGGCTTTTCTATCTTCCTTCGGGAAGTATCACTACATGGCCACAAATGAAGAAGGCCTTTCTTGACAGGTACTACCCCGCTTCTATTTCATCATCACTCAAGAAGCAAATAAGCAACATCGAACAAAAAGATGATGAATCCCTATATGAATATTGGGAGAGATTCAAGAAGCTATGTGCAAGTTGCCCCTATCACGGATACACCGAACAAGACCTCATCCTCTACTTCTATGATGGTCTTGTGGATCAAGATCGCCGCATGGTGAATGCGGCGTGTGGAGGGGGCATTGTCAACAAAACCCCTTCACAAGCAAGAGATCTCATCTCGGAGTTGGCCGAGAACTCCAGACACTATAATGGACGTTCCTCAACTCGGAGGGTTATGGCGGCAGAATCCAACAACGCGTTGGAAAGTCAAGTGAACGGCTTGACGAGTCAAATGGCCGGCTTGACTTCTTTGGTTAAGGATTTCCTTTTAAAATCCAAGACCCAAGAAGTCAAGGTCTGCGGTATCTGTACACAACAAGGGCACCCCACGGACTCATGCCCAACTCTTCAGGAAGACACCACAGAGCAAGTCAACGCCTTGGGTTTCCAAGGCCACCAACAAAGGAGGTATGACCCGTTCTCAAATTCTTACAATCCCGGATTGAGGGATCATCCAAACTTAAGGTATGGAAACCCTCAACAAGCTAACCCACCTTCTCAATCGAGTATGTCTACGGAAGACATGATTCGAACTCTTGCTACTACCATGGGCACCTTACAACAAAACGTGGTGCAATTTCAACAAGAAACAAAGTCAAGCATTCAAAATTTGGAAACTCAAGTTAGCCAAATTTCGAATGCTGTAAATCGACTTGAAGCAAGAGATTCGGGTAGGCTTCCCTCCCAAACTGAGCAGAACCCAAGGCAACAAGTCAATGCCATCATGCTAAGGAGTAGCCCGGCATTACAAGCAAAGGAAGTTGAAAAAGAGGAAGTTGACCACAAGGAGGAGGAGCCAACGAAGACAAAATTTCCTCCGCTATCATCATATGAACCAATCCCTCCATTCCCTGAGGCATTGAAAGACACAAGGAAGCTAGAGAGTGATCGGGACATCTATGAGACCTTCGCGAATTGTGAGGTAAATATCCCACTCTTTAAACTGATCAAAAGTGTTCCCCGTTATGCAAAGTTCTTAAAAGAACTATGTATAATGAAAAGAAAAGATAAATTAAAGGGGAAACCAAAGGTTGAAGTTAATGAGCATGTCTCGGCCGTCTTTCAGAAAAAATTTCCAAAAAAATGTGACGACCCGGGCATGTTCACTATTCCTTGCACGATAGGAAACACCACATTTCCCAAGGCCTTACTAGATTTGGGGGCATCTATAAACGTCATTCCTTATTCCGTTTATAAAACCCTACAACTTGGCCCACTACATCAAACCAGTGTAGTGATTCAACTAGCAGATCGTTCTAGTACCTACCCGAAGGGTGTATTAGAAGATGTGCTGGTAGAAGTAGAGAATATGGTTTTTCCCGTCGACTTCTACGTCCTCGAAATGGGGAATGATGACCAAACAGCGCCCATCCTTTTGGGAAGACCCTTCTTAAAAACCGCAAAAACAAAAATCGACGTGTCTAGTGGTTCATTAACTTTAGAGTTCAATGACCAAAAAATAGAGTTTAATATCTTTGACTCTACGAAAAAACAAATTAAAGATCAATCTCTTTGCTCTTTAAATGTTTTTGAACCACCAACGCCAAATGCTTTAACTGAGTCGGGAACAAAGAAGAAACGTCGGCCTTACTGGAAAAGGCTTAAGAAAAGAAATGAAGGAAGGGATGCTCACGATCCCACATAAAATAAAAATATAAATAAATAAAACGTCGTGCCACGACGTTAAATAAGGCGCTTCTTGGGAGGCAACCCAAGTCAATTAGTTAGATTTTATTTCTTTCTTTTGTGCGAATTTGAGAGAAAAGAGAGAGAGGGAACTAATCACATATGTGTTTTGAAGAAGAAGAAAATGCAGGTTTTGAAGTGTCTGGGGTCATACTCGATCGAGTATATGTTGATACCCGGTCGAGTATGAACTGAAATAAGAAGAAGAAAAAATTCTGTCTCCAGTACTCGATCGAGTACAGGTTCATACTCGGTCGAGTATAACGGGAAAAACAATTTAATTTAATCCCTGCCTCCAATACTCGATCGAGTATATGTTGATACTCGATCGAGTATGCTCAGAAAAGCCAGTTTTCCCAACCCCTGTCTCCGGTACCCGATCGGGTATACAGGGATACTCGATCGGGTACCCCTGCGATTATAACCCCAAATGCACTCCAAAACACTTCATCTTCCCCAAACACACCCAAATTTTCGAACCCCTCTCCCCCAAACTCCATTTTTGGATCTTCTCTCTTCCATATCTCACTAAATCCTTCACCAAATCACCCCATTCCACCACCAAAATACTCCCCTCACTCTCCTCTACACACTCATACCCACAAAATCCCTTTTTCCCAAATATCCAAGAAATCCAAAAACCCTACCCCCATTCGAAATTTGGGTATTTTGAGCTCCAACCATCAACAATGGCACCAAGGAGGAATAGGGGAGAGAGCTCAAGCACCATAACACCGATCCCGGGCTTTGAGGACATCATTCCCGCCGACGCCGAACACCGAACTAGACTCCTCTCCACCATTGCAAGGCAAGTTAAACCATCTCGTTTTCTTTGCCATGAAGCACTTCGTACTTTGGGAATTTTTAAGAGTACTAGGAAATTTTTTCGTGAGTTGAATATGGAATGCATTTTTTATATGCAATACAACTCAAACGAAAAAATTATTTATGAGTTCTTGAGATTCGGCTAAGTTTGAAACCAATGAGGAGGATTTTAGGGACGACACACTCTCGTTTCGTCTTTTTAATCAACACTATTCAATCAAGAAACATGAATTTGCCGACCACTTCGGCATCCCGGTTCCACATGAGAGAACCATTCCCGATAGCACCGGAGATGGTCATACACTTTGGAGAAGAATGACGGGAGAGTTACAAGTTAACTCCTCCCAGCTATACATAAGCCATGTCCAACACCCCATTCTCCAAATCTTTTTAAAATTCATGGCGAATTGTATACTTGGGCGCCCCAACAATCACCACACGAGGATAGGAGATGTGTGCTTGATGACACAGGTTTTATTTCGGCGCACCACAGAATTTAATTTGTGCAATTTAATGTGGGCACATCTCAAAAAGGAAAGTTTGGCTAAGGGCAAGATTGTTGTGGGAGGAGTGATTATGCATTTGGTCACCAAGTTTGGGTATAGGGACAACTCCCCTATACCCGACTATTGTTTGATGGACATTGGTTTTTTAACCCATGCGAATTGCATATCCTTCTCTCGTACGGTGTATGAGTATGACCACTCCTATAACGTGTACAATTGGCATATACACCCGTCCCCCATCCGGCACTTTACCTTACCCAACCCAAACCTCCCCAAGATACTATACAATAGAGATATGCCTCATTATTTGTTGCCCAATGCCATTCCACCACATTTGCAAGAACCTCAAGCCGAAAACCAACCAGAACATCAACCCGAAGACCAACCTCAAGCCCACCATCATGAAGCCCTTCATGACCACATAACCGAACAACCCCAAGTTCAACCACCTCCCGACTATTTCCAACAACTCCTTGATGGTTTCAACAAGGTAACCGAAGAAGTTGGCCGATATAGGGAAGAACAACAGGCTGGATTTCTAAGGCTAGAAGAGCAAAGGACAGAAGATAACCGGCGTTATGAAGAAGACCAACGTAGGTTCTATGGACCTATGTACTCTTACATGGCTCAACAAGGCCAATTCCATACTATGGCTCAGCCACCCCCACCCCCCTCTTGGTATGACCCATCTCAATGGGGTAACTTTGGAGGATCTAGCTCCGGGGGTGGAGGTTATGACGGCGGGGATGCTCACATGGGCGACGGGGGCTTTGGAGGAGGCTTTGGAAGCGGCTTTGGAGGCAGTTACTACGGCGGAGAAGGCGGGCACTAGGGACAGTGCGAAACTAAGTGTGGGGGAGGACTACATCTTTTGGTATGTTCCATTTACTGTTTTTTCTACCTTGTACTAAGCATTATTCTTTTGTACTATAAGTTACACAAAAAAAAAAAAGAATAAAAGAAAAGAAATGCTAGTTAGGTTGAAAACCCAACAAAATGGGCAATCTAAGCAACAAAGGCTTACAAAATAAAATGAGTGAGTGGTGAGAGAGGAAAAGAAAAGAGATGCTAGGATGAAAACCTGAAAAGGCTCCTAGGCAAAATGAGAGATATGAGAGAAATATTTTTTCTGTGTGCAGGAACTCATTTGATCTCTAAGAGGAAGAAGAAGAAGAAGAAAAAGGAGAAGAGGAAGAAAAGATGAACACTAGAAGACCATAAAACCCAAGATGATATTTAGCATTAGAACTCATATTTTATCCTTGGTGGTCTTTGTGTTTTTATCTTGTTGAATCTATTGGAACTCGGGAGTCTTTACACTTGTAAACATTGAACTTTACTCGAGGACGAGTAAATAATTAAGTGTGGGGGAGTTGATACGTTTGTAATTTCCGTATGTTTATTTACGTTTTTAGTTAGTTTTGATTGTTTAATATTTCGGAAATTACACACTTTCGGTGTAATAGTTTAGTTTGTTAAATTCTTGTAATTTGTTTAGATTAGGTTTATTCTGAGCTTAAACAGGTCCAAGATCAATCAAATGATCAATGGTGAAGGAAGGTGCAAGAGTACAAGACAAAAAGAAGGAAAAACCCTGATTTTGGTCTATACTCGGTCGAGTATATACATATACTCGATCGGGTATCTGGTTGACATTTCAAATCGGATCGGATCCGAAAACAAAGGAACATGCAGGAGAAGATTTTCCCACGTTCGAGTGTCTATACCCGATCGGGTATACTTATATACTCGATCGGGTATACATATAAAATCTACTCGAGTATTGATCGAGTATTGACCAAATTCTGATTTCTATACATACTCGATCGAGTATGTATACATACTCGATCGAGTACTCGATCCTGCACCTCAAAAAGCCTATAAATACACCTCCTTTCCTTCACTTTTAGGGGACCAATTCCTTTATACTCTTAAGCTCAGTTTAGAATAGCATTTCTCTATATTTCTTTTAGCATGTTTAGTCTCCAAATGAGGAGCTAAACTTCCATTTCTTGGTATTGCTCTTGAAGCTTGTTGATTATTAAAGTTGTGAGTTATTTTCTTAACTTCTTTTCCTTGAATATTAATTCTTCCTTTAAATACTATTTCTATATCAATGTTGGGGAGTGTTACTAAGATGACAATTAGTTAACATCTTGACATTGGTTTTAGTAATAGCTATTCCTTCCTCTATGTTAATATCGGGGAGTGTTACTAAGATGACAATTAGTTAACATCTTGATACTTAACTATAGTAGGATTCATTCCCTTTAATATTCTTCCTTGAGTATTAATTAATTCCTATTCATATTTCATATTAATATTTTGAACATTACTTAAAGGATCAACTAGTTTTGTTTCATATATTAATTATTACTAGAAATGATCAACGAACCGATGGTTAATCGTTGATAGTTTCACAAGTAAGTAACTTCGGTTTATTAATGCACGGTCGTGGTTAATAAACTTAAGAGGGATTAATTTTGTTGGTTAAACCGAAACCGTTGTGTTAAGGTTATCAATCTCAATTGATTTCATCAAGGAGTTAAAAGATTAAATGCTACTATCAAGTCGGTATATGGCGTTGTTCTATACTTGACTAATAGTAAGGGTTATTAATGAACGGTCGTTGTTAATAACTATCCTCGATGAATTGGATATACTCCTCGATTGAGTATTCGAGAGGAGATAAGTTATAGATATAACAATGATCGACTAAAATATATCAACAAGTGGAAAGTAGCAATGCCAAGTCACTTTTATCTTTGAATTAAACCACATAACTCGTTCATCTTCGTGTTTAATTTTAATCAAATCACTCGATCAAAACCCCCCCCCCTTTTATTTACTATTTATATAAAAAGAAAGTTATTCCTTTCCCTGTGGATACGAACTCTACTTCACCTATACTACGTATAAGTGCTAGTATTGAATTTATTTTGAGTGCACTCACGACAAAGTGCACGTCACATCCACGTAAGCTTCCATTGTCTTCCCAAGTACGTCTTTGAACAACATCCCAATCATCCTCTGAAAAGTAGCCATGGCGTTCCTCAGGCCGAACGGCATGACGATGTAGCAATACACGCCGTCTGCCGTAACGAACGCCGTTTTTTCGGCATCATCGGGGTGCATGAACACCTGATGGTAGCCCCTGAATGCGTCCATGAAGCTGAGCAGCTCGCAGCCTGCCGTCTCATCCACCAGCAAGTCGATCCTCGGAACGGGGTAAGGATCCATCGGACAAGCTTTGTTTAGGTCCGAGTAATCGACGCACATCCGCCAAGTGTCGCCCTTCGGGGCTAGTACCACGTTGGCCAACCACTCCACGTGGATGACCGGACGGATGTGTTTAATGCTGAGGAGAGTTGTTGTCTCCTTCCTTATGAAATCGCGTCGGTCGGCCGCCATATATCTTTTCTTTTGTTGCACGGGCTTGGCGTCCGACCGCACGACGAGTCTATGGCATATGAGGTTGGGGTTGATGCCCGGCATGTCCTCCGGCCCTCTGGTGAACAAGACCCTGAACCTTCGAAGGACCGCTATGACCCCCGCTCTGATTTCCGGCTCTAGGTCTGCACCGATGGACACCTTCCTGTCCGTCGGGTCGTCGAGCTCGATTTCTTCCAGCAGAGTTGCCGGTTCTAGATGAGCGTCCAAGTCGGCCTGTTTGGCCTTCTCGGAGATACTGTTGACCCGAGCCTCCCGCTCGTTGAGCTTCTCCATGGCCTTCGTGTAGCAGGCCCTGGCCATATGCGGGTCCGTACGTGCTACCCCCACTCCAGTGTCGGTGGGGAATTTGATGCATGAGTGCCGTACGGAGCATATGGCCCCCAAGTCTTCCAAGCCGGGTCGACCCAAAATGGCGTTGTGGGCGCATTTTAGGCGGACCACGACGAACGTCATGCTGATCCGGGCGGTGTGAGGGCCGTCGCCGATCTCTACCGGCAAGGTGATGGTGCCCTCCGCGTCAATGCAATCCCCAGTGAAGCCGGACAGCGGGGTGCGCAGAGGGTGCAGCATGTCTTTCCTGAGCTTCATTCCTTCGAAAGCCTCCCAGTAGAGGATGTTCACACTGCTCCCGGTATCAACAAGGACGCGGCGGACGATGGCATCGTTCACGTCCATGCTGATCACCAGCTCGTCTCTGTGCGGCGCCGGTGACATCGGCAGATCGGCGGGGCCGAAGGTAATTGCCTCGATTTTGTTGCGCTTGGTGGGGGGTGCTGATACGGAACCCACATAGAGTGATCTCTCAAATTTTTTCCGCTCGGCGGGTGTATCCCCTGTTTCAGCGCCCCCGAAGATCACCTTGATCTCCAACTTCTTCTTCTTGCCCTTCGGGCCGAGGGATCCCTCCGGACGTTTATCTGCACTCCGATAATCCACGTCCTGAGGTTCTGCCTCTCGCCGGTCGTCGCGGCGCCATGTCCTGTGCCTTGGGTTCGGCTTCTGCTGACTGTTTTTGTTCAGTAGCTGGGTGAATTCGCCCAAGTACCCCTGGCGGATCAGCTCGTCGATTGCTTTCTTCAGTTGGCTGCAATTGTCCGTCAGGTGGCCGGCCCTCTGATGGTATTCACAGTAGGCCGATTGGTCAAGCCCCATATGCTTCTTCATATCTTGGGGTTCCGTCAGGAGGCCCTTGTCCTTGATGGCCTCGAAGATCTGGCTCACTGGATAGGCCAATGGGATATAGCGGTCGTCCGGCCGCGTCTGACTGTCTCCGGACGGAGCCTTCCAAGGGACCATCGCTCCGTCCACCCTCTTCTTTTTGCTTGGGGGTGAGGGCCCGGGTCCTGGTCTGGGTCCGAGCCTGTCCGCCATCTTCCTTGGCTGGGCCGCGGGAACTCCGTCGCGCTGCCTGATCTCCTCCTCAATGGAGGCATACTTCTGGGCCCGAGCCAGAACTTCGGTGTAGCTGGTGCCGGGATTTCTCCTTAGGTCCCGGTATAGATCCCCTGTGGCCAGCGCACTGATGAACATGTTGGTGGCCAGACGTTCGTCCAGATCGTCGACCTGCAGGACCTCGTCCCTCCACCTTACCAGGAACCTAGCCAGTGGTTCGTCCCGCCCCTGTTTGATGTGGGCGAGAGCCGTGACGTCCTTCCTGGGGGTGGTACTGGCAGCAAACTGTGCCATGAACTGCCGGGAGAGCTGTTCGTATGAGTCGATGGTGCCCGGCCTCAACTGGCCGAACCATTCTTGCGCCGGCCCCCTGAGGGTGCTGAAGAACAACCTGCAGATGGCCTCGTCCGATGCTCCCAGCATGGACAGGTTTCCTTGGTAGCTTATCAGATGGGCCTTAGGATCGCCGGCCCCATTATACACCAAGTTACCCGGGGGTCTGCAATCCCGGGGAATCTCAACGCTCATCACCCGTGGAGTAAAGGGTGATGTGAGAGAGAAAGAGGGTGTGGCCGAGCCGACGTCTGCCCGCCTATTCATCTCGGCTATCTGCTTTTCCATGGCTTCCAGCCTTGCATCCTGTGCGGCCCTTCCGGGGGACACAGGGGGCGCGGCTTCGGGGGTGGCATTCTGCTGAGCGGCCACAGCACCGTGCGGCCGCCTGAAGATCTGCGCACCTCGCCGTTGGAAACGTCGTCCAACGGTGTTGATCCTTGGGGTTTCGTCTCCCCGCGGGATTTGGCGGGGAACCGATGGCGTGTGAGCTCTGGATGCAACGATGCTGACCCTGGTTCGCCCTCCCGTTTCACGGGAGCCTGAACCCCCACCTAGCCGCTCGTGGACTGAGGGCCGGTGGTCGCTGGATCCCGTCGTATCATCATACGACTGCATGCGGCGGATGGGAGAGAGGGGGGTTCGCTGGGTGCTTGCGGAGTACACCTGATCTCGGGCCTCCCGCTCGTCTGCCAAGCGACGCATGGTGTCTGCGAGTTCCCGCATGAGGCGGGGATCCTGCCTGGCCTCCAGGGGAATGAGGTCAGTGATACCCCCGTTTCCTCCGGAGGTCCATATTGTTGCGGATAGTTCCGAGTTTTGGCCGCGATTCCGGCGGCTTGCTCCAGACGCTCGGAGAGATCACGCTGGTTGTTGCTTCCTGACATCGTGTTTGCTGTAGGTAGACTTAGTAGCTGTTTGGGAGAGTTTCTGGAAACTTTTTGCTCAGTTTCCCACAGACGGCGCCAGTGTTGAGGTTTATTTTTTCAACCCTTGGACCCAACACGTAAGCCCAAAGATTTCGAGTGGAGTGAGTGTA